>OZ014531.1:64322616-64925987 GCA_963966105.1 Volucella zonaria | reverse complement strand
TAATTTACTCATATAAAGCGCTATTGGTAATGTAAATGAATGGTAAATGCCTTGCGGATTGCTCTCAAGAAAATTGAGTAGGTTGCCTACTCTCATAAACTCGGTCTGGATTCCGTTCGCAAATGAGGGTGAATACTTCAAGATGACACTGCACGCAAATTTAAAATGGATGTCGAACGTGAAAAAGAAACGTAATGAACCAATACTATGAAATGTGCTGGCTATTTAGAAAAAATTTGACACTTTGCTTTCAAAAGCAGTTATTCGTGCAAAAAAACTAAAGATTAGAACAGAGATTCGACGAGACGAATACAGTTCTACAAATCTGTTGCGTCGTCTTCAAAGGGCCAAACTTTCGATTTAGCGCAGAAAAATTTTACCGCATTTAAATACCAGCACATCCAGAGCTCGGTAGGGCATTCCACAAGCGAGTTGTTCGGCATAGGAAAGAAACACGATATTTCAGAGTAGGTCCGAAGATGGGCTTGAGGGTGAAATGATGAGCATTCATAGCGAGACGTGTGTTACGGTTAAAAATTTGAAGGGGGGGAATGCTACTGGCAATTTCAGTAGAGCACTGGTAGTGACAATAGCTATATAACAAGGTGAGACAGGAGACATTACGCCGGTCTGGCATCAACTATGAGTTTTATCGCACGATTTTGGATCCTATTTAGCAAGTGCAAAGGGGTCTTAGGGACATCTGACCAAATGTGGATATTGTACTCCAATTTTGGGCGGATAAACGCCTTATACATATATTGAAGCCAGGTCAGAGGGGGTGGAATATTTCTTACATCGCTTGAGGAAACCTAGACATTTCGCAGCATATTTCTCGACATCGAATATGTGGTCATTCCAACGTAAGTTGTCGTTGACGCACATACTGAGAATGGAAAGTTTTTCGATTTCGACGATGCAAGTGCCATTCGTGGGTAATGGCTGAGTATTTAGATTTCACCTTAATGACAGCAGGCAGCATTGTGTTTTGGAAGCATTAAATTCCAGTTCCTCAATTCGTTATGCTGTTAATATCGGAATTTAATGAGCTTAACATTCGAACGCTGTCGTTCCCGTTCTACAGCCGAAGAGCAGGGGCGTGAGTCCTGAAACGAATGTGAAAAGCAGAGAGTACTGTCGTCGGCAAAGGAATATATTGGATTAGAAGTAACAGACAAGAGATCATTAATGAAAATTAAAAAGAGTGTCGGAGACTGAACGGAACCCTGGGGCACACCTGCATTTATTTTGTGAATATCAGACTTGAAAGTTGAAACCATCCAAGACAACTTGAATTGAACGATCCGAAAGGTAGTTTCTTATCCATTGAAGAAGAGAGTCGTCGATCCCAAATGCACGCATTTTCGACAAAAGAGCCTGAAATATCAAGTGCAACTATCTTGCTTGTCGGTGAGACATGCCATCAAATCAGCAGTGGACCTGTTGCTATGAAAACCGTACTGCCGGTCATTGACAAGTTTTCGTGTTTAGAGATATTGCATGAGCTGACGATTTACCAGCGTTTCCATGACCTTGGGACGAGGGGACGTAAGTGCAGGGAGCCTGCAGGAGGAGAGAGAAGAGGATTCGACTTTTTTAGGGAAGGGCTGGACACATGCTGTTTTCCATCTGCTCGGAAAGAGCCCTAAAGAGTAGGATTAATGAAAAAGCTCACGCAGTGGCCATCGTAGAAGAAGACTTCTTCAGAAGAGGGGGAAATATACCATCTGGACCAGCGGATTTATGTATGTTGAGATCTTTACTAGTAAGTTCTCTTACTACTACACGAGTTCGAAAGTGGATTCATCCCATTGAAGATTCAACGCACTCAAGTATAGGCGGAAACAAAGCACAACCTGGAAGTGTAGAGTTGGCCGCAAAGTGTGCAGCAAGCAGATTGGCTTCGTCTAAGGAGCTGACAACTGGAATGTCATTGTAAATGATCGTTAGGGTGGAGGATGAGGTAGAATTGCTGATGTTTTTGACGAACGACTAAAATCTTTTACTACCTTTGGGACATTGCAATATTTTTTGCCTCATCTTATGATCGTATTGAAATTTCACACTCTTAAGAAAGACGTTGCAGTCATTCCTGGCTCGTTTAAATTTTTGGGGTTTTCCTCTGTCGAATTGGTCTTGAAAGATTGAAAAAACATTTCTCTAACCCTGACAGCCTCTTTACAGCTCGAGTCGTACCATGCCTTTTCTTTTGGTTTTATACTCTTCATCCGATGAGGGATAAAAGATCTCATTCCAAAGAGAATAGTGTCTGTGATCATATCAGCAGCGGCATCCACGTCGTTATCGAGGAAACATAGCTGCCAGTTAAAGTATGCATACAGAACATACGTAGTCCAAAAACTTTCCGTGGTTATTCAAAGAACTTGCTCAGATGGACGATTATATTGACGGTGAAATGGAGGCAGCTCATGAACATTTTTGCGAACTGAACCACAACTTTCGAAATAAATTTCCACAATTTACAAGCACTATTCTAACATGAATCTATTCTCGGTAAAATAAGCTGTGAGCTGTCAAGTTGATGATCGGTGGAAGAAGTGTGAATTCAAAAAATATCTAAAATATCTAAAAATATACCTATTGCATCATAAAATTTGCCTATACCTTTCAAGGTCTGGCGCCAGGTATTATTATTTCTGTTTTTCAGTGCATTACCTGGGATTCGAACCCAAACATTTGGCTTTGTAGGTGACAAACTTTACAAATAAGCAATGTAAAAATAGACAGCTAATTAGCCTTCCATTTTATAGGCTTTTTGTTTTCAGGTGTCCGTTTTGGTATTCGAAATTGTTTGATGAACTTAATTTCATCGAATGAAGCTGGGCTTTAAGGAAGTTTTTAGCTAGAATATGCTTCTAAGACCAGGTCTGTGTAATAAAAGCGTCGTTGTACATCACGTTTCGTGCTTCTTGCCCTTTATAGATAATTAAATAATGGTCATATGCCTTACATACATCGAGACATATCAAACAGGATACTAATGCGCCAAAAACCTCTGCTAATCTAAATACCCGCCAGTGTTATGTTGTGAAGTCATACATGTCATATCAAAATCAACCTCGAAGAAGATTCCTAATGATATTGTAAAGTCTCGTGAGTTTTTTTTTGCATTGAACCGCATGCATCTGACAATGAGGTTACAATCGACAAGCCTAGCTTCCGCAACTAGTCTCTCCGTGTATGTATTTAGCAGAAAGCAAGTAGGAGTTCAGGCCAATTGTCTATTCTCCAATTTTCTGTTCACCAGATATATAAGATTCACAGCTTATATACGATTATGTGTTATATATGACTTGTAACTAGGAGGAATCGCATTCTGCGTCAAAAATCAAAACTAATGCTGCCTTTAATAATTTTGATATTCTGTACGTATCCTTCATAAGTGATGATGTCTACCTTCCTCCAATCATTTCAAACATAATCCATTCCCATCATTTACCTTATACTTTCTCATCACAGATTTATCCACATTACAAATGAAAATTACAAGCAATTTGAAATAAATGGAATTTTTCGTTACGTTCAACTGGACTTGGTTTGGACCTTTCTGACACTACTGGTCGGTTTCGGTCTCGTTCTCGGTCTCGGTCTCGGTCTAGGACCGCGTGTTGTCCTTATTCAAATTAGTTTCGAATGCCACTACTATGAATAAAACAGAAAACTTAATTTAGTATTCGCTGAGAATACCAGAGTGGTGTGTGTCCGACCACTACTCAACTATAGTTTGTTGCCGGACAAAATGAAACAAGGATGAGGACGCAACTAAACGAATGTTTAGAATTCCAAATAAAATTACCGGCGACCCTATGTTGCAATAAAAATCCTGACAGCGAAATTTCCATCAACAGGGAAATTTTATTGCTCCAAGAGAACTAAACGAATGGAACAGATCTGATCGCCATCGTCATCGGATAATCAACTCACGTAGTGTCCAAGATGAAATCACTATCGCATATGCATAAATGGGGAATTTATTTCGAATGATTTCGTCGCTTGGGGTCTGTGTGGCAGGCAAAAGACAGAAGCCAGAAGGCAGAAACTAGAAACCAGAAGCAGCAGCCGCTACAAGTCCTGGAAAGGACAAATTGTATCGCATATTTTGTGTCCACCTGCGCGACCACAAGTTTTACGGATACCACCTCTTCTCTCACGAACGGCGAGAGACTTTCAAACGTATTTATCTATTTGCAGTATCTGTATGTGTGTATCAGTGTACCTATGTTTGTAACAATTACCGATTGTGTCGTATATTAGGGATTTTTATGGTGACAACACTGTTGTTGCTGCAGGGTAGTTGCAGGACACATATTAGACCCTCCTCTC
Organism: Volucella zonaria; assembly: GCA_963966105.1. Lineage (NCBI taxonomy): Eukaryota > Metazoa > Arthropoda > Insecta > Diptera > Syrphidae > Volucella > Volucella zonaria. The sequence goes on along the minus strand of OZ014531.1, from coordinate 64,921,643 downwards.
TTCTCAATCCCTTCGACCAGACACATAGCCAAAGATTGCGAAGTAGCTACTGCTATTGCTGAGGAGAATCATAAAGTCGGAGTGGGATTGGGCTGGGATCTAAAACGTATTAAGATATTCATCGGACGGACATCATATGTTCCAGTTAGATTTTTACGGGCACTGGTTACCTGCGAAGGACATTTAGTGACACAAAAATGCCTATTTACGAGACAGCAGTGTTAGTCAAGCGAAATCGAAGACTTTTTTCTCTTCATGCCCGGTCATCTTAAAAGGTACATGTTAAGGGTTGTTCCTAGGTTAGATGAGGATATTACTGTAATTTGATGTGGGCGCAAATATTTTAGTACCCATTTAGTCCGGCTATCTAAAGAGTCGACAATAACTTCTGATCGCAGATGAGACGAAATCGAAATAAAGAAGCTAAGAGCTTAGGTTTTCTACTATAGCAGAAGCCAAATCGAACAAAAAGGGTTGGATAGCGATTTTGGGTTGGAAGAAACGAATTCCTATGGGAATCAGAGTCTTTTTGATAAGAGGACATTCACAGCATCTAACCTGGGTGTTTTATGATGGGGGCTTAGCAAAAGGAAACCCACATAAAATAGTGTAATGCGGGATGTCCTCTCCATAAAATAGTTTAACTGGACTATAGATACTTTTGAGAAAAGAAAATGCTTGGTGATGGTTTTCCTTTCGAAAAGGTAGTTCCATTCTAAATTGAAATAATTGGATGACAAAATGGTTGTAAGATGAAATTAAATCGCTTTTACAATGAAAAGTTATCCGAATATACTTTTCAAATGCCAATAAGGTCCTTGTTCCCTTACACATTTGTCAGTCAAAGTAAATCACGTGACGAAAGACGCGATAAAAGAGCAAAAAGAAGAAATCTTAAACACGGTTCTCCGTAGGCATATTTGCTTGCCCTCATACTGTGCAATCTCTGTCTTTCGACATTTATTTCTGTAAATTCTATGCCGGTTACATGGTGATTATATAGCACAGAAATCGACCAGTCGGAAAGCGTTGTTTGTTGTTATGTTGGTTTCTTAATTGCCGAAAACTTCACTATCGAACTCCGGACTTTATTTATACCATGGTTGAAGAGATCTGTTTTTGTTCTGAATTTTAATTAACTTGAGCAGATATGGAGTAAAATTTGCCTTGTTCAGGTATTTTTTACCATGGTAACATGGCTCTTCTCTTTTTCTTTTTAAATAAAGACACACACGTGTTATCACAATTTAAATTGAGCAAATCTATCTTCCCCGCGAAATTCGAATAGTATCTATTGGCTGAAATGTTAAAACTCCAAACATGGGCGTTCCGCCAATCGGAACAAAATATACAACTCATTGCCCGGCATATCTAATCTCTCCACACCATCGCAACAATTCCATTTATTCTAATCATCATACAGTACAATTCCAATGGTTGGATAACAGAGTGACCATTTGAAAATCACTTGGAACAATATCCACGAGTGCTGAAATTCTATGCCTGATTGACCCCACCAAACTGCCAAAATACTGAAAGCAATCAGAACATCCACTTTGGGACCTATCCCAGAGGAGATATTGAAGCACCGGTACGTAGCAGCAGCAACAACAGCAGAAACGATGGTTAACACAATAAATTGGCATTAAGAGCGCAATCAAAATTTTTCGGATAAATCCACCCGCTAAACACTGGGGTAATCTCTAGGTTTCTCCCTTAACTGATGTTGCCATGCATTTGTGTATCTGTGCATCTTTTACGCCCCTAGCTAAACACTGAACAGAGTTGGGCATAAATTAATAACAATTCCTGTTTGAGTTTTATTATTGTCGCAACAATTGCATTTCAAACGTCCTCCCTGGTGATGATGGTGTCCATAAGCTCTAAGAGGAGTGGAGAGTCACCATAGCTCGAAATGTGAACTTGATATGATAGTCAGTATTTAGAGGACACCTTGTGTATTGTGAAAAACAGACAAACCAACCAGCCTGCCTGCCAAACGACCGACAAATGCTGGTTTTGTGAAGTCATTTGGTTTCATTTTCTAGTGGATTTGCAGATGTTCGACGACAAACATGAGATCTGCATCTATGAGTATTTTCGAGTACATTCAATTGGTGTCTACTGAACGGGCGGTAGGTAGATTGGTACTCATTTAACTGTTATGTCGACACGACATTCTCTCTTTGGGAGTTAAAAATATCCTATACCACCACTATCGGAAAGCTAAAATCCTCATTTTTATGATGCTGTCATCGATACCTTCAGTGGTGATTGTGTGTTTTACCAATTCGGTTCTATCTATCAGCTGACGATGTCGATTTTGAAGCGATTAGGTTGAATGCTTTTCCAATCAAAACCAGCGGGGTCAAGAAGTGTCAAGTAGGTTAGTTAAAGTGATGTTTTCATATTAGTCTTAAAGGTTTCAACGTAACTGATATATACGACGCCTATTCGCAATTTCAAGCAGTGATCTATTTCCGCGAACATCTGTCATCTCCTTCAATACCTCATTTGGGATGAGAAAATGTCTTTTGATATCTGCTGCCTATTTAGGATAATAGACTTAAACAAATTACCATGGTAAAATTGAAAAAAAAAAAAAACGCCACAATGTCTCTGATATATTTTTTATTCATCAAGTCCCACCTAGAGATCATAATTTATGCATGCTTTCCAGGCTATTCTACAAGTATTAGTGAAAAACAGGGTTTTCGCAGTGATTTAAGAAAACTTTTCAGTACCAATGGTGACTTTGTTATTGGAGGTGATTTAAAATGTAGACACAGAGACTAGGCCTGCAGTACAGGGAATGCACGTGCACGGGGTAATATACTATCGAATTTCTGTAACTCGTTTCTAATCACTATATCGTTTCCATCTAGTCCAACTTATATACGTGGTAGTTTTTGTAAACGTCCATCTGTCCTTAATCTATTGTATTTGTTTCAAATGTTTCTAATCATTTCTCACAACCAACCACTGTAACTATTGTACACTTAGTTCAGATCACAAGAGCAGGGGTCGGCAAGTAATTTTAAGTGGCATCTAGATACGATTGAAAACTTTTATCGAGGTCCAGAAAAAAAAACTCATAATGTTTTGCATTTTTTTTATTTTGCTTCATTTAAGTAACTGTAGAAAACACAATAGGTAAAATTAATGAGAGAAATTACAACGATCTTGAGCCAGTTTTTTTTAAAAAACGCGAAGAGTGTCGTCAAGGTGGGCGTGTGATAGTCTCGAACGATATTTGTTCTTCAAAAAATTCATTTTTGAGAAAGACGATTCGCATATATATGTTGAGTCAAACATAGTAGCCAAGTTGATAGCAATTTTGATATTTTTCTGAAACATGTTTGCCCCAAAACTCTTCAGCGGATGCAGTTTTATACTTTTGTAAGGAAATATATTCTTGCAGGTCAATTAATTCCATTTGCAGTGAGGCCTTTGAAAGACCGAATAACTTCGCAGCCACGTTAGTCAATTCTGCTACTGCCGCATGCTAAGGTACTATAAGTGCATTCATACCCACTTGAGTGTTAAGTTCTTTAAAAAAAAAAAGAAAAAGGTAATTAAAGGAATTGAGATAGCTTCCCAATCTCTGCAAAGTCTTGGAATATTACAGCAAATTCGTTTTTAAGATCGGATAGAAACTTCCAAAACACTGCAATGTCTTCTACTTCAGAGTTCTCCTTTTTACCTTCAAGGATTGTTGGGAAATGAATGAATTCTTGTCTAGCGAAATCTTTTTCAAAAACATCCAGCTTACGACGAAAAGCAGACATGTTTTCTATTATTTGGTGCAGGTATGGGTGTTGAATGTATGAATGGTGGGCTGGTTATAAAAAATATATGAACATAATTGAATTGAATAGGTAGTCGGCATATTTAAAAATATTTGAAGGTCGGCTAACCTTCAGCCTGCTGCTGGCCACCGTGCTAGAGAATATAAGACTGAATATTTATTAGATATAAAAAATTCTAATCGAAAACAAATAAAATCAAAACTACGTGACTTCTCTACAGATCTCGAAAATATCAGTTGTGTAGAAAATATTGACTTCATAGTCCAGCAATTTTCTCACTTCATACTCATAGTTTGGTAAATGTTCCGTTCTAAAAAATGAAGAGAAAAAATATTTTATATTCGAATCCAAAAATGTTCGTTTTTCGTTTCGCTCGTTTTATACTTATGAAATTCAATCCATTTACAACACTTAAATATAAACAAAAGAATTCTTAAACATTAACTTAAATAACTTATACTATCTTGCAATAACTTACTGGCCCATGCGGGCGCTCTAAGTTAAATCTAACACTTATGTCTTTCGACATATTTAAAGTAATGACTCAAAAATTCAAACTAAGAAAATAACTTCTATTACAAAAAACTTAGTGAATGGACTTTTGGGTTTTCTTTTTATATATAGATACAACTTACAAAGTATCTTAAAAATAAACCTTAAAATACTTATAACTAGCTAATAATATATAAAATATTTTTTTGTATAGGTATCTGCTAAAAGTTGTTACCCTCTCTTTGTTTTTTTATATTTTTTATTTTCTTTTTCTTTGCAATATTTTTTTCATTTTGCTTTAGAAACTACCCTAATTTTACCTATTTATGTAAGCCGGCCATGGCTTGAATAGCAAGCAAACCGACCTCGCCATCAAAGGGCCACATAGAACTTGAAGGAAACCAGGAAAGAGTCTCCTCTCCTTCACTAAGCCACCAAAATTGTTGGTTCTGCCGAGCAACATCCGTAATATCGCGACTCCCTACCGCCCTACTGAACCAGAGACGCTCCGCACTGCCGTGTGCGACGTCTCTGTCGTAGTTGAGTCGCCTATCTGCAGCTCTTCAAGCGACGTGGAAGATTAGCGGCACTGCTAGTTTGTTCTGGATCAGCTCTTTTTTATATAGAGAAACGCATCTGGAGGCACAAAGTAGCTAAAGCGCACGCTCTTGTGATATAAATAATTGGGGTAATAAGCCCCGGAGATCAGATTGTCAACTTAATGACGGAATTTTCCACTCTAATTAGGTTTGCCTTATAGTATAAGACTTCATTTGGATAAAATTTTATGTACTCGGACTCTGGTGTTCTGTACAAGCGAAGACAAGTCCTAAGACAAGCACACTCTCAAACACCCGAATCTTTTCCAACAACCTTGCTCTCACGTTGAACCACACGGGACATCCAAATACAAGCATAAGCCGGATAAGGTCATGTAGCAGATTACCTTTACCCCCGCATCGAGTTGGCTGCTATAAAACAGTCTCTTTGTAAGGGCAAAAGCACCTTTTGATCTGGCCAGAGCAATATCTATATGTTATTTAAAATACAGATATTGATCTAGCCGGATCGCAAGGTACCTGACTACATTTCGAAAAGAAAGTGGTTGTCTGTGTTGTCCCACGATGGAAAACTTTCGTCAATACTTTCTGGTATCCGAAGAGGCCTCATACAAAGGCGTCCTAAAAAGAATGGTTTCCGACTTCTGAAAGTTAATCTTCAACTTGGACCTGATCTCTACGCGATCCAGTCGTCTGAGTACGCTATGGCATGGTGAAGCGAGCTCAGATCGGCGAATTAACGCAAATTGTTGCAGATCATTTTTAATATAAAATACTTCAGCAGAAGTCACGTCGCCATTCTTCCCTATGAACTGTCTGCTGGTGAGCATATCAAAAAGAATATACAGCAGTGGTTCACTAATGTCCAGCCTGTTCAATTTGAAGAAGAGTCCCTCTAGCCATACGGTGTCGAACGCCTTCTCCAAGTCAACCAGGCGGGCACCCGTGCATTGTTTCTTGTTCGTGTTCCACTGGATATCAGATACCAGTTTCGACGCGGCATGTGAGAAATCATGTCCCGCCTTAAAACCGAATTGATTATCCGGAACTATATTTTTGTCCTCGACCCACTTATTCAAGACTGTATTGATTACCTTTTCGAATACCTTGCTGATATTGGTTCGGCGGATTGGAGGTATCTTCATCCCTTTTGGGAATCGGATGTACTACCACTGTGTATCCAATTCACTGGATAATGGGCATTATTCAAATCATTTTTAAACAAGGTGGTGTATACGTCTACCGCTTCTATTGGGAGGTGTTGAAGCACAACGTTCGGAATTCCGTCGGTTCCCACTTACTTCTCAGTGATTCGAAGATAGCATGGAGTTCTTCCCTCGAAATGAAAGGGGGTAACACCCTGTCGATGGCGATGACATTATTTGCCATATTTTCGTCATTGAACTCAGTGAACCCTGCCTTCTCGTATCGCCAATTATGCAAAAGGACCTGATTTTCCAGGTCATGACTCAGGCCAATGACTTCATTCGCCTTGTACATTTCCTAGAAAAACCTTCCAATGGACTCTACCTTCTCTTGCGGATCTTCGATCACAAAAAAATTCGCATCATCGACAGCTTCTTCTGGATCTATACCTGCTGTTAACGGCAATTGTTCGGTGTTCGTCTTTCGGGCGATCTTTAGACATGAAAGGTCGTTTTGATCTTTCCTCCTAAATATTTTATTTATTTGCGGAAACATATTCGATTTGTTGGTGTTTACAGCCCGAATTTTGCTGTTCCAATCTAAACGCACAGAAGCCCTGTAATTTTCTTTTATTAACACTTGGATGTTTTTGATCGACGACTTGAGTGTCATGATCTCCGGGTTATGTACTCGTATGTCCGTACACTATCTGCACAAGGTTTTTAGTCTCTACAGTAATCTACTCTTGTGTCGGTGAAGTGCGTCAATAGTTGCGTTGCGGAATAAGTCTTCGTTGTCAGTGTATCGGTACCGAAGTATTGTACTGTCCATCGTTCATTTGGTGGTCTCATCTAATTGCTTGGGGTGCCTGTCAAACACTCCATTGGACAGATTTCAAGAAGAAAGAATTAACAGCAAGAAAAAATTAATAGCGACGCCGTCAGATGACTTTTAAAAATAAGATGAAGTATCTTAATAAACAAATTCCAGTGCTTATAAATCTGGAACAAACCAAAAGCTACAAGCTCCAAGGTTTGGAAAAGAATGCTAAAGCTTTTTTGGAAAATCTGCAAGATAATCAAGGACAAACATAGGCAGATTCTACCTTTTTAAAATGGAATATATGTAGATACAGTAATTTTGATAAAAGGGATGATCTCACCTCCATCGAACGGAACAAGTAATACTCGGACGGCACAATATCTGGAGAATATTGCGGGTGGAGTAGGACGTCCAATTTGAGCGTTTCCTTCACTCGGACGGTCATCAACATCGAAATCACTGTCTTTGAAGCAACGGAACTAATCACAGCACGTTGTTTCACTTAGAGCAGCATCTCCGTAAGCTTTTTGGAGTTCTCGATGCGCTGCAGCTACCGTTTTCTGCGAATGAAAGAAGAAAATCTACACGTCCCACAAATGACGATTATTTGTCACAAATTCAGATATTTTTACACAACCAAAAGTATCAAAATGGTTTGTTTATGGGTATGGGTATGTCAAAATCGACCAGCACTTACTGCTGGAGCCAGTTGTGCTCCTAATAGTTCTGAAGTAGGTACCACAACGTTCTGTTCTTGGTCCCGTATTGCTTAACCTACTTACATCGAATCTACCCAAATCCCATATTGTGAAAAAGCAATAAATACGTTTAGACGAATGCCATATTCACATCGCATGGAGACGAATCTAGTCAATGCGGTTAATATCTTGAAGGATTATTACACAAAATGGAAAATCAAATTAAATAAGCAATCTTTTTCACTTGAAAAAGAAAAACTTGTTATCTTCCCTGAAATCACTTACGAATAAATGATATTTTGATTAAATGGGAGCCATATGTCAAGTCCCTAGAAGCTAATCTTGATTCTAAGTTACTACTTAAACATCATATCACCTAAACCCTGAACAAAGCTAGGTACTAGACGCTTTATTAAGGACTTTCTACCTTATACAAAGCAGTGTTCTAAGAAATTTTGCTTTATGGTTGTCAGATGGGAAATTGTGCAAAATGCCCTCTAAAAAACTACAAATCTTGCAGAAAAATTGCTAAGAATGACATCTGCAAAAATAACTAGATAGAATACGAAATGTGTTCAGAAAATAACGGGAGTTTTAGTTTGTTGAAAAAAATTTTTGTTTATTCGTCTACACAAATGTTGCCACCTTCAAAATAGTCCCCATTAGATATTATGCACTTGCGTCAGCGCTTCTTCCAATCCTCGAAATATTTCTCAAACTCGATCTTTGGCTCTTTCAGCGACGCGCTTTTAATGTCATCTATGCGAGCCAGAATGCCGCCACTGGGACGATTGAGCCTTAGTTTCTACGTCATATCCATGTTTCGCTACCTGTTATAACACGTTTTAATAATTCTGCATCGTGGTTGACTTCATTTAGTGACACCTGAGCAACTTCCATTCGCCGCTGTTTTTGTTCAAATTTCAACAATTCGAAAAATTTTCATGGCATGAGCCAATCGATATGCCAATATCATCAGCAACTTCTCTGATTGTGATTCGGCGATCGTTCATACCCCCTCATTTATGGAGTTTTTTTAGGTTTTTAAGATGGTGGCAAAATCTTTGTCTTGTCATTTACCTTCAATCTCGATTCGAATTAGTGGTATCCACAACATCAACCATGGACAAAATTCTGTAACTTCCAAAATAGTTTTATCAATACTACATAGATGACGGCAGTTTTCGGTCATAGATTGCTCTTGAATTGCACATTAACTAGACCGGTATGTCATTCATCTAAATATTTCTCTTACTGGAGGAACTCTCATGGACAAATAAGATATAACGAGTAACGCTATTAGCTCGATAATTTTGTAACATAATCGTAAGCAATTTGTTGCCCTTTTGCAGTTTGAACATATTATCCCAAAGGCTGTGCTGCTCTTAAAATTCTTCATGCGTATTCAATATTGGTTTTGGTTAATCAGGTCAAAATGATCCTTTCAAAGCTTAAATGTGTCTACTTCTCTGGAACATATACCCCAAAGGAGAGTCGACTTTTCTCGAAGACGTTTGCAATTGCCCAAACGCCACTTTTTCGTTATTTACTTCAAACCACTTGTTTTCCAAACGCCGACACCACTGTGTTGAAAAAATACTGCCCAAAGAACAAGTGCAATAGTACTGTTCATGATTGTTCGTCTCGTTGGTGTTGTAAATCTGCACACGATGCCACAACACCGGTTAGTGTATGCCCAAAATTCAAATGTAAATTTTCCCAATCATAGGTGGAGGGAATACACAGAAAGACAATAATCTCGCTCACAATCGCTAAATCACCAATCACCACCTCCTCTCGATTGTTCCCAACCATATGGGCCTTGCTTCAGCCTCTACTGACCAAAGCATCATAATACAACCATTTGATGTAGATTTGCGGATCTATCTCCCGTTCTGGTCGTCGTCGTTGCTGTTGGTGCTACTGACACCACCATCGGCCGTGGCAATTGTCCTGTGTTTTGCGATTTAGAAATAAACGGCTGAATCAGGATCTCTGCCCACAGACAAGCTCACACACGCCCGCCAACTGGAGATATGTACATTGGAATAAAATCCCGGACGAACTAAACAGAAATAATGGGACGCTCCTAGGGACGCACAGATATTTCCTTTTCGATTGGATTTTCGGGGTAAATTTCGAATTGGAACTAATCTGCATGTGATTTGGGCCTCTGACATGTTGGCAACGAGAATGGTGACGATGATGATGGGGATACTCAACGAATCACAAACATTGTGAACACTCTCCAATGAATTCCAAATTGGAAACGAATGATTCTGTCTATTTGATTGCAATTTTTCTCGTCTAAATAATTCCTGGGAATTGATCGCTCATAGATTTTTGTTTTCTGGGATTAGGCATAGGAGACATAGATACGTAGTAGATTGTTTCAGATTTTAAAGTAAATGGAGGATTTTTATTTAGGGTTTTTATGGAGATACCTTTGAAGGCAGAGTTTTCTTAATGCCTTTTATAAATGCGGGACACCTGAAGTTATATTTTTGCACTCAAGCTACTGAGACAGGGCTCTATTGATTACCTTTATTTAGAAGTAGACTTATTAACCGGAAATTCGGCGAATTTGAATTGCCTTTATCCCTTTTGGGACAGGGATCAAAAGAACTATTCATTGTGTTGTAAAACAGCGCCTGTTCGCTTTTATCGAGGATTTGCCATATTTCCGTCACTGAACTGGATGAAACCCAAGCTCTCGAATCGCCAGTTCCCTATTTCATTTCGAATGTAGAAGCTGCGCATCAGGAGTCCATTTTCCAGGTCATCATTCGCCTTGTGAACTTCTTTTAAAATTGGGTCTACACATAACCTCATGCGGATCTCTGACCACAAAAAAAGTTGTCATCATTAACACCTTCGCTTGGGTCGAGTCTGCTTGCTTTTATTATTTTTTGGTTGTTCATCGTTCGGGCGATCTTAAGAAACGGAAGATCAGTTTGATTATTCCTGGTACCAATCTCCTCGTTTGAGAGATTGCTGTAGGACGGGGGGTTGTCACTATTCTATAGAAGTATATCATATGCACTCAATTACTTATAACTGGAACAAACCTTATAAAAACTCCAGCTCCACAATTTCATTAGCACTGCTTATTTCGGTACTGGGACTGCGATGGTCAAACTCATATACGAATGTGCGTAGACAGTTTAACGATAGTTGGTTCGTGATCGTCAACCTGTACGTCGTACAACAGGAGGTCCAGAAAGCAAGAGTGATTAAGTAACGACACACTCTGCGCTTTTAAGCCAGATTTGTACTTTACACTATGTTGACCTCACCAAAAGAACCGATGCTTTCAGCGTTGCGATTCGTTGACATGAAAATTTTAGAGTAACCCCGCAAAATTCTAGACTCCTGTGCACTCATATTCTGAATTCGTTGTTCTACTGTATAAAGGCGACACGAGAAGCTGTAACAACTTCAAAAAGAATTTTCTTACCTCTGTTACGCATAAGATCAAAGAGCAGATTTAACAGAAGATGAAGTGAGTAAGCAAAATCAGTGAATAGAGGACTAGCGGACGAACCGAATCAAATATCCTCCAAAGTATGAATAGAGATCAAAAGTCTATATTGAAATGGATCGAGATCTTTCTCAATAAAATAAAGAAAGGCAATCGGATACCTATCCACTAAATGGACAACTTTATTGTTCCATTCTATAAAGGCATAAACGACACGAAAAACTGTAACAATTATGTAAACCTTTATTTTAAGAAGTTGAAACAAGTCTAAGCGGTGTTCAAAATCCGTTGTGTTTTAAGTTTGACTTCCCTTATTTCGCCGAAACTATTTGTTTTCCATTTTCTATTTAGCCAAGTGCTGGCAAACGGAACTGGCTTTGACTGAACATGACCTCTTAACTTACGTTTTAGCATATGGAGTTAAGAAATCGGCAAAGTAAATCCTAAATTATTGCAAGTAGTGCAGTCTACTAAAAATGTAGCCGGGGTGTTGCAAAGCTGGAGCTTTTTTGAATAGTTCTGCTGTTTTTCTTTAAGTTCAATGTAAGCTAAAAACCTACAGTTGAACTCAAATCTAATAAAAATGAATAAGGAAACTTGATGACTTCAAGTGGAGCTGTGATAACATTGTACTTTTCCAATGCTGAAATCTGATGAATAATCATCCAAAATTCCCTTACACTGCATTGCCCATTTAAAACTCCATTACCATAATGTTATATCTTTTATATACATACGAGTATTTCCAGCACACTCTTTACCCCATCTGTAATATCCCATGAACTTGTTGGCCCGTAGCTTCCCTCACTAGACTGTAACTTAAAAAGCAACCAAAAACCTAAGCTAAACCGCACTCATTATGAAATTTTAAATTGTCATGCACTTTGTGAATATGACACAAGATTTTCGCGTGCACAAACACTGTGTTCCAGCATTGTCCTCCTCACATGTGCTACAGTAACATCCTACTTACTCTATGGTGAAATGTATCTCCAGTATGCGACTTTTGTGTACCTTGCGGCCAAAGTGATTACCTCGCACATTATTTCCCATTGTTTTAGTTTTATAAGTCGAAGGATCGTTTCACACGTTCTCTGACAACCACAGCAGTAGGTACGAATAGTAGCAGAGCAGTAGCTAAAGTAGCAAATCTCTCAGATGTATGCGTTTAGCACGCGCCCTTCCCTCATAATAGCGCATTTCCTAGATTTTGTATGCACGCGAGAGCTTATCTCCAAAGTCCTATCACTGCTCCTACCAGCCGGCATCACCACCACCACCACCACCATCGTAGCTGTTACCACTGGTAACCGTTGTAATTACACCTGCTGGCTATAGTGGTGATGGTATAGAAGACCTAGCCTCCTACCCAACATCAACCTTAATTACCCGAGGCGAGGTGATCCCGGGACATTCATTTAAAATGCTGCCTCATGTGCTATGCATGCATGCATATTTTCCAACACACATTCATATACGAGTATACAGGCGCCCCAAAAAGTCGCGACATCATTCCAAGCTGATGCGCTGAAGTGAGTTTAGTTGGTTTTTGCGTCCTATGTTTCCCTGGGGGCTTGTTGTATTGGGCGAGGGTAGTAATGCGAATTCTGCTTCTGGATGCTTCTTCTTGCATCAGCATGTGTCGCTTGACTATATTGGGGTACCTCTTTGCCCCGTCTTGCCTAATGTCGTACATCCTCCTTTTCCAAGTGTCACTGTAAAAGGCTGTGGGCTGAGGTGAGGTAAGGTGAGGTCTGGCAGGTTATTCAGGCGAACCGTGCCAAAAAATGCATAAATTCCCTTTTAATTAGAAAATTAGCTGAAAATATGCGCCTCACGTTAATCGTATGAATAGCAGAGCTACGAAAGCAGGCAAGCAAGCTTGCAGGCCGGCAGGCAGGCAGGCAGCCTCTTATATTTTAGAATCCAGTTCCAGAGAAACAGGCAACCTCAGTAGTGCTACTCCAGTTGCACAGTGGCAGTTATAGTGGATTTGGCTAGTGGGTGAAGGGGACATCGGGTAGCATCGGATATGTACTGCAGACAACGTTGTGGTACGTGTTTATCCTTGGAGTTTCTTTATGATGCTCATTATCCTGACAAGAGGATAGTAAATTGTTATTTTCAAACTTTGGATAATATTGTTACAGATGTGAGCTAGAGAAGAGGAGACTTTATCGACTGAAAAGGGGTTTGTTTTGTGCTCGAAGTGCATTTTAAGAAGGTTATAAGTTTAGGGGCAATCATGCTTACATAACATCTCAAATCTGACAAAAATGAATGTGATTTTTGTTCAATTATGTATGTGCATGATTAAAGCACCTCTTTTCATCGTTCTGTACGTTTAAGGAGTACTCAAGGAACCTACAGATATCTGGTTGATTAAATCTGCGATTTCTGCCCGGAATCGAAAGATTGCAGTTAAAATGATTGCGCAGCTCTAATTGCTCAATAAGGCTGCTTCTAGCATTCTAGAATTCTTGAATAGCATGCTTGGGATTTATCTCAATTTACTACTATTTTCGTCAGTTTATTATATTTTTGAACTTATCCACTTAAAAGTATGTTCTGGCGGGCCTATCTATTGTAGATATGATACTTTCTGAGGTGGCACCTATGGTATGGTACTTAACGATACTGAGTCTAGACGCAGACCAACTAACTATGTGCCTGCAGGAAATATTGACTTGGGGCACTACTATCTTAAATATTTCAGCCATATTCATCGTAGGAAGTGCAGAAAACCACTGGAAACAATGACTAGAGGCCGTAGCAGACGGGCTTAGCCAACCACCAGAACGAGGAAAATGACAACTTCTTAACTCAACAAAATAATCAGCTGTTAAGTGCCTTGAGTTAGGCGGGAACATTATATATGCCGGGATGGAATAGCCTCCTCCGTAAGAAAAAAGTTGAGCTCGAGAACAGTACAATCGGAGGTATTGAGACATGCTACTCCAAGAAAAAGTTGTAGAGGATCTACTGGAACGCAGGGACCAAGAAGATATTTTCACTGGATAATGACAAACCTTGACGGTTTCATAGCACATCTCTTACAGTCATTTGGACATGGTTTAATTGAGGGCGTACACTATGTCTCATAAACGGATACTGCGGTCCATAAGATTCTGCTACAACTACAGAAACATCAGCTTTCACCGATCAATTTTCACATTTCAGTAGATCCTCGAAAACCTCATCTTTTTATCGATTTGAAAGCCGCTTTTATACTCGTAGATGCGTTAGATACGATTTGCTCCGAAATCGCCCGTCAGTGCAGAATGACCGTGGCTATCAGATCGAATTCAGTAACATCCTCACTTTTCTTTGATGTTCAAAGAGAATTATGACAAAATTTCCCTCTGTTATCGGGAAAGATAAGTGTGAAGATCACAAGTCAAAGCACGCGTAGCAAAGTCTATACCGTTAGTTTCTTGCGTCGATTATATTGTCATTATTGGTCGAAGTTATCAGGCTGTCGCAGATTCGTTTACGAGTGTACAAACAAAACCCACTAAATTGGGCTAGTGTGCTCCGGTTCGATCCCTAAGCTATATACTGAAAAACAAAAAAAAATTAAACTCCCAAAGTCTGCCTATGAGAAAGTCGGCGAAAAACATTTGGTCCTTCGTTGCATCACTCCCGCACTGTTGTACCTCAACCAATTTTATTTTGTTTAGACAAAGAAAGAAGAAAAAAAACAAATAGACTCGCTTAAAAGAAGAACTTGGCCAATTCGTTGAAGTTCCGCCTAAGCTCAGATTGAGTCAAATCAGATCATATTAACAAAGCTGGTAGTGAACTGAATAACGCAACACACCGTAGTTGGTATATCTAATCAGTAGTGATGACGGATGAGGCCATTAAACATGCTGTTGCTTAGTTTGAATGGTATGGCTTCAAGTCACCTGACATCGATTATTATTTGATAGCAATATGGTTGCATCCAAATATAAATGGTGACCTGTGCGTGCAGATAGGCACAATAAGATTGGAGGGGTGTGGCAATATATGTTAAAAAACATTACGGATTTAACATTGCAACAAAATCGAAACCATGCGAGGCACTAGAATATATCCTTATAGAAATAACACTTGGTTGTGAAAAATTGCTTATGAGGTGTATATATATGGCTCCTAACATAGCCAACTATATACACATTAGAGATCTGTTAGAAGAGCTGTCTGCGCTGTATGCAAAAATTGTTCTTTGTGGAGATTGAAACTTAAATATATTGGAGGGCAATAACAAGCAATTAATTAGTACGGTAGAGTCTTTTAACCTTTATTTTACAAATTTTACCCAACCAACTCACTTCATGCCCAACAGAAGGCCTTCGCTTTTAGACGCGTTCTTAGTCTCTAGTATTGATTCTGTAATGCACTACGATCAAATTCCCGCCCCGGGTTTTTCACACCATGATTTGATTTTCTTAACAATTAACCCCTTTCCTACTTGTCATACAATTTTTCGAAAATTAACTTAGAGGCTTTGTTTTATGATATCCGAATAATGTTCTGGTCATCGATATATGCTACAAGCAATGTAAATACTCAGGTGGACTATTTTTAAAATATTAGCCTTTCTTTATTTCATAAACATGTAAATCTAAAACACCGTAGAATTAGAGTCAACACTCCATGGTTGACCTCGGAAGTTTTTAGCCTTATAAAAAAGCGCAATCTCCTTTACTCCAGATGGAGGAGATACAAATGCACAGCTATATATAAAGAATATGCCATTATACGAAACGCGGTAACTCTTCTAATACGATCAAATAAAAAGACTTTTTATCAAAATAAATTCAACCCGAGGGATTCGAGATCTAAATTCTGGAGTAATATTCGCGATATCGGGCTTAAGCCTGCAAAAGATCCACTTTCCAATAATATCGACCTTAATGAACTAAATACGAAGTTTGTTCAAAGCAATCATAAGACTTTTAACCGCAAAAATATCCCTACCTTCTTCGATAACCAACGAGAAGGGACTTTTTCGCTCTCTGGAATTGATGAAATATGTGTAGGTCAAACAATCTTAAGGATAAAATCAAAAGCTGTTGGCTCTGATGATGTATCTTTGAAGTAATAATAAGTAACCAAATTAAGACTTATCTAAATAGTCACGAAATTTCAGTCGGGCTTTCGTGCTAAACGTAGCTGCACTACCGCGTTACTAAAGGTGTGCGAAGATATTCGTGCCGGTTTGGATTGCGATTTGTGGGGTCTCATAATTTTCTTAGACTTCTCAAAGGCATTTGACACTGTAAATCATTCTATACTATTGAATAAACTGCATAGGCAATTTTCCTTCGAAAGCTCCGCGTGCAAATTAATAACTTCATATTTATCTGGTCGCATACAATATATGTCCAATGGCATCAAATGCTCCTCATTTCTTCAAGTCCCAATGGGTATTCCTCAAGGTTCCGTACTAGTCCCTCTTCTTTTTTTATGTTTCATAAATGATATATCTGAATGTTTCGCGACCTCCGCGTACCAGATATATGCCGATGATGTACAAATATATTCTTTATTTCCGAAATACCATAAAAACCAGGCGTTAATTAATATTAATGAAGATCTTAAAAGAATTTATGATTGGTCAACAAAAAATGAGCTCAGTCTTAATCCAGTCAAATCAAAAGCTATGTTCATTAATAGAGGTAGACAAACAGAAATTTCCGCTCCAATATTTCTCAATCACACTCCTGTAGAGTATGTGGATAAGATAAAAAATCTTGGAGTTTACTTTAGTAGTACATTCACTTGGAATTTACACGTAAACAGAGTAATATCGCAAGTGTATAGCGCTCTTCGTGGTCTAAATCCCACGAAAAACTACCTCCCGATAGGTGTTAAACTGAAATTGGTTAAATCTTTTATCTTGCCGATATTGCTTTACTGATGCGAAATATGCGGGGACTTGGACTATGTGTCGAAAGAAAAATTAACTGTGGCATATAATAGTTGCGCAAGGTATATTTATGATATCAGACGGTCAGAGCACGTTACTCACTTGACTAAAAGTATTACCGGCTGTTCCCTAATAGCCTCATTGAATTACAGAACCATAATATTGCTTCATAAAACAATTATTACCAAAGAACCAGACTATTTATTTGAAATGCTAAAATTTGCAAGTAACCAGACATAAGTATCTTACAACTAGTCGAAATTTTTTTTTTCCATGCGACTCATCTTTGGAATCGTCTACCAATAGATATCAAACGATCAAGCAACACAAATATATTTACAAAGGAGGTTTTTAAATACTTTTCTCAAACTTACTGATGGAACATCCCAACCTTTATACTCCTTCCCAAAATCTTTTTTCCAAACTATTTTAGTCTTCCACATCCCCTATTTCTTCTCCTCTTCTTTTTATATACCATATTTATAAGTTTCCTAATTTTATTATCTCTACAATTTAACTCTGTTTTTCTTAATGTATAATTACCTACGAGTAGCTTGCACAATGTAAAAAAGATTTAATCTTAATGTACAAGAATTTTTGAATTAAATAAATAAATAAATCGATTGTGTGTACATATATTCCAAGTTAAGAGTATGTATGTTACAAAAAGGTATACACCTGGTGCTGGTAACTGTGAAGAGAATCTTTACGGCTAGCCTGACACTGGCATCCATACCGAAACCCTGGCGAACAGTAAGAGAAGTCGCCATACCGAAAATCGGAGAAGAGGACTACTTGCTCGCCAAGACTTTTCAGACCTAAAAGTCTGACTTACTTCAGGTCGCGGTCGAGATCATGCAGCATGCTTCCCAATGCGAAACATCTTGTGAGAGTGCGCTTCAAAATCTGGTTGGCAAAATTGAAGGCGCATCCGGAAAGAAGGAATACGCGCTGGGCATTTTCATCGACATTGAGGACGCTTTCGACAACGCAACTTTTGACGACATGCGTTACTGGGTCGGATAACACCGACGTAGATGGACTTCACTCGTAGTCGATGATTGGTGCACTAGAAATGGGCTTTCAGTCAATGCTCTTAAAACTGAGATTATTCTTTTTACGAGAAGGAGGAAGCCGACCATCCAATTCTCAAAGAAGCTAAGTATTTGGGTGTCATTCCGGACATCAAACTACTATGGACTAAACATGTTACTTCGAAAGCTTCTAAGGCACTGTCGCTTTCTGCCAGTGCAGAAGAGCTGTAGGCAAGACAATGGCTGAGAAAAGTCCTGTGGACCTATACGGCTATGATAAGGCCAATAACATCATATGCGTCGGTTGTTTTGTGGAACAAGCTCTCACGAAAATACATTATTGCTGCTCTTACCAGACTCTAAACAACGGTCTGTCTCGGCTGCATGTGGCCTTTCCCTAGCACGCGTGGCTCCACTCTCGACGCATTGATGAATCTCCCTCCCCTTGATATTCATATCATGTGTTGCACTCTCAAAACCATCTTCCATTTAAAAAGAAGTGGTCTTTACTACAATACGCTTTGATGACCTTGCTTGCCGAATGTCTTACGACTCTGGCTGATGCGAAAAAAAAATTCGAAATCGTCATTCCTTCTGCCCAAAACTGGTTCGGTCAGAATCTGAGGCAGGAAAGGAATGTAGTCCGATGACTCCAAAACCGATGAAGGTTGCGGCCATGGTGGCCTTCTGGAGGTGTTAAATTTCACTCTTCGTTAGAAAAACTTGCGTCTGTCTTACAAGCGGAGATATACACAATCCTGATGGCAACGAACTATCATATATTGTGAAGGACCGGTGAAGGGGACGAATCATTTTAATCTGTCGCGGTAGCCAAATTAAACTTGCTAAATCCTCTCGCGATTTCATAGGTAGTTCGAGAATCCAAGACTTAACTGAACGTAGTCGGAAGGCTAAATGGACGGAGTCTTGTTTAGATCCCAGGGTGCTCCTTAATATGCATATCATAGCCTGCACTCGCACAGCCGTATTAGGTTAATAAAAGTGGTTTTTGGTGCAACCCGCAATAGAATTTCGTTGACCTTGCACGCGCACTGTTACTTTGATTTGATCTCACGGACATACCGTCCGAAGTGATGACATCGAAAACCGTTTACCACAAAACTGACTTCGGTCAGAATCTGACCCAGGAAAGAAAAGCAGTTGTTCACCAATGACTGCAAAGCTGATTTACGAAGCGGCGTTGGTGTTTTTTTTTTTTCAGGACGACAACGCAAGATTTCATTTATCATTCGGAAACTTGCGTCTGTCTTCTAAGCTTCTTGTGAACGAGAGGGCAACGACAGCTCCGCTGCGCTTAAATATCAAGAATGGAAGGCTTTTTTGAAAGCAACTGGAAGGATGAATTTACTCAGTCTGGACTGGGTCCCAGGTCGCAATGGGATAGCGAGTACTGACATCTTCGATGATCTTGCTAGGGAGGTCTCACAGGAGGACGTTTTAAGACCTGAATCCGTGTTGGGGCTGCTTGCGTCCCCTATCAAAGCTTTCATTAAAACTGCAGGTTGCTGCCAAAATAAACGAATGTTTTCGCCTTTTCCAAACCCTAGCAGGCTGAACTGCAGAATTTCTTACTGCATTACTGTTTCGGGGTGTCCCTTAAAGTGCTATGTAGAAATGACACTACTTCGGAAGAGCAATATACAATATAACTTTTGCCGAATTGATTGAAGTGTGGGGCACATGGTCCCACAAGCGCTTGAGTACAAAAAAAAAATTTTTTTTGTGTTGCTATTCCACCTGTGTATGTACTCGTAACCGAGTATATAAAGGGTGTCCCATTAAGACAGTCTGTTTTGAATTTTGCGCCATTTATATATGTCTGCCGTAGAGTGGTGTTATTTGACAGTTGTCATGTTGTCATTTGTGAACATTAAGGTTTAGTCATGGAGAATTACACGGACGCACAACTCATAGAAATTGTGAAAATCCACAATGAGCCAACACTATGCCGAAATTTCCTCGAAAATTTCGTCAAAAGGACCAACGTGTACCATCACATCTCTGTCTATACCCACTCTCCATTAAAATAAAAAACATTAGAACTTTTCAAATAAACACTGGGATTTTTTCAAATTTCAAAATAGGCGGTCTTAATGGGTATCCCACCATTATATAGTATAGTGCATTTCACAATTGGAATTATTCGAGGATTTCCGACTTAACATTGTCCAGGAGGCATTCGCATTCATAAATTTCTTTACAATAGAAAACTCAACCCCTTAGCCTATTTCATTCTTCTGTATCTTCATCCGAAATGGTGTAGCATTACGAGAACACTTCGGATTCTTTATGATACGGTTGTTGTGGGTCCCAGAGGTTGTGTTGCGTGTCTCGCGACCTTATAACATTCTTCGTTAACTCTGCACGTTTGTTGTCTATAACTTCTCTAAAGGTGTACGAGTATTTCACCTTTGTTAGCTGCCACGGGCCAACATTTAACCACGCATTTGACTAACGCTGATATCACAAGGATACCCCAACGACAACGATGCCAGTTGTATGTGAAAGTCCTGTAATACTGTTTTCTAAAGAAGCTCCGGTGACTTGTTTTGTTTTGCGGCACATTTTCCCTTAGCCTATATCCACCTCCAACCCCCCATCTTTCTGACACAATGGGTGGCTGTAAATATTTAGGTGAAACGGTTCATTGTTGCGTGGGCTCTATAGTATGTGCGGAGCGCGAGGTACCATAACAGCTACCAGAAGTCCAATAATTTTTGATAGCAAAGGGAACGGATGGCTAAACAAACAGGAGTAGGGAGGAGATTAAGAGTACTCTTCGAACTGGTTTATTGTACAGAGGGTGAAATAAAGTTCTCGTTTGACTCTGGATTAATTAAATATTTATTTAATTTGTAATTTTTTTTTTTCCTTGTTCTCTCAGTTGCTGACTATGGATTTCATCGGGTGCGTTTTGGCTGGGGGCGACTGGCATCGGCGGATAAATGTCTTATAAGAAAAGGAGATTGAATTGTGCGAAATGGAAATGGCAGTAGCGGCCTTCGACTTAATGGTGGTTTTTCTATTTCGCGTTTCGCCTTTTGATTGAATTTTATTTATTTAAATTGAAAGCGATGTTCTCTTTTGGGGCCGTCTTCAAATGTGAAGGAATGAAAATAAGTTAACGCATTTGAATGGTTCCCTGGATGAGTCGCTACAAAATGGGCATGCCAAGAAATTTCCAGAAAATCATCAAAAGACTGTGTAATCGGAAGAGATCGCAGAGGAGTAAAAAAAAAACAAACGACACCAAGTATAGGATGTTGAAAATTGCTTCTAAATTGAATGTAAGTAAGACATAGTAAGAATAGTTACGGATTCTCCGATGAGAGTTATCAGTTGCAAAAGAAAATTGAAAAAGCAGACGGGTTTGATGAAAGGCAAAGTCACATCTTAACATTCACTAAATGAAAAGAAATTTAAATTTGTCGAAAAATTCAAAGACTCGTTGATTTGCTTTAATTTCCGAATGCAGTACATGCACCCAATCATACGAAAGTTGCACCCTTGAGGGGTTTAATACCTGGTGTAAACTGGAGCCATTCATACTATCATTTGACACATATTCAAAATCATATCGTCTGCCTAAATGTTAGTTCATAATGGAAAATTTATATGGTCTCTCTATTGCAAAAGGTGAATCCAACGTCTGTAGCTAATCTAAAACCATAATCATCCCTCCATGCCCAGTGTGCTCACCAAATTGTTTAAACTGAAAACCTCCAGGCTATCGCTCGATCCATGCTGTAAGGCAGATTTTTAGTCTCCATGTAAAGAAACCCGAAAACATCAGAAGTAGTTAGTTCAGACTAATTTTGAATATGTAAAGATCGAAGCAAAAGGAATACAAGAATCTAATGTAATTCGGATCTGGAGGAAGTTTTTAAAGATAAAGACATTTGCGAAAAGATCGGAAAGTTCGGAAAGATCAGTGAAATCAACAGACTGGTCAAAGTCATAGGAATGGGCAAATAATACAAAGAAGATCTGATAGCACCTTTTCCCACGTCGCAATGTTTGAACTTGATTAGCACCAGCTCCTATCACTGAAGCTGCGAATAAATTGAGCAACGCAGTGATCATACTGATTTGGAGATCCGCATTGGTTGCAAAAAGGTAGTTATCGGGTTCAAACTTGACTGCCCAAAAGGTTTGAATGTCCGGATTACTGAAGGCTTCCCCTTCGTTTTGTCAATCGCCTCAACAACTATGTCAGCTGCAGGATGGAGTAAAAAGTAGCTTCCTTTGCTGATCACCTTCAATTCAGAGCCAGACTATACGGTGAGAAAATACTTTGACATTGAAAAATAAACAGATGCCGTAAGACTCTTTTGCATATATAAAAGTAAGCATACAATGAAGGCTCAAGCATGAAACGCCAGCAAACGATGCATTCAGGCCAGCGGAATATTAAGTAGTCAAGACAAGAAAAATATAAGAATCCGCGTAAAAGATCGGGCTTGCAATAGTGCGATAGGACTCACAAATCTGGGTTCCTTCAAGAGCAGTAGTTTCGGACATGGCACGGTCCTAACGGAGCTACTGCCAGGCAATCCAATTCTAAGGGATGAAATTCCTTCTTTGGTCGTTTTCGACATCCTTTACGACATAATTTATACGGAGAGGGAGGAAAAAATGCAATAATTAGGTCCAATGAAATTGCAATTTTTACAGATGGCTCAAAACAGAGTAAGGAAGAGGTTCTGATAACTGAAGACCCAGAACTAAGCGTGTCTATAAGACTACCGGACGCAAGTAATGTCTTCCAATCAAAGGTTCTGGCTGTCCTAAGGGCGGCTGAGCTAACGCAGATGAGATCGGTATCCGAAAGAGATATCGCTGTCTGCATACATCGATAGCCAGGCCGCACTAAAGGCAATGGAATCAACCAGCGTAAACTCTGATACAGTCAGGAGCTGTTGCATAGTGCTTAAAGCACTATGTAGTCAGAAGCGGGTAAGACTGTGCTGGGTGCCAGGACACTGCGGTATTAAAGGAAATGAACAAGCGGGCTACTCGACAATAGTAAGGTTGCCAACATCAAAGCACCCCTTTGCATAGTGCGGGGCACTATCGAGGAAAAAAATCATAAAGACTGCCAAGTCTTGAAAGACACAGTGTATCCAAGGCTCTTTGGCCGCTTTTTGACGGCAAAAAAATGTAGGAAGTTAATAAAATTAAACAGACAGGACACTGTCTCCTGTGGCAACACCCAAAGAGACTCAGATTGTCAGATACGGATATCTGCAGACTCTGCGGTGATCTGCAAGCTGTTGAGGACATAACACACATACTGTGTGTAATATCGCGTAGTCGAAGAAAATTGTTAGGGAAATACTTTTTCGAAAACCTAGAGGAAATAGATGGCATGAACTTGAAGGCCTTCTTGGCTTTTGCAAGAAAATTGGGTGTTTCACCAGGGCGATTGTTTAGGTTTTTGCCGTTTTAAGACAAATTCAACTGGTTCCACAGGCATCGCGGTGGGCCCGTTTTGTTGTCTGATGTCTGTGTGATGCCATATCCGTCATACCCCTGTTTAACCTAACCTAACCTAACCTAAAAGATCGGGTGATACACGGAACACGCAAAAAGTTTCTGTAACAAAAACTAGAGTTCCAGATTCATGAGAAGGTAGGAAAAAAAGTTAAAAGCTCGTTCGCGACAAAAAAAATCAGGACCTGACTTCTATGTTAGAAATCCTCGCGGTTGACTACTTACAGTAGCTTCTCAGTGGCCATGAGGCAGAGATAATGAATGGATTCGGGTAAGAAAGACAACCAGTGTAGCATCCACGATGCAAATTGATGGTAAATAAAAATTACAGAAAGAGCGGCATGCGAAGAGATTGTTGATTTTGTATTTTTGTGTGTTGTAGATACCCTTTACTGAAGCTAATTTTGGCAGAAGTAACATTATCGTGAGACTTTTCACTTAAGTGAACTTGTGGTGAGTTGGGCCGATAAATACACGTTGACAGATACAAGACTAGAAATCATTGCTCCTTTATTGGCAAATCAACTGCGTTCAAAATTCTTAAGTCGAACGATCAAGACGGTGCTTTACAAAATCTTGATATAATCAGATATCATTTGAACAATGCTGAACAATTAATACCATGCAAGAGAAAAATATTTCATGATCTGTATCACAACATTGATGTAAAATCTAAGATATCAAGCCAATATGTACCAGACCAGGTCGAGCGAATAAACGACAATACTTCGGCTAAGAGGGTTTTTAACTGCCAGCCCCTGGTTCAAGTTGGCAATTCGATGTAGAAAACTGAAACTTGTGTCTCTAAAATCTAGAAAGGAGCTATCAGGTTTTTATCCATACAAAATTATTACGAGACAATCAACTAAAGGCTTACAATCTTAAGTTCACATAAGGACGATTCTATGTATGTGGTCTTCAGATTGCTTGAGCTTTTTTTTGAAGGTTTTTTGAAAACAACTATCGACAAGCAATTTTACATAACCTAGAAAGCTCCTTAATTTAGTAGGTTATATATAGTATTCTAAGTACCTACACGTTGAAAAGGAAAAGAAAAAGATGTTGAGGTTCTACGGCATGAATATACGATTCTAAATACGAGTACACTAAATATATTGCGTCCAGCTGCGTAGATGTATTGTTTGAATTGTTCACCAGTGTACAACTTCTATCCCATTTTCCAGCGTCCTCTTATATGGCTTTCGTCTTGCTGCCCCTTTGTTTAAACAATATTTTGCTAGCTCTAAGTTGACATTGATTTTACCAGACTGAATAGATGGGATAAATTTTTATTGGTATGAAAGCAGCCCAGTAACCGAAATTTATACCTCTTCGTGTCAAATTTAAATTTATCGTTGCAAAACCAATTAGACCTGGAGATCAACTCCCGTCATGAAAGTTGGGATATCAAGCGAAGCCATTATCTGCAAAGCAATATTCCCTGAATACCATCCCCTGTTTCCTCTTGAATTTTAATGTACCCATCGTAGTTGACAATCACAAATTTCCCACACCTCCAAGTCAACACAAAAATTCAAAAGTCACCAAAAGCAAAAAAATAAGCTTAACCTTAACTGTGTGCCTATCTAAAGATACAACCCAATTCGAATTAGCATAGGAAACTACCTCTCGTAATACGCGCCCTGGGCGGTGCGGTAAAATACCTGTTCCGGGCATTAACGTAAAAATAAACTGACGTTTAATTGAAGCCACATCTAAGGCGTCCTATCCTCGTTGTCTCCTTCACCTTTGTGTTTAGTATTTTACGTTTCGTACTATTTCTGGGTGAAACAACAATTTTCTTTCTCTCTACCATTCTTCTTCTATTTTATTTGACGTAATAATCGTTTTTCATTTCAATGGATTTCTTCAGCATACCGCAGGCTAAAGGGTACACAACCTACCAGCCAGCCAACACCAACCAACCAACTCTCTCTCTCTCTCTCTCTCCCTCTCCCTCTCCTTCTTTATATTGTCTTTGCATACTTTTTGGCGTTTTTGTGTCCTTTCTTTCTGTAGATAAACGATGCCCTTTGCATTAGAATGTTTGATTTTGCCCAGTATACTGGTGGAAGCAACCCATAACATCATTCTTTCATCAAACGAAAAAAGAAAACGAAAAAAAAAAACAGAAAACAAAAAGTCGAGAGATTACGAGCAGCGGCAAGACTAACATTTTTTGGTCCTTCGAGCCAAATTTCATTCGAAACGGATGGAAAGAACCGAACAGTAACAGCAACAGCAATAGCAACAGTAACCGTAAAAGCTAAAGGAAGAATTCGAAAACTGACGATGATAACATTTACATATTATGTTAATTGGACAGCGTAAATATGTCAGGACAATTCAAAACAGACACGAGGATAACAGGGTATCTTCTCTCAATTTCACTCGACTCACCCACCCTCGTTTTTGTAAAGTGTTTCCCGTGACATACTTTTGAAAGGAGTTTGCGAGCGAGCATTTTGGCAAACTTCGCTGACACGGGTGATGTCAATTTCAAGACATTTCTCCATTGAGTACCAACGACACGGTAACAATTTCTGGAGCATGTAATTGAGAATAATCGTCCTGTGACGATTGTCTTTTCAAACGGAACTACCATTTGGGACAGAATGGTGTGGGATCTAACTCTAGATTTTACTCCCTCTTCGAATCAATTCAAATTATCCTTGAAACGGTGTCCTGTCCTTTGTCAAATCGCCTGGGATTAACTCAACAATCTGGAAAAACGAACTCAATCATCAACTCAATGTAAGAGGCATCCCATAAAATCATAGTCCACCGCAATGAATATTAATGAGAAGTCATCACTGAGACTTGGGATGCGAATGTACATACGTATCGATGTACATACGTACGCAGCTCACATCTGAAGGATGTTGGTGGCATGTTAGGATTTAGGAAAGGTAAACCTGGGTAAACAAGGATATAAATCAACCCTTTCCGGGCTCATGACTTGGGGTAGGAGAAAACTATTACAACTATTACTACATGAGGCGCTGTTGTTGATGCTGTTGATGTGTTCGCCCTAGTGCGTTCATTCAGCCAAATGAGAGAATATATTTTTCTTTTAGCGAACAGTAGGGTCAGAAAATAATGCAACAAAATCGGTTATTTGTCGGCAAAAAAATTATTTGATGTTACCGTGTTTCTCAATATTTTACGGTCTCATATGCCTTAAATACAGTTTCGTTTTGTGATCTTTAATATTACATCCCTCAGAGTTTCAAAGTTTCGAAGAGCGATTTTTAAATGATCTCTAGATCTTGAGAACTTTTTAGATTTGGATTCGCGTTTTTCACAGGGCTTAAAATTTAAATGTAGTGGGTGGTTGATAGAAAAGAAATTGGCCGAATATAAACGGGTTTTAAGTACATCTTCTTAAATAACATATCAACTAATACAATATCAGGAAAATACGAACAATGCAGATTAATGAATTTCGTAATAGACGAGGCTCTTTGTCCATATTTTTTTCAGTAGATAATTACATATATCAAGATGGATAGTGAAAAATTATTTCTGAGACAAGACACTCTTCTGGCCGGTTTTATAAAACTTTTTGTACAGGGAAATTTTTTTGAGAGGCTTGGAAGGAGTGCTAAAGGAATACCAGAATATTTGGAAGTTTTAAAAATGTTGTCACATATTTGTGGGTTTGGTTTTAATGGTCTCATTTATGGTACAACCCAAAGGGGCTAGTTTCGTTCTTTTAAAATTCAAACAGAATGGTTTGAGAGATACATAAAATTGTGGGTTCTTGCGATTAAAACAACAGATAATAAAACATCACTAGTTCTTAATAAAATTTAAATTGTTTTCTACATTACTCTGATGTCTAAGAGTGCCTATTCCTGAGTAAGTCACTAGAAGTTTCTACAAAATAGAGATTTACTATGGACCTGGGTTATCTGAAACTGCAGGTTTTTGACCAACCGCATTTTCAAAGAAGAATGGTCCGATGATTGCTCCAGTCTACAATCGTCACCAAACAGTTTCACCCTGTGGATGCACTCACTCACTCGTTGATTTTCTGAACTCCAGATTCGACAATTTTGACAATTAACAAATTCATCAAAATGAAAATGAGCCTCCCCGCTGAAGATGATTTTGTTTGAAAAATCAGCATCTACCCGTTTTTCTGGTTTACCGAAGTTTCTTCACTATTCATGGTTAGTAGGGGTTAGTTCTTGAGCCAATTGCACTTTGTATGCATAGAGATCCAAATCTTTCATAAGAATGCGCTGTAGAAAGTTTCTTGAAATGTCCAGTTCTTGATCACGGTGCCGAATTGATGTTCCTGGACTCTCGCAACACTTTCACGAACTGCTCCAATGATTTGTGTTGAACGACTTGTAGAAGGATCACGAATTGATCCAGTCTCCCTGAAATTTTTAATTAATTTCTTCACATTTGGTGAAGTTAAATCACTATTCCTACCATATTTTGTATGAAAATTGTGAACTGTAGCTGCCAAACCTTCATTGTTTTTAAAATATTGCTCAACAATGAAAACTCTGTTAATAACCCTGTACTTTTTTTTTCGTTGGCAACACGCGCTCGGTGATAGAGGGAATACTCAACTCTGCCTATCTCTTTATTTACTAGTCATTATAATCTCCAAACATTTAAAACCAACGTTCATCGGTACCTCTCTTTCTTTCCTCCCTGGCCTTCCTTCGCCCGCGCTGTGTGCAAGCATTTTAAGGGTACTTAAATCCTTTGAGTATGCGCAAATTATATATAAAAAAAAGTACATTGTCTAAATATCCAGAAGGCTCCTGGAGCAGATTGTATCAGAACGATAGATCTGAAGTCGTAAAGAAACATTTTTGCCTCCACTATGACAAAGTTGATAAAACTGAGCTTCGATAAGGCAACGGTGCATAAAAAGGCTTAAAGACTCAGTGATTCGACTAATATATTGTACAAGGGAGGTAGTAAAATCTAGTTAATGTACTACCGCCCTATTGTCATCTATCCTGCCATCGAAAAAATCACGAAGCAAAAAGAAGCAGTTCGAAATTTCATCGGACAGCATGACTTCTTATGCAAACAGCAATATGACTTCTAAAAAGATGAAATACACTTACCAGCTTCTTGAGGAATTTGCGAACTTGGTCGACACTAGTTTAATTAAACCACATCATTTGTTTGTATTGTTGGTTGACTTTGGCAAAGCTTTTGATACACTGGATCATAACAGACTGATCGAAGCTATCCAAAATGCCGGAATAAGGCGAAAATTAGAAACAAGGAAGAACCTTTCTCGCGGAAATCTACAAGTGCTGTAGTGATATACAAGATTTGGAATATGGGGTTCCACAGGGTTGACAACTTGGTCCTCTTCTTTTCAAATTGTATACGAATGAAGTGCTTCGGTTTTTGAAGAAGAGCACTACGTTCGCATATGCAGGTGGCATAGTTATTTGTCATGAGTCGGTAAAGCTGATGCAAGATTAGTACTAAACAATTTTTGAAGTATCAGCATAAATGATAAAGAAGATATCGAACTGGTTGATGCGCTTCTCCAATAAGGAAATGTCCAGGAGTGATACTCTCAAGGTCATCGGGATTTTCCGAGAATGTATTCTATGGTAAATGATCGGCGTGAAAAGCTGAGAAGGTCCCTGTTTAGGTTTTCCTGTCTACGGTTTATGTAGGAAAGCAAGTGTACCATGCCCTAATAGAGGCATACTTTTTTTTACCTTAAATTAAACTAAAAAGTAAAATTCAAATGTGGCGTGCATTTTGGGACACGTTCAAGCCCTTTAGTTTTCTTTTTACACTTTAGCAGTCTTGTCGCAGATTCAAAGTGTTAGAAAAAGCTGCATAGTGTTTATAGCAAATCCAAAATATAGGATCCTAGATGACTGCCCCATGAAACATCAGAAGTCAGCGGAGAAACCAATGTTACTTTGAAGATACGATTAGAAGATAATTTGCAATGAGTTTTCAATCCCATATTTCGAACCACTTTTCTTATCGAAAGGAGAGATAAACCAGTTTTTTTGTAACTCAAGAATAAGTCCCTAGGATATTGGCTTGAAAAGAACAGCTAAGGTCTGTACTACTATACAAAAATAGGCAATCCATCTGGTCTTGCACAGTAATCGTTTTCAGGATAACTTATTCTGTCCAATACTGAGGGTAAGTTTGTGGTGAAAGCAAGAGAGATACCGAGAAATTTGGAGGCTATAATAAGTAGCTAAGAAATAAGGAGCCCGGCAAAGCATTCCATAAGCGGATTGAATTGTTTTGGGAAGAATCACGATGTTTCAAAGTATGAAGGTAGGCTAGTGGATAAACGGTTCGGGATATGTAAGTTTGAAGGGGTGGAATACTGCTGGCAATTTTGTTGGAGCACTTGTGGTGAAAATAGCGAGGGATTAGGGAGACATAACTTCGGTGTTGGAGGGTGTCAATTGCCTGGCAATATTAGCGTTACTCACGAGATTTACTGCACGGCTTTGAATTCTATCTAGAAAGCGCGGAAAGATCTTAGGAGCACCTGGCCAGATGTGGGCATTGTACTCTATTGTACTCTATTTTTAAATTCCTTAAAAATAGTATACGGTATTAAGGCTAGACCAAAGGGGAACAAATATTTTTTACATCGCTTGAAGAAACCTAGATGTTTTGCATGTTTTTGGCGACATGGAATATGTGGTCAGTGGTCGTTGACACTGCAGATAGCATGTTGTTTTGAAAGCAGTAAATTCTATTTTGATGATTTGTAGTATACTAGGGTTACCTACGTAGTTAATAGTAGTAACCCGCCAGGGTGAGATAAGATGAAAGAGTTCTCACTTGAAAGCAGCGGTTGGCATGCTTGCGGACGCACGGCAATTAGCTCGTCGGAGGGGGGGTACTTGCTGCTTGTTGGCCTACAAAAAAAATCATGCCAAGAGGGGTAAACATTGTCACCTATGGGTGAAGGTGAAGGGAAGATAGAAAGAGGACTTTGTTCCTTGCATACCAAAGGATATCGCACGTTTTGGATGTGCGTAATAAGGCTATTGTCAAATATGGTTTAAAACTTGGATGGAGTGAAAGTGCTAAAGAGGTAATGTAAACTACTGGTATCTTGTCTTAATTATGTCGTCGGTGTATTGACATGCGGAGAAAGCTGGCCTACAGACTAGGCCTGTAAGAACGAGCTGTCATTTTCACCTTGGGATCTCGCAGGATAAATCCAAGAGACTCTCCTTCTTCTTGAGCACAAATCATATTGCACGTTTCAACAAAAAAAAGAAAGGTTAATGCATGATTACACGGCAACTATAAGCATTGTATTTCAAATAATGTAATTCATATGAGATTTCAGATCAACTTGGTAAAAATACATACGATACGCTTAATTTGATAGGTATGTGCATGTACGTTTGTACATGTGTCGAGTTTAAATAAGATTGAGTAATACGGAAGTTAGAATATATAGTACAAACGAATGTAGGTAATAATTTAGATATAAGTAGAATATAAATATAAGTAAGTTACAAGTTACAATATACATTTTTTTAAAAGCCAAAGAATACATTTTTGTAAACCAAATTGGTACTCAGGGTTTTTGATCTCGATGGTAATTGCAGCGTCGAAATTTGTGCACAAATCCCTGCTTTCTGCTTTCATTGGTTGATTGTGTAATTAGTTACTCAATATTTAAATCTATTCTTAGGCCTTAAGATTAAATACAATCAGGTAATCTTTACGTTAAACAATTTTATAGGTTTTTCTTAAGTTTTTGTTTTTCTAACATTTCAAATCAAAGTATATTAAGTAGAAGTAGATAATTTTAATAATGAATTTAGGATAGTACGTTCTTAAGACAAGTTTGGTTAGGTTAATCTAGGTTAAGTTTTAAACAGGTCACGTGAATAGATAGGTGATCCAGATGAATTTTACATTAGAACATGCTAGGTGCACATACTCATACATATGTATGTATGACTTAATTCGAGTGGTTTTACAGCTGGACTTGGGTCTTTTATATTTTGATACGCCGTTTGAATATTAAATAACACTATTTTTCTGTATCGATGTATATAACTCCGTATATATGTATGTCTGATAGTTTCGATGTGCTATAGTAGGTTAGGTACGTTCCTTTCTGTTTTTTTTTTTATGTAGGTTATAAAAAATCCACTAGGTCACTAAAAGTCTGCGGATGCCTTGGTAAAGCTTGGTCTATATGTTCCGTTATTTACGGCCGCTAGGTAACTGTATCCTGATGTGACACAAATGTACCGCATGAATTGCTTTACCAATAGCCATCCGCAGTTTTCTAAAGAAATAACGAAATCTTATTAATTTTGTGATTAAGGGGATTCACATTTTTACCTGATTGAGTTCTTCACCACAGATTTTGATTTATTTTATTTTCTGAGCACTTTCTATATGTGATACGAAACGATACGAAGTATGGTATATACTTCTAAAAAACAGAATATGTTTAAGGAAAAAAAATCGAGAAGCACTCTCAATCCAACACTTACGATCTTATGTTCGATCCGTGGTGATAAGACTAGCACTGAATTAGAAAAGAGCGCAAGCACACAGGGCTTGGCTTAAATACTCCATTTTCTGTACTAAAATTTTAGCTCAATGGAGACTGCGTTTACATGTCAACGCTTTTGCATATTCTAAGCAACATGTTGCTTTAAAAGTGACGTACTGAGTTCTTTGTTGTTAAGAGGCTTTACAACACATTTAAATGGATGCACGCCACAGATTGTCTCGCAATTAATTATACTCTTAATATCGGAATTGAATGAGTTTAACATACCCAGCCGTTTCGGTTCCTTCCATAGCCGAAGAGCACGGACGTTAGTCTGAGAACAGATATGAAAAGCAGAGAGTACGGAGTCCTGTAACCCACACAGCATTTATTTTGTGGATACGAGTATCAGACTTGAAATCATTGAATTGAACATTCCGAAAAGAATTTAAGAAGAGATACATCAATCCCAAATACGGCAAGGGAACCTGATGCCAACATTTTTTACATGCCTTTGTATATCAAGCGCAAAATAGTTTTTACCAAATTTGTGTAGACTATGGTTCCACTTTTTGGTGAGCCTGGAAAATGGGTAGCAAGCAGATTGACCTCATCTGAATAGCTGACAGCTGAAATGCAATTATAGATTAGCATTAGGATGGAGGATGAGGTAGATTTCTATTATTTTTTACGAAGGATCTACAACTTTTACTACCTTTGGGACACTGTAGCCTCATACACCTATTGTATAAAACTTGTGTATTTATATGCGAAGATTTTAGGGAGAAGATTGAAGGCAGTCGTTTATGGCACTAAGATGTAAGGATCTATGGCTCAAATGGATCTGTCTTTGTGGGTCTTCAGGTTAGTGGTATAAAAGTTTTAGTGTTCACAAACAAGAAGAAGTTCTTTAGATTGGGCATATTGTACATTAGGCAATCCATACGAGATTTTTATGAAGCTGTAGTTTATACAGATTAAGATTTAGATCGTGAACATATGAGTTTATTTCTTTTGTTAAGATGAGCGCATTTCCATATTATTGCAATTGACTGAAACTGAGTGAAAGATAATATAGAAGATTGGGACCACAAATAGAGGGATTATCGCCAGCGAATATCATGTTCTTGCAGAAAAGGAATTAAAGTCGCCTGCTAAGAGCTTGAGATCTTTTATCTAAACTGATTTCTGTCAAGGAAACACAATTCACACATTTTTTGCGAATAAACAGAAGCACGATAAGTCTTACTACGTAGTCATATTTCATTAAGCAGATCACTTAAATTAGGATTTAAACTAGACGAAATGGGCGCAACCGATGGGCAACCCCAAGAACTTCCTGAAAAGAGAGCTTGTAGTATTCTAAAAACGTTTTTCAGGTTTTGGTAAAGCTAAGAAAAAAAATTCTGCCAGTTAGTTTTATTGCCGCTTTCACCTTACCCCTAAAGAGTTGAAGTGAATTGGAAAAAATTTGCACGACTTTAGCCAACATCTTCAATTAATGATCCAAGCTGAATTTACATTTTCCCTTAAATACGTATTCGGTGCACGCACCTCGGTACGCCTGATTCTTAAGTGATGAATCTCGTTCTGTGAACCATACAGTTCTAGTTCTCTAAGAAAAAATAATTAAATTTTGTTAAGAAGTTAAGTTCAGGTCAGGGATACTTTGTATTAACGAAATTATAGATTGTACCGCATTCGCGGTTCTAAATTGTTGCTACTCCTTGCTCTGATTCTGCCCCGATTTTTTTCCAATTTTCCAAAAATTTGTGCTATATTAATAGATTTCGATTACTAAAACAATTTTTTTAAGAAAAAAAACAATTGTATTTTGTGTATATATTTTTTTCTTAATAACTTAAAAAGTCAGCAGCGGAGTTTGGTCAAAATCTAATGGCCGCGATATGGCATGAAGGCGAATCAGGAAGTTAAGAATATTTAGGTAAACCTAATTTTTTTTATAATTAGTGCACGCGCAAGGGGTTTGTGTACTCCAAAAAGTGTGGCGTAAGCTGCTTCTCCGGTTTTACTTCTTGTCTGACGGTGTAAAGTCTTTAGAAGCCTCAAAGCTGCGTGCCAGCAAAATATTAAAAAAATCTTTTGATCTTTAATCCCAAAATTAAGTGACACTATTTCTACTATTTTTTCGATAACTCAGGACCTAGGTTCGTATGATGTTAAAGTAATAAAAGAGCCTTTGAACTTCACTATTTTATTAATTTGCAGAGTGGGAAAAATAATCTTCGACCTGTAAGTAGATTCGCAACATGCGGACAAATATTGTTACTAGTTACAATCCTACGGAACAATTTTTAAACCTTTAGCACGAGCTATCGCGTACCCTCTTGAACTTTTGGCATAGTAGACTAGATGCAAATGTTGTGAAAATTCATAAAGAAAACCGAATAAAATATTTTGACGACAAAATGCTTGATTTAAGCACAGAATCCACCTTCTAAAAATCCTTTTTGTAATCAGATCTTTGTGAACTTTTATTGCTCCTTAAAGGTTTGGTTTCTTAAGATGAATATGGTATTCGTAGGTGTTCACTATTTTTAATAATGGAGGCCTTTATGTGTGAATGATGTGAGTTTCTTTTGGTGCTAGATGAAATTTTGTTACCGATTTGTGGAAAAACAAATAACAATTGAACTTGTTTGTTTTAACCGAAAAATTGAGAGTTCTATGAATTTTGAACGTCACTGTTAGCGTATTAGGCAAAAGGATTATCCAAAGTCCCACATATCCGTAGTAGTCATCCCCCTCAACTAGCATCATCAACGCATTACACAAAATTAACGATGAAATGTCGGGCTAAGGTTGAATATATCAGGATAAAATACACACACAAACTCACCTACATGTGCTCACTTGTGCAAACAACACATCTTCCTCACTCAGAGCGAGGTGATGAAACGGATTTGCCAAAGGTGTTGAAAGAAATCTGTTATCGATGTCGACGAGTTTACGAGCCGAATATAGTTTGCTTCCGCAGCTAAACCCTTAAGGGACAGAGCATAGGGCTCCAGCGGTGATGCTGCTGTTTGCAAAGTGTCGGTTATCTATCCTCATATACGAGTACTCTCATGTCCTTTCATTCTTCACTCTTAATGATGTTCTATGCATACGAGTATATGTGTGCCTGCGTATGCTTATAAGTCAAATAGTTCGCATATGTCAGAGACAAATTATACATATATTTAGCCCGCAAAAGTGTTTACACCTTTTGCGTCAGTTAGAGAGCTCCCCGTGTCAACGGTGTTCCTTCTTATTGGATGACAGGCAGGGCAGGTAGAGTCGACAGACAAGACAGGCCAAAGACACAGCATAGTAGGATTCTTGTTTATCATCCATTGCATTGCGGTGCGGTGCGGTGCGTGTATACATACAATTATGTGCGTATATGCGAGTGTGTGTGACTTAATTTCATCTGACAGATTTTGACTTAATCTTCAGTGATGGCAACCGGGCTGTCATAATATGGTAATAAGATGTTGATGGCGAGATGAAGACGATGTTGACGATGGCAGTAGCAACACAGCGGTTTAGGTGGTGATGGTGATGTTGTTGATGATTATTATGATGATGGGGTTCTTCTGAGCAATGGTAATGCGGATAAGGGTAGGAATTTGGGGGGTTGGCACTTGGCCACGTTATATGCGTATGATTTATCTTCGGGATGACTTTTATCATAGGCGAGGTGGGAAAGTTATGATAATTATTGTGGGTTTAATACGATTTGATTAGAGTTAAGAAGAGTGCGAGAGAGGAAGTTGGGTGCCGTTTGGTGTATACCAATGTTGATTTTGTTTGTTTTTATTGATGATGAGTTGACAGCAATGAGGGTTGATTTGTGTGATGAGCTGGGATAAGCGGTTTTGAAGGGTACTAGCCAAGGTGAGGTGATGATGGTTAAGGAAAGAAAGGTCTCGACAAAAAAAAATTTAGTTTGCTGTTGAATAAAAATACATGACTAGTAAACGTTGATCCGGTTACTTTTTAATGCCGTCTTTGCGTCCTATATTTTGAAGAAGGCATAGGAGAATATGTACATACATACGTATATAGGATTGGCTAAATTTGCGGATCTGAGTACCATTTAGCTCGTTCTTCTTTGGAGCACCTCGTCAAGGATTTTCTGCTACTTATGCATTTGTATGACTCAATAATTTTTCTTTCAGCACCTTCTTCGAACATCAATTGAAACTTGGGCTTCTATTACTTTTCGGGCTGGTTTTTCGATGAACTTCATAATATGCGTCATTAGTTTTACCTATCGATAGTTGCCGCCTCCTTTGCTTTTATACAGTAGAACTAGAACCCTCCTATTCCGGTGGTGGGACATCCGATCGCGACTCATCATTTTATTGAACTAAATCGCAAGACAATTAAATACAAATTTTCTATTGAAGGATATGTTATCCGGTCTTCCGTAAAACTGCGACAGTACTAAAACTAAAACTAAAACTGGAATCGTACTGCGCTGCAATTCTTCCTTAAGTAACCTGTTAAAGCACACTTTCTACCCATTGCATTCCCTTATAATGTGTATCACTGTCCATCCCCAATATACAAGTATTTCGGCGATTAAATCGATTCTAAGTTTTTTTTTAATTAGATTGTTTGGACGTGTTTCGAGGTTGAATCTCTCCTATTGCTTGCGGGAGTATCCTTTCTCGTTCCTAATACACTGACTCTAGTGCTATTACTCTAACTACCGCTGTCATTTTCGCGTCTTCTTTTGCAACATTTATAGTCTAATTCAAGACGCACTGTACCGGTTTCGCAACTTCTTCTGTACTTATTCGACGGCTGAAAGGCTGTACTTATTCGACTCATCGTTCCACCTCCATGTTTCTTTATTTATGCAGAGACAGACTTTTGAAACACTTAGCAGAGCTTTTCCACTACTCTTGGTTATTTTATCGGAGTTGTTCCATATATTTTGCTGCCTTAGTCTTTCCTCCTTGTTTATGTTAATGAGATCGGACGATATGAGGCAACTTCACTGGGCAATTTACCTCGCTTTGATAGCATAATAACTTCCACGACCTTTCACATGTGTGGAACATATCTCAGTCTAAACGCTGCATTTCACCCGTGAATAGATGAAATCCCGGAGCTTTTTTCGGGTTCACCTTTTATTTTATTTCCTTAGAGCTGGAATTAATCTCACGTCTTCACACATTTCTTTAGTAACAATCCTTTACCATTAAATCGGTCCCTCCAGAATCCATGGAACCGACCTCCGAAGAGAATGGATTCACCAGTTTAAATGGCGTAGCACCTGGGGTAGTTATATTGTTAGTTTTGTTCATTGCATATTGCATTCTTGTTTAACTCTTCTTCAAAAAGTTTAAAAAATTTGACTTTAGTCACCTCTTACGACATGCATGCCTACCTCGGGTAAATTCTATCCCCTAACCCGAAGGGCTGTCCCGTTAAGATGATCGTGAGAATTAATGCCTAGAGTTGCGCGAATTGACGTCAACTGAAGTGTTACGCCGTCAGGAGTACCTATAACAGAATACACACTATTACTGAGCTGAAGATATGCCTGTAGTCGGTCACACTGGTGACCCAAATTACCTTTGTCTCTTTAATTACGCGAGCTGTTTAGATTCTATGTTTTATGAATTAATTCTCGGTTGGGTTGTGGCCCAAATCGGAGCGTTAAAGTGCTCCACGTAAAAGTTATCTATATGAGGCGTGCGCTATTTTTGAAACTGACATCTCCCTTGTCGCTTAGAATATTCCATCAAGTCCTGTTCACTGAACCTTTTATTCATAGCTAAAGTATTGCAGCCAATTAAATTTTTCGCGAATACATAAGGCAGTGTTATAACTGGTAACCGCTCCTTAGTTTCTAAATTCATGACTCAAGCCAGATAGTTTTGTATGATCTCTGATCTAATCAGGCCGATGACAATGCAGAATCTACTACAACCCGACCTTGGGAATCAAATTTTTGGTCTACAAAAAAGTTAATGAGATCTTGCGCTTACTGATTGAACAAAATTGCCTAAAAGAAAGATTTTTGAATTCTCCAATGCGTTGCATGTTCAAGCTCAACTTCACTCATTTGGATCAGTGCGTTGAATGAGCATCATATCTTCTCTAACACGAATACTCCAAATTTGAGCTTCTGCTACATACATACATACATATATGAGGATATGTATGAATCTGGGTTCAGGAGTGGCCCAGTGAACTTTGGGCTATTACGCAGGCGATCTGGTTTCAGGATCAATCAAAAGCAATATGTTCCCCTTATCTAAAGTCGGAATTATTAAACGAACAAGGCAATGAGTAGAAATATTGAGCCTTAACGCCTATGTCTTTATCCGACAGTTACTACCATTTCTATAAATTTTGTTTAACTCTTTTATGATAGTGTAAGCCTCTTTAATTTTCTCATCTACAGCACAACACAACAATGCTGCTTGTCCGATCAATCTATTTGTAATGCGAAATCAGCACTTTAACTTGGTCCCAATGATTATTTCGACTAATACGTGTTAATTTACTTGTTTCCGTAAAAAAAAAAGACTTCCTTACACAAGTGTTGAATTTTACTTTTTTCTACACTTTAAAGCAATTTCTAAAAAAATTTCCTGTGGGGCCTTTACTTCAGCAGTTATTACTTCTTTCCACTGCAACTGACACATATTCCCAACTCTAAACAAACAGCTCCAGCCAAACGATACATCCATAAACTAGATAAATTAATCGCGCACCAAAATAATCAAACCAATAGAGGGGGTAGGGTACACACAAAATGAATACTCTACCAGTCACCCTTTGGCCTTCGTAATAATAAACAATATTAACAACCTCTTCGGATCCTATCCAAAGCAGCCATATTTTCAGCTTCCACCATCCCACCCGGACCCGCACGTTAATTTATGAGCTCCGCTCAGGGGAAAATGCTTTCGCTTATAACAAACGACAATGGGAAAAGTCCTTCTCTGTTCCAAAGAGAGAAGCAAAGAAATAGTACCAGCCTTCGTCATAATTTGCCCTGTCGCGTTAGATTGAAGGCAGCAAAGTAAAGGAAAAGTTTCCCTTCCTTTACGATGTATGTGTATGTGTGTGGATTTTTGTTCAGAGCTAGGATCCTTCACATCCTTAAATATGTCAAATACTGGAATCCATAAACCACATGGCATATAAGTAGATCTTTACATTCCTCTCACTCCGGCTGCCAAAGAACATAAATATCATCTTCAACGACCCCCAAGAAAAGAAGAAGATCTAGCTTTGGTGTGTGTTGCTATAGTGTGTTTGTGCCTTTGTGTGGTGGTTTCCAAAGTGATATATGCGAGAAGTTAGCAGTTTTGAAGGCGTCACTGAACGAAAGGATGTGAAGCACAACAGAACGCGCCTTGAATGTCCTGCAAGCTAAACCAAACCATCGTCGAAATGAAGGAATATTCAAGTCCAACATACCATAACACTTCACTCAACTAGGATTAAGGCAATGGATGTATCCTCATTCTTTCAAGACATGAGACATGAGACATTAGGAACGGAACCAGAACAAGAACCAAAGCTGGAACAGGTTCTTTTAGCGCTAGACACCAACATTTTGTTGACAACGAAACTGACAAATAAATCAGAAACCAAACAGGATACAGGGAATAGAGCTGGAGAAGGAAAAAAAAAAAACAGCTCTTTGCTGTCAACTTGGCGGCGGGACGCGTAGAGTCCTTAACCGCTTTGTGGTCGTAAATGTCACCCGTTCGAAATATTTATGTCACTTCGAGTAAACAACGATGACGACGACAATGAGGACAACGATGACTACGACGACGTTGATGGGCGGCATGGAGGTATGTTCCTCCAATCACTTTGAAGCGAAGGAAACTTATGTACATGTACGAGTATCCCAACTCATAGGACATAAAAGATGATGAGCATTCTACAAGGATTTATATGCGCGCTTATACTCACAAACATGGGCAAAAGTACGAGTACGAATACGAGTATCCTTGCCAAGCAGATAACTAGGAGAAGCAAAAGAAAAAACCGACTGAAATTGTCCCCGGCACCGACACAAAAGATTTAGGACACATTAGTGTGTCCTGGCAGTAAACATAAAACAACAAAACTAATGGAAGGGACAGCCATCATCCAAATGGACAGTCGCATTGGAATATCATGGTATCCTTATATAGCATAGCAATGTCGCTAGAACCTAGAGCAAACACTGAGTAGTAGCACTAGTAGCAAATAACATAAATGCCAGCATTTTTATGATGGAGAACCAAATTTATTCGTCCTTTTTGTCTGTTGTCTTGTAGTATTTCGCTCCTTGCAATCAGAAATCCTAGTTCTGAAGTTTTACTCGCTCTGGAAACGGAGACGTATCCGTATCCGTAGATGGAGACGAAGCCTTGGAGACATTGTTGATGTGTATGAGTGAGAAAGCGTACACTACTTGTCCAAACAAAACGATGAGACATGTATAATCCGAATCACCCACCCCAAAAAGCATGACAACGATAAGGACAAGGAGGAGTAATGTACATAAATATGCGGGCTAAAAAGGACACTAACTACTCGCATACAGAAACGCAAGGATAAATTTCCCGTCAATGGCTGCTTATGTCAGGATTTTTTGAATGGTTTCCCACTCCTTGATTCTTTCGTGGCTATGTATCGCTGGCTAGATCCTTCTTTCGAAGATGATTTTCGAAGGATTCTAAATAAATCTCTTGTCTACTGCTAGTATGTTGGTTTGTTACCCTTAAAAGTGGGCTCCATTTTTGGGAAGAGCAATGTAGACGGGCAGTTGACGTTTTTTTTTTTTTTTTTTTCTCTTTGACAATAGGTTTTCCATAAATTTGCAGTTGGCTCATGGATACAACATTGGATATATCATAATGTCGTTCTCTGGTTGGCGACTTCTACTTCTTTTCTCATCTCAAAGGACATTTGCTCGGTTTTTTTTCAGTTTTTAACTTGGCTTCAGTGGATTGTGCGCTTGTGTGTGTGTAATTTATGACATTTCGATGCGAAATTGAATGACTTGTTTTTGATTTGAGAAAGTTCACTTTGGACTTGGTATGCGGTTCGAAGGACCAAGACCAAGACCAAGAATCAAATTGAGACCAAGCAAATGGTCGTCATTTTGAATTGTGAATCTCTTCTTAGGGGGGGGGTTTAGATTTATTTTTATTTTGATTTTTATTTTTATTTACCACTCGATGTTGGTTGGTGGCGTCCAATTTTGAGATCTTTTTCTAAAATAAATTGTCTTTCATGCGTCGTTTAAGTTTGGAGATATACTCCGCACAAGTTACAGTTGTTCATTGTGGATTTTATGCTTTTTGGACGCCTTGGTGACTTCATTTTGGACTGATGTTATATGTGGTCATAGTCATGTTTGAGATATTTTCCTTGAATTCTTCTAGGAATATTGAGGCTTATTAAGCTTCTATTATCCTTTATTTAAATTATATTATTATAATTCAAAATAACCTTTTCTAAACTTAAAATTCTTCCTAAAAATTTGTGTTATTTATACAGGGTCAGCCATTTTGTTGTTCAGAAAGTAAATTTCAATGAAACATATTTATGATTTAGATTTCTATCAAATTTTTATTTCAATATTAGTTTGGATCTTGCCACCATGGGAGTTTTTCCAGGACTCGATTCTGACGCGGTAATTTTTAGACTTTTCGACACATATCGGGCAATAACTCGGCCATAACTTGACGAATATTCGTTTTCAAAGCATCAAGAGTTTTCAGATTGTGGGCATAAACACGATCTTTTGCATAGTCCCACAAAAATAAATCTAACAGCGAGAAATCACACTATCTTGTTGGCCAGTTGACATCACCAAGACGCGAAATAATTCCTCCATAAAATTTTCGTTGCAATAAAGCCAAAATGGGTCGTGTTGTGTGAGATGTGGCACCGTCTTGTTTAAACAACATGTCTTCCATAAACAAATTCGGTTAACGTTTGGCTATAGCTATAGAAATCTAGGGATGGAAATTGAGGGTAATTTTCGAAGAAGTATGAACCAATGACATCACCAGAGCAAATTGCACACCATACAGTGACTTTTTGTGGATGCAATGGTCTTTCGACAGTTACATCTGGATTTTCACTTCCCCATATTTTGTTTTTTAACGTATCCACCGAGTGAAAAATAAGCCTCATCGTTGAAGAAAATATTGTGCGAAAATTGGTTATCCAAGCGCTGTTGTTCAAGCACCCAAACGGGGTATGTTCAACGCATTTCGTGGTCATCTGGCTTTAATTCTTGAGTTAGTCGAACTTTATAAGAGTGTAGATGCAAATCCAAATGCATACGTCATAATGTGCCTTAAGGCAAGTCCAAATGCTGTGCTCGCCGTGAAATCGATAAATTTGGATCTTCTTCAACACTTTTACCAATGGCAGCCATATTTTCTGCAGAGCGTCCATTTCGAAGATGGATAGGCCTTAAGACATCTGTAAGAGAGCCAGTCTCTTTGAATTTTTTTTACCTACTAGAGAATCCGTATTTTTGTATTAAGTTTCCCATTCAACTATTGTTGAACGATCCATATTGTAAAATTGCAAACCTTAAACTAAACATATACAGTCTCGGATGACAGTTCCATATGTGAATGTAACAGGGACGCCAAATCCGGACCACAATTTGGATGACCATATAGTTAACAGACGATTTAACTGCCAGCGGAAAATGACTAGTTTCCAAGATATGGTCTGAGAAAAATATACCTGATGCACCGGAACTCAGCACCCACATTCAAGAAAAGGAAACTGGCCCAGCGATAGAAGCTCCCAATAGATGCCGCCACTCTTCACTATTTAGAAATCAATTCCAAGAAAACTTCAAACAGAATGGGGATTGTCTAGTTGCCCAATTTGGCATTTTGTTCTATCGCGGTAGGTCGCCTCGTCTTGAAGAAGCAAAATTTCCTCCTTGTATGGTCCTACTGACCCAAGGATCTCTGTAACTCTGGAGTTTTTCATTTTTCTTTTTCTCAACAAGATATAAACGATAGATATGTATATGTGAATTTATGATTTTACGTTATTATAATTCGCACATTATTATTCATTACATTATATGCTTTATTAATTTATGCGAAAGCAAACTTACTCGTATGATGGACAAAATACGCCAATGTAAATTTCTAAATTTTTGCTTGAGTTCTATGAACTCGTTTGTTCATAAGTTTAGAACCCGTACAGAGTCCTGAAGTGCGTACACGAAATATGTACTAAAAGAAATATGGAAATTCAACTTAAATCGTTAGTTGAAGTTCTTCTTTTTCCAATCCAGGGATGATTTTAGCAACTTCCCAAACAGAGAGAAAATTTGATGTCAACAATATATTACTGAACACATAAGTGACCTCTCTGCCGTCACCACGTAGGGTAACATTATTTTAAAAAAGTTCGAATGGTTTCCATCAATTCCAACAGCTCTTGCAACATCTTCCTCTTTGTACAGAAATTAATGGAACCACGTCTTCTCTTGTGACTGGGTAATAGTCATGCACCCGATGAAATTTAATTAGCAGTGAAGTCTCTGTTAAATTTATTTAGATACCTTCCTACACCAAGAAAGTTTCTACAAAGAGTTTCGGACAGTAGCATATGGTTGAAGTACTTTGCGTAAAATTCTCTTTTAGCTTTTCTTATTTTTGAATTAACAAAATTTCGTAATGGTCGAAAGATCTCATAAAATTGTGCTCCATAGAAATCGCCAGTAGCTCAAACTTTTAACCGTAACACCCGTCTCGGTATGAATGCTTATCAGTATACCCTCAAGCCCACTTAAAATATCATGATTCATTCCTAAGCCGTACAACTCGCTTATGAAATGTCCTGCCTAGCTCTTTATTTCCTAGTTATTATAACCTTCAAACATTTAAAACCAACTCTTTCTATCCTCCCTGATTTTCCTTCGACGGCTCTGTGTGCAAACATTTTAAGGGTACTTAAATCCCTTGAGCTCGCGCAAATTATAGAAAAAAAAATTTGAAAGCTTGGAACTTTTCTAACTTCTGTAAGCAACATCACGCCTATTTTCCAACATAAGGATTTCCGGAGTAAAGCATGTGACATAACTCGAATTCAAAGTTCTAGTTCTAATTTAAACACACCGATCGAAGAAATGTTGAATCTGACTTTAAAGCTATTCGATCTGCTCGTCAGCTGATAATTCACGAGATATCGGGATCAGATTAATATTCCGTGTGTCCTTTTCAAGCCGTTCCGTTCCGTTTGTATTTCTAAAATTTAAAATCTCTAAGTGTGTCTACATATACGTAAGCTGCTAGGACTTTCAATATGCATTTTATGTTGACACTCAGCAACTATCAAAAGATAAACCCAAATGCATGGGACTTTATAGCATCGAAAAAATCGTGTTGAGAGCTGCAACTAAGCGCAAGTATGAGGAGGAGCCTATTTGTGACGGCGAAAATACTGCGGATAAATCCCCGTAAGTCTGCAGAAAACCAGCAACTGCTTGTTACATCGATATAATCAGGTAGGACCTCACCGCGACACAAAAAATTCAACGTGATCCACTTTTTCAATCTGAGATATTGTTCGTTGGTCTACTAACTAGAAAGTAGTTTTAGGGTGTGTATACGACTAAAACGGCCATAAAAAAGCACGTTTCCTTTGAATGATTACAGTCTTTGCGGCTTGAATTCAGCGTATTTTCCTACGACCCCGATGAAAATATCTCAAAAAAGATGAAAACCTGAATTGTCAGAGATGTATTCTCATGCTTGGATGTGAACGCTTGTAACACGCAAATGGACAGTAGCGATGTAAACCCAAAACGTGGGTTTCTATATGATTCTGTGATATTTCTGAACCACACCATAGGTAGCATAGGCAACCTAGAAAACATTTACCTGCGTTTGTTTAAAATCATATGGTACAGTGGCCAGAGGTGACAGATATCACCTTCTCGTCTATCGAAGGTCAATTAGGAATTGAGGATTGTTAGA
This sequence comes from Volucella zonaria, assembly GCA_963966105.1. Taxonomy (NCBI): domain Eukaryota; kingdom Metazoa; phylum Arthropoda; class Insecta; order Diptera; family Syrphidae; genus Volucella; species Volucella zonaria. The sequence continues at coordinate 64,876,672 of OZ014531.1, read as the reverse complement.
TCATCGATTTAAATATATTCTTCAAAATTTCCAAAATAGGGATTTTAGTGTTCAAAGGAATCTGAAAGCGACAGACTGACCTATATAACATGCACTCATGTTGCAATTTTATATCTTGACACACAGCTAACTCGCGGTACTAAAATGGTTTTCCATACCTAAAACTAACAACTGCTAAAGACTCTATGCCAAACAGCCCATCAACTTTTATATTTAAAACGGTAGAACGACTAATCCAGCCTTACATCCATAACATTCATATGTGCATAAACGATAAATCAATAGAAACTGATCTTGCTATGTAGTAAGCATAATAGGAGGAGGTCTACACTTTGGCGAATTTACCCTAGCGGCCTTCTGAGATGCAATATAACCTGCATAAGCGTACCCTGCTCATTTTGATAAAATTCTGATAGAATGTCTTTACACGAGTGAATCCAACAGGAGAGAGTCTTATTACCACCTTTGCAAACCTACTAGTGATTAACCCTCTACTGCATTAGAGGGTTAAAGTCTCTTAAAATGGTTTTGTTTAAACTTTATTAAAATAAATTAAAAATTGTTATTTGTTTAAAAAATAAAAAAACGAAGACATAAATTGCTTCGTATGCGATAAGGGTTACATGAACAATGTACTGTTTATGTTAGGCTGCAAGGCCAACCACATTTTTTCAAAAGTGATTTGTTTGTTTTGTGTATATTCTCAAAAACGGCTTGTTTTGAAATCATATAATGGCAGGCGGAAGTTATTCTGTTGGAGCCATACGATTACTGAGCTTAAATCGATCATGCGAAACTATAGTTTCTTTTAGCTCTTCTTTGACCGCAAGGGTCTCTGTATAATTCAAGCGTGGAATCCAACAAATCAGGAATATATCTGTACCGTTTTTCTTCTCGCTGTTTGGTGATGATTGGCTTGCGTCCAGCACACTGTGACAGCACTTTTGCAGGCTTGTTATCAAACTAGAATACCAGTTCCAATTTCACTCCATCAAGCGTAGTCATTTTTTCATTCAGGCTTTCACAACCCAGTTTTATCAGTTCTTTCTCTATTGGCATTTTAGAATTGGGCACGCGGTTTAGTCTGACTATGTCCAAAGATAGTAACCCATTTTGTACTGAAAAAAGTTGCCGCATCCATCTGTTCCAAATGATTTCAAGTCGGTTTTATCACTGAAGCGAAAGAACATTTTTAGTGTTTACCACCTGCTGCATGTCATCGTGTCAAAAAAATTGTAAATCACCATGTCAGCGAACTGCACCATTTCGGTTGTTATTATATTTCTGGCTTAGTTATGTTGTATTGAAGAGTTTTTAAGTTTGACTGATTGACGACAAATTGAATTAATTCTTCCGTAAAAAGGACGAAAGATAATCCCCTGTATTTTCAGTCCAATCAGTAGCACGGGTGAATTGAAAGTTCTTTTATCGTACGGGTCCAATAGTTCTTTTCTCCAATACAAAATTCAGGCTTGTCTTTATCTAATCTGAAGTCGATGCAACTAGTTCGATTACAGGCTCAGATTCGGTGTCAGTTTCGGGCACTATAAGGCAGAAGCTGTTGTTTAGTACGGTCTCAAATTTCGCATCAGAGTTTGGTACTTCATCATCATCATTTTTAAATCCATCTCCCGGGATACAGTTGACTTTTGAAATTCGTCCATAAAGTTTAAATTATCTCTGAAGAAAATTGAAATGAAATAAATAAAAACATAGAAAAAAAATTCTAGAAAACGCAACCCTTGTTTAGCGAAGGAAACAATTATTTTATTTGTTTGATGACTATTTTATTTACGATGTTTGCGTGGTGGAGGTTTTGCTGCTACTGAGCTCGAGTTTACATTGTGGCTTAACATTGGCCTTGCAATAATACGGTAAAAACAAGATAATTAGCATAAGATTAACTGAAAAGTTATCGGATGATCTATGTACTATTAAAGATATTGGATCGTATGATTTTACAATATTCAACACTCCGCCCACCTTTGAAAACTCTTTTCAAATACAATATAATAACTTAGTCTTCGAAAGAAATATATAATAGATTTCAAATAGTATAATTTTTAGAGTATTTAATTTAGTAAACAATTCATAATATTACGTTAATTTTACATATTTTGTTTATCATCAAACATAATAAATATAATAACTATAACATAATTCAATATTGTGCTTTTAAAAATGTTAATCTTCGTTAGGAAGAAGTAATGCCAATTTAGTGATATCACGTCTCATAATGCCGGATTTTGTTCGTATCTCAACGACTCGAATAAGGTCATCCGCACCAGGAAACAGCTTGACTACTCTCCCCATTAACCACTTGCTAGGTGAGAGATTGTTGTCGACTACTAAGACAAGATCGTTGAGCTCCATGTTTCGTTTCCTAAGAGTCCATCTTGTTCTTTGCTGAAGTTGGTGAAGATATTCGCGTTGCCACCTTCGCCAAAATTCTTGCTGTAAACGCTGAGTGTACTGCCAACGAGAAAGAGTATTTAATTTTGCATCGCACAAATACAATTCAGGTAACGTCATTACTGGACCACCTGTAAGTAGATAATTGGGAGTTAATGGTTCTAAACTGTCTTTATCATTTATAATTGGAGTCAAAGGACGAGAATTTAGACACATCTCTATTTGGCAAAGTAGAGTGCTTAATTCCTCAAAAGTTAGGGATGTTTGTCCCATAACTCGACGGAGATGAAATTTTGTCGATTTAACTCCGGCCTCCCAAATGCCCCCGAAATGAGGCGCGTGTGGAGGTATGAATTCCCAATGAATTTCTTCGTCAGCCAGATATTTATGAACTGATTCTGATGATTTTATCAACTTATAGAATCCCTGTAGTTCACGAGATGCCCCCACAAAATTAGACCCATTGTCACTTAAAATTCTTTTAACAGCTCCTCTCCTGGCAACAAATCGTTTTAAAGCGGCAATCACAGCATCCGAAGTGAGATCAGAAACTAGTTCTAGGTGGATTGCTCGCGTTGATAGACAAATGAATAGAGCCACATAACATTTGTGATGTTTCGCCCCACGACCCTTCCAAGCTTGTATGTTCAAAGGCCCTGCATAATCCATCCCTGTGTTCGTGAAAGGTTTCGACATTTCAAGACGTACCTTCGGCAGGTTTCCCATTTGTTGATCTAAAGGCCGGGCCTTGTACCGCTGACACGTAACACACCTTCGAATAAACTTAACAACAACTCCTTTAAGATGCAGGATCCAAAAATATTGCCTTATAACACCCAGAATAAGATGTGGTCCGGCGTGTAGATACTTATGATGATAATGAGCCACAATTAAAGTCGTCAAATGAGACTCTTTCGGTAGAATTGTTGGATGTTTTTGTTGAAACACAAACTTCCCCCTTTGGATTCTGCCCCCCACCCTTAGTATACCATCATCACCAACAAAAGGATCCAACGATTTTAGGTTGCTGTCCCTTCGTATTTCTTTCGCAGATTTTAAGCGACTTAATTCCAGTGAAAATGCTGTATTTTGAGTTTCCTTTATCCAAAAATTGAACTCTGTTTCCAGCTCATTTGTCGAAAGCCATCCAAATTTCCTTTTTTTCCTGTCCCTTGTTTTTGTATTAAATATAAATCGACGACACCATGCCGTTATCCGTTTGAGCCTTGTTAATGATGAGTAGCGAATAAGAATTGGATTACTTGTAGGTTCTGCAGTAGTTGCTAGCGAAATTGAAGTATTCCTTTTCTCAAGATCGGTTTCAGGACTTTTTAAAATGAAGTTGTTCTCAATCACATCCATGTCCCCTAAAATCCTAGGTCCCTTCCACCACAAATCGAATGAGGGCAGTAGATTGGGCTGAAGTCCTCTTGATGCACAATCTGCAGGGTTAAGCTTCGAGGGAACATGCCGCCACCGACTTTTAGGAACCGTTTCCAAAATCTCTGATGTTCGATTCCCTACAAAAGTTTTCCATTTACTAGGATGTTGAGAGAGCCACGCCAAAACCACTTGCGAATCTGTCCATGCATAACAATCAGCATCATCCAAACCCATATTTCTTTTCACAGATCCAATCAACTTTGCCAGGAGGTGGGCACCACAAAGCTCCAATTTGGGTATACTAATGCGATTGACAGGCGCAACTTTGGTTTTCGATGCAAGCAGAGATACAACATAACTGCCTTTAGTGTATACGGATATATAAACACATGCCGCGTATGCTCGCTCCGACGCATCCGAAAAACCATGTAACTGCTTCCGATACCCAATCCCTTCAGTTCCTATCCATCGTGGTATAGAAATATTTTCCAAACATTTTAAGTTCCGTCTTATAGCAAACCAATTTTTCATAAGTGGAGGTGGAAGTGGATCATCCCAAGAAACTCCAGCAATCCACAAGTCTTGTATAAGAACTTTCGCCATAATGATTGTTGGACTGACCCATCCAAATGGGTCAAAGATCCTTGAAATTTCTGAAAGAACAATACGTTTACTTGCTATTTTCTGCTCACCCAATGAAACTTTAAAAAAGAAAAAGTCCCCAGATGGATTCCAATATAGTCCAAGAGTCTTTATTGCCATACCTTCAGAAAGACTTAAAACTGAAGTTTCTAAGTTATGTTCAGGAATGTGTCTTATAAATTCTGCAGAATTAGACGACCATTTTCTAAGATCAAATCCCCCCTTAGCCAGTAAATGGCATAAATCAGTTTTAACACCCAACGCATCCTCGATCGTATCGCAACCTCCTATAAAATCATCCACGTAAAAATTATTCAACAGATTTTCTGCTCCAACAGGATGCTGATCCCCTTCGTCTAACGCTAGCTGTTTCAATGTCCTTATAGCTAAGAACGGGGCAGGCGTCGTCCCATATGTTACAGTTTGCAGACTATATTCCCTGACAGGCTGACTTACAGATTTTCTCCACAATATCCTTTGGAAAAGTGCATCCTTGGGATGCATCATCACCTGACGGTACATTTTAGCAATGTCTGCTGTGTAGCCAATTCGATATTTTCGAAACCGTCCCAGGATCTCAACAAGATCTGATTGAATTTTAGGTCCATTTAGAAGAAGACTATTGAGAGAGTGTCCTGATGTGCTTGGAGCAGAAGCGTCAAATACTACTCTGAGCTTAGTAGATGAACTATCTAATTTGAAAACCGCATGATGTGGCATATAAAACGCCTCTTCCTCTCTTACTTCCCTGTTTCCTTCACTTACTTCTGTCATGTGCCCCAATGATAGATATTCCTCAATAAATTTCGAATACTCTTTCTTTAACGAGCTGTTATTTTCAAATCGCCTTTCCAACATACTAAATCTCCGAGCTGCCATATTTCTAGAATTCCCTAGTTTTTCAATAGATTGTTTAAAGGGCAATCTTACCATATAACGACCACTAGATAGACGTTTGTGAGTCGCTACAAAATGATCTTCACAACATTGTTCCTCCTCAGTACACTTAGTCGTATCTCTTATGCTTTCAACCTCCCAAAACTGTTTCAAAGTTTGATCCACATTCAAACAAGTTGTCAAAGTCAAGTTTCCAATTTTTCCCTGATTATTTTGTGGTTTACCCGAAATAACCCAGCCGAATATAGTTTCTAATGCTATAGACGACTTACTCTCTGATTCCAATTTTCGCTTGCCCATGATACGAAAGAAAACATCGCATCCTAACAGTATGTCAATCTTTCCTGGTGCCTCAAATGAAGGATCAGCTAAAGCGAGCCCTTGAATCATACGCTTACAATCATTCTCAATTGCAACCGAGGACAGAGTCGAAACAATTTCCCTTAAAATATAAGCTGGTACACAGAGTTGCTCATTTGTTGTGCGAGATTTTATTTGCAAATTTACTGCCCCCTTGGTAAAGGTTGAAGCTTCTGTTCCCACTCCGTTGATTGCAATTCGTGCGTTCGTTCGAGGAAGATTTAATCTTTGTGCACATGCTTCAGTAAGAAGAGAAACTTGAGACCCTGAATCTAATAATGCTTTACATAAGTGCCAGTTACCTACAGGATCCATAACTAACACTAATGCAGTCGGTAGAATTGATGCAAAAAAAAGAGAATTTTGTGTTGTGGATAAAGTATTCATCGCATTCCCACTAGGCAACGGTGACCCTTGACTTTCAGATATTTGTTCAGCAGGATTTGTACTCGTAGAACTCCTTGAATACGTACTAGTGGAATCCTCGTGAAGCAATGTGTTATGTTTTCTATTACATAATTGGCAACAACTCGATTGGCAAATTTTGCTTATATGACCCTTTCTTAAACAATTGAAGCATAATCCATGTTTTTTTACGAAATCTCGCTTCCCCTTTATACTTAATTTCCCAAATCCTGGACACTTCTCTATATAATGATTTTCTGGACAAAACACGCAAATTGAAGAAGCAAGAGCTGCACACCTAGCTCTGTTTGGCGGATTAAACTTATGCGTTGAAGGTCTCGGAGCACTTCGTTGTCCAATCATGCAAACTTCATAAATTCGCCTATCAAAAAACTCAAGAAGCTCTTTAAATGTTGGATTCTTCTTCTGAGCACTTTCTCGTCTCCATAGCTGTTGAGAAGATTTGTCTAGCTTTGACGAAACTACAAATACAAGCCAGCAATCCCAATAATCCGTTGGAATTTTCATTGCTTTTAAAGCGCCGACAGAATCGCTAACCGATGACTTTAAAGCCCTTAACCCTTCCTCTGAAACATAACTTAATCCTGGCTGATCCATTATAGCTTTCAAATGTTCCTCAACTATAAAGTTTTCCTTGCTATATGTAGCTACTAGCTGTTCATATGCTGGTATATAATTTACTTCGGTGATATCAAAACTATTAATCGATGAAGCTGCATCATGAGACAACGAGCTTTTCAAATAGTAAAATTTCTGTGTATTACTCAATTTCGGATTGTTATGAATGAGCGATACATACATATCGTGAAAACTAGGCCAATTTTTCAATTTACCATCGAAAATTTGTAGTTTTATAGGACTAAGCTTAATTTCTGGATAAGGATACCCTCTGGAAAGGGATGCAGAAGTCTGTGCAGGTGTTTGATAAGATTCAACTTCAGGTATTTGCGGCGGTGAAATAGGTTGTTCAACGTCAGAAAATTGGTTCACAGTTTGATGTACTGCAGCAATATGATTGGCACGAGGTTGAACAAATCGTGAAACAAGCTCTCCAAGTGTGGCTTGATGATCCAATAGTGTGGCAATTGCAGAATTTATCTTATCAATTGAAGTTTCATGAACAGCAGTCCCATTATTATTATCTGACCCTTCATGTGTTACTAAACCTTTTAATAAAGACTTTCCCTTCGCCCTAGCTTGATAATATTTCTGCTCTACCTCACTCCGTTGACTTTCACTCTCTGTTTTAAGTTCTTCCACGTTAGTTATTAAACCTTCTATCCAAAACTGAACATCATTGAACTCTTTAAAATACTCTGACAGCTTATCTAACCTCTCTTCAATAAGTTCTTTCATGCATAAGTCATCCCCAGGCGCATCATTAATAAAATTACAACCACGTGTTAACTGCCCTTTTATTGTAGCCCTCTTTCGCTTTAGTTCTTCCATCTTTTAGGTCAAGTATAATTATAGAAAATAATTTACCTGTGATTTCCAAATACTTTACGAGATTTTGTACAGCAGCGTAAATTCATCTACTTATGTCCAACAGTAGCAGCACACGTTCATCAACTAACAACATCCAGAATACAACCCACGTGCAGTCCAGTATAATCCACAAGCAACAATCAATTATTTGATTCGTTTTCATATGCAGTTATTGAATCTGGCTTTATTTAATTAATCCACACACAGCACGTTTGGCAAAGCACTTGTAACCCGATGCTCTTCAAATGTCCGACACAGAGCATAATTTCTTTCTTTTTTTTTTTTTTTTTTAAGAATTTTCCAGAACTGAAACTATTTTAAGTTTTCTTTTTACCGTCTATACTATACCGATTACTTAATCCGGCTCGAAGGACCAAAATGTTTAGCGAAGGAAACAATTATTTTATTTGTTTGATGACTATTTTATTTACGATGTTTGCGTGGTGGAGGTTTTGCTGCTACTGAGCTCGAGTTTACATTGTGGCTTAACATTGGCCTTGCAATAATACGGTAAAAACAAGATAATTAGCATAAGATTAACTGAAAAGTTATCGGATGATCTATGTACTATTAAAGATATTGGATCGTATGATTTTACAATATTCAACAACCCTTAATGCTTACGAAGCCCTATATGGCTGCGCAAAGAAAATCACTCGTAACGAGAAACTAATACTATTGTTGCACTTAAAATTGATTTATAATATTTTAAACAATGTATTTTTGTCTAGAAATAATTTTTTTTGTTAACTATTCTTTCTGAATACTTATAGTAATTGGCACTTAAAATCGCAACTTATTTTCAACTTGCGTTTTTAATGGGCGCTCGTGTTGGAATCATCTATATAAATTAATATCATTAGCTATAATTATCAGCCAGAAAGAAAAAGTACCGTTTTTTGTGTAAAAGGACACAGACTAACGGAAAAAAATAATTTCAGGTCATTTCGAAAAGATTTTCTTGGAAAAATATGCATCATAAAACGCAAAGCCATATTTGGCTAGCTATGCGGTAGAGGATTAACAGTTCAGTGAGGACAAGTTCCTAAGCATATATACTCGTAAACGATTTATAATAAATTTATCGCAATTCACTAAAATTAATTAAGCACTTCAACTAAAATTATTGAGGGGACTTTGAAGACAATTAGCGAACTCGACGACAACCCATCATAAACGGTTCTTGTTCCTTTTACTAGAAAGCGCAATTTTGCCCAATCTTTTCTCAGCAACTTTTAACTCCGCACTTCCTATAGCTATAACATCTGTCTCCTGCTGGTAAAATTTTCATGTTCCACTACGCGTGATCTATTACGAGTCTTAACATTCCACGTGTATATCTCACATCCAGTTTTCTTTTTTCACCTCCTCAAGGTTCTCCCATCAGAATCTTTTCTCTTCTTTTTCGTATGGACAGCGTCATATCTTGGGACTACCCATCATTGCGTTTAGATTTAAGTCCCGTATTTTTATTTTATAAACAATCTTTATCATGAATTATAGTACTGAGTCCCAACATCATCCTTAGCCTGCTTACACAAAAGAAAGACACGAAAATTTTAGATTCAGTGCCATGCTATTCGTAAGTGAACTTTTCCTTTCACTTTATGACCTGCCTTAATCGACTAACGTAACTCAATACAACCCGACGCAACTTCTTCCATCTTAAAATAACAAAACCTTTCCACTTATCATTCTAGAGGACGCAGGTCCCAATGAAAACGGGACACTCGAGGTTTGCATTCGTCCAAATTGAATTTTAATAATCCATGCGTCAATGGCTTATCTATTTTGAATGAGCTCACTAATTCACTCCACTCCGCATGTAATGAACTTTTCTTTACCTAAGCCCGTCACACGCTTGGGTTATAAAAATCCACCCTTGAACTCTCCACCCTCTGAACCGCGCCATGCTGGCGCAGGCTGAATATCAATGGACAACGTTATATGGTGTTTCTCTGGATGTCACTTGCCCAAACCTAAAAGCGGTACTGGGTCATAAAAAAAGTTATGCGAGTGCGCTTCTTTTTACGATACACTGATGTTCAATATTCCAAAAGGTGAGTTAACTCTCACCCCTAGCTCTAGCTCCAATCTCATAGGGGATGATCATCATCATCATTGCCGTCAAGTCGCAAAAGTTAGGTTGGGCAAGGCAACATCTGTGACAAGTTTTTCGATAGTTTTTTACGGCACGCCAGGTTGTGCGAAATTTAATTTTCTCATTCTATCGCCCTTGGAGCGACGAGCGCATGAGAATCTCTCAAATAGAGGCTCCAAATTGAAAATTGACTTTCTTCCGGTCGCGAGTAGCTAGGGGTGTAGAAACAGTGATGGGTATTTTGTTTCGTAACACAATACAACACTAAAGGGTTTTGGTCACATTCAGCACACCCATACACCCTGTGACTTTGCTCAAATAAACATTCGAAGCATCTGACGCACTTTCGTATTGAAGGCACATCCTGTCGTTGGAGTTAATAAATAATTTTCCAAAAACTCAGTACGAAATTTTATGAACCCAAAATACGGGGCAAATTCATATATTGGGCGAATGCATGGATACGGATAAAAATGCATGCAAATTAGGGACGAGATAAGGGCTCCCTTAAGAAATGAAGAGAAAAAAAAAACAACGAAAAATAAGAAAACAGCGGGACTCGTTGGAATTTCCTTTATTGGTTTATGTAAAGCAGGACACACCGTACTTAGATGCATTTGTTGGTTCCTCCAGCAGTGCTTCAGGAGTATTTTGTAACTGAGTATTATTTTGGGTGGAAAAAAACCGTAAAGACGGGTGCGGTTTGGTTATTTTTGAAAATAAGTTTCACTCTTATACATTTAGCAGCTTGGAGTCTTCTCTTTCTGTGTGCTGTGGCAGTGGTGGAGTTTGTGGAGTTGGTGGATCGTCGTAATTGAATTTGGCCAGAAGTCAGTTATGAATTTGAATTGCAGTGGTTTAGCAATAAGAGTAGAGGAGGATAATCACGAAAAGAACTTGAGTTCGTTTCTTGGTTGCAGTGTGCAGTTGAGTTTATAAAAATAAGAATATCAAATTTGAGGGATATTGCTTTGTAGAGGATTCCCTCCGTAGAAGTATGTATAATCAAATAGAAACAAAACTATGTATCGTGCTAAGAATTTTCCACTTTAAGCTTTTGTACTTTGGAAAAAAGAGTACTTTTGGTAAATTTAGGTATATTTCTAGAGGAAAAACCCTTAAGATTTAACTTTGATACCCTAAATGAGTATACAAAATACATTGAACGGGCAAATTTCAACGACTGGTAGAAATTCAGTTACAGTCGGATTATTCCTGAAAGAAATATGTCATCGATATGAAATGCGGAAAACCTGGCTGTTGGATATCTTGTCCAAACAGAGTTTTATATTTTTCATCTGCCTTCCTGTCAATTCTTCCGTGAATGTGCGTAATTCGTATTATTGTACCCACTGACATTTGTTACGCACATTATTCATGTGGCCTACAGTCATTTTCTCCTCATATTTCTTATACTGCGATGCGTATGTTAAAGCCGAAAACACGACTGCCGTGCACCTTTCAATTTTAGCGAAACCTTACTGCCACAAAAGACTATGGAGTTTTCACGCCGTTCAAGCTACTCCACGCTTATTCTATGTCCAATACCTTCATTGAAATTTCGATGATGGTATACGATTGAGTACCTCTTTCAAGATGTTTGAGCTAGATTTGCGAACTAGCTGTCATCAGCGGAAAAATTAGAAGTCCTTCCGCACCTGTGGATGCATTCTTTCAATAGAAGCTTCGAATTCTCCGGTTATTCCCACTCTACGAGTTTGTTCATAATTTTCTGATAGGGATACTTACAACTCACGTCCCGTGAATGTTGTGCCAGTTAGACAACGAAACGCCATAAGAGAAGAAAATATAGCAGCTGCACGCTGGTCGACAAGTCAAGACCGCATTCAACCAATTCCGCGTCGTCCTTGTGATTTATGTTGTGAAAATATTGTAGTTCATCATACATCTGTATAAGATCTGGGGCAACACGAGCTAACGCCAAATGACTTTGAACACGCCGAACTTTCGCCGATTAGGCTCTATTGAAGATGAACAAAGATTCGGATTTTAATCGAAAAATCAATGACGAGGGACATTTTTGATTTGCTATATTTGGTCAACGATCAACCGAAGGTGTTCCAACAGCACCCACGAGTATACGAACAAATTTTGTGTTTGATATGCCTTTTCATGCCGGAGGTGTTATTGGGCCGTACTTTTTCCGAGATGATGCCTTCGAATCGGTTGCGGCCGATGGAGACCGCTCTAGTATGTATTTTGTTGCTGATGAATCGGAATTGAAAGGCTTGGAGGATATGTGTTTTCAATACAGCGCCTGTCACAATCGACTTATTGAAGACGAAGTTGGATGATCGCCTTATAGTTAGAAATAGTCCTGCCAATTGGGCGCCCAACGTCTTTATGCTTTTTTCTTTGGAGTAAAATTAAATTTCTGACTTACGCTAACAGGCCAGAAACTTTAGAGGATTAGGAGACGAACAAAGTGCTTTAAGTGTCAGCCGAATTATGCCAACAAGTTATGGATTCATTGATTCGGGCGCACTTCTTTTCAACCAAAAACAGCTTTGAAAATACTCCCGTGATACGAATATCAATGAATACCAGAGGCAGGCATATTAATTACTGACCGTATGTGGTTAGTACAAACCGTCCTTTGGAATCTGGTAAAGCACCGGTCACGAAAGCCTCTTCATTAAAAAAAACTTATAGCATAGGACAGATTACGAGTAAATCCAAGGAATCATCCCTTTCGCAGATAGCCCCGCAAAGGGAAACTTTAGCAGTTTCGACGCAACATGCCTAGTCCAGAGAAATTCGGTTCCCAGGAGGACATATAAATACTTATTATCTTCGTTACACAAACGTCCTTCTTTCCGTAAAACCGCAGCTTTGGGATAGTTATCTGAAAGCCAGGTGCATTAATCATTGATGATATCGAAGGGTTTGATCGCATTAGATCATACAGTCCCTTTTCATAATCCGACAGAAAACAAAGCTAAATATCTGAGTATAGGGCGTATATTTTAGAACTTTCGTCAAGCAGATAGTTAACTTACCTGCACTCAACTTATTTCATATTGATCACGGTCAACACCTATCTTAAAATTTCTATTCACTGGCATTGCATTTAAAAAAGTGTTTATTTTTGAGCTAAGATACACACGCTACCAAATATTGCGTTGCCTAAGACACGCTCATTGAAAGTATTCAATGGGTGCTATCTGTTGTCGACTGCAAGATCGATTTTTGTCGAAGTTTCCTCAAGCGATGGCATTCATCCGCCCAAAATTGGAGTATAATGAACACATCTGACCAGCTGCTCCTTAAATATCTCTGCTGAATAGGATTCAAAACCATGCAATGAAACTCACAGGTGATCCTGAGTTCCCTCAGTCGATTGACACTATCGAAGACCGATGTGAGGGTTCCTTGTACGATTCAGTTCTGCATCCCAACATAGAGCATGCGATCGGCAGTTGACTTTCCCACCAGAAAACTGTGATCTAAAAGATTCGAACAGCTAATCCTGCCTTCTGTATTATTCTTAGTTTTGGAGGGGTTTTCATAAGTCGGTCTCACTATCCTCTAAGATTACTTTGTCGGTTTTATTTGCACTACTTCCTTTCAGTGATCACCTGGATAATTCTATTTTCCTCTGATCTTAAAAACAGGAAACTAAAAAATGGCTCACAAGTGAAAACATTCATCCAGAGGCAAAGGGACACGAATCTTTCGAAAAATAAGCGATCTCAGACTGCCAAGTTCATAGGCAAACCGGTGTTGACGCAGTTCAACCTCTTCAAGTATAGCTGATTTGGCACAACAGCGTTAATTTGAAATCTCCATAGACGAATCTGATTTCTGAACCTAGAACATTTGTCCCACTTTTACTCATATCCACTTTTTACTTGTACCTTTACTTGTGAAGGCCCAAATGATTGATTCATAGGAAGCCCAAATGTGGTTTTAGCAAGGACAAGGACATACAGCTGTACTCGTATGTAGCTCATGTTGGCACTTAATTAAGAGCAACAATAATTAAAGTCAGAATCATCTCACATATGTACATACTCGTACGTATCCTCGTATTTCGTGAAAACAAACCAAACAGGATATTCTTGAATCAACCTTATGCGACATTAACCGCACATACACACATTCTTCATCTGGTGGTTCAGTATTTGGTGCTTGGGACTCGGTAATTCGTGAACTGGGGTAGGTACGAGTACTTGGTACTCGCCCATCGTCATCATCAGCGTGAATCCCCACATAAATTATGACTTCGCCCCAAAGAAACACTCTACACAAAAAGAAATTTCTCATGCAGCAATATAGTATAGCTGGTGGCATTCACAATTGTGCAGCATCCGAAGGACAATACTCACAATCCACACAAAGCATACAAAAAAAAAGAAAAAAAAAAAAGATCGCACACACACAGTGATTGCACATATATACTCGTACAGTTGCCGAAGGACAAGTAAAACAAAGTCACCGGGAAGAGAGAGAGAAATATTTGCAGCAATCCTTCTTCGGAATCCTTTTTTGGCGATAATTTCCGACCGTCCGACATTTTGAGTCATCCTGCAAAGTGTTTTATGGCACCTCTCTCGCTCATTTATTATTTGTATGCCTCACAGTGTAGTCGCTAAATATATTATAACCTCCTCGCCGCCATTCGATTTCGTCGTAGTTCCTGGTAGTCCTCATCATTCTACATCCCGCATTCTATAACCCGCCGGTCCTGATTCCGATTCTGATCCCGGTACCGGTAACGGTCATAGTAGAGTAAAGTATGGCAAAACAGGCGATGGTTATTATCCTTATTCGTAGAGAAACAGCTTTTGTGTGATTGTGGCGGTGCCTGGTGTTCTGTTTTGCTTCATTTTTTCTTTATAGTGTCATCCTCATTGTGTCCTTTTTGCAATCGTATAATTGTATAATATACAAAAAGCCCATTAGGGCATAAAATTTAACACGCCAGCAATGGAAATCCGAAAAATGGACAACATTTCAGCTGCGCGCTGTCCACTAAAAACAGCAAACAGCGCATAGCGCATAGTCCTAGACATGCTGCAAATATGAGTACATACCATATAGTCTGTACCCCTTTTTGGAACAAGCATTCCTGTTATTGTGGGAGGAAAGGATATCTTTTGTAGCCCATGCTATCTGTCGTTGAATAGATTCCAGATGCAATGCATTGTCAGGGAGATGGGGGTCGCAGTGTTTTTTGGAATGGTGTTGGTGTGGTGGTGGTGGTGGATAGAAGACTCCTTGATTTACCACGAACATAAAAATGATTTATCCGTGACATTAAAATAATGCACACTATGGCACATTTTATGTGCGAATAGGTTTGCTTCGGGGAGGGATAAATGAATGTTGTGTGTTGGGCCAGCTCAGTGTTCAGTCTGTCTGTTTGTTCGTTGGTTCGTCTGTTTCTTCGTTCTCATTGCATAGTTTTCCCGAGTTTGAGTCTTTTTGTTTTTTGTTTTTTTTTAAACTTGTTCCCATGTTCAGCTCCTCCTGTTGGGTGTTTTCAGCTTCGAGGTTGATTTTGGCATTCTAGAGAGGAAGCGCGTTCAGAGATAATGGCCATTTTGGAACTACTCACCGAAGGGGTGAAATTCGTTGGGGGGAAGGGTAGTCACTGTAGTCACTGGCGAGATGAGGAAGTGCCGGTTATGCTATACTCATTAGCCGGGTTCGCCGTTTTATGAAAATATGCGACATATACAAAATGAACACCTGTTCGGGTCATATATCTTGAAGAGTTATTCTAAAATTTCTGGTCACGGTTTTGGTACCGCAAAGTGGACATTAATTGATAAATTACCTGGGAAATCAGATGAATTTTCCAAAGGGATGTACGTACATACATACTCGTATGTACCTATGAGTATGAATCCATACAATTAGAAATTAATGAGTTGGAAGGCAGATATAAAAAAAAGGTGTTCAATGTGTTTATACAACATGAGTAAACACCCTAATATTTTAACAGGCACAACAGAATTTTAAAGCAATCTCGCACTTTCTCTTACCGCCACCGTTCTAGGATAGTTCTAGAATTAGTCACTGAAATCCAAGGCTAAGGCTAGCATCTAGTGGTGCACTATAAGAATTAGTCGGTATAAGCGCTGCATTTTTCTTACTTCTCTAACGTCATCTAAACATAACAAGGATTCCAACACCAAGCTGCCAACCGAGTGGTAAAATTGTCAAGATAAAAAAGCAGTCAAAACCCGAGGTGATTGCTGAAAATAGTAAAAAGACACAACACCAGTTCTCTCTGCTCAAATGGTTTTTTTAAAACCCTAACACGAGTTGTTATATGATGTCGTAGAACGACATGGAAAATTCTAATCGGAAATTCACATTCAGCCGCAACGGAATTCGCAGTTCTAGAGTTCAGAATAGCAGAAGAATATGGTAAGCCACGTGATCCTTGAGAGCGCTAGCTGACTTCAACACATTGGAATGTCGAATATTATTACAATATATGTCTGTGAAGCTTGCGTCGCAAGGCTTAAGGAATTTGTCTCCGTAACAGATGTTCATTTGTACGTGGATATAATTTAAACGTTTGCCTTTCATACTTCACCCCACTTAATTCGCGAAAACCAATTGTTCCCGCGGTTACGAATATATTCGTTTAAACCGTAGGCTCAGACTTAAGTCGTTGTAGTCGATGGTCTTTCAACATTTGCATAGATAAACTGTAATAGTACTTCGATCCATCTGCCGATAGTGGAATTATCATTAGTAGCGAGCTGTAATAGGTGATCCCGAGACAAACATATAAAAACACAATCAACACGGTCTCCTTCTGGAGTGATATAATCATTTCAGAGCCCCTCATGTTCATTGGAGCCATATCGCTATCCTTGGTTTGCGAACAGTTAATAGGATCCATGTTTCATCCATTGTCACATACCGCATCAAAAAATTATTTTTATTTAGCTTAAACAGCTCCAAACAGCGCTTCGAATCATTAACACGTAGTTGTTTTTCGTCACTTCGAATATAGCTTTCGCATACCCAAATACTCTTGCAAAACAACGTACGAAACTGGTATTGAAAATAGCAAAAGATGCGTCACCCAAACTCGACGACTAATGGTCATAATGTTATCAAATTTTGACACGTATCGTTTAGAGGTATACTAAAAATCGTATAGACATGCTATAGAGTCGCCATCTATGTGTCAATCTCGGGAACCACCTCTTACTTAAACACCTATGGTTTTCAAAAAATGTATACTTACTAGTACTCGTATGTACCTACATATGTATATACTTATACACATTGTCGAATCGGAGCGCTACGAAATCACTTTTTTTTTTCTACAGCATACATCTCATCCGACGCTTACCTACTCTTCATTGTAAAATTCAGCAATGATATCGGTATCTATCGTCTGCACATCAATATTTTTTTTGAAAATATCGCTCTACAGGTTGACCACTGCCCGGAACATTATCAATTCCAGCAAGCGATTGAGGTTATCACAAGATCAAGTGACTTCTTCCAAAATCTGGGGCATGTGATATAGGTCAAGTATTATTGTCATGGTGACTTTTCAAATGTGACAACACAACAGAGCAGATACGAGTATTGTTAACATTCCAGTTTATGACTATACTTTTGTTCTCTACATTTTCTAGCATGCTGTCTAGGTGCACAACCCTATTGTTCATAAGTTTTTACATTTTTTAAGACAGACAGTTCTGGATAGATTGATAGAGCCCTTTCTCAGAAATAGGCTACGAACCAAATAAGATAATATTCGTGGAAATTAAAAATAAAGGGTCCCGTGATTCCGATCTTAGATAAGGCGCAAAAAACACTGCCTCTCGGGCAATGTAAAGGCCGTTGATGTTTAAATCGCGTACTACATTTTCGTGGAGCCTAGTAGCGACTTATTAATTTGCCTATTCAGGTGGAAGTGGGCCTCGTCGTTCCGCAAGCTACAATTTACAGTGCGGTATAAACGGGACTCCCAAAAACTATCGTTTCCGTACTGAGATTTTTGGATTTTCAAGGTGCGTTTGATAGCGAACGCATGACTTTTTCCTGACCACTACCCGGACTCTCGATTATTCAAATCAACACCATTTATATCTTTTTGAGATACGTGTATTTTAAAACATAAATCTGCAATCGGGCTAAGTCAATAAATCCACGAAATATCCGAGTCTGAATCAATTGTTTTTAAGACAACAGAGGTTCTGGAACGCACTACCGGTTGCAGTCCTCAATACTAGGTGGGGTGAAAAGTAACCTCCTTGATCGCCAGAATGCGCTGCTACTGCTAAGAAGGTTATGGTGCCTTGAAGTCCGTTCATATTTAGGCAGACATGCCAAATTTCAGTGCGATACTGTCTTTAGTTTTGTTTTGACAGCTGATTGTTGTTGACGTGTTTGGCATCATGTTGAGTATGCACAAAAACGATTTTTGTTCTCTCATAAAACATTATTTTTTGAGAGGCAAAACGGCGAAGGAAACAAAAGAAAAGTTGGATAAATATTATGGGGCTAATGCTCCGTCAGATTACACCGTCAAATATTGGTTTCGAGAGTTTCGTGGTGGCCGCAACTCCACTTCCGATCAAGTCCGCAGCGGCAGGCCCTCCGATGCGGTTACAGAGGACAATGTCAAAAAAATACATGAAATGGGTGTTGGCTGACCGGAAAGTGAAGGTGCGCGAGCTAGCAGATACCACAAAGATTAGTACTGAGCGCACACGCCATATTTTGGGCAATATTCTGCATATGAAAAAGTTATCCTGCCGCTGTGTGCCGCGAATGCTCACTCCTGACCAAAAACACGAACGCTAGAGCCCTTGGAAAGAGTGTTTGGACTTGCTGATGCGGAATCGGGCGGACTTTTGGCGTCGATTGGTAACTGTTGACGAAACTTGGATCCACTATTACACACCAGAGAACAGAATGAGTGCCCGGCAATAGACTGACGCCGGCACGAGTGCTCCGAAGCGGCCGAGTGAGGCTCGATGGGTCGGAAAGGTTATGGCGTCGGTTTTCTGGGATTGTCATGGCATACTCTTCGTGGACTACATCGAAAAAGGAAAACCCATCAACAGCAAATATTACTGTGCATTATTAGAGCGATTGAAGGCCGAAATCGCTGCAAAACGGCCTCACATGAAGCGAAAAAAAAATTTGCTTTTGCAAGACAATGCGCCGGCACACAAGAGCATCGCAACAACGGCTAAAATCAATGACTTACGGCTCCAATTGCTGTCGCATCCACCTTATTCGCCCGATTTGGCTCCCTCGGACTATTATCTCTTCCCAAACCTCAAAAGATGGCTCATCAATAAAAAATTCATCTCACGCGAGGAAATCATCGACGCCACGGAGGAGTATTTTGCAGACCTTCCGGAAAATTAATTTTCGGACGGGATCAAGAAGTTGGAAAATCGCTGGAATAAGTGTATCAAACTAAAAGGGGGCTACAATATATTGAATAAAATAAAAAAACATTAAAAAAAAATTTTTTTCATTCACAAGGTGGTTACTTTTCACCCCACCTAGTAAATGATGGCGTTGAGCTTATTAATGGAACTTAAAAAAAGCCAAGCACTATTGTTACATATTCTACTCAGCAGAGAAAAAACTGTGTCAATATGTTTATCTGTCAATTTATTGATCGTAAATTTAATGTTGGAGCAAATAAGTGATTCTACAAATGAAGCTTACAACACGGTTTACCCAGCTTTTAGAAATGCTCCTTTCCAAGCTGTTCTATCATTTGATACAAAAATATGTTCAATTCAGTAAGGTGGAACAGCATAAGGAAAGCGATATCTTATATGCAATTGCCAATTTTAATATTGGAAATCGTTGCTGGATAATGAGACGAGTTCCACAAGGGTCAGTTCTCGGCCCAGCAGCATGCAATACCAGAAGAAAGATTTAAAAACTACGAGTACACGGTTAGCAGCGTGAGACTTAAATTTCGAGCCTCATAAGCAGACATTTAAGCATACCAGCGGTGGTCACTTATTTTGTATTATAGCGGCCCTAAATAGATTTTGTTGATAAATGTTAAATTATACAGGGTGCGCCAGCTGGACCTTCGGTAAAGGTTAGATTTTGTAATATCGGGAGTTTTTATTTAGACGCATTTGCGGACACTCAAAGTGCGCCAGCATCCACCGATACGGATTGCCATCGATCATCTCTCCAACTTTAAAGCAAAATAGCCCAATGATGGTTTTGCAGCAAATACCGGTGAAATGAGGCTCGTCGTTCAGATCAGATCAGATCAGAATCCGCTCCGAAAAATCCGGGTCATTTTCAATCATTCGAATGAAGCTATTCGCGTCAGCCAAGCAGTAAAGTTATTCATGGTTGAAAATGTACTAAATTTACGTTTCCAAATCGTGTTTACTGAAGCCGATAGGTTGATAATTGTTCAAGTTACTAAATATTTCTATACCGAAGCCAGCAAATTCAAAATTGTGAAAACATTTGGAGAGAAGCCAAAACTACCTAGAACAACGAAAAACTGTTATTTTAAAAGAAAAAGACATGATGCCAAATCTACTCTTGGCGGTACTGCAGGTATACACCGAACAAAGAAATTATTGAAATACCTAATACCAGTAGGAATACCTATCGCACGGTCATGTCAGAGCTAGAACTATCCTATTATGGATCAAATCGTGTCCTGATCATCAGACCAACTTATGTTACTACTCTGAATCACGATACAAAAAAGAGTACGCACTTAACCCTATTCATATTAGCATTTTTGGGTCGCACCACTCAAGCTCGATTTCAATTACGCAAAAAATAAAAAAAATATAAAACATCAACGAGTTTCTAATCTCGTTACAAGCTGCACACCCATAAAAATTGCAATAAAAATGAAATAAAAGTCAACAAACTCGGTATTGTTCCCATCGACAGGGAGCCATTGTCACCTTGTCCTAGTTCCACATTTTGATTCAGTGTGACAGCGACAAATCAACAACACAACATCTCTACAGTGTACTCGTACACCCCATAACAAGGAGAATAAACTGCAAAACGAAAAGGAGCGCTCTAAATCATTTCGAATGAATAGCGAAACAATCGCATTTCCAGTTTTAATGTGACTTTCCTCAAGGGATATCCAGTTTCTGCAAAACGTATCCTTACCCGGTATACGTAACATCACGATTATCATTGTCATCATTACTTTTGCCATCTTCATCATTGTCTTCCTTGTCGCATAGTCCTTGGAAATAAATCTTCAAGCTCATAGTTTTATTACTCCTGGTGCAATTGCAATAGAACTCATACGAATATACTATACCTTATCTCCTAGACGTACGCTGTAGCAAAGGTACAATCACAATCACAACCAGAAACCTTGGCGTGCGTTTCCCGAGTAATTGTTCAGGATAACATTTGTATGATGACTATAATTCAAGTGACGACAATAACTCACATTTGTGCGCATTCAATTTCCTCCGCATATGTCCTTTTTGCACAATCAAACTGCTCTCCGTATCGTATCGCTTCCACATCCTGAGTCCTGATTCCTCATTCCTGATTCCTGAATCCTGAATCCTGAATCCTGATTTCTGATTCCTGAGGATGAGATTTGAGGTGATATGATGCGAGTGAGCATCGGAATAATGGCCAATAAATTAGCCCGATAAACAATATGTGTGTGTGCGCGCATGTGATTCTCCTTTTATTTGAGAACGTTTTTCACTTCTTTTTTTTTGTCAACTTTGTTAAAGGACACAGGAGCTATCAGTAACGAATCAGTCATAGGCCATTCATCAAAGTGAAATGTGTCGTAGGGTAAAACATAGAAAAGCGTTCGCTATTTTGGTAATAACGAGAAGGGAAAACGTATCAGAAAACTTGTTCGGGTGCACATAGAGTGAAATTTTTTGTAAGTTTCAGGAAAAAGTTTTGGGGAATGTTCAGTTACGCAGTCTTCTTTGGAGGCATTTCAACAAATGGGTGAATAATTTTGAAGTTAGAACCATGACTTCTGAACCTCGGCATAGGCATATTCCAAAGATGTTTCAGATAGCGGAGATTTCAGGATGTATTCTGGTTCTAAGTTTCTTAGAGTTTTACTATTACAAGTGTCCAAAAAGTGATTACTCACCGTTACTGACAGGATTTGTGATATTTTTGATTTGGTTTCGTCAGGCACGATTCATCTCGAAAGCCTTGAAGTCATTTCCCAATCACTTCCTCTGTAATTGTCATGCGTATTGGCAATATATTGAACACCTTTGAAAAATAACCTTGCGAGTTAGCTCCTTCATAACGAAGGGAAAGTACATAACATTATATTAGACTTGAAGATGTTGTTTTAATTAGTAATTTGGAAATGAAATTAGTTTCATTGAATTGTCGACAGTACAAAATGCAACAATAGCAAGCAAAAAGCTTTTTTGTCATAAAATTTTAGAAGGAACGTGACCTCCCAAGGTCATTTTGAACAGAGTCTTCGAAAATCTCTAAAAAATTCCTGCCAGGTTTAACCTGACTACCATAACGAAATCCCTAATTTGTGCAACGAGGTGCTAGAGAAATGTGCGAGATCTACGAACAAAGAAGACGGGAGGTATAAGGTTACCTTTGAAGAAACAGGAACTCTTCGACATGGTAGGTGCGTTAAGTGGAAAGTCGATGCTTGTATGGTGAGCGTAACTCGAAGTATTTCGCTAATCGTAAGCAGTTGGTTGGGACGTAAAAATGTAAGGTCATTTTGAGATTCATAAAGCAGCAGTGACGTATTTTCGTGACAGAAGTCTTAGGTGACAAACCCCATATCATGCTGAAAGCTATTTTATACTGCCAGCTAACAACGACTTGGAGGATTCTGACTCTACGTGTTTTGCCAAATAAAATTTTGTTTTTATTCAAAATTACATTTCTTTGAGAAACAAATGGTGATACCTTTAACCACTAGGTAAACAAGACCCGTCAGCTTCCTCCTTCTCGTTGAGAGAATAGCTTCAGTTTTGGGAGGATTGACTGAAAACCCATTTCTAGCACACCAATCGTCACTCACATCTAGGTCCGCATGCGATTTAGAGCAGACATTCGTTACAGACACTATAGCTTCATCACCTATATAACCGTAACACCCGTCTTGCTCTGAATACTCACCTCAAGCCCGCCTTCGGATGTACATACATTGAAATATCGTGAGCCGAACATCTCGCTTATGGAATGCCCTGCCGCGCTCTTTATTTCCTGACCATTATAACGTTTAAACATTCAAAACGAACGTACATCGGTACCACTCTTTCCTTCATCTCTGGCTTTCCTTCGCCCGCGCTGTGCGCAAACATTTGAGCGCGCGCTTATTTAAACAAAAAAAAATATGTATTAGGTGCGCAATTAAGTTCTCAATAGATGGCTCCAGCAGTAAGTGCTGGTTGATTTTGACATATCTAAAACGTCATGAACCAAGCTTAGACATATGGTAAACAAACAGTTTTAACACATTAGTGATTCTGTTTTGGTTGATTTTCTTCTTTCATTCGAAGAAAACGGCGGTTGAAGCGTATCGAGAGCTCCAAAAAGTTTACGGAGATGCTGTTCTAAGTGAAATAAAGTGCCGCGCTTGGTTCCGTCGCTTCAAAGATGGTGATTTCGATGTTGACGACTGTCTGAAGGAAGACCAAAATCTTCGAAGACCCCAAGCCATTTCCAAATGCTCAAATGGGAAGTCCTACTCCACTCGCAATATTCTCCAGATATTGCTCCGTCCGATTATTACTTGTTCCATTCGATGGCATATGGGCTGGCTGATCAGCAGTTCCGCTTGACAGAAAGATGGGAAAAAGTAGTGTTGCACACCTAACACATATGCATATGTATCTCAACGTATACGTTAGAATCACACAGTGAATAGACTAGCATGTACCATAGCAGTGAAACAAGGGCGCCGACCTACAGACAATCCTTGTTATTTTCCGACACTCGTATTGACATTGTTTTTATACACAAGCTGTGTCTATGTGACGCATTGTTAAAGGCAATCTAAATGTCGATGAAAATACCAACCGAGTACTCCCTACTATCAATCGCACATTAAACTCTGCTCACCAGATTTTAAAGTGCCGTCTGGCATGTGATCTTGGACAAAGGATGCATTCGCAAGGCGGTTTTGCGTACATAAACCTCAGCGACTTTCTTCAACATGAGGGAATCAGACTGAATCTGAAGCTCTTAGCGAGCGTGTAGTCATCCTTTTCCGTTTACGGTATAAAGACTTCACGTGCTATTCGGCAGGAGCCCGGTATCCATGCTAGTGGTAGGCTAGAAGTGAAGATGTTCCCTTGGTTTGACAGCGGCTGGTCTGTACCTAGTTCTTACTTTTGGAACATGATTTTATGCAGATTGAGCGAATGATGCCATCCTTTGTATTGATATTGAAAATATTAATAAAGTCTACTATCGTGTTGTAACATAAGTATTGCGCGTTTTTTTTTCGGTGGTTATTTTCCAAATACCATAAAGCGCTCAAAATCCGTTCAATATTAAAACCTTTATTGAAGTTAGTATTTGGAATTTCACTCATTCAGTCTGCAAATTTCGTTGTGTTAACATCATTGTGAGCATTTTAACTGAATTTTGAATTGGATGTATCGGAAGAAGGTATTCGGCATATTTTATTGTTTTTGTTCCCGAAAAACCGTAATGGAAGTGAAGAACTTCTAGGCAAATCCAAAAGACAAAAGAAAGGCGAAGTGTCGGCGCTGTTTTGCAATGCTTAGAAACGGAAATTTTGACTTCAGTCATGTTACAATCAAGACACGTTTTTGACCAGAAAAATGGGTTCTTTACAATGACAATAACTGTCGCCACCAATTGTTGAGTTCAGAAGACAGACTAGCACTACATCTCAGAAACGAACTTCATCCGATCAAAGTGTTACTGTCTGTATGGTGGGATGCTGAGGGAATAATCCATTTTGAGTTGTTGCCTCGTAATCAGGCGCTCACCGCAGAAGTCTACTGTCGACAGCTATGCAAAGTCGGCACTAGAACAGATACGTCCAGGTCTGGTTAATCAAAGGGGCGCTCTCTTCCATCAGGATAATGTTCGTTCTCATACAGATAAGACCACCTGCAAACAGTTAAAGGATTTCGCTTGGAAAAAAATAGTGCATCCGGGTTATACTCCACATTTAGCACATTTAGTGACGGCTTTAAGAAATTGGCAGAGAGGTGGGCAGAAGTAAGTATTGCCCAAAGAAAGAAATTACATTGACGACTAGCATTTTTTGCGTTTGAAGCAAATAAATTAATATTGGACAGCCATTCAAAAACGCAATACTTGTGTTACAACTACTTTCTTTATTCGTTGCAATAGATCATAAGGGCATAAGTGGAAATTACAGGTAGCATACTCGTATGTATGCCTATCATCATAAAAGTAATCACAAGAGATCAGGTCAAGGCAACTGAACTTCCTTAAAAATGCTGTGTTTCTTTTTTTGACAGGACACCGTTGAAGTTCTTAAAATCGGAAAGTTTCCAATACGAAGATACTCGTAGCATGTTGATATTACCACATACTTTCACGATCAATAGATCATAGATGAACTGTGGGTGGTCATCAGCCACCTACTATATCTGCTCACAGAAACTAATCCGGGTAGGGTAATTTTCGACCTTCAAAACGAAGACTATTTAGTGTTTTAAGTAATTCAAGTTACTGTAAAAAATTCTGCGTAGTGTCCGAATCAAAAGACCAAGGGCAAATCTGTGCGGCCTGGCTGATAAAGACCAGACTCTTATCTCTCTAACTCTCTCGACCGAACTTATATTTCTCTAGCACCTATAAATGATCGGTGCTGCTAGAAATTACTTTATTGTAATCGGTTCTCTAAAGAAATTCTGGTTGAAGCCACATATGTAATTCTTAAGACGCTGCGGTGTGGAAGATATCTTCTTCAGAAATTGGCAATTCAGCATTGCAACTTTCACAATGTGTCAAAAGCAGAAATCTTCAGACTCATCAGCTTGCAGGATCCGGGTGAAACAGCCAAGAGTGGGCTCTATCTTTCTGAAATAATACCTTCTTGCTCCCAGCTTTTTGAAACTTGTCGTGTCGTGTCAATCGAAGAAAAAATTTTACGGGTATCAACATTCAACTACTACTACTTTAAAAAAAATTGTTACAGTCGTTAATCCATCTAGCGAATCGAGTCCAATGTCCTCATTAAGAAAATCAGGAGTCAGAAAGAAAATCAGGAGTGGACTTCTGCCGTCTGGAGATGCCACAAATTTCAAAATCTCTTAAGGACCTTGACTTTAAAAATCATGAACACATATCCCTATTGAAGCATGTACAAATCGTCCGTACGGGTAGATAATGTTTAAATTGACTTTGTCAAAGCTGTACGCGAAATACCAATCTCATCCACATGCAAACATTTAAAGTAAGATGTCAACAAAGCACATCAGCTTGCAACTCCCCAGCTTAAGCACACCCATATTGTAAAGCAATCACCTTGAGTGTGTCCCATTAATTTTCTTTTTAACCAAACCGCCACCGCAATTCTGTGCTTTATCACATGCTATTTGAACAGAATTCCGCCGTGGCACATGATCCAAACTGTAGTAAGCTTAAATCAACACACAGGGCCTCTAATTAGAATCACTCCATAAGCCAGCATCTAACCACCACCAAAAGACCGCCATCCGCCTTGGAAGAGAACAATGAAACTCATCTGCGTTGTAGTCGTAGGTAATTAAGTTTTTTTTTTTTTTTTTTGTTCGTTTCTGTTGGAATCACATTAAAGATTGCACCTCAGTCGTCCCGGCATTCTGTTTTCTTGATCTCGTACCGAATATCAAATCAAATATTTGCCAGCGGATGTACACGCTGACTTAAGGAGGTTTTGTTCGTGTTTGTTTGTGCGAGTCTGTCGGGCCGACAAATGGAAATCAGTTCACATAATGCGCTACCCCTGCGTCAAGGTGAACCACGCTACGTAGAAGAAAGATCATCATCACCTGCGGCATGGGTAAACATTACATGTTGCCGCCAGAGCCGCCTTAAACACCGTAAATCGTCTAAATCGCGAAAGCATACACACACAGAGTTTAGTGACGCTGTGTTCGGTAGAAATGCTGAGCAAACAATTTCGAGTGTGGCAACAAACCTCAGATACATTTCCACCTGCCAACAAAGATGGCCTTACGTGTAAAGGATTTCCCAAGAAAATCGCAAGAAACCACTTTCCAGGATATCACCGGATTCAACAAGTCGAAATATCAACAGCAACTTGTTGATGTTTTCCTTCCAAGGGAGTGTAAGGAGGATTCCTGGAAAATGCGTATGCAATCGGTAATTCTTTTCACAGAAATTTCGTGGTGTGGGAAAACATGTGTGCTCGTGTGTGCAGCCACGTGGTTTTTCTCACTGGACTTTTCTCTGTAGTCGTATTGACTTGTGAGATTATGAAGATGATTTACCAAGGAATATCCTGCGTAGGATTCCTTCTTTATGTGTTGCTGATACTGTGTCCACTTAACTGCCGCGCTTTTTTATTTTCATATCCTCCCCCCAGTGGGGGTGGATGTGTACTACTTGAGATAGTATTGGTTGCAGTTGATATGGTTTTTGTGCGTTCCTGTTAGTGGTGCGCACTGAACATGGTTTATGGCTCACATTTTGAGTTGTTTATGAGCATCGGTGGGTGTTCTCTTCAGCACTTTCCCACAGTTGGGAATGTGCTCTTGATAGCGAAAGGTTCACATTAAGGAATACCTTGCTTGGAAATCGTATTTGATTTCCACAGAATCCTTTCAAAAACGTGACCTAATGGCAAGAATTTCGATGGAAAAAAGGTCAGCGTTATGGTCGTTGTTTCAGAATTTCCAAGAAAGGTTAAGAACAGAAGTGCAAGTAAATAAGCAACGAAGTGATTTCAGAAAAAAAAACTATTCTCATGTAAATTGAACACGGTTGAGCTGTGCTACTATCAACTTAGGGATACACTATAAGAGTAGTGCTTCTTCTAAGTCTCGTAATACTATATGTCCCTTGTCGTGTGATATTAACTCATATGCGAGTAATGCCCGTTGTTTGCAAAAATGTGGAAGTTTGTAAATTCGATTCAACACTTATTTGCTTTGATGACAACAGGTTTCGGAGTGAACTCAAACCTCAAGCTACAGAGCTTTCTCTTTAATCAAGTCCTTAGGTAAATCGTCGTCGTCTTTCTAATTTCCTTTTTAGGCCACAGTATTAGTGTCCAGCCGTTTTATATGCTCTAGACCGTTCTTCTGGGTAACCAACTATGATGCTTCAGGCCAATGCTTGGCTCAGCCATCTTAGACTTGTGATGTAAAACTTGTTGACTTCAGTCGATGAAGCTGTGCAGTTCGTATTGTTCGTCGGGACAAAATAAGCTTCTGGCATTCCCAGCATTTACTGGGTTTTGCTTTCGCTACACGCTTAACACTGGTAGTAGCTCATGGCGTTGCCTTGCTCAAAAAGATCTTGAATACAGAATAAATCGTTGAGGTCTCTAATAAATCTAAACTAGCCTTAGAAATTTGTCGTGTTGATATTCCTTCCACTTAGACCGAACAAGAAAACTCGTGACTATATATGCTTTCAACTTTCTTTTTTTCTTCGAACCAGATAGCTTAGCATCAAGCACCATCTTGCTTGGAGCACTCGTTCGCTCGATGGGCCTGTTCTCCGAATTTTTTCCTTTCTGGCTGTATCAACACCTTTACAGGCCTTATAGTGTTCGCGGTAGTGAAGATCTGCTATGAAAATAGAACCTCCAGCATCCGGCCCTATTCAGCAGTACTGGTAAAATGTACGTTTGGTTAGAAGGTGGGAACTTCAACCACACTTTTCGGGCCATCCTCAAGTGTTATCTATTGAGGGAGAAACAAGAAAACTGCTGACTTCTTAGAGACGTCGGTAAGCAATCGTTTGGTTTGCCGGTTACCTAGAGAGTTATGTCATATGCAGTTATTCTCATATGAAACCCAACTGTCAATGAAAGCTCTAACCAAGGACATAGACAATTCTAACGTTGGTTCGCGTCCTGAAGAACTCTCCTCTAAGAAAAACGCTTATTTAAGAAAAACATGTACAATAGTATTGCCCATCTGAAGCTATGACTTTTTCCCATTTTTCTCGCAATTTGTGGATCCCATACCAAAAGAACTGCGCCGGCTTGGCAGCCAAGAATGAATCAAGCCAATTTTTGATATTCTGCTCTGATGTGAACCGTATTTCAGTGAGAGCGTTCTGCATCGACCGGAACAAATGGTAGTCAGGAGGGGCAAGGTTTGGGCTATAAGGCGGGTGGGGTAAGACTTCCCATCCACTGTTTTCCAAATAGTTCTTAACCGGAAAAGCAACGTGGGGCCGAGCGTTGTCATGATGGAAAATTATTGCCTCGTGTCTGGTCGCATATTCCGGGCGTTTTTCGGCCACTGCTCTCTTCAAACGGATTAATTGTGTTCGGTAGCGTTGTCCATTGATGGTTTCACCCGGTTTTAGCAGCTCATAATACAGCACACCCATCTGATCCCACCAAATACAGAGCATTACCTTCGCGCTATGGATATTCGGCTTTGCCGTTGATTTGGCTGGTTGGCCGGGTTTCACATATGATTTTTTGCGCTTGGGGTTGTCGTTATGGATCCATTTTCTTTTCTAGCGTTCCAGCAGCATTTCGGACATGCAAAACCGCCTTTCGACGTCTCTCGGCTTGAGTTCATGTGGAACCCAATTTCTTTGCTTTTGAATATATCCAGCTGCTTTTAAACGTCTTGAAATGGCTGCTTAAGTGACACGTAAAGATTCTGCGAGCTCTTCTTGTATTTGGCAACAATCTTCATAGAGTAATGCTTCCAGTTCTTCATCTTCAAACTTTTTTGGCTGCCCAGGACGTTCATCGTCTTCCAAGCCAAATTCACCACTTTTAAATCGTGCAAACCACTTTTGGCACGACTTTCGGCAACAGTTTTCTTCATATTAAAGTAATGAAGAAGAACTCCCCGCAAAAACGCTTTTTCAGGCACAAAGTTCGACATATTTGAGTGAAAAAAATTATTGTTGTTTACGCTTCAAATGAATGACATATACTGAAATGACGTACAATGACAGTAGCTTTCCAACGCATGTTCCAATGAAATAATAACAATGGAATAATACAAGTTACGCCATCTCTTAGCAAACCGCACGAAGTTATAGACCCAATATTTATTTAGATGCTTAGTTTTGTAGGACAATTAAGAACTAGAAGAATCGTGAAGAGAACAACCTCGGTGTTGAAAGGATTGACTGGAATTCAATTTCTAGTCCCAGTCCAGGAGTCCATCAATTCTAAGGCTGCCTGTGCTTTAGAACAGTTAGTCGCTATACAAGATGTCCAAGGCAGCAAGTTACCTTTACAGTACGAAGGGCCTCGTTTATAAATATTTCTGGTCTTATTTCTCGCCTGGACACCTTGATATACTTGAGCTGAGGCGTCTCAAGTGGCTCTTTTACTTTTTTCTTTTGCCTCTATACTCACTCCGTGCTCGTCATCTTACCACGGATTTCTTCTTGATGGTAGATCAAATTCGTTTCAGCGAACACTTGGATTTTAAACCCTGCTGAAGAGTTTAATAGTCCCATCACTATGCTAAACTTATATAAAAATCCAATAATTCATGAGATTAGAATCCTTGTGGCTTGCTAATCTTGCCTTTGTCCAAAATCAAGCGTCCGTGACGAGCTGTGGTATGAGTACGTTCGCTCAAATACAAATATCGTAGACCTCCGATATCATGCGAAATAAAACAACGTGTGCAGTAATAAATCGAATCAATTGTTTTGTTGCAACCGTGTTGCAAGGACATTAAAATCCCTACCAATCCGTACAGCAACAAACCCCAATGAACAAATTAATTGACATCAATTAATCAAAACCAGAGCGACACGCCATTTGGATGAGGGAAAACGGAAAACACCAACCAAACTATTTCCGAAGACGACGCTCAAAGCAGTGCAACGAACATGTATTCTTTGACAGGACATCGTATAATTTATGGCCACGGCCATTAGTCTATGTCGATCAAGTTTGACATGTGCCTTTCGCCATGATCTGCTGCCATGTAACATGCTAAAGTATACTGTGCAAAATTTAATGAATTTTCGTCAATCGTCCTGAAAATGAATATTTCAAACTGTCCATAGATAATAGACAGCTGTTGGTATGCGTGCGGATGATGATCCTGGAAAATTGTCAAATCCATCGATGCAGTTCCACACAATATCAGAAGGATCGTGATGTTTGTTTAACTTCTGATCATTAGTCATGGAGAGAGTGCGAGAAAATCACACTTGAGTTGCATAAGCGTTGATTAATGATTGACATCTGGATTCTTGTGATGATGTCGTTATCCTGATAATATCCTCGCAAAATTGTCATCCTTCTAACCAAGTTAAACAGATGTTTTCGATTTTGATTTCACTGATACCATCCGATTCAGCAAAACCTTTCTGATACATTCACATGTCGTTGGAGAATTTCTTTGATTTCCTCTCGTTTTCTGTTTCTCCCCAGGACATCGTTTCCATTTGGGCGCATTTCTTTCGTGACCTGATTTATGACCGGCAAAAATCCTGAAGTTGATTTATGACCTTTCTCCTCGTCCTTGCATATGAACCAAACGGTCATCGTTTTAATACTTTTCAAAGGACACACCCGAATGATGATGACAACTGGAGACGACAGCGAAAACGACTTCCAGAGAGTACGAGTACGAGCACGAATACAAGTACAACCCAAATGATGAGTTCTTGGGTAAAAGGAAAGTTGCTCCCGCGAAAGATGCTTAGAGGAGACTGTGCACCAGTTCGGTGTGATGGTGCACCAACCGGAAGGATATTTCATGAGCAGTTGAATTATATGCCAGCGCGGGCACATACTCGGTGACATTCGGGCCGACAGGACCAACTCAATAATTCATAAAAAAAAAAAAAATGAAAATAACCCAAAAGCAAACTAAGTATGTCTTTAGGGGTTGACTATCCCAATGCACTTGGACCTCGTTCTTCTTCTCGTATCGTCGGCGTCTTTCTTCTCAATTCGTTTTCCGTATCTCGCAGTCCAAATGGTTTCATGCGAAACGGTGATTATGTTCCAAGCACACAATCACATACACTCGCAGGATATTTATGGCAATTGAGCGTGTTTTCTTTGCCATAATCGGGGCGAATTTCGGTTGGTTTTTACCCTTCAAGGAGACCGATGTCCTGTCGAACATGAGTTATGATTTTTGATTGAAGTTGAGTTATTACCAGGATATATCATTTATTTTAATTCCTGTGGTTTTGTCCTTTTTATTCGGCGCGCATATATGAGTACCGCCAAGCAGGATCATATATGAGAAGATAAAATTAATAATAAGCAAATGTGTGGCGGGAAATATAAAGAGGGTGGATGACTGTAAGGCTGTAAGGGTTATGAATCCATAGTCTGTATATGCAGATACCATGTACGGATATATCCTTCGCCGTGGTATAATTATTTATTTCATTTTCGCTGAAAATGTGTTTATTTTATGTTGCTTATTTTTTCGGCAAAGAACCGAGAGGGTAGTGCTTTTTCTGAGATCTGGGGTGGATAAATGAGTGAGTGAGTGAGTGAGGCACTCACCTTCTCATGAGGAGGAGCGGAGGACAGAGTTTATTATTTGAATTATGAGTCGCAATTTATGGCGATGGGAATAAATCATTTTTAATGTCTTTTCGACGGCACAGAATGTGAGTGCGGTGGTAGTGGTTGAAGAGTGATATTTTTTTTTTTTTTTTTTGTATTTTCGAGTCTTTTGTTCTCTTTGGTTTTCGTTAAAACGTTCCGTTTTGCACTTTAGATTTTATGTGATTCGGAGTTAATTGCTTGTGGAGGTCGTTGTTAAAGGATGAGTAGACTTACTCCGATGAGTTGGTATAAATGAGCATATAAAGCGGAATGGAATATGTTTGATGATTAGGAATGCGCAGGAAGGGTGGATAAGAACCATAAGTTGAAAACTGTAGACCACTCTTTCTGGTTCAGAAAGATAGTTAGAACCTGGTTTATCGGAAGGCACTATATCTAAAGTTAAAGCTCTATACAATACGCTGAAAAA
Organism: Volucella zonaria; assembly: GCA_963966105.1. Taxonomy (NCBI): domain Eukaryota; kingdom Metazoa; phylum Arthropoda; class Insecta; order Diptera; family Syrphidae; genus Volucella; species Volucella zonaria. Next base: position 64,843,843 of record OZ014531.1, on the reverse strand, counting down.
ATTGCTAAAAATTTCATCTAGTATGTCCTTTAAGTGCCATGTGTGGTGCCTTAATTGAAAGTTTTCTCCGCCGCAAGTAACAGACCTAGAGTCCTCATTAAATTTAAAAAACCTAACCTTTAGATTAACTAACTGCATTTGGCAGAATGTCGGACCGTACAATTTCTTAAAACAAAAAGATTTTGACGGGCCGATGCCTTCCTAGTCCAGTAGGGGCTAGCAGGTCATGGTGCAAGCAAAAAGGGCTTTTTGACGACTCTTGAAAACTAATACAAAATTCGCTGCGTATTAAAAGAGCGTTCAAAGAATTAAGTCCTCAGAGAGGTCGTGCATTTGGTTTACTATAAATCCGCGGTGTGAAAACCCTGTTCAACATAACTAGGTTGATAAGGATTAACTAATATGCAGCTGAAATTTCCGGACTCTCAATAGAGATCTGGCTTTCTATCTGGGGACGTCGTTTCGAAATTAGGCTAATGACACTGTAAAACACCTGCTGTATATAGGCAAAATTTTGACATTGAGTTTGTTGTTGGCATGACACTCCCAAGCGTCTGATCAAAATGTATTGTAGGTCCATGTACGCCCATGTTTCAATAGACTACATGTAATGACATGACTATGTTGTGAGAAGAAAAGCCACATTCAGTCCTGACAAACTTTTGCTATTCAGTCTTTTGAAGTACCACATTCGAATTTTTTCAATATTTTTTTGGACCAATCGATGTGAGCCTATTTTTGAGTGGTATTGAACGCGAAGGAATCTTTTTGACGGCTAAATGTTCATGCAATATTAAATGTACGCGAGTGGAACTAATGCCCAAGTATGACTCAATTTCACGATTGTTCACATGACGATCTTGCATGTTCATCAGTTCCCACACAGCATCGATGTTTCCTGGCACAACGACCGATTTTGGACGATCTTCACGAAATTCGTCATGGAGCGAACGGCGACCATGATTGTATTCAGAAGGCCAGTGAAACACGGTGACCCGGAATGGTGTTCCATCACCAAAAGTCGAAGCGAGTTGATCGGCACACTATTACTGAAAATCGTAAAAAAATCATCGCACGAAAATGTTTATAATTTAAGTCCATGGCACTCATATGGCAGAAGGTGGTGGGCACATGTACCATTAAAAACGTCAAACTCAACGATGCCGATGTCAGATTTGACGAATCTACACCGGCATTTCCATATCTAAAAATTTAAGTAGCAACCTTTGTAGGAGTATCCGACCTGACGTGTATATGGCGGTTGTTATTTAAAACGAATGTTCGCAGCCATCAATAGCGAACGCTCTCAATGAATTGTTAAATATGGAAAAAATTGGTCATCGTTATGTGATACAATACTTTCATTTGAAAGGCCTCAATCCAACTAACATCAAAACGGAACTGGATTCTACTCTCGGGGAGTCTGCTCCTTCGATTACAACAATAAAATATTTTGCGGCAGAGTTTAAGCGAGGCCGTACAAACATCGCACTGGTCGACCAAATGAGGTGAGTTCACAAGAAATGTTAAAACAAATCCACAAAATGGTATTGGATGACCGTCAACTGAAAATGCGTGAACTAGCAGATATGGTAGCCATTTCAAAAAGACCTGTACATCGCATGTTGATTGAAAAATTGAACATGAGAAAGCTGTGCCCAAGATGAGTTCCGCGATTACTCACAATGGAACAAAAACAGCGTCGTGAGGATGTTTCAATCGAATGTTTGGCGGGTTATTGCATCGATTCATAACCATGGATGAAACATGGGTCCATCACTCCACACCCAAGACGAAGGAACAGTCAACGGTCTCCAAGGAGAGAATCAACTCCAAAGAAGTAGAAGACAGTTCTATCTGCAGGCAAAGTCATGGCGTCAGGTTTTCTGGGATGCGAATGGCATAATTTTCATTAATTATCTTTAGAAAAGAAAAACAATCAACGACGTCTATTATGCGAACTTATTGCAGCGTTTGAAAAAGAAGAAAAAACGCCCGCATTTCGCTTTATTTCATTAACACAATGCATCAGTTCATGTATCCGTCATCGCGATGGCCAAAAGTTGGAATTGCTTCCTCATACAACGTGTGCCGCAGATTTAGCCTACCCGGATTATTTTCTATTTTAGAATTTGAAAAAATGGCTCGGTGGTAAAAAATTTGCCAACAGTAAAGAGGTGGAGTCTGCGGCTGGAGGTTATTTTAAGGAATTCACCGATTATCACTGTAAACAAGGTATTGAAACTATTGAACATCGTTGGGAAAAGTGTGCTTAACTAAAAGGTAACTATGTAGAGAAATAAAGACATTTTTTGCTAAGTTTTTTGTATTTTCTTTTTTAGGTCGGGTACTTCGGGGACTACCCTCATACCACCTTGATCAGAAAGTTCCCGCACCACACCACCGTGTGGCGCTCCTATTGTTCCGATTTGAGTTCTGTTTTTCTTTTGTTAAGTTGGTAAATCTGTTGTTGACATTCCCTCTAAATCTTAGCGTCATAGCTTGATATTTGCAAAAGTTACGTAGCCAAGAGTACATCTATCTTTGTGTGTGTTGGCGATTTTTTACAATTTTAGAAATGGATTTAAATTTGCAACACCGAACTTGTACTCGTATTAAATTTTGCGTAAAAAACGGATTTAATGGTGCGTGAACGTTGGAAATGTTGGAAAAGTGTTTCGGCAACGATTCTCTAAAGAAAACGGTCGTTAACCAGCGCGAGCGGTTCAAAAGTGGTCGTGAGTCAATCGAAGATGATGAACGCAGTGGCAGACCATCGACATCGAAAACCGACAAAAACATTGATGGAGTACGAATAAAAGAAATGTTAGTAAATAACCGCAAATTAACCATCAGAGAGATAGCGGAGGACTTGAACATTGCCTATGGATCCGTCCAAGACATTTTGGTTAATGATTTGGGTTTCCGTCATGTAGCAGCGAAGTTGGTGCCAAAAGACCTCAATTTCATGCAAAAAAGTGACCGTGTTGACGTCGCAAAAGAGTTGATTTGCGAGGCTGAATCCGATCCCACATTCATCAAAAGGATAATTACTGGAGACGAGACGTGGGTTTATGAGTACGACATGCAATTCAGACATCAGGAAAGTGAATGGCGTTCACCAAATGAGCCGAGACCAAAAAAACCACGTCGTTTTCAGTCAGAACAAAAAGGCAATGCTCACGGTTTTCATGGATTACAACGGCGTAGGGCATCATGAATTTTTGCCAGAAGGCCAGACAGTAAACAAAGAGTATTACGAGTATTTGGGCGTTATGAGACGTTTGCGCGAATCAATTCGCCGAAAGAGACCAAAATTGTGGGCAGAAAACTCTTGGATTTTGCACCATGATAACGCACCGTCGTACAATGCCATCATTATTCTTAATTTTTGTACGAAAAATGCAACAAATACCATCGCAACAGCCACCGAATTCACCTGATTTGGCTCCCTATGACTTCTTTCTGTTCAATGAATTAAAAAACCACTACGGGGAACGCGCAGCCGAGAGGAAGAGTAAGTAATGTTGCAGTCGATGGGGACTACTTTGAAGGGGACAATATAGATTTAGATGAATAAACTTGTACTTTAAACTTGTCTATCATAAATGCACTTACATATAATATCACCTCCCTACAGCATATGACAGATTCTACTTTCTGAAAAACTCCAAAGTAGTCCATTTCATCAGTGCATATGCGTCTAAGGTTCCGAACCCTGGTGTATTAAGAGGATTCGTTGTCAGAGGGTTGAGTTGATATGAAGAACAAATTCATCATGTTTTTTGCGTTGTATAAAGGTTGTCATGACACCCAGAATATATTACTAGTTAGTTGCTAATTTATCAAAAATTGATCTGATGTTGCGCTCAGCTATAGATACGAGTAAATCAGACCCGCTTCTGGGATATGATCTCCATGCGATTAAAGATTCGAATTGTCTTTTTTCTTGGACTGGGCTTTAACATAAATTAAATTATTTTATGTGATATGCCTGCTTGCCTGGACGAGGCGTTCCTTGGCTTTACGCTTTCTCTAGTCAAAGCTTAATAAAGTATATTACAGCGACGATAGTAATAAACTCAAATAAGGACTGAAACGAATAAAATTTGGAAACTTTAAAGTAAAAAAAAATAATATTGTAATAATTCATGTAAATTTTTTTTATTTGCTTTAAAACTCTGTTTTTATTAAATTCATTCACAATTACAAAAAATAAAAAAAACTATTTGGGTTCCCATTCTTTTTTCAACTTATTTCGAATGTCCTTCATAAGGTTGATGACAGTTACATCCGTGACCTTTTTGGACACTCTTTTCCATTTAGCACTAAAATCTTTTACGTCTTTTGCACACTGCTCACTTTTCCACAATTTGGCTTTGACCAAAGCCCAATACCATTCAATGGGACGGCACTGTGCAACATTGGGTGGATTCATGTCTTTTGGGACAAAGTTGACATTTTTAGCAACAAGAAAGCTCAACGCCGCATGAGCGTAGTGAGCTGAAGCTAAATCTGGCCAAAATAATGTTGAACCCTCGTGTTTGTTTAAGAAAGGAATCAACCGTTTTTTTAGGCACTCGTTAAAGTACACTTCTCCGTTAATTCTTCCCGTTGTAATAAACGATGAGCTTCTGTGTCCACATTGGCAAATGGCCTGCCAAACGAAATATTTCGACCCGAATTTTTCCATCCCAATCGATGTTGTTGGTTGAGGAAGAATCTCAGCTTCAAACGAGTTGTAAAACTGCGCACCTGGCAGAGTAGTAAAGTCGGCTTTGACATAAGTTTCGTCATCCAAAACCAAGTACGCTTTCTTGTTGCCGATCAACTCGTATAGCTTTCGGGCTCGTGTTTTTTTTTGCTTCTCAGTAACTTTTGGTATTTTTTGTTTTTTTCGTGTTTTTAGACCGTTACATTTTTTAGATCTTTGTACCATTGTTTGGTTGGTATTACATTTCCGAGCAACATCTCTGGATGACATAGTCCGGTTTTTTACAATGGTACCCACTATTTTCCTGTCCAAATTTGTATCATGTGCTCGAATTTTAGCTCCACTCTTCTGTTATCGCTTAGCTGTCAACGTCTCCAAATATCGTTTAATAACAGAATCCACTGCAATGCGTGCTATATTTAAATTTTTTGCGATGAAATGGTTTGGACGCGTAGTATTTTCGAGCGATTTGTCGATGATCTTTTTACGGGTTCTTCTTAACTCATATTTTATAAATATTTTAAACCGCAGCGAACTAAAATCAATAACAAACTGAAACTACAGAATATACAGGCTAATTTGAGTACAAAATGGGATTTGGATATAGGAATAGGATTTTATTCGTTTCAATCCTTAGTAGGTACTTCTGCAATGCCAGACCTCGGTATCAAAAATCTAATAGATGGATTGCGTGTATTTTTGATAGTTTAATTCTAGATGTTCGGAAGAGTTGTGCGATATGGTTCTCAAAAATGTCATTCGTCGTTCAACATTCATAACAAATTTGTACTTTAAATTCACGAAAAGATCTCTTTAAAAATCCAATTTAAGTCACGGGCCTTTTTACCATATTTATGTATACAAAAATATATTACATTATATTTATTTGGAAGCCTTTAGGACTCCATATATTACTAAACACACCAAAAGAAGGTATACCAGACAATCAAAACAGAGTTAACTTCAAACATGCGTTTATATTACAAAAGATACGAGGCCATACAATACCACATCCAACACCTTTGTCAATAAATAATTACCCTCCCCTCTGAAGTGTTTTTCACAACCTTTCGAATTAAATAAAGGATTTTGAAAAAGCATATACTTGGCTACATCAAAGCCATAAATAGCAAAATGAGAAATTCTCTAATCCTACAAAATTTGGCTCGACAATTGTATATCAACATCATTTGCCGACCTCGGCCGACCCTTATATATAGAAGGCAACCATACGCCACCACAAAAATAACAGACCCACAAGCAAATGTTCTCTGCGACGAATTGTCCGCAGGACAACCCATCACACTAAGGATAACTCGAGAAGAATTTGTTTTTTTTTTGTTTTTTCTATTTTATTTTCATTTTTTTGCATTGAGAAACGGGGTCCAGGAAAATAAAATAAATTTTGCAGCAGTCGCGTATCCTTGCCCCATCTACTTCTGCTCCAGACTGGTCCGGTACTTTATTCTATGCGCTGCGGAATTATAATACTTGAGGTATTATCCTCGTACCTGTGCCAGATAGCAAACAAACAGGATAATAATGGTCACCAAAGTTTAGCGCAAAACACCACACAAAAGCCATACCGAACAAACAGCAGGACATGCAGGACACATCACACTGAAAGAAATCTAGAAAGGACACATTCTTGTTTTCTCGTATTTTTTTTATTTTTTGTTTTTTGTTTTATTTCTTTATTATTTTTTTTTTCTTTCGCATAACAATCAAAATAGATAAATATAGGACGACGACGAGGATAACTATAGCAAAAAATACAAAAAAAAAAAAAATCAAAAAATAAACATAAAATAAATTTTTTTTAAGGACTAAAGCTCAGCACAGCAGCAAAGGATAATAACAATAATGGCAACACAGTGAGAATGTGAAGTGAAATAATGCCGCGGAGTGAAAAGAACGACAAACGAGAGGAATAGCAGAAGATAATAATTGCACTGGTACTGCCGCCAAGCCATCTACCACTTTCTTTTCTCTCCCCCTATCGCACCCAGAGTGTCCTTGAGGTGGGTATAGCTAAAATCAAAAAAGGATCACAATAAATATTCCCCTGAATGGTCTACTGTTCGGAGTCCTTTTTTTCTGATTTTATTTTCATTTTGGTTTGTTTCATCTTACCGGTGTGGCGTTTTGAGTTTTTGGTCGTTTGTATTTTTTATTTTTTATTCTTTTGCCATTGGATTTTTGGCCGAGAAACAGGAATGAATGAAGCGCTGTGGAGGTAATGTACGAGAAAAACCAAAACCGGCAACAGCAGTAAAACATACCACGGAAATAATCCTTAGTGTAGCTAACACAAACGACCGGACATGAACATGGACACGGACATTCCGGGTGATGAGGATCGTTGTGGTGCATCCTTTGCTTGTTATTTATAATAAATCCTGATACGAGTGAAAGATGCTGCAGTACGTATTTGTATCACTGTTATGCAGGAAAATTTCTAACAGAATCAATTTACTTAAAATAAGCGGAAATACATACAAACGTATGATAGAATGGACAATGCTGTGAGCTGCTATTTAATCGAATAGTAAATCTAAAGCGGAGCTCCCTAAATGTTGTATATATTGATTTTAGGTAAAGCCTGGGTGGTTGGGCCATTTGAAAACCAAGAGGAAGACTGACTAAGGGATCAGGGTTAGTTTCAAACGTCTACATCCGAAATGTAATGTCTGTGGTGCCACATTTGAACTTGCACAGCACGCCTTAAAAGTGAAAAATCTTTTTCAAAATTTAGCCATGATCACATCTCAGAATTACTGTCCAACGAACATCATATGACCAAGCCATATCCATACTTTATGTTCATAGAGCTAACACCAAAAATCCTAACAAAGTTTCGTCCAAAATGTTCAGTACGTACTTAACTTCCCTGCTTGTTATCGGCAACTTTCGGATTCATGCCCTTATGAAGTTAGATTTGTATCTGTTTCTTGTACCAAACCTGAGTAGTAGATGTTTGTAAAATCCTCATTTAACCCTCAGATAAATCCCAGTTTTGATGCATACTCCTTGACTACTCTGATGACTTCTACATTGCACAGACTTGATATATTGCTAGGATCCGGGGTTAAGTCTCAATCAACGAACTTCTTTTCTTAGAGTGGTTGAGGTCCCTTCTATTTGTACACACCACCTAAAACGAGGTTTTCCTCTACTATGTTGTTCATTCGGGTAGGAATCAAAGACTCCTTGGCCCGGAGTACTAAGATTCAATTGCTCTACATGTCCTAGCCATTTTAAGTGACTGTCTTAGATATTAGGCACTTTCTTACCAGGTCATGTCTCTGCTTTGTTCTAAAGCCAAAAACCACTCAAATATTCGTGTATTCTAAACGACCAAAGATGTTCTCAGTTGCCTTTGGTAACGTGTATGCTTCTGCACATTAGAAAAGGACTAGGATGAATAGGGTGTTACAAAGTGTTCCAAGTGTTTACTGACGAGGTCTTATTTATGGATTGTTTTGTTATGCACTATTGAAAGCTCGCTGCGTTTCCTCTAATTGTATCAATATCATCAGCATATGCTAGTAGTTACAAAGACTTTTGGAAAAATGTGCCTCTGGTTCTGGCTTACGAATTTCGTACGATTTTATAAGGGAAGTCACATTACAATACATCATCGGCCTCAGTGAAAATACTTCTAACTTTTACGTAGCTGTCACTAGTACACAATCTATAGATGCTGTCATATCCATCCTTGAAATCGGTAAAATAGTGATAAGTATCGATATTTGAACTCTAGATCTCCCATTGCGTAAATATGTGGTCAGCTGTACATTTACCAGCGTAGAATGGTACTGATTGCATTATAGATCTGCAGAACCGACTACCTACTAGCCCCATCCGGGTTAGTCCGAGAAACAGACTGAATACTAAAAAAAATACCAGGTAAGAAACGCAAAAAAGACGACGGCTCTAATACTGTTGAGGTCAATAAAAAAAAAAGCAACCCAAAATAAAGACCGCCGCCGCCAATAAACGTCTTTGGAATCTCGGATTATAACAAGTTTCACACAATCTTGAAATCACTGTGTTCAACCGATTACAGAGTAAGATCCCGCAATAACGATACATGGACTGTCAATGTTCTTAATCCAGACAATTACCGTTCGCATTCGCAAAAATTAAATGCCGAGAAGATTCAATGGCATACGTACGACAATAAAGCGAAAAGACTCATAAGCGTGGTAGGCTTGCATGCCTCTTGCCCTAAAGAAAACATCTTTTTTGACATTAAAAATAAAGGCTTAAAAATAATCGACGCCGTTAATATATTTGCGCAAAAACAGCGCAGTATTGAAGGTGAGAGGATGACCTCAAGACGGGGTCTCCCCATTTTCAGGCTATTTTTTGACAAAACCGAACGCCTAGAAAGGATTTATTCTGTAAATTAAATTTTGTCAAAATTGAACCTCCGCAAAAAAAAGTCGAGTCTGATTCCCCAATGTACACATTGTCAGAGATTCCGCCATACTCAGGCCTACTGCCAGAAGAAGCCTCGCTGTGTGAAATGCGCCGGAAAACACCTGACGCGACAGTGCAGTGCCGCGAAAGAGTCCCCATCAACTGCAGTGGAAAACATCCAGCTAACTATCGAGGCTGCGAAGTCGCGACGGAGTTGCAAAAACGACGGGATCAATCCAAAACGATGCCTTCTAAAAACTCAGGGCCAGCGAGTACGAGAAATCATAACAGCGGTTCAACTCCAAAGCCTTTAAAGAAGGCAAAGATAGCAAACGCCGTGATGGCCCCTAAAATCGCCAACAACAACAACGTCAAAAATAACAATGCGCAACTCAAAAGTGGAAAAACTTTAGCGGCGCGTGTAAGTACGACCAACTGTGAATCGCCTGATACTGCCACAAATGTTTTCTCAGTAATTCCCGAGCGACTAGAAGAACTGTCTAAAACAAATAAGATAATAGTCGAACGGCTTCTCAACTTCGAAGCAGATCTGTGCAACTAATCATGACAAAGAAGCTCAATATTCTTGCGTTAAATGCCAACGGCCTACAGAAAAGGCTTGATGAACTAAATATTTTTATTCAAGAAAAAGCAGTTGATATATGGTATGTTTAATTTCTGAAACTCACTTGACGACACAATCGCGCGTGGTGCTACCACGCTCATCATCCATCGGGAAACGCAAGAGGCGGGTCATCCCAATTTATAAAAGACTGCGTTGAACACTCTCTGGAAGCACAAATTCAATTTGATATATCTAAAATGACCACGGCGCGCGATAAAATTGAAAAATTACTCTTTTAGTACAGGGTGACTTACTCGAACTATAACTTTTTAAAATGCTATAATGTTTTTATTTTTGATAAATTTTATTGTGCCAAAGCAAACAATCTTGGAAAATACATCAATTTTCAAATTGTATCAGTAGTTTTCAATATGCCCACCTTTGGCACGAATAATGGCCTTGAAAAAGCCGAAGAAAGCATCGACGTTGCATGCAGGTGGCTCTGAGGTATTTTGGCCCGTTCCCGGCGAAGTGCTTGTTTGAGGTGGCCCAAACTTTGCTATTTTTTAGTGCCGACCTTCCCCTTCAAAATACCCCAGACAGAGAAATCCAACGGATTTGCATCCGGAGAATTTGCTATCTATTGTGTCGAAGAAATGAAGTGTGGAACATTGTTTTTTAACCAATCTTGGTTGACGCGCGCTTTGTGAGACGGTGCCCCGAGTCTTGTTGAAATGTCCACGGTCTCCGACCGAAATGATTGTTTGCTCAAGGCTTCAATACTGCCTCTAAGACAATTTCATGGTATACGATCACATTAATTTTGACGCCACGGTCCAAAAATACGAGCGGAGAGCGACCATCGGCGGTTATGGTGGCCGAAACCATCACCATCGGTGGTGCCTGCTTTCTGGTGGCCGTCCGAAGGTGTAAATTTTCGAAGGACCTCTCTGGCAAGTAAACTCGGTCATTTTGTTTGTTGACATATTGATCGATAACAAATAGCGACTCATCGGAAAAAAACAAATTCGGCAACTCACCACTTTCGTGCAAACGTAGCAACTCCTTCGCTCTTTCGACTCTAACTTTTTTCTGTTGCGGTGTAAGATCGTGTGCTTTTAGGAACTTCAATGGGTTGAGCCCAAGCTCATTTTTTAGTATGTGTTGCATCTGTTCCAACGATATGTTGAGCTCACGAGCCATTTTTCTTCCACTCGACGCGGATTTCGCTCAATTCGAGCCTTCACTTTCCGAACCATTTCTGCCGATGTTGCTGTTTTTCTATAACCACCTCCATGGCGTTTTGCAACGCTGCCAGTATCACGGTAACGAGCTATGATTCGAGACAGAAATGATTTATTCACGTTGAGGTGTTGGAGGGCTCTAACGATAGCTACTTGTAGTTTTCCAGCCAAATATAAAGCAATCAATCACATTATCACGTTTGAATTCCATCGCGGATAAAAATTTTTCAACACAACTGAGACGAGAATCGTTTAAAGGGCTTGTGAATAATAAAATTATCTGTCATGTGTCAAAATTTGAGCTCCCTGTCATGAACGGTTTGGAAATTATAGCAGTCTGAAGTTGGTTGCAGTTCGAGTCATTCAGGGTGTATATTCTCAATCTATACACAAATTTATTGACCTATTTAACTCTCTTGGACCAATCTTTATTATTACTGGCGACCTTAATGCGAAGCACACCTTTTAGGGTTCAAGATGTATCTCACAAAAAGGGCTGGTATGGAATGTGGTTGCCAATTTTACTCAACAGGCAGACCGACGTACTGGGCCTCGGATGTCGATAAAACACCCGATCTGATTGACTTCTGTATCAGAAAAGGAGTAAACGCTAGTTACGTCAAAATTGAAGAAAGCTTCGATCTTTCCTCTGATCATTCTCCAATTACCCCTTCATTGTGCGGAAAAAGTGGCATGAAACTCGGGCTCAACAACATAAAACGTCTTTTAATAGGCTCTGCGATTTGTTGAAAAAATCGATCAAGGACTTCAATAACCAAGGTATTAATAACTACCTAGAAAGCCTCACAGCGACAAAAGATACCAATTAATCCATATGGAGAGCCGTTAAAAGTTTTCGAAAGCCCCAAATAAATGTGGCGCCAATAAGAAGAAACCAGGATGACTGCGCGAAAGAAGATAAAGAAAAAGCGAAAATTTTCGCTGACCATCTTGCAGAAACATTCCAACCATTGGACGGGGAAGTGCTTCCAGAGAATATCAATACGCTAGACGTGACCACGAACCTTCCAATTGAAAAGGCTACACTTAGGAAACTTAGACAAGTTGTAGACACACTTAAGAGCAATAAATCCCTCGGATACGACTTAATTACGGAAGAGATACTTAAAGCTTTACCGACAAAAAGGTTTGCAAAAGCTGCTCTATCTTATAAATGTCACTATAAGATTAGAGTATGTACCGCATCAGTGGAAAGCTGCTGATTATTATGGTTCCGAAACCCGGTAAACCGCTGACTGAAACCAAGTCATACAGACCAATATCGCTCCTCCCGATTATATCGAAGTTCTTCGAGCGAATCTTACTCAATCGTCTTAAACCGATTATTGACACAAATTGACACATGAATAACCGATGTAATTGAACGAGCAATCGAGTGTAAGTTAGTCTGTTCAAGCGCATTCCTTGACGTTTCACAAGCTTTTAATAAGGTATGGCACGAGGGGCTGAAATATAAACTTCGTTTCATATTTTAAGTTCATACCTAGATGACCGACTCTTCCGTGTCAAACACGGAAACGAATATTCCAATTTTAAGACAATAAAGGCGGGTATGTCGCAAGTCCCTCTGCTATATTTGCTTTTTACCCGCGACACACCGCAAATAGACGATACTGTACTAGCCACATTTGCTGATGACACTGCCATTTTGGCAACAGCTAAAACCGTCGAAGAAGCAACTGCTAAGTTGCAACGTGTCCTTACGCGGATTAACAATTGGACAAAGACTTGGCGAATCGCGCTTAATGAAAACAAGTCTGTCCATGTGAACTTCACTCTCAAGAAAAGTGACAATCTACCTGTGTTTATCAACGCAGTACAAATTCCTTTCGCGAACGAGGCCAAATATCTGGGTATGACACTCGACGCTAAACTTAAATGGAGAGCACACGTTAAGAAAACACGTGAGAAGCTTGAGATTAAGTATAGAGACATGTACTGGCTTCTTGGAAAGTATTCCAAACTGAGTTTAGAAAACAAATTGCTGCTATACAAGCAAGTATTAAAACCGGTTTTGGACATATGGTATACAGCTTTGGGGTTGTACCAAAATTAGTAACGTTAACGTGTTACAGACATTCCAGAACGAGGGTTTGTTAATGCACCGTGGCACATTAGAAACGATGATATCCACAGAGACCTAGGAGTCGAAGACGTTCAGAACGAAATTAAAATGTTTGCGCGAAGACGCAAAAATCGACTACAAGGACATACGAATATTTCTGTTGAACAGATCCTTGACGAAATTTATTGCGCCATCTGAAAAGGACTAAGCCTCTCGATCTAGCGCGGTCACTTGGTGCATGTGACTTATCAAACCATCACCTCCTTGTTTAAAGAGCTCGACTATCAAGCGATCAATATTTGCGGTCTAGTTGTTGTTATGCTTTCGGATAGATGAGTCGGTAATTTATCTCTTCATAGTTTTATTCGGCAAATTAAAGTTCAGTCTGCTATAATATGCACTGCGAGTGTATAGGTATATGCTGTGACTGGACCTCGGTAACGTATTACTCGTATATTCTATGGTCTGTTTCCTCCAGTAGAGTGATGAAATTGTGCTCTAGAGGGCTCGAAAGACACAACCTCTTCATCAATTTGAAAGCCGCACATGACAGCATCTATAGGGGCGAACTATACAGAGCCATGACTAGCTTTGGTGTCCCTGTGAAGCTCATTTATCTGTGCAAGATAGCGGTGGAAAGTGGTCAGTGCTTCGTCAAGATCTGTAATGACAAAATCGAGACCGTTAAGTTACTCGCTAATTCAGAGAACATACATGAAGCTCTTGCGACTGTTGAAGCAGAAGCAGCAAGGATGGGTTATGCAGTCAATAAAGGAAAAACCAGGTATTTGCGGTCAACAAAGAGTGACACACAACATCGACCCCTAAGACAAAACGCCATTATAGGCACCTACAACTTTGAGGTGGTTAGGGACCTTACCTCCCACGGATCCGCAATCAACTACGACAACGACACCTGCGCGGAAATCATGCAAAGAATCACTCCTGCTAATCATGGTTTCTTTAGGCTTACAGAGCAACTGAGTAGTAAACCGTTCTGTCGAGCAACAGAAAAGACATTATACAAGATACTGATGATTCCAGTTCTGCTTTAGCAAATGGAGGACTACTAGCGAAACCTGGCGAATATTATTTAGCGATACCGTATGCAGTCCTACTACCGGATCGTCTTTCTGTTTTTTTATTCTCACTCCGAGCAAAAAAAAAAACACTTTTTGAGGATATTGTAAATCTCGCTCATATGCCTTATAAAATGAGTTCCATATTAGGGTGGTTCTTATGAGCATTTATGTACAATATTATTATTGAAAAAAGGAAATTACCTAAACTAATAGACTTAAACATGTCATGTGCCACATCAATAATGTTAAACTCCAACTGAGATCGTAAAAGCTCCAGTGGCATGCAACTGTGCTCCATATCCCTTAGGTCGTCCGTTCGAACAGTTTATGATCTAATTCGAATGATTGATTTACAACCATTATTTTGCCATCAAGTAATAAAAGTATCCATAGTCTAGAACATATCTTTCCACCCTCGTAACCGGTCTTTGAATATCCTTCGTATCAAATTCATAAGCAATTGTTCACGATTGTTATTGCGCTTAGCCACAATAAGTATACAACAATTCCATTAATTAATGTCCTTCTCGTGGTTTTTATTGGCTTCACCCGTCGCCTGACGTGACACTGCCACCCTTGCCAACCTCTCTAACCCAACCACCGCCAACACAAAAACACAATGTCCTTAATTTCTACTAAGACTTTGTCCTCCCAATCCAGCTTAGAGGTTCATAAAAATTTATTATTATCGTTTCCAGGATATTGAAAATGTTATTCGGTTGTAATTTTTGTTACGACTCCTAAATGACAATGGCATTGCATCCGTCTCCCTTCTACACCCACACAACAAATAAAAACTCAATTCGTGATTTTTGGCATCTATGCAAAAATAAATACACATACGTGGATATATTTTTTGAAGTGATAAATGTGAAGGGATATTCGGCACTTTTTTGGCGGCTAACTAGAACTGACTCATATTTTAATTACCGCCCTCAGGCAACTCACTCTACCACTGTACCAAGATAATAGCAGCAGGGGTGTACGTGTATGGTTGTCACATTGTAATAAATTTTTTGAGCCACTCTCGTTCTCATTTTATGCATTTTTATGTCGGCCCTTCGTCGTCATCGACATCGTCTAAGTATTGTAGTAGTGATAAAGTCGATTGTGCTGCATATCAGTATGTGCAGCAAAGTGTGGTCAAAATTACGTGTGTGTATTGCATGTCCTGCCGAAGATCAAACGCATAAATCAGCACGAGAAACCATCGAAAATTCCACACAGGATGTCCGGTTTGCGTTATAAATGGCAGCGAATACTCTGACTAGGACAGGATCTACAGTATCAAAAAAAAAAAAAAAAAACACACACCGATTCCCGTACATAACGTAAGCCCTGAAGAACAGTAAAAGCCCATAAAAATGCATCATAATTTTGGGCACAACACTCGTTAATATCCGTATAACCCAAAAAAGGGATCCGTCAACAGTGGAACAAGACAAAAAGTTTGGGCTCTGCAGAAATGCGTATTTATGAACACATGAATGCATTTGTCAATGGATAGCAATGCGAAGAAGCGGATCGAACATGAAGGCGCCTCGAGATGGAGAGGAATAGTGGCGCCTATGAAATAACAGCTTAATTGCCATTCCATTCTTATGTTCCGTCGGCTTTGGATACCAGATTATCGAACTGTTTACATTAGAATAGAATACCTTTCCCAGAAATCTTTCCTCGACTGAGCTGACCCCTAAAACCTCTCTATATGATTCAAACAGTGGGGCTCCTAGATACTTAAATCAGCATGGTCTTTAGAGCAATTGCAAGTTGACTCTTGTTCTTTTACGGCAAAAGCAGGAGCTCATTATAAGCGTAATGGATTTTTTTTTATAACGAAAATGGTCACATGTGAAGTGATACCAATCCTACAGGAATTCAGCTTTGGAGGATTTCATACTAATGTCACTATTGAGCCTTATTTCAGCTAAAATGAACCCTCTGTTGGTGTTATAGTCAACGGAGACTATCATCAGATCTTTGTTGGTGAATTTTTTCTCTAACATCGAACTGGTGAAGTAGCGCAACGATTAAGTTCGTCCACAACTAAACCAGAGGGTCTGGGTTCAATTAACAGACCAAATGAAGCAGAAGTGATAAAGATGAGTTGACCGCGAAATTAAGTCTAGGACAAAACGTCACAATCGGCAGCTTCAACTTTAAGGTAGTAAGGGAATTTATCCAACTCGGCTCTCCTATTAACTCCGACAATAGCATCAGTGTGGAAATCATACGAATGCCTTAGAAGTCAGTTGAGTAGAGAAATTTTTTACAGGACCCTGATCATCCCAGACCTGCTTTACGGCAAAGAAGTCCATCCCAGACACTAGAGTTTTCTAAACAAAATAGAAAAAGTGGAAGATACGGGTAAACTCTCTACATTTTAACTCAAACCTCTTGAATACGCTGACGTTACATGAATGTCCATTTTCTAGCTTGGGGGAGCTATTTTCGAAAGCTGGTTTTGCTGATGTTGAAGTCGAACCCATTAACCACGTTGTTCGTAATACTCTGGCTCGTTACAGCTATAATCGGTTCGGTGAAAATTGGTGTTTAAACGATCTTTATGCGGAGGCAAGTTATAGATATCTTTCCATGGTACACCCCGTAATCGAATGAATCTGCGTTGAATAACTTCAATTCGCCTAGAGTGGCTTTAGTTACCACTCCAAGTGGACCAAACTTGCCTTGCATATTCTAGAATTGGCCTAGCGAATTAAGGTAAAGGGATTTAGTGACGTAAGAATTAGAGAATTCCTTGGACCATCGCTTAACGAATCCCAGAGAAGAATTATTACCAATATTCGCCCGGAAATTAAGTCCATTATCGCATATAACACCCAAATCGCGTAATAAGGTGACAGAGGGTATTAATTCATTGCCAATGAAATAGGTCGTTTGAGTTGGTGGCGCACGTTTACGCGAACTCATTCACTGTTATGTAAATTAGAGTTTGATTATGGATGATAGAATATATGGCAGACCAAGGAAAATATGGCCCTGATCAGTTGAGAAAGAACCATAACAACTGGGGAGGAATTGGGAAGGGTTAAAGCATTAACCCAGAAATTGATGCTTCGTAAGTGTGCCAAATTCTAGGTCTGTCTAGGCGATGCATACGTACTAACTCCAAAGCAACTACTACTATCAAATGCTAAAAAAAACGTATGAATTGTTAAACCAGCTGGAGACTTGGTCAGAAGCATGAACCGACTTATCTACAATTAACCTCATAGACGCCGAATACAAGTTCTAGTTTTTCTTAATCTGTAAATGATTGAAGCCTTTCGTCACCAACCTGACTGGTATTATCATTGCCGTTTTAGTCTAGAAAAATTTGTAACCTTCATTACAGCAGATCATAGCAAAAATCCTAGAATTATAAATCGAATCGAATTTCTTTAAATTTAGATACTGTTTGTGCAAAGAAGAACTGTAAAGAACCAAGACTACAAATCCATTTGATGTAGAACAAAACTTACTTTTCCACCCACAAGTTAGCTTTTAAGGAACAATATTTTAAAAGTCTGGGCAACTTATAGCTTATACTGACGAAAAAGAACCGAAGAAAACAGCGACTTCTCACAGAAGGACCTTATGGAAAACAAGGCAAAAGAAAGTACCACCTTGATCAAAAAGTTCCCGGGGGACCCCACCGTCTGGCGCTTCCAATATTCCGATTTGAGTTCTGTCTTTTTTTTTGTTAAGTTGGTAAATCTGTTGTTGACATTCCCTCTAAACCTTAGTATTAGAGCTTGATATTTGCAAAAGTTACGTAGCCAAGAGTACATCTATCTTTGTGTGTGTTGGCGATTTTTTACAATTTTAGAAATGGATTTAAATTTGCAACAACGAACTTGTATTCGTATTAAATTTTGCGTAAAAAACGGATTTAATGGTGCGTGAACGTTGGAAATGTTGGAAAAGTGTTTCGGCAACGATTCTCTAAAGAAAACTGTCGTTAACCAGCGCGAGCGGTTCAAAAGTGGTCGTGAGTCAATCGAAGATGATGAACGCAGTGGCAGACCATCGACATCGAAAACCGACGAAAACATTGATGAAGTACGAATAAAAGAAATGTTGGTCACTAGCCGCAAATTAACCATCAGAGAGATAGCAGAGGTCTTGAACATCGCCTATGGATCCGTCCAAGACATTTTGGTCAATGATTTGGGTTTCCGTCGTGTAGCAGCAAAGTTGATGCCAAAACACTATAATTTCATGCAAAAAAGAGACCCTGTTGACGTCACGAAAGAGATGATTTGCGAGGCTGAATCCAATCCCACATTCATCAAAAGGATCATTACTGGAGACGAGACGTGGGTTTATGAGTACGACATGCAATCCAGACATCAGGCAAGTGAATGGCGTTCACCAAATGAGCCGAGACCAAAAAAACCACGTCGTTTTCAGTCGGAAAAGAAGGCAATGCTCACGGTTTTCATGGATTACAACGGTGTAGTGCATTATGAATTTTTGCCGGAAGGCCAGATAGTAAACAAAGAATACGAGTATTATTTGGGCGTTATGAGACGTTTGCGTGAAGCAATTCGCCGAAAGAGACCAGAATTGTGGGCAGAAAACTCGTGGATTTTGCACCATGATAACGCACCGTCGCACAGTTCCATGATTATTCGTAATTTTTTGACGAGAAATGCAACAAATACCACCCAACAGCCACCGAATTCACCTGATTTGGTTCCTTCCTTCTGTTCAATCGAGTTAAAAAACCACTACGGAGAACGCGTTTCAGCAGCCGAGAGTAAGTAATGGAAAAATCGCAGGAAGCACTACGGACATACCGAAAACCGAATATAAAAAATGTTTCTAGGATTGGATCAAGCACTGGCATAAGTGTGTTGCAGTCGATGGGGATTACTCTGAAGGAGGCAATATAGATTTAGATGAATAAGCTTGTAGTTCCAATTTTCTAAATACATTCCGGAAACTTTTTGATCAAGGTAGTATGGCACTTGCCATTCCACAAACAATGTCGGTCTTATACAAAACGTGCGCTTCATTGAAATAGTTTTTTTCCTTTTCTTAAGAAAAAGAATTTCAGCTCGGAATATTGCCGAATTAAATCCAGAATGGTTCGCACAATTAGGAAGAAAACTTACCAAAAATTGGGGACGTAATGCCAACCGATGGAACTTGCGGCCATATAAGTAGGTAATCATTGTAATTTTTGTATATCTTAGCGGATGTCCATGTCTGACTCTCGGTTCATGCTTTTTTAATATTTTGAAAATGCCTAAGTAAAAATACCTTCAGTCCAACCCTGTTCGATTCCATATCGTATAAACAAGCAGGCTAATAAATTTCACTCGAAGTACATGCATCCATTCAAGCAAAACGGACACAAAAATGAAAGAAGGATATTTGTGCGCCGCCAAATAAAAATAAAACCTCACCAAAAACATACCAACAAACAGAAAATATCCTTGAAAAAAAAAAACGCATTTCACCGCTGCACTTCGACGGGCCTACAAAGAGGATTTACCATTGCAGGACTAGGAACGAAACCACTCCACTTGATTTCTGATGATGATTGTCCAGTGTCAACACTGGCTTCATGGTGCGTTCATATTCATAACTCTCCATCCAAACGACAAGTACATTGTCCTTGCGTTCGCTGTTTGTGTCGATAGATATCCATATCCTGTGACATGTCGGACATTCTGCATTTTTTCCAAATGCATGCTCCAATGCCAGACATGCATCGCATCAGATCCTCCAAAAGAGTTACAATCAAAAAACGTAAAAAACCAAAATAAAAAGGACTCGCGCCAAGTTGTATTATTGTCTAGCTGTCGTCATCTTACCCACCCCGGGCTCATCCGTATGCGCTATCTGTAGTGTCCTTGCAAATGCAATGCACCAATAAATCAAAATAATATTTTTGTTGCCATTGTATTCGTTCGTACGAATATTCGACGTTGGGCCTGCTTTCTTATAGTGGTGAGTCGTTTTTTTTTTTTTTTTGGGTATGGTGCTGTATATCCTGCAAACACGGAACATTCGGGAATTTGTCAATGTCATCGATGATTTCTGTCAGAGTTGCAGTGTCCTGTTGTAGTCGTATATACTACTACTGCTATTGCACACACCATTGCGGCAATGTTTGAATGAATTTATGACATACTGCGAGGAGGATTGGAACAAAACGACAGGACGACAGGCCGTATCGCCAAAGCCAAATGTCTGCATGCATTTTGCGGACACGGTTGCAGTTCGCTTGCTGCTGCAGGGATAAAAGAATCGAGACCTATGAGGGCCGTTGCCTGCAACAACGGGAAAAAGTGCTTAATTATTATTTATTGCTGTTTTTTGTTTGACGTGATGTTTTATTATTATTTTTTTATTTTTTTTTTTTTGATTTTATTACATTTCCGTTTCTGCTGTGCAGGAGTGCTGTCTGATTTCTTTTTTTTTTTATTATTATGGTGAAAGAGGCGGCAATGGTGTTGTGGTTTCTTTCTTATTAAAATTCAGTTATAGCTTTTATGATTCCCTTGGATGTTAGGTATTCAACGGCATACGGTAGCCAAACATACATATAACCTATAATAGATTTGCTTAAGTTATTAAGCTACTTCCGACTACATTTTAACTTTTACCTTTCACTATGTAACGTCCTATTTAGTTACAAATATCCTACTCAACCGCAATCTCTATTAATCCCACACTTAGGAGTGCATCAGGGGTGCGTTTTCGTATAGTTGTCGGGGACATGGTCAGGGGTTCAATCAAATAATGACGAAATCCATTAATTCAATTTATACGATACTCTCGGAGATGTTTTTTATGATTTTTATTTGGTTGCCTTCAAAGTAGGCCCCATTTGATGCAACACACAGACAGCTTTTTTTCGAATCCCCGAACATATTTTGCAGGCACTTTCCGGTATAATGTTCAGCGCTTTTACTGAATTTTGCTTTATAACTTCAGCCGAGTAAAAATGGGTACCCGGTAGCCATAATTTTGATTTCGAGGACATAAAAAACTTACGCGGGCCAGATCTGGTGAATACGGTAGTTGATCGAGTTTTTTGCCTAAAATTCTGTTACAAGTGTCGCTCTAGGCAATGGCACATTTTCGTCGTATAAAATCCATAAATTTTCCATGCATAACTCTGACAGCTTCTGGCAGATTTTTTCAAGTTAACGCTCCAATACAGTCTTATATTTGAAAATCAATTCCTGATCCACCAAAACATCAAATATCGAAGAAAATAATGAGCATCACCTTGAATTTTGAGCGATTTTGAGTGAGTTTTTCGGATTCGGCTCGCCTTTTGTCCTCCCTTTGGTGACTTTGACTTGTTTGCATGTCAAACTCATACACCTATGTCTCGTCTGTAGGTATGATAAATTTTATCAGCTCTCTTGGAACAAACCGTGCGACGACGCGTCTTTTGTTCAAAATATCCACCAAACTGAACAGGGTCGAGATATTTCTCTAAAAGGCTGAAATGGCAATAATCGACTTCAATTCCCTTAACTTTTTCGATGTTGTATTCGGTTGAAGATGTCAAAGGTCGTCCAGAACGATGCATATCTTCGATGATATCTCGGCCTGAGTTGCATGCTTGGTATCTACCACTGATAAGCCTGTATATTTGACAAAATTTATTTAGCATTCTAACATCTTAAGGCAAACTATGTACATATAGACTGGTATAGTACATATCTTCATGGATGTGATGCTACAGAACTGTTAGAGAAGAAAACCCAATCCTTTTCTATTGGGTGTTGCTGTTACATTCTTAAATTAAATGCTGATCACTAAGACAGCAATGAACTATTCAAAACAGGCCAATAAAATTGTGGATACGGAAACGTATGATGGGAATATGTAGGACTCCTTTTTCTTTCTTTATAAAGTTCTGTTCTTGTATGAAACTTTTTTTCTAAGAAACGTGCCGGTTTGAAAATGACGGGTAATGAGCGTCGTCCATCATTATACAGCAAATATATCGTATTTGATATTATTGCCTACCGCACAACTATGCGGCCTATATACTATATGCCAGGGTTACAGAGTAGACCGAGTAAACGAAGGAACCCTTTTCATACTATACTACTCGTATGTATACTTCGTCAGCAGCATCTTGCGCCCATACCTCTATCTGAAGCTCACAGTTGTGCTTGAATTGTGCGGTAATTGTGCTTGAATAATGCCTGTCGCATGATATTTTAAGCTCCATGTCCATGACTCAGGATCAAAAGTGGCGTCAAAAAAGGCGATTCGACAGTGATAAGCAAAATTGGTCTTCTGATATTAGCTCTGATCTTGGATGTTTCCTTTTTTATATAAGCAAAATCAGGACCATATGTACACATTGCCTGGCTCGAACTGCAACCAACTATATGCTATAATTTCCAAACCGTTCATGACAGTGAGCTCAAATTTTGACACATGACAGATAATTTTATTATTTACAAGCTTTTTAAACGATTTACGTTTCAGTTGTGTTGAAAAATTGTTATCCGCGATGGAATTCAAACGTGATAGTGTGATTGATTGCTTTATATTTGGCTGGAAAAATACAAATAGCTATCGTTAGAGACCTCCAACACCTCAACGTGAATAAATCATTTCTGTCTCGAATCATAGCTCGTTACCGTGATACTGGCAGCATTGCAAAACGCCATGGAGGTGGTTATAAAAAAACAGCAACATCGGCAGAAATGGTTTGGAAAGTGAAGGCTCGAATTGAGCGAAATCCGTGTCGAAGTGGAAGTAAAATGGCTCGTGAGCTCAACATATCGATGCAACATATACTGAAAAATGAACTTGGGCTCAAGCCATTAAAGTTCCAAAAAGCACACGATCTTACACCGCAACAGAAAAAAGTTAGAGTCGAAAGAGCGAAGGAGTTGCTACATTTGCACGAAAGTGGTGAGTTGCCGAATTTGTTTTTTTCCGATGAGTCGCTATTTGTTATCGATCAATATGTCAACAAACAAAATGACCGAGTTTACTTGCCAGAGAGGTCCTTCGAAAATTTACACCTTCGGACGGCCACCAGAAAGCAGGCAGCACTGATGGTGATGGTTTCGGCCACCATAACCGCCAATGGTCGCTCTCCGCTCGTATTTCTGGACCGTGGCGTCAAAATTAATGCGATCGTATACCGTGAAACTGTCTTAGAGGCAGTATTGAAGCCTTGGGCAAACAATCATTTCGGTCGAAGACCGTGGACATTTCAACAAGACTCGGCACCGTCTCACAAAGCGCGCGTCAACCAAGATTAGTTAAAAAACAATGTTCCACACTTCATTTCTTCGACACAATGGATTGCAAATTCTCCGGCTGCACATCCGTTGGATTTCTCTGTCTGGGGTATTTTGAAGGGGAAGGTTGGCACTAAAAAGTACCAAAGTTTGGACCACCTCAAAAAAGCACTTCGACGGGAATGGGCCAAAATACCGCAGAGCCACTTGCGTGCAGCGTGCGATACTTTCTTCGGCCGTCTCAAGGCCATTATTCGCGCCAAAGGTGGGCATATTGAAAACTACTGATGCAATTTGAAAATTGATGTATTTTCCAACATTTTTTGCTTTGGCACAATCAAATTTATCAAAAAATAAAAAAATTATAGCATTTTAAAAAGTTGGAGTTCGAGTCATTCACCCTGTATATCAAGGTCGAATACAAATCCAACATTTCTTGATTTAGGCTCTGAAATAGAATCATCAAAAATTTATTCGACTTGAGCCAGAGGGCATGTATTAACACATGTATTCGAACTGTTGTAGTTTTCATACATAAACTTTTCAACTGCATTTCGCCCGCGCCGATTACAAAAAAAAAAAATAAAAATCCACGCTTTGATATAACAAATAGAGTTTGTCATTGCGTCTTCCCCTACATTTACGCATGTGAGTTAGTACCTATGGTTACCATCCGGGTGGCAGAGTTTAAGGCTTTAAGCGCAGTTTTTTAGATTCACTCTCAGTTGGATCTCCAGGTGGTGTTTGAGTGTTATAATTTGCTAGGGGGCAGCTGTTCACCTTAATAACTCCGAAGCTGTGGACCGTATCGTTTTTCCAAGAACATTAAGCAGAAGATACTTGGCTTGTAAACGGCATGCATTTTACCAGGTTCTCCTTCACTTTTAGTCTTGCTCTTTTCGCATTTTGTTGAACTGCCATAAACGCGCTTTGTTTATACAAGTTGGCGCAAAATTAATCGTCCAATTTTGTTTATAAATTACTTTTTTACTAAATAAAAAACAATGGTTTTGTGTGATTTGGAAATCTTTATTTGGACCTTTACAATTGTTTCGGTTAAGTGGAAAAGAAGTGGCTGCAGCCAGTGTTGAACACATTTGTGCCCGTTTTATCGCATTTTCCATGACTTTCCGCAAGATTTCCGGTGATAATTGTTCGTATTCGAATATTCTCCTTAAGGCTTCAGTAGCCCCAAAGAAAGGGATGGTTGAATCGCGCGATCTTGCTGGCCATGTCAAATCGCCAAAACGGGAGATTACGCGACCAGGAAACGCTTCCTTCACAATAACCATTGTGGCTCGTGCTGTGTGTACGGTTGCCCCGTCTTGTTGAAGCCACATTTTCACCAAGCCCCACTCATCCAATTCCGGCAGTAAGAAGTCGTTTATCATGGCCTTGTAGCGTTCGCCAATAACAGTGACCGTATTGCCGATAGCTTCCTCAAAAAAATACGGCCCAATCAGCCGATACAAAATCGTCCTCTTCGTTGTTGAGATTGAAGATGGCTGTACAGTAATTCACACGCGACTGACGGTCAGGAGGCATAAACTGATGCACTGTTTGCACTTTGTACGGGAACATGTGTAAGCCTTTCACTAAAATTCGCTATGGGGTCCGTCTGGTGATGCCCAATTGCGTGGCCCGTCGTCTGGTTGATGTTTCTTCGTTCTCGGCGACATCGGCAACCACAGCCGCGATATTCTTGTCCGAACGACCAGTCCGGTGGGGGCCACGCGCTGCACGGTTTCCTGTGGTTCCACTCTGTTCGAGTCGAGTAGCTGAGCGTCGGAATGTTTGCGCAGTTGGCGCGACACGATTAGGAAATCGACATCGAAATTCGCGCTGCGCTAATTCCACCGACCGATTATTCCAAGCTCTTGCGGAGTATAGCACTTGTCTGTTTGTATACTGCAGCTGCCTAGTTCACATTTGCAAAAATTATACCATCTACCGATAGGGTGATTAATTTTGCGCCACCATATCGTCTACCAAAAATCCAGCAAATATTTGTGGTATGATTTAAAAGGAAATATGATCACTCAGCATGCTGAAAAGGATTTCAAAAGTAATTTCCCTTTGGAGGTCTTGCGAGACATATGAGAGAGACCGCTAAAATAAAAGCGGCCGCATAAAGATGTGAATCTCAGAGAAGTTTTTCAGTCCGAAATTCAAATGCATCGAATATTAATAATAAAGTGGCAAATGAGACATATAGACCTGTAGACAGTCATTTGACATACCTTTACCCTTTTATACCTTTGATTCGATTAATGATAACATACGTGGTCCTCAACAAAGCATAACGTTGATCATTGAAGGACTCTGCGGCCTAGTTGATTGCTTCTGTTCGTGTGCAACCCTCTTATCTCTCTACTACATGTCATGACACTGTTCACTATATGTTACTCTGTTGATCAGTCACAAGATTCCTATTGAAATCATAATGAGCGTGAGTTCCTGACTTAAAAGCAGTGGTTATGTTTCTTTATGGAAACTCCAGATGATGTTCTTGTTGCGAAAACATTATAACATCTTCTAGTATCCTTCTTTATCGTTTTATTTCCACACATTCTTCGTCGTATGAGCAATTTATATTCACTGTTGACGTTTGTGAAGGGCGGCTGCAGGCCAAGGAGTTTTAGGTTCTAGTCATTCAGACCGTGCTAATGCGTCTATGTTGGGTTTATGTTTTGTCATTGTCACACAGGTTCTCAATCAACATCCGGAAAATGTACAGAATCGAAACTTCATTTCTTAATGTTAGATGCACACACTATTGGGAAGGTATGTCTTGTATCGATCATCTTTTGAACAATTTGCTTAGTAGTTCTAGTATCCAATGAATGAATGAATCGGCATGTTTCGTTTTTGTCTTTTCGTGGAGGTTGTACTTCTAGCGTCTTACTTACTGGTGTTGGAGTAAAAGTCCTCGTGTACGATTTTGACATCTTACTATAGATTGACAGCTTTGGTTCATTCCAATATGTCGCAAATGTAGACTTCGGTAACATCTGCAATAATTAAGCTATTGTGCGGATTGCAGTAGGTCTATGGATTCAAGTCTATAACCTTCGATCTGACAACTGTAGTAAGAGTTAAATGATTTTCTTGAAAAAGCGTGCCCCCTGGATCGCAGTTATATCAGACACAAATACGTTTGATGATCCAAAAGAAGACCAAATTGGCACTAAGATTTCTACATCTAAATCTGATTCTTTTCAGGACATGAACCAACAAGATTTTATGTCAAATTAGCACGGTTTTATGAGGAAAGTAGCCGATATTGTTGCTGAAAAATGACACACTTCGTATGTAAATGGATATCTCGGTAACACCATAAGAGTTAATTTGGAGAATTGAGTCTTCAAAAAGCAGCTCTGCCTTGATACTAGCGATGAACTTTTAGACATCACTTTACGAAACAAGAAAATACTTTTGGTACGTAATTAACTCGGCCAAAATGACAGAGAAGCGGATTGTTTTAAGTACAAAGTAGACCTCTTATGAAATGTTCAATATGTTTAAAGGGCATCTCAATAAACTCTCGGAAAGTGATTTAATTTCTTGAATAGCTTCTGAACATCTTCACTATTTCGTTAGTTTATTTAAATAATGTGCCAAGGGTTTACGCGCTGGGCGTTGGTTATATTTTAACACCTCTCAATGATAGAGAAACATTTCGGGTGACACTATTAGTAGACCATAAGTTCACCGTTCGATTTTTCTAATAAATGCTGTGTACAACCATAAAGTCTGTGTTATAGTACCATTTGAAGCGGTACAAAAGCGACAAACTAAAGTAAACATAAAAGCTTGGAAAATTCTAACAAAGAAAAGAACTTCGAGTAGCAGTTAATGGACTTAGTCAATTAAATATCAGGCATCCATTTGCATAAACAACACAGTAGATGCCATTTTCTAATGACTGCCTTAGACCGAAACTTCACTCCAGTCTCGTTACACAATAAAGTCGACTAATTTATACAGAAACTAACCCATCAAAGTCTCCGTTGAAAGATGTTCCACAAATTCAATCGTCCTCATCAATCCAAGTAGTCGGTGTTGTCACATCAATGCTTGGTCTATAAATTCTTTTTGGCCCCCAACTGAGCCTACAACATGCCCGTACCCCATTTAACCCTTTGCATCATCTTTGTTAACATTTGACAAGAACTACTAATCAACCTCATATCTAAAAGCCATAAATTTGTCTTCCTAATCTACCGAGACTCAGGTTATCACATCAGAGATCTGTAACATTACGACCCACTCGATGCGACAGTCTCGGCCTCGCTCAACATCATCCACTTGACAGGAATTTGAATAAAATTAAGGCTCACGAGAATTTGGATTTGGATGTGAATCAGAATCAGAATCAGAATCAGAATCAGAATCCGAAAAGGGTTGCACGTCACGTCTGCTCGTTTGCTCGGTGTGTGCTTGCCCCCAAAAAATCACTTGATGCCCAAAGCAGACGATTTATGCGCTTTGGGTTCAAATTAAAAGGGAACACGTACTATGACATCACACACAGGTAAGCAGCAGCCCGGTTGGCTTGCATACGACAGATAGTCGTGACGGTGCGGGTGATTTAACGCGTAAGAATTACACCGAGCCATGGTGGATCAGTCCAGAGTGTCAACATGGCTCAGAGGTTCTCTAATTAATCCCCACACAAGGGAACCGCTTAAGTGATTCTTACGTACACAACCAGGTGGGCGAGAATGTCTTCTTTACTTTGCCGGTCGGCCGTCGTTTTCATCATCCAAATCCAAGAGATACTTTGTAAATCCATTCTAAATGCGTTCGGTTGTGGATGTTTGATTTCGTCTTATCATCTGACGATGCAAGTGTGGTGCGCGTTTTCCTTCGGTTTTTTCTTCTCGTTTTTTTTTTTTTTTTTTTTTTTTAAATTCACAAGATCCCCATTTAATTAGTTCAAGTCCTCCTTAAACCTGTTGATTCTGTTTCAAAAAAAAAAAAATAAAAAATAAAAAAAAAATGTAGAAATGAGGGTGGATATATAGTACAGATACTCAGCTTCTGTTTGTTGAGATGGTTGCGGGGTGGTTGACATAAAATAAATGCTGGAGTGTGTGGGTGAGGGCTGTTTCTTCTGCTAATGAGAGGCGGATGCGGTATTTATCTTTCGATTTTCATCTCCTTTGGCTTTGTTTTCGATGCCTACACGTATAATATTTGCGTTGAACAGGTACCTGTTTACCGTTTAATTTGTTTCTAGAGATCTGAGTAAATGTTTAAACAAAATTGGGCCATTCTGCCGCAAACACAAAAGTGCTTTCAATTAACGAAAATGGGGAAATTTGTAGATTTTTGGATCATTTCCCATAGTGCCAGGGGGTAAATATTTAATTTTGAGGTAATCTAGGTTATCCTTTCAGGAGTGTAGGTGGTGGCACTGAAGGTGGCGTGGTTGACGTGTGTTTGTTTTATTTTTTCTTCTCAGTCTTTTCAAAATTTGGATCAACATTTTATTTTAGAGTTTAAATGGAAAATGGAAAAAGTAGAAAATTAAAAAAAAAAATTAAATGCTAATCAAACTACAAAGTTTATCTTTTTGTCTTTGTCACTGCCAAACTCTCAAACTATGAACATTTTGAGTGTATTTTATGCAGAAACAACTCTTAGCAACGAAGACCACTTCGCCGTTTATGCTTTTTTTTTTATTTCTTTGAAGAAATCAATCTACTCCAGATCCTTTTGCTAATAGGAGCATCGAGAAGCCCTTCTCTAAAGCATTATTGCGCACGACAGTTGTGGGGGATTTAGTAGCATTTTCGCATCGTAGTCATTGGTCTGCTACGTTGGGCCTATTAAGGACTTAGAAATACGCGATTAGGTATTCAAAGATATCCTCTTACTATATGGAAAAAAATAAGAACTTTGTATGCGTAAATGTTTATATGAACCCGCATGTCCTCAACTTGTTTCGAGTGGGACTGCATGGCAAGTTGTTTGGCAACATCAGGTTTCTCATTGAAGACATGCCTTGTGTGGACGTATTTTTCAAACTAACAAATTTCAAAGCCAGCAAGTTGAGAAGCAAGTTTACATCATTTCGGATATTCATATCTGAGTTCCATCGAGCAAGTGCTGGTCGATGGAAAGTGTGCCGGCGACTAAATGGTTTGGAACTTTTTGAATCTTTTGCATTGTAACTTGAAAACTAACACGGCTCCCGTAAACTACTAATAGACTACAGATTTTAAGCAGGCCGTGCCTTTTAGTTTGTGCGAGTGATTGGCGTTATTCAACCGCAATCCGCACGAGCTGTTACCACGTTTTATAGCGATAGACGAGACACTGCTTCACTTAAATAGGTACATCGAAAACCAAGCAGCAGCCAAAACAGTGCGTTTCTCCGAGCGAATCAGCAATGAGGAAGGTCAAGGTGGGTCTGTTCGCAAACAAGGTAAGGACAACAGTTTTTTCCCCTTCAAACAGGGAAATCAATGCTAACTGATGGCACTTAGCCTTTCAACAATGATGAGAAGGAAAAACGATAGCATTAAGTCAAGAATAAAGTGCATTTTCATCAAGACAAGACAATTTCATGAGTTGGTATATGAGTCCCTCCGTCATCCACCATATTCTCCAGATTTAGCCCCTAGTGATTACATCGTCTTTCCCAACTCTAATTAATAGCTCGGCAGAAAGGGATCGAGCTCTAATCATGAAATTATCTCACAAACAAACACCTATTCTAGGCATCTTGACAAGTCGTGTTGCTTGGAAAGGGTAAAAAACCAAAAGACGTAGGACGAGGCATATTGGAAGAAGGCTATTTAAAAAAAAAAAACATTTTTTGATGAAAAGATCTTTCATTTAAAAAGTACCGATTCATTGATTTATCCTCGTATAACTTCAATATACTCGATATCAGCAGTGGTGCTAATTTAAACTCTGGTCATTTTCTATTCCCCACCCTATATAGATCACGACTATCGAAATTCATTAGAAAGTGATTAATGTTGGACCAACGACGGACGCATACAAAGCTAGAGCTCACAGTAAGCTTCCTTTACAAACTCAAACAAAAAGGGGATGCAATACATCACAATCATTAACGAAACTACCAATTCCCATCGAAAAAAAGAGCCAGTTGAAAGGACAAAAGAGTTACACCAAATGGCGTTTAAAATGTCTTGCATAGCACCGAAAAGTAGTTAAGTCAAAAAAGACGGAAATCCTATGAAAAAGTCAATAGCCCAAGCAGCGTTCCAAAGCTAGTAAACGACGGAACAACATTTACGTAGGACTTGTGAGCTGATAGCAGATAGTCTTCCGCTCATTATGTAATTCGTCTTGACATTTTGTGTAGAAAAAGCTAGAAAAATGTCAATAGAATGAGTGACTTTTTCTGCCTAGCCAAATGTTTTCACTTTCGGAAGGTTGCCATATAGTCCGTGTATTGAATCCAGATCCTTATCGACAATATTACCCACTGTCCTTTGTCAAATACCAAGGCATATCACTATTCAATTTTGCATATTCATCGGGAAATACAATGTCCCGGTCAACCGAATATATAGCCAATTTTTGCACTTAAACAAAACACGGAAATGTTAAATTGTTGTAAAATTGACACACAACATCTTACTATCGACGTTATTTGCCTGGATGGCGGGGTGAACTTGGGTTTCAACCAGTAAGTCCCTTCAGTTAGCGCGGTGAGGATCAGCAGCTCACGCTCCACCTTTGCGCATCACATGAAGCAAAGTTGCTGCATTTTAATCCTGCTAAGACTCGTGGATTTTTTGAGCCGAAGTGTAAATATTCATTCGCTGTACATGTCTTAGTCGTTTCAGGTGATTGACATGTTGTACAGCTCGTAATGTTCGCTACTACTTATATTGGGTCTGAGAAAGTTGGCGTTAAATTCAAATAACTCAAAAACATCATTGACACTCGTTTAAGCTTAAATTTGTGGGTATACACATCTTTTATTTTCAGAGGTGGTAAGAGGTGAATGACAAATTTCAATAAATTTTTGAAATACTACTTTGACAAGTGGACGAACACTGCTCCGGTTTGTAAATAAATTCGTGCTGTATACGGAGAAGGAACGCATTCATTCTGGCAAATTTGATATCTTTAATATCAGCGTTCTGGTCGACAGAAAAATCTGATCAAATTCTTTGTAAAGTCGAGCAAGACAGGTATATCAACAGTGCCGATATTGTCATGGAAGTAGGCATTGACCACAAAACTATCTTGAACCATTTATGGAAAGCTAGATACAATAAAAAGAATTGAATGCGAGAACATGATGGATAGAATTAACATTTGCAATACCTATTTTGTTGACAGACAATGAATTCGATCCATTTCTTAAGCAAATAATATCTTTGTGGTGAAACTTGAAGGGAATCGTCCATCAAAAGGTATTTCCAAAAAGCCAAACGCTTAATTCTCAACTCTACCTGGGGCCTGTGAAAGGCCTCGAATTGATCAAGAGCAAAGGTGTGTATCATCTATCACCACAAGGCCCAACTAGGTGCACACTTTTTTGATGATCCCCAAAGAAAGCGAGAGCTCTTGTGGGAAGTTACGATGCACCCGCCGTATTGCAAAATCTCTCAATGGAACTAAGGTGGCTTTTAGACAAGCATTGTTCAGATTTTCAACCAAATACCGAAATATGGCGAAACATTGCCAATAATTATGAAACTTATTTAATTTAAATAAATTAATTTGCAAACCCTTAGGAAACCATTTGAGTTTTACTAAAACCATGAAACAAACCATTTTCTACACCCTACAACTTCTTCTCCAAAACAAAAAACCTTGTGCTCAATGCAATCAACAATATCTTCATCCGCCTTCGTTAAAGTCCTCTCTTTAAATGAAAACTAATATTGGATTGCTTTTTAAGGTTAAGGTGATTAGCTAGCATAACTCCTTGTTTCATTTCCGATGAGTTGTCATTATCAGAATTGCAAAGCCGAGAGAGATCCTTTATGAAATACTAACTGCGCCAATTTTTACTCGAAAACAGCTCCCTAGGTTATGCCAATAATAGCAATGTCATCAGCATATGCAAGCAGTTGCACAGATTTTTGGAAAATTGTGCTTCTCATGTTAGTTTCCGAGTTCCGCTGAATTTTCTTATGTTAAAGAAATCACATGCTAGCAAATCACCTTGTCGAAACTGGTTTTTGACATAAAAGGTCTCAGTGAGATATCTTTCCAACCTTACAAAGCAGCAAACGTTTTCTACGCTATTGTCATCTGGGATGGTTTGAGTAGGCCGTCTCTAAAGATGCTGTCATACGCGGTTTTAAAATCGATAAATTGGCGGGAAGTATCGACGTGCTGGGGTGTGAATATTTAGCCGTACACATGGCCCCATCGCAAAAATGTCTCTCAATCCGGAGATCAATATATATGTATAATTCAGTGTCTTTTCATTGCAAATCTTAAAAAGTAGATGAAAAACCAGAAATTTAACCGAGTTCGTGTCAAGAACTTTCTACGCTCTAGACGATGGCAAAGAAGTTGATGCAATTACTAAGGATATCAGCAAAGCTCTGATTCTATCTGATTTCATCATGTTGATTTTTCCCTACTTTAAAGGAATGCCCTACAATGCCCTCTTTAGGTGCACGGACCCATGAACACCGCCTCTGGTTTAACCAGGGAGAGTCGTTTTGATCGTCTGTTATTCATCCTGATAATTGACGATGTTAACTGTGTTGTCAATTCATTGCTATCAACATATGGAGATGATATCAAAATCTTTCAGCATATTTCATCTACCACCGACTGTTTTTAGTTGGAAAAAACTAAGGAAGGTTTCTACGAGCTTAACGTCGAAAAATGTCAAATTACTCGTATGCCATACACCCGAAAATATCATAAAATTGGGCTTACTTAATTTATAACGATTTAGATGTTACGAGTATCTTTGGCAACGATCTGAACGTCCGTGCCCACATAGGTATGTAGATAACTCTGCATTTAGTTTCGTGAAGCGATGATCTAAGCAATTCTCTCACCTATATGTTGTTAAAAGCCTTCTTATACTCTCGAATACGTCAGTCAAGTCTGGTCACCCTATTGCAGGAACTAGAAATTGCGTGTGTAGAATCTGTGTAGTGAAGGTTTGGGCAGATAGCTTCAACGATCTCATCGCAATCATCTAAATCTGATAGACTTTGATGACATACTCCTTGTTCACTATCTTTCCTTTGCAACTCATGTCACTGAACGTTACTATGAACCTGTGGCCAGAATGCTGCTAACCAAGTCAAGTCTCTGTAACCTACTTTTAACTTAGTAAACCTCTTTCTCAAGGCTGCTCTTTACTATTTCTATGCTTACCGACCACTATTGCCAGAATTTAGCAATTGTTAGTTTTTATGTTTAGACAATTCGTCGCGCCGTGGAAAAGTTTGAGCGTGAGTACACTCGTTTGGACTTTAAGCTACCAATCAGACAGAGATTGGTGCGAAATGAAGAAAACATAGTCGTCGTAGCGGCCAGTATCGAAGAAATCCTCGAAACGGCGATTCGGCGCCGATCGCCTGAGTTGGGCATCGTCAGAGAGTCATCCCGGCTTATTTTGGGTTGGATTTGCTGTACATCCGTATAAGATTGTGCTGACCCAAGAATTGAAGCCGGACAAGTTTAGACAATGCTGTGAGCTCGCTAATTGGGCGCTGGAAATGTTGGCCGGAGATCCGGATTTTGGCCAAAAAATCATATTCTCGGACGACGCCCATTTTTGGCTCAGCGGATATGTCAACAATCAAAATTGCGGTTATTAGAGCGAACACAATCCACAAGTGTTTGGCCAAGCATCAATACAAAGATTGACTGTTTGGTGCGGCTTATGGCACGGCGGCATCATCGGATCTTATTTCTTTCGAAATGAGGAAGGAGACACCGTTACCGTCAATGGTCTCAGGTATATAGCGATTTTAACCGATTTTCCGTGGTTAGAGCTCCACAACATTCATATATCCTAGCTGTGGTTCCAACAAGACGGCGCTACATGCCATACAAGCCACGCAACGCTCAAAGTGAAGGAGAAATTTGGCGACTGGGTCATCTCACTCTGAGAGTTCATCAATTTGCATCCGTGATCAAGTCATTTTACACCATTAATCTACGCTAACAAGCCAACGATCTTTGGACGATCTCGCGGCCAACTTTCGACACTCTATTGCCGGAATAACGCCGCACATATTGGACCCAGTCATCAAAAATTGAACCGACCGCTTGATGCACTGCCAGCGAAGACGAGGCGGCTATTTGAATGATGTGTTATTCCACACATAATGGCATGAATGCAGCTTCAAAATATTGTCAGAATCAATTTTATATCTCTCACAATTGTTGTTTCATTTAATTTTTGTTTCCTATAGTTCTTAACTGGTCACCTTTTCTTATGCATACTAAAGTTGTCCGTGGTTGACCCGGGCCTCAATCAATCAAGTATGAAGCTCTTAGAGCTTAGTTCAAGATTTCGTACAAACTAAGCCTGTTATACATAGGAACAGTTGATATTGAACCTTTCGAAAGTGGAATAGTTTTTCTCCATACTAAGGCACAAGCCTCAACTCATGAGATGTAGGCAAGTATTGATATTGTCTAATAGACTCAAACACGAATACTAGATTGGCTTGGTCGCATCTAACTAACGGACAACTAGCTAAGAAGGTAATCAAATCCCAGGTCCGACACGTGAAGGATGAAAGAATCGGTTCAAATAAGCAGGTTCGAGAAAGCTCCTTGAAGATACTAAAAAGGGAAGAATAGTCTACTAATCAGTACACGGGTGAAAGATACTATTATGTCATTGGTAGGGATAGCAACTTATCTGAACACTTAGCTCACCTTATCCTGTAAAATCAATAAGTCGGGTACATCTGAGCCATGTGGAAATCATAAATGCCCTTTAGACAGCCTATAAGAACCCACCCAAGATGTTAAGTTTAAACTTAGGATTAAATGCAACTCAAAATAAACATCAAAATTAGGTTTTGTATTTTTTTTTTCTTTTTCTTTTTCTTTTTCTTTTGATTTTTAACATGTTAACATGGCGTACGGGTATTTGTATTTAAAAGCTTGAATTACTGTTTGATTTGTAGTGAAGATTTTCTGTGTTAAGACTCCAAGATTGTAGCTGGAATTTCAGAGCAACGAAAAATATTTAAATTTCTTCCATTTTGAAGTTTCCAAAAGTCCCCCATCTTCTCTCAATTCTCTCTACACACACAAATGCGCAGCCAAGAACACAAGTTCACTTCAATTAGGATATCGGAGAAGGAAATCTAAACGAAGACGAGCGCATGATGTGATGGGGCAAACGATGTCGTTTTATTCTTCCCACATGCACGGATTCGTAGCATTCATTTCATTTTTCAGTGATGTTCTTCACTTCGCATTCGCATTCAATCTCCCGACAGGCGTTTATGCCTCATCCCCATTCTGCAGTTTATTTATGATTCCCTAGCCTGACGTATTTCACAATGCTGCTTCGTTTCGTTTACCATCGTTTAATAGGAACTTCTTCTCCATCGTTGTTGTTCTGTTTTGAGAAAAGGACGAACAAGTATTTGACATTTGGGTGCCACCCTCAAGCAAAAACCAAAAAAAAACCAAAAAAAAAGGAAAACAAGAATGAAAACGAAAAAGCAAAAAGAAGAAACAAAGTTGTTCATCTACATTCGGCGCCCCTTCCTCCACCAGGGGGGGTATAACAGATAACTACACTCCAGCTTCTCAGTTTCATCTCCATTTTCAAAATTCACCATCAAGATACTCTCAAGTATCTTGACTAAGAAGAAATACGCCAACGTCGTCGGTGGAGCTACAAAATAACTGGCTGGGATTAATTTCGTCCTTCAGAGCGGGATTTTGTTGTTACACTTTGTCAGTTTTGTACTTTCTCGTCTTTTCCTACAACTACGAGTACCATGGTGTGGGTGTGTAAAGCTTTGCTATCCAGAATAATGTCATTCGTCAGAAAATTCGCTCGTTTATATGGATAGGATAAAGCACCCGACAAAGCCTTGACAGCGCAAAAATAAATATATACAACGCGCGCACGACCATCATCATTATCATCATCAGGAATAGTAGCGTAACATCAGCATCAGCATCAGCATCAGCATAGGCATCGGCATCGGCATTGGGATTGGCATTGGCATTGGCATTGGCACTGGCACTGGCACTGGCACTGGCATCACCATCACCATCAATATCAGCATCCGAGTATGAGCATTGGTATCTCAAGTATCAAATGATAGATCCAACTCTGTAGATACTTTCTAGGACATTTCCTATTACAAAAATACACACAGTTACCAACAAAACAACCTATGAGTGGGTGGAAATTATTTATGCATAGCCCTATGTGTATGAATGTATGTACAGCGAAGGAGATTTAGCGCGATTTTTGCAAATGAACGGACGAACGAACAAACGGACAGGATGACTTGGTAATTTACCAATGGAGCGCAATTTCCATAATTACTCTCCAAAGGAAGACGAAGGAAACACTAGCACCAGCAGCGGCACCATCTCCACATAACCATCACTCTCACTCGCAAAGCAAATGAGAAGGGAGTGACATGACAGAAGGATACTCTGAATGAGATGTAGTATGTATATCCCTTTACTCCTCCTTTTTGCCTATACTACTGGTTATCCTGCTGCTACGATTCCAAGATGATGATGATAATGTTAATACCATTGATGATGAGAATGCTGGTGATAAGATTCTTCTTTAGCCGCACCAATACACGATGGTTGCTTCAATGTTCGTCTGTGTTATCCTTCATTGGGCGTCCTCTGAAGGACACACTCTGAAAACACTGGGCACACGGATTAAAAGTGTACTTAAGCGCAAGGATATACTAGCCAAGAAAATTTAATTACACCATTGAAGAGTGGAGGTTCCCTTCTCATTCGTCTAAATAGTTATGACCTCTCTAGAGCTACTACTTGATGATGGGGGATGCGGAAAATTTTTGGAAAATCTCTCTTTGGATTATTTCTTTCGGGGATAATTTAAGGAAATTAATGAGGTGCCTCTTTTTTGGCTTTACAGCTCTACTTGTCAGTGTGTGTGCGTGCAGTAGTGGATTGGTCGCTGCGGATATGGTGGGGGCACTAGAAGTTGATGAAAGTTGGTAAGCAATTTTTCGTTTCGGGCATATAAACAATGGGAAGCCTTGAAATGTTCGTCCAGATGGTGATTTGCATAAGTTGCCATGGCTTATCACCGAGAGGGAATAAGTCGTTACTGTTTGTTGGTCGTTAGTATATGTATGTCTACGTATGTACGGCTGTTTATCCCATTCGGAAGACGTTGTTACAGAGATTACGTTGTAAGCTTCTGTATTTAGTTGCTTCAGAGAAATTTCTTTCTTTCCATCTTAAACTTTCCAAGACCAGAACAACAAATGAAATTAAAAAAAATATTGTATGTATGTTCTCCTTACGATGCCCTCGAGCTTTCGATAAAGAATTTCAGGCGAAAATAAAACTCAATTTAACTAGGGTCTTGGAAAAGGAGCAAATAACAAAAACGGACAAATTTTTAATAAATTTCATACACTGTTCTTTGTTATAGTTTTCGAATAGGGAATATAAAATTTACTTTTTATTTCGATTCGTCTAACTGAGCTCAGGAATATCAAGTTACGATGATTTCGATGAAGTCGTCTTCTGATCTACAATGCTACTCCGCTTGAATTCATTTGGCAAAGGGCTCGCCTGTTTTCGATTTGCGAAAAAACAAAGCCAGCGAGCTTGTTAAGTCAGCCCTGAAATGCACAGACCTGAGTAAAACTGAGGCTGTAACAGCTAAATCGATCAAACGTCAAGCAAATGCTCGAATGAAAATTTCTATATTTTTGCTTGAGTTCTACGTTTATAAGTTTAGGATTCCCACGGAGTCCTATAACAAAAAGCGTTAAGACTTTATCTATTTTTATACATTATTGTATTTATCGGACTACATGCACTAGGTTACGTTAGGTTAAACAGGGGTATGATGGATATGCCATCACACAGACACCAGACACCAAAACAGGCCCATCGCGATCCCTGTGAAACCAATTGAATTTGTGTTCAAATGGCAAAAACCTTAACAATCGCCGTGGTGAAACACCCTATTTTCTTGCAAAAGTCAAAAAGGCCTTTGAAATTCGTGCCGTCTATTTCCTCTAGATTTTCGAAAAAGTATTTCCCTAACAAATTTTCTTCGACTACACTTGCAGATCACCGCAGAATCTGCAGGTATCTGTATCTGACAATTTGCTTCTCTTTGCGTGTTGCCGCAGGAGACAGTGTCCTGTCAGGATTCCTACTACTCTCCTAAGCTTATCCCTGTTTAATTTTATTAACATCTTATATATTCTTCGGTCAAAAAGCGGCCAAATAGCTTTGGATACCCTGTGTCTTTCAAGACATGACCACCTTAGGTTGGCAGTCCTTGTGATTTTTTCCTCGATAGTGCCCCTCACTATGCAAAGGGGTGGTTTGATGTTGGCAACCTCACTATTGTCGAGTAGCCCTTCTTTTTTTTCTAGCTCGTCCGCTTGTTCATTTCCTTTAATACCGCAGTGTACTGGCACCCAGCAAGTCTTACCCGGTTCTGACTGCATAGTGCCTTAAGCACTGTGCAACAGCCCCTGATTGTATCAGAGTTGAGG
Organism: Volucella zonaria; assembly: GCA_963966105.1. NCBI lineage: Eukaryota > Metazoa > Arthropoda > Insecta > Diptera > Syrphidae > Volucella > Volucella zonaria. Next base: position 64,804,799 of record OZ014531.1, on the reverse strand, counting down.
TTAGTTGATTCCATTGTGGTCTGGCTATCGATGTAGATAGCTATATGTCTTTCGGATACCGATTTCATCTGCATTAGCTCAGCCGTAGTCTTATAGACTCTTCTGAGAAGATCCCAGAACCTGTTCCTTCCTCTGTTTTTGAGCCATCTGTGAAAATTGCAACTTTATTGGACCTGATTATTGCATTTTTTTTCCAGTCCGCCCTCCCCGGATAAATTATATCATAAGGGATGTCGAAGTCGACTAAGGAATGAATTTCATCTGTTAGAATTGGATTGCCTGGCAGTAGCTCCGTTAGGATCGAAACTACTGCTCTTGAAGTAACCCAGGTTAGTGAGTCGTATCGCACTGTTGCCAGCAAGTTTTTTGATTTGTAAATCAAGCGGTGTTAGGTGCAAAAAGGTATCCAATGCTGCCGTAGGTGTGGTATGGAGCGCACCTGTGATGGCTATGGAAGCCGTTCTTTGAACCGCTGCCAATTTTTGCATAAATCGTTTTCTTGTTTTTTACTTTCTACCATACTAGTGCGCCATATGTAAATATGGGTCTTACCACCAGCGCGTACAGCCAATATACCATAGCAGGTTTTAACCCCCAAATGTTCTTTTGCAGATAAAAAGAGCAGTATATACCTTTTTAGTTCTTTCCACTACATTAAGATTCCAATTCAGCTTTTTGTCCAGAATCACACCCAAGTACTTCGCGCTGTCTGAAAGGGACGGTTCCACTCCGTTGAGTTTTGGGAGTTTGAATTGCGGACTAGATACACTAAGTCTATAACTTAATTCGTGCGGTAACTTGTATTATTCCATTGGAACACGCGTTGGAAAGCTACTGTCATTGTACGTTATTTCAGTATATGTCATTCATTTGAAGCGTAAACAACAATAATTTTTTTTTCACTCAAATATGTCGAACTGTCGAACTTCGTGCCTGAAAAAGTGTTTTTGCGGAGAGTTCTTCTTCATTACTTTAATATGAAGAAAACTGCTGCCGAAAGTCATAGTATTTTGGTGGAAGTCTATGGTGAACATGCGCTAGCTGAGCGAACGTGCTAAAAGTGGTTTGCACGTTTTAAAAGTGATGACTTTGGCTTGGAACGTCCTGGGCAGCCAAAAAAATTTGAAGATGAAGAACTGGAAGCATTCCCCTATGAACATTGTTGCCAAATACAAGGAGTGCTCGCAGAATCTTTGGGTGTCACTCAAGCAGCCATTTCAAAACGTTTAAAAGCAGCTGGATATATTCAAAAGCAAGAAAATTGGGTTCCACATGAACTCAAGCCGAGAGACGTCGAAAGGCGGTTTTGCATGTCCGAAATGCTGCTGGAACGCCAGAAAAGAAAATGGATCCGTAACGACAACCCCAAGCGCAAAAAATCATATGTGAAACCCGGCCAACCAGCCAAATCAACGGCAAAGCCGAATATCCATGGCGCGAAGGTAATGCTCTGTATTTGGTGCGATCAGATGGGTGTGCTGTATTATGAGCTGCTAAAACCGGGTGAAACCATCAATGGACAACGCTACCGAACACAATTAAACCGTTTGAAGAGAGCAGTGACCGAAAAACGCCCGGAATATGCGACCAGACACGAGACAATAATTTTCCATCATGACAACGCTCGGCCCCACGTTGCTATTCCGGTTAAGAACTATTTGGAAAACAGTGGATGGGAAGTCTTACCCCACCCGCCTTATAGCCCAGACCTTGCCCCTTCTGACTACCATTTGTTCCCGTCGATGCAGAACGCACTCACTGAAATACGGTTCACATCAGAGCAGAATATCAAAAATTGGCTTGATTCATACTTGGCTGCCAAGCCGGCGCAGTTCTTTTGGGATGGAATCCACAAATTGCCAGAAAGATGGGAAAAAGTCATAGCTTCAGATGGCCAATACTTTGAATAATACTAATGTACATGTTTTTCTTAAATGAGCATTCAAATTTTGAAAAAAAAAAACGCACGTATTAAGTTATATACCCATACAATGTACTAAAATAGATTGAATAGTTCTGTAGCCTTTTTCGTTGAAAATACCTTCGATGTGAACGAATTTTTTCTTAAAAATAGGGAACTCTTTCGTAATTTTTGCAGTACTACTTCAATTCTATTAACACGGCATATATTTAGCGAAAATTTGCAAAAAAAAATCGGTCCACAATCATCTGAATTATCCAAGGAATAGTAACAATTTAGAACGACGAATGCGGTACATGTATCCCAAACCTGACCTTATCTTCTTAATAAAATTTAATTATTTTTTCTTTGAACGGAACAAGAACTACGAGTATATGGCTCATAGAACGAGATTCATCACTGAAGCATCGAATGTATCCAACACTTTCAATTTTCTCCTTAGCTTAACCAAAACCTTTCAAACCTAACTGGTCTGGACTAATCTGGAAAACCATTGGAGAATACTAGCAATTCAATTTATCAGGGTCGCACCCATTTCAGCTAGTTTGTTTGTAGCTTAACCCTAATAGTCAAATCAGTAAGATAACTTTTTAGCTAATTTGATAAAAACTCTCTCAGACAGATTAGAATATCGAAGTAACCGGATTCCTAACGGGCCATTACAGAGATTACAGAGTCAAAAAACACCTTGTTACTATAGGAATAGCACAAGATAATAACTGTGCAGCGAGGACGAAGAAACAGGAGTGCATAACATTTGGCACCGTTGCCGCTTAAGCGGAATACGTCTATCATTTCTAGGCTTCTTGTTAAGCTGTTCCTTGAGGCAGAAAATATCACTGCCAGCTCACAGTTTGTTATAATTTCAGGCATCATGGGTGAGAGTTCTAACTTGAGGAAATCACAATTGGCCTAACGTGGCCGCTGTAGAGTTGATCATTTTTTACAAAAAGGACCAATGATTTTACCAGCTTGAAGACCACATCAAGGAGCACATTTTTGTGGTTTGGCTCACTGCAAAAACGGCAATTTTATTTGTTCACAAACCCAGTGAGGAGGCTAACTACACATGATTATTTGATAAAAATAGGTTTGACTTCAAGCTCCTCATGGGCCCAATCTACGAACTCTCGTCGAAACAGAGGCCTAAATGTTGAGATCGATGCCAAATTGAGAATCTCGGATCTACTGTTGCATATTCACTCACAGTGGGTACAGTGTCTTCTGTACATAAACTTGACGCGTTGCTGGTTTTGCGACATGTAGACTCCATGTAGCACTCAAATTATCCGCAACAAGACGAACGGCTCCCTCTGTTGGTCAGTTATAAGAAACAAAAAAAATTACTCTGTCATCTACACGCTTCGCGAATTTAAAAACGATTTTCAAAATAAGGTTGAGCGTCCTTCGTGTGTCTTCTGACGAATTTTTAAATGAGTTATGTAACTGCCAAAGAATTTTAAGAAATGTCGGCAAGTTCTGAATGTTATCTTTATTAGTAGAACTGTCGTTAAAAAGCACCCTTTACTTAAAAAAATCGTGCAAAACGGGAAGCATACGAGGATAGTCCCCGACCTAACAAAGAAATTATAAAAAAATTGGAGAAAAATATGTTTATTTCACTACATACGAGTACCTAGTCTCCTTTCAGTTCAACACACTTTTCCCAGCGATGCTTAATAGCTTCGATACCCTGTTTATAGTGAGAATCGGCGAACTCCTTAAACTCCACCTCTTTACTGCTGGCAAATCTTTTGCCTCCGAGCCATTTTTTCAAATTCGGAAATAGAAAATAATCCGAGGGGCCTAAATCTGCCGGATAGGGTGCATGAAGGAGCAAATTGAACTTTAACTCATTAATTTTGGGAATCGCGATGACGGATGTGTGAACTGGTGCATTGTCTTGATGCAAGAAAACCTTTTTCTTCGCCAAATGCGGCCCTTTTTTCCTTAATTTCATTAATCAAACGCTGCAATAAGTTAGCATAATACATACACGCCGTGGATTGTTTATCCTTTTTGAAGATAATCAATGAAAATTATCCCACGCGCATCCCAAAAAACTGACGCAATGACCTTGCCTACAGATGGGATTGTCTTCGCCTTCTTTCGAGCCGATTCTCCAGTTTGAGTCCATTGTTTTGACTGTTCCTTCGTCTCGGGTGTGAAGTGATGGATGTTTCATCCATGATTGTGAATCGACGCAAAAACTCGGCTTTAATGCTGTGAAACTTCGCAAACACTCGACGCTGTTTTTTCTCCATTGTGAGTAATCGCGGCACCTATCTTGCGCACAGCCTTTCCCATGTCCATTTTTTCAGTCAACATGCGATGTACAGTGGTTTTTGAAATGCCTACCGTATAGTTCCCGACTTTCAATCGACGGTCATCCAATACTATTTTGTGGATTTTTGGTGAGCTCACTTCATGTGATCGACCACTGAGATGTTAGTGTTGTTAACTCGCACGGCCTCGCTTAAACTCTACCACCCAATATTTTATTGTTGTAAACGAAGGAGCAGATTCCCCCAGAGTAGAATCCAGTTCCGTTTTGATGTTGGTTGGATTGAGGACTTCCAAATGAAAGTATCACATAGCGATGACCTATTTTTTCCATATTTAAAAATTAAATGAGCGTGCACTATTGATGGCTGCCGAACAAATACTAAACAACATAGCGTCGTCATAATTCAAATCTAAGCTTTATAAGGCTGGTGCTTCTACAATTGTCATTCTTTTTAAACAACAATCGCCATCTATACGTCAGGTCGGGTATACTCTCGTATTAATCGTCTGAGATACATAGCTGCGGCATGTAAAGAGAATGATTTTTAAGGCTCTGCCTCTTGACTACAATTGCTTGTTGGAACTTGTTTGCAAAATTTTCACTGCGTAGTAAAACTGTTTTTGTGTTCATATACGAGGGTATACGTAAATATAGAATAGCGGCAGTCGTCAATAAAAGCTAGTGAATGCTAGCTGTGCATCTTTTGACAATTGCTTACCGAAGTTTCAGTCATTTTGGACGCGCAGTTCTTAGTTGACAGTCGTTTGAGTGAGTGTTTTTTGTGAAAATGGAAAAAATCGAGTATCGAGCTGTTATTAAATTCTTGTTTTTGAAAGGCAAAACGCCTACGCAAATCAAAAATGAGTTGAATTCTGTGTATGGGGACTCTGCACCATCATTTACCACGGTGAAATTTTGGGCAGCTGAATTTAAACGTTGCCGTAAGAGCTTGGGAGATGATGAACGTTCGGGACGTCCAAAAACTGCAAACACTGACGATAACATTGCTAAAGTTCACCAAATGGTGTTCGAAGACCGCCGAATTAAAGTGAGAGAGATAGTAGAGGTTAGGAAAATGTCAAAAGAAAGTGTTTGTTACATGAGAAAGCTGTCCGCGCGTTGAGTGCCGCGTTTGATTACATTAAACCAAAAACGTGTTCGAATGAACATTTCCAACGCTCTGTTGGCGCAGTTTAGGCGCAATAAATCCGAGTTTTGGTGCGAGTTAATTACTGTACATGAAACTTGGATACACCATTATACGTTCGAAACAAAAATTCAATCAAAACTGGACCGCAAAGGGCGAGCCGGTTCCATAAAAAGGCAAAAACGGTTTTTTCGGCTGGGAAAGTGATGGCGACTGTTTTTTGGGATAGTAAAGGAGTTATCTTAATCGAATATCTTCAAAAACGAAAAACCATTACAAGAGCATACTACGCATCATTACTTGGCAAGCTGAAGGCAGAAATTACGGAAAAATGGCCGCATTTGCAGAAAAACAAAATCCTGTTTCACCAAGACAACGCGCCGTCTCACACCTCAGCGGTTGCCATGGCGGAAATCCATGAATTACGGTTTGAACTGCTTGACCATCTACCTTATTCACCAGATCTAGCCCCAAGCGACTTCTTTTTGTTAGCTCATCTAAAAACTGCATTCGGAGGACAGAGATTTTCGTCAAATGAGGAGGCAATCACCTTCGTGAACAATTATTTTGCAGAGAAAAACGTCAAGTACTGTTTAGACGGATTAGAGAGATGGGAGCATCGCTGGGAGAAGTGTGTAGAGTTACAAGGAGACTATGTAGAAAAATAAAAAAAAAAATTGAGAAAAAAATGTCTTGTATCATTGTCTTTTCAGACAACCCTCGTATAATATGATCTCATGTATAAAATAAACTTTAATTTCTAGGTCGATGACCTTCTGCCATCTTTCAGGCAACTTCATGATTCCGCGCTCATAAACTTCTGGCCTTAGTAGCACAAAACCGGACCAAGTGCGATTTCAGCTCATCATCATTGATGAAAGTTCTCATTTCTAACTTCGAAACAAATGCAAATCTGATGACTCAAGGATCAATAATTTTTCACGAGTCACAAAAGATGGGTGTGGTAAAGTGATCGCTTCAATGTTTCTTTTTCTTTTCTTTTCTTCAATTTCAATTTATTTAAACAGAGAGGTTTGTACACAAAGACTATAATCTTTTATAGTGCTTAGTGCAAATATAAAAATTAATAAAACTAAAAACTTAAAAACTAAAACATCATGGGAGAAGAAGAAGAGCAGATACGTTGAAAAAATAAAAATTGTGCTGAGAAAGGAGAGTGGTATAACAATGGAAATTAAGGAAAAATTTGTCTTCAAGTGGAGTTGTTGAGAAGTAACGAAGGATTGCACTTTTATAATTCTCGGTATTGTTCTGGGAGGTAATATGTTCCATAATTTAACAGTATAAATGAAAAATAAGCGAGAGGAATTTATGTAATTGTGACGAGCTAAATTTATGTTAAATGTCCTTTCGAAGCGGGAAAAGTTAAGTTTGTTAAAAAGATACGGCGTGATTCTTTTCTTTATAATGTTATGCAGAAAAAATTCGGTTTCTGAATTTTATGAAATTTTGAAGAGTACAACCGGATACATTTCTTGAATATGTGTGTCTACAGAGGCCAAAATATACCTTTCAACATCATTGAAAGCCACTTCGAATTTTCATGGAGAAAAGGAATCGAGAGTGAAGCAAACAACATCAGCGTAAGTGGTAGAACTAGAGTTGTTACAAGCTTTCGGCGAGTTTCTGTGGGTGTAAAACTAGCAGTCAACCATTCTTTACGAGGGCATCTGTAAATGTAGCCCATAACTACGTTGGTGTGAATACAATCCGACAGATTGTAGTTTATTGGATAACCAAGGGTTGTTGCTGAGAGGCTGGGATCTATTGATCTGTTGGAAGTCGGAAGGAACTGCGGCTTGTCTGGGTTTAAATATAGACCATTTAATACTGAACACCTATGTAAATATTTGATTCAGATCCTCATTTAGTCGGAAGCTTAGTTCTTTCATATCCTTTATTGGTCAGATCAAATGAAGTTGAACATCATCTGCACAGTTGTGCACTGAGGAATGTTTTGCAAACAGATGGTAGGTCGTTCTTAAAAATCGGTCCTAGAACTGATAGCTGAGGTACCCCTTGTAGAATAGGTTTAAGAGCTGAAGACTTCTCTCCGGAAATGACTCGTTGCATCCTTCCAGAGAAAAAACCGCGTTTCAGTCTTACAGCCCTGTCACTGAAACCGAACAAATTTTCCAGTTTCCAGCACAGTATTTCATGATTGACCATATCAAATCAAGTAGATATACAAACGTCACTAAGCCCTTATCGAAGACTTGTTTAATTTCGTCGAGTATATTGGTGGTTGACTGGCTTGGAACAAGATTTGATTCGGTTAAGTACTTGATGACGTGATATGTGTCTTAGGATTTGTTTTGCTGTAAGTTTCCCAAAGACCTCAGACAAAAATGCAGAATGGTAATTGGCCTGATATCGCCTGGGTTTGTTGCGTGCGGGTTTATCGCAATAGGTAAAACTTTAGCGATTTTCCACGACTGGGAAAAAGTGAACGTCAAAGGACAATAGCTCGTGATAGAGCCAAGAAGTTTAGAATTAGGGGAAAGGTTATTTTTATGAAGCGATAGAATTTTACTTAATTACTGTCAGATAAGCAATAACAATATTTTCTGTTACCACTTCAAAATCGTCCAATGTGGACATTGGTAACACAAGGTCTTCCCCAGGGATAAGAGAACAAAATCTAATGGCGTCAACTTTTCGACGCTGATGCCGTATTTGATGTATCTTCACCGCTATTGTCATATTTCAAAACTTAAGTATATTCAGTAGCTCGGAGAATATCTTAACTGTGGCTCGTATATTATGTTAGAAGACAGAGCGAGGTGCACGTGTTCAGCGTAATACAGGTAAAGGGGCGCTTATATCTCGGCTTAACCAATGGCTATTGACGGTTTTTAAATCAAAATATTTTGATTCGACGCAAACTCACAACCATACGCAGTTTTTAAAATTGAAACGTTTCCTTGGCGTTTCCTTAGTTTTCGAGGAGACAATCGCACGCAGCTAACGACCTTCTGTGGTCGAAAATCGGATGTCACTTTATTGCCATAAAGTTCAAATGGTTTCTTTGATCGTTCGGTCTTAAAATTTGTATGGGCTCAATAAGTCGTATCAATCAGATTGGCCTTCTGAATTTGAAACTCGTGGAGTAAAACGGAGAAGGTGAGTTGGTCAAATATTCCATTCAATCATATATTACACTACAACTTTGAAACTTTTCTGACTTGTCTGTACATATATTCTACTATTTTAATATCTAATCCACTTCCACACAAAATCTATCTCAATGGCATAGCTATTCATTAGAGATCTTTCCGGCATCCCTTCCTCAGAATAGCTAAAGATATTTCTGCATGGACACTATTGTACGCTTCTAGGCACATACATACATACAAGCAGCTTCCCTCCATCGTTCCACGACTATTTCTAACCATGTAAACAGATCCATACATGGGTACCAGAACCAGCAATTACCAACCACAAGCAGTGCCCAATGCGAACACACCTCTCAATAATCTTTATCGACTGCGATAAATCTCGCTCCTCTCTGTTTCACTCTTGAGGAGGTTTTGCGAGCAAATATATCTTCCATGGCGTATTCCGAGATCCTGAAATCGCGCAATAACGTTTAATTTCTATGCAAAACAGCATCAATAATCAAAAGTGCAGCAAGGAGACCTGGACGCGGGTCAGCTTTTAAGATCCTGGCCAATGATCAGCTTGTAATTTAACGTCTAGGAGTGACCCTTCTCCCAAATGTAGTATAGTACACTACAGTGCTGTGCAGTTCCACTCTGTGATCGTTACTTACAGATGTTAAATCGTGCATAGCTTCCATTTAGATGCACACAGTCCGACCGAATGAGTTTGTCTGTATTATGTGAATCTATGTTTCGTTTGCTGTCGATAAAGATCTCAAAAAAGTGATCTGCCTTTTCGCGCGCTCTCTCCCTTAAGGGAAATAACTCAACGACAAACAGCCACAACACGATGGACAATGTGAGGTTTTCGCGTCCTGCTTTTTCGATCGGAATCACATAAATTTGCATTCGACGAATCGGGGGAAAAAAGAATAAGAAGATGTAGAAGAAACAGGACAAGAAGAATTTAGGAACTGGGTGCAGTTCAGCAGCTCCTTGGAACACTTCTGATGGAGACCAAAAGAATCATCACCTCACACTACAAATCGGACGGTGGGCAACAAGCCACTACTGCTATACATGTAAATGTGGAGGGGGGAACTCTCTGTTTGCTGAAGAAGAATATCATGAGGGAGCAACCCTAGATATAACCAAACCAGGAGAAGAGATCTTCTGCAATGCAATGCCAATTGGAGAATTAATTGCGTCACAAAACCACAACACATTTCAGTGGACATACTGTAAGCCCATGAACCCCATGCGAAAGGAGTTACGAGTAGATACTCTCCTTCCATCGGTTGGAGGTTATTTTGGATTTCGTAAATTGTGTTCGATTGAGCTGGGAGTGCAGACGCACGATCGAATTTACGTTGTTTTGTATAAATCTTCTTGTCCTCAGTCGTCTTTGGACTGCTTAAGTACAAAAGATAGTCATCACTTAATTAAGGAGGTCTCAGCAGCTGGATTCGGCTTCGAATTTGGATTTGTTATTTAGAAAGAAATTTTTCTCACAGCTCTTGGTGACTTGCTACAGTCGTCTAGATGGTTTGGAGCGATTTGTTGACTTGGTTCTCCTTCAATTTACAATGCAGTTCAAGTTGAGAATTGGCGAATAAATCTTGTAAAACGGAATCAGGAAATTTGAACTTCAACATGGAGTGGAGGTAATGTGTTCTTCATAATACAAGAAAGACCTTCCTTAAAATAAAAAACCAGGACTTAAACTATCAAAAGAAGAATGGTAACGACCCACATTTTCACTGCTCCAAAAATCAGAGGACAGACAGCTCACAATTATAGCACACACTTACGAAATGTCAACCAATCAAATACCGTATACCCTCTATTAGTCTATACGAACAATCTACAAGCTATTAAGGCTGCGGGACTAAAATTGTAGATTGAAGTCAATACTTAATGTAAAAGCAAAAAATGGGTGGCTAGGATATGCTATGACTCCTGTATTGAAGAGTACAGACCTGGATATGATAAAAAAAAACAATAAATGCTTAAATATGATGCTGACGAAAACGTACTCCTTATGGGACCATTCTAGAGGATACACTTCCTCTCACTGGAATTTTCAGACCCCCAGTGCACAAAAACTCGACACAGTCATAATGCGACATTAGCTTGTCGATTGCCCTTGAATAGAAAAGCTACACGTAGTAGCGGTCATTCCACTAAAATCCTGGGCCACTTATTGACAAGATTTGCCCAGAGTTGGGTGATGTAAACCGATCACGACTACCAGTTGGTCACCGAAGAACTTAACCCAAGAACGAAGAAAGCACTGGATAAGACCCATATCACCCCAATGTTGATGTAGGGCACGTGAGCATGGACTTAATCTAAAGTGGGTTCATTGAATCCGATGGCTAGGACATGTTGAGCGAAAAGACACCACGACTATGGCCCGGAACGTCTTTGAATCCATTCTGGACTGAAAAAACAGGCCTCACCTGTTGTGATGCGCTCAAATGGAAATGAATCTCAAGCTGTTGGTTGGGGCCCAGGTCCAAACAGAAATGTAAAACCAAATTATGTATGAAATTATCTATGAAAAAATTTCATCATCATCATCAGTCATGCTCAGGAACATCAATTTTCTGAGTAAAGAGAGGTGGATTTCTGGAGAATAATTAGTATGATTTCAGGACTAAACACTCAAAAATCCGATCACAACTGCAGATCCACAATGATGTAATCCGCGGATGCTGAAAGAAGGACACATCAGTTTCATGCCTATTAGGTATCTAGGAGGCATGATCTGTTAATGATTGACAGTTTTTTAACAAACAGATATCAAGTCCGGAACCAAAAGGATCAAGGTTGAATTCCCACAGAATCGTCTTCAGAATCCTGTCGCCGCTGATTAGTCAACCAGTGGATGAATGGCCCACGACCCCATTAGTTATATGAGCTCTCTTTCGCTGGATAGGATAGGACAGTCCTTTGTGGAAGAAGACATCACTAATGTAAAGAAGCTAAAACATCAGAATCTCCCTTCGAGACGGTACAAGAATATCTTTGCTTTGGCAACGACAAATTCTCTAGGTGTAAACTGTAATGACGAGCTTATATTCAACGAAGATGCCAGTATCATTAATAAGCGAGCAAGCTATGCGCTGTATTTGGGAGTTCCATTACACAGGATGAGTTGCGGAATCAGCCAGAAAACAGAGTTATTGATTCAAATACAAATTTTCGGGCATTCATCTGGTACGCTATGTTGCCCACCTTCATAAATAAGATTGGGCTTTTTAAGAGAGGGAGGTCCTGCATATATGCAGGGGACACCATGGCGACTTTACAACGTTTAAATATTACAAGACGAGGAGGCTGTATGACGAAGCGGAGTGACGACCAGTATTCGTTGTAGCTAACACAGAACTTGAGAAGAACCGCCACCAGCAAATGCAAGAGCCTGCGTTAAAAATGGAAAACTATGCTTCTAATGTTAACTTACGAGTTTTACACATTTTCATCAAGTATGACGCTAAAAAAAGTCAAAAAACAGAGGATCACCTTCCTTAGTATCAAAGATTTCGATGAAATTGTTTCCGATTTTTAGGAAATGCTCAAGCTGCCGAGGTTGGCAGGGATGACAAAGCCAGGCATGACTCTCCTCGTCTCGTTTTTCAGATGCTGTCATATGCGGCTTTGAAACCAATGAACAGATTGTGTGTAACGAACTCGACTTTTTGAGTTTTCTCTGAAATCTGATGTAGTTGCGAATATTTGGTCGTAACTTACTCAGCCTAAAATTATAAAGATAAGGCCCAATGGTTTCCGGTGTTCAAACAGTACGGCAAACAAGCTCTTGTACGTGATGTTAAGGGGACATCCTTCGGATTAGATATTGAGTGGAAATGGATTTAATCGCCAAAAGTGAATGGTTCGTTCTGGCTAACAGCGGGCTTGGGGTCGTCACTGTTCCAAATAGTCTGTAGAATATCCCGAATCTCTGATTTCTGTTTAGGTCTTGCTGGCTAGACGTTCTTTTTACTTTTGGTAAAATTTCCAAGAGAGGTACAGCTCTATTTCCTCGACTTCTTGAGCTCCTTCTTTTTTTCCCAGAGAACCGATGTTCCTCAACTCATCACAAGATCGATGAAATTGATTGTTTCCGGAAAGGTTTTGAGTTGTGAGAGGGTTCTCCAGAGCGTAGATGTTAAAAAGTTTATGCGAATTTTCAGCCATCGATTAGCAACATGTTTTTGTTCCTCATCACTCCAGAAGAACTTAAGTTCCCAGCATTTTGAAAGTAACAGTAGAGTAACAGGGCACTGTACAAAAATTTGTCACCATGAGCGCTGACGTTGTTGGCAAATAAATTTTCCACCGCTCCCCAATACTATGTAGAAGAAGTAATGCTTATACCATATTGACAGTACGGGTTTAAAAATTTCCCAAAGTCGGATATGCCGGTGGGTGAAGGCAACTGAAGCAGTTCAGTAATAAGGACGTCTAAACCATATTATTGGGTATATAACTTAATTCGTGCGTTTTTTTTCAAAATTTGAATGTTTATTTAAGAAAAACATGTACAATAGTATTATTCAAAATATTGCCCATCTGAAGTTATGACTTTTCACATCTTTCTCGCAATTTGTGGATCCCATCCCAAAAGAACAGCGCCGGCTTGGCAGCTAAGAATGAACCAAGCCAATTTTTGATATTCTGCTCTGATGTGAACCGTATTTCAGTGAGGGCGTTCTGCATCGACGGGAACAAATGGTAGTCAGAAGGGGCAAGGTCTGGGCTATAAGGCGGGTGGGGTAAGACTTCCCATCCACTGTTTTCCAAATAGTTCTTAACCGGAATAGCAACGTGGGGCCGGGCTTTGTCATGATGGAAAATTATTGCCTCGTGTCTGGTCGCATATTCCGGGCGTTTTTCGGCCACTGCTCTCTTCAAACGGATTACTTGTGTTCGGTAGCGTTGTCCATTGATGTTTTCACCCGGTTTTAGCAGCTCATAATACAGCACACCCATCTGATCCCACCAAATACACAGCATTACCTTCGCGCCATGGATATTCGGCTTTGCCGTTGATTTGGCTGGTTGGCCGGGTTTCACATATAATTTTTTGCGCATGGAGTTGTCGTAATGGATCCATTTTTCATCACCAGTAACAATACGATGCGAAAATGACTTCCTTTTGTGTGGTTCCAGCAGCATTTCAGACATGCAAAACCGCCTTTCGACGTCTCTCGGCTTGAGTTCATGTGGAACCCAATTTCCTTGCTTTTGAATATATCCAGCTGCTTTTAAACATTTTGAAATGGCTGCTTGAGTGACACCCAAAGATTCGGCGAGCTCTTCTTCACCACTTTTAAATAGTGCAAACCACTTTTAGCACGTTCGCTCAGCTAGCGCATGTTCACCATATACTTCCACCAAAATACGATGACTTTCGGCAGCAGTTTTCTTCATATTAAAGTAATGAAGAAGAACTCTCCGCAAAAACACTTTTTCAGGCACAAAGTTCGACATATTTGAGTGGAAAAATGAATGACATATACTGAAATGTGACGTACAATGACAGTAGCTTTCCAACGCATGTTCCAATGGAATAATACAAGTTACGCCATCTCTTAGCAAACCGCACGAATTAAATTATAGACCCAATACATTGAATAGCTCCACTATGAGGATGTCAATTTACGGAAGCTCCCGGCCAAAGTGCTGATAATTGAATATCCTTTGGTCTAGATTATTTCGTCTGTTACTAACTGTTTCCCTTTCGACACAGTTTCCGCCCACAAATCTATCTTCAAAAACTCATATCTACGACAATAAATCTCCTCCTGCTCTCGTTTGCAAAAAAGTGCAATACGACCATTCGTGTTTATGTACGAGACCATCACACTAGGAGAATGCGCTCGCAATTCAGCCAATCAAACTGAAGCTATCGCTATCCATGTACAGTCTGGGAAGGCAACAAAACCAAGAAGCATTCGTTCTCTTCATCCTGGCTACCTCTGATTATAATCTTCCATCACTTGTCCAGCGTCCCACAAGCGACATCCGAAATCAAAGCACATCAAGCCGGTTGTACATAGTCACATTGCTATCCTCAACCTTCTACCATATTGCCTGTTCCAATCAAACTACAACACCAAAGCTGTAGGGAGAAAACACGTTGTCGTCTGTGTAGAGGATGTCGGAGCATTCCTTCGCTTGGTTGGCCAACAACAACAGCAGCATCTCTTTGCATCCTATGAATACGAGTCCTTCTGAGGAGATACATGATGCTGCAAGGACACACGAACGAAAAAAAAAACACAACACCTTACTCTGCATAGACTGGAGAAAATCCGATACTGGTTATAAGGAAGACCAGGAAAAAAAGTCTGAAGCAGACAGACAGACAACAAGGATAACAAAGCGCCAGGATAACGAATAGAAAAAGAAGAAAAACATAAAAGAAAATTGTTTGTATAAATGGCTTGATGCCTGTTTGTTGTTCATCACATGTCCGCAAAGAACATTTTTAGTTCACTTTCCACTCAGACTAGGGCTGGAATAGCAGAGGCTTGAATAGCATCCACCTTACTCGTCTGCAAGATATTCTTCGACCGTGGAGAGCTAAGCCCTCTTCGGTTAGTGGTAGTCTTCATGTACATCGTCGGGACGAAAACTCATTGTTGACATGTCCATGACGAGGTTCCACTAAACCCCTACCATTTAAAACGGGGACATGGTTAGAAAGATTTTTGTTTTTTTTTTTTGTTGCATTTTATTTGCTTCCCTGTTAAGTGATGCTGATCCCTGGAAGGATATCCAGTTTTATGCTCTGTTTGTCCTTCTGGATTGCGCTGCAGTCCTTTGTTTCATATGGCCCATGTGAGCGAATGTACATACCTCTGCAAGCGCCCCTATGATAGAGGAGGTACGTACTCGTACATACATACATACGTTGGAGCTATGATGACAAAATGGTGGACATCTCACATAACGTTCACCATCAACAAACAGAGATCCTTGCTCGATGAAAAGGATTATCATAATAAAATTTCGTGTGTGTACGAGTATTTCTCTTTTCTGCATTTTTTTCGTCTACGTGTCAGGTCAACAACTTTTGACTAAATTACCATTTTCTCCATCTCTCTAGGTAGCAATAAACAAATTCAACTCATCCTCGGGCGCTTTGTTTTGTCCGAGTAGTAGAGCTAAAACCAGAAGTAGAACAAGAACGAGAACGAGAACGAGAACTCATAGAGCAGGCAGGACTCCTCTATGAGGAGTTGTTAATAATTTGATTATAATTTATGTGGATATTCTGCTGCTATGCCAGGCAACTGCTACTACTATTGTACTACTCCCCTTGTCCCATTAAACGTGACACTAATGACATTTAACACAACCCGTTTGGTCGTTTCTCTATATCCCGACAGACACAAACACAAACATATGTAAATACAGAGTTACGCTAAGAACGCTAAAACTATTCTCTCATAGCATAGCGTAATCCTTGGTTCGAAAAATACAAATTCTGACGGTGAATTATGATTTTAATATGAGCGCCATCTAGTGGGTGGTTGGTTGGCTCAATGGCGTTGCAAGAATCTTGGCATGTTGGCCAACTAATAAAATGTTATGTATACGTCCTGGAGGAACAATTACATAATTTTGCCATTTAATGAATTTATTTGCAATTGTCTTATAATTTACACCATCCACTGTAACATGGTCTGACGTTTTTTGGGGTGGGGTGAGCTTGCCAAACAAGGGTTAGGGTTCGGTACATGCTAGGATCTGGTTAAGGAGACCGCGCTTTTAATTGTGATTTGTAGATTTGCGTAGAGTTTGTAGCTTAATGAATGGAGATCAAGGGTGCAATTTTGGTAAACAAAACACAGGATTTCCATGTGAAGGAATACCGAAACCGTTGGGGTAGTTGGAAGTCAATTCCGAAGACCTAAGCAAATGTCTCTCAAGTAAGAAATTGGGACGGGGGTAGTATATTGATGTTAAAATGAAAGTAGGAACGCCTCAAGTAGGTACAAGTTTTATGGTTGCCTACAACTTTTTTTTGTTTTCAACTTTTGCAATCGTCCTTTGGTCAGATAGATGTTTTGTGGGTTTTTTTCAGAATTTTTGCAAACAAAATCAAAATGTGACGTGATAAAATCCATTCGTGATACAAGGAACATGCAAACCAGTACTAGTCCTAAGCGTTGTAGCCGTGAAAGTGGTAGCAACATCCGAAGTAAGACTTAGCTCTTCACTACTCGTGCCAACCTTTTCCTTTAGGAGAACTTATCGCCAGGTTATTCGTTGGATAAAACAACCAATGCTGGACATGTCGTCACATATCCGGTAAGGCTTGGGATTTCCAACCGAAAATCATATTTCGGATATATACGATGATAGTTAGGCCTATCATCAGCTACAAATCTGTTGCATAGAGGACTGAAACTAGAAGATAACAATCGTGAAGCAAGACCGTCTTTGAATGAAGCATGCTTTCGGAAACCATGGGAACATGCCTTACGACAGCTTAAGAGTCACCAATCGAATTCATTCCGTTACGTATTTTTATATCAATAAATGTTGCACTAAGCAGAGTCACAAGACTTATTCCCTAAGTGGAGAACATCTCTAGTAGACAATCAGGTCACGTTGTGATGCTCACTTATTTTCTTCAGTTGGAAATGATCAACATGGTATCCGAGTTCATGTCCTACACAAACTTGTTTAAAGGAAAATTTGAAATTAAGATCCGAAATCATTTTGACTGGGAATATGTTAAACGCTAAAGGACCGATGTAGTATTTTTTTCTATCGGAACAGAGCACTCCGACAAAGAACTAGTTCATTGTAATGCTTAAATGTTGTTTTTATTGGAATTTATCAGTCTTTTGTAGAAAAATGAGTGAGCGATTTTGTCACATCACCGTATCTTGTACAGCCTAATGCGATTGTAGGCCGGACACTCACACATATAAAACTTCGCGGTTTCATCACTCTTACTGCAAACATCTCAAGATGTTGTGTCGCTTATACCACCACACCACCTCAGTGTTTAGCAAAAACGTACGACGCCAATAAGCAGTCACAGTTTCTCCTACTTAGGGACAGCTGGAAAGAGGCGTCGGAAAGCATTTGTTTGGTCTGCCGGTAACCTGGAGGGTCATATGAATCTTAACTGGAAATCGATACTAGAACCGAAGTCACAGGCAGTCCTAACTCAGATCCCAAAAAACTCTCCTATGTGCCTTGCCTGGCAAGTTCATCCCATTGTGACATGGAACCTAAACAAGGCTCATTGAATTCAGCGTACCGAATGCATTAGGAGAACTCTTGTATTGGAAGTTATGAGAGGGTTCATCAAGGCTTGGCATTTGTAGCAGATGTAAAGGGTCTTTAATTAAGCGCTTCCTGGAATATAACATCGTTCAAATGTCCGCCGCGGCTTCTCTGGGTGGCGCGCATCCGAAATGTCAAATTTTCCATGACTCTGGCATGGAAAGCATGACAGCATAAAACAGACTGAATTTGACCGATGGCATGGGTTTTGTTGGCTTCAAGGGCCGCTGTGGCTTGTGGCTTATTCGCATAGACCTCCGATTTCAGAAAACCCCACAAGAAAAAGTCTAATGGGGTCAAATCGCACGATCTCGATGGCCAGTTCACATCACCTCCACGTGAGATGACCACGCCCTCGAATCTCTCGTGCAGAATCTCCAATGTGGCGTGAGCTGTATAGCACATAGCGCCGTTCTGTTGAAACCACATATCGTTGGTGTCCATTTCATCCAATTCAGGCCAAAAGAACTCGGTAAGCATCGACCTATAGCGCTCACCGTTGACGGCTATGGCCTGCCCAACGTCGTTCTCAAAAAAATATGGACCGATGACGCCGCCAGCGCAAAATCCACCCCAAACAGTGACTTTTCGGAATGCATTGGATGCTCTTGGATCTCATGTGGATTGCTATCGTCCCAAATTCGACAGTTTTGTTTGTTGACGTACCCATTCATACAGAAGTAGGCCTCATCGCTGAAGATGATTTTTCGTTGAAAATTAGGATCAGTTTCCAACTGCTTCAGAGCCCATCCATGGTCGTTTACCTTCAGCTCCTGGATCAGTTGAATTTTGTACAGATGCAGGTCCAAATCACGATGCAAAATTCGCCAAGTTGTGGTCTGCGAAAGGCCAAGTTCTTGTGAGCGGACAGCTGCGATATTTTCGGCAGATCTTGCGTTTCGTTGACGTACGGGTGTTGATTTATTGTTCACTGAACCAGTGGACTCAAATTTATCCACCACACTGCGAATAGTCCTCTCTTTAGGACGATTATGGCGACCGTAAAATGGGCGAACCCGCGAAACGTTGCCTGAGCAGAACACCCATTTTGATAAAACAGTTTTATCATGTGCACGTGTTGTTGAACGCTATGTCCGTCCATGGTGATTTGGCAAAACAGACTGGATAATTGACAGCCAATCTGACAGATGTAGCTTCAACAATATGGCCGTTATCGACTGTCAAATTTCAGAAGTCCCTGTTGGAAGACCCTGTAGATACATTCTTCGCCCTCTGCGACGATTCTTCACAATAAAATTTATTGCCATCAGGATTCTGTAAATCTCCCCTTAAAAAACAGAAGTAAGTTTTTTTTAAAAAAAAGCATCGGCGACACATCCTAAATCAGGTTTGGAGCCATCCACGAATCCCCGGCTACTTTGCGGACAATTTTGTTGAAACTATTCCTGGTGTTGGTGGTCCATTTGACCTAAATCAGAAAGCCTCAAAAGTGCGCAAGCCAATTTGTTTGTTATATATGTACGTATATGTACGCAACAGCGAACTGTAGGGGCTGTACAGAGATGCCGACCTCGTCATTAGAGCTTGAATAACCCGGCTTAGATAACTACGTCGTCTTGAGAATATATACAGCAGCGTCCCAGCCTGGAAAGTTCTCAACTCCAACCCAGAGGGACAGCGCAATAACGGACGACCTCATCTTAGATGGCGCACATAATTGGAATGAGGTCCCCCAGCCAACTTCGTGTGCTTTCCTGGAAGCAGCTGACGTAAAAACCGCGTTAGCTGAGAAAGCATGTCAGCTGAGGCCCACATAATGTGAGCCAATATCAACCTCGAGACAGCCACTAAAAGTTCCACAATAAAGCAGCACTTAAGGCGGAAGGTTATCACTGTGTGAACACAAAAACGGAAGCAGTTTGCTTCAATAATCTGTAAGGCCAAGCCTAGGTCAGGTTCTAGTGGATCCCAAGTCACAGAGGTATTAAAGGTAGGAAAGTGGCTGCTGAATCAGTAGCAAATGCTCTACTGAAAAGTACATAAGTGCCGAATTCTTTCTGTGGCTGATCTAAATCTTTCGAGTGCCTTATACAGGTTTCTCTTTCTATGCTGCACCCATATGGCAGTACTGATACAAAGTTTGAGCAAAAAAATTGCAAATTAGTCATACTGTTGAAAAGATCGGTTTTCTAGACTTCTATAGGAGCATTTGAAGTTCGGATTCTGATGACCTTATCGAGTTCATGGTTAAAGCCAGCCGAGTCAATTCGTGCTGATGCTGATGCGAAAGTATCTCACAGAGTTCCCTTACCATCGTTTTGTGTTTAAATCTGTTGATTGCGTCCGGCTTGAAGCCCCTATCTTGCAGAAGCACTACAAGGTCTTGAAGTCTATCCATTTAGAACCTAGAGATAATTAACTTGTCATCAGGAATACTAATAAAGGAGAAATATGGAAGCGCTCTTAACTAATAAGATCTTTCCATTTCGCTTTCGACATCACGGGAACAGTTTATTTAATTGAGGTATATCTGGTTCGTTGATTCCCGTTCGTTTGACATTGCTCCCGGGCCAGGGCTGACCGATACTCATCGAGATCAACCATCAATGGTGCGTTTTTTCCTTCTCTGATCACAAATACATTGAAGTACCTTATGTTGGTGCTTAAATTCCCACCAATTTTGGCTTAGGTAAGATCTGTAACTGCTTGAAGTTTTAGTTGTAGACTCCGAGTCCTCGATATCTGATATTCTTTTTCTTCAAATTAATAGATATCGAATTGAAACCTCTTGCCAATTCTACGAAACTTGGTTGGCTACCACCTTATCCAAAGTCAACTTGTCAAAAGTCTCCACTTTTATTCACACCAGTCTCACTTTGCCAACCCACATCCACACATGACATCTACAGTATCACTGTATCGCATAATGATATATTTTTCTGCCTAATTAACATCCTAAATCATGTGATTTGTCGCTTAACTGGCTCAAAAAGCAAGCCCACCCCGAAAATTCATACACCAACACGCACACTGGTACATCCTTGTCAAATGGTATCTCTCTGCCTTCGGTGTGATACGAGTATCAGCAAAACGCGCAGTAAAATGTATACCCCATAGCCAAGCCATTCACAAGCTCCCATCCATATGTGTTTTAGTATGGCTAAGGACCTCTATACATAGAACCTCTCCAACTGGCATCCCTTTCCAGTGTAAAAGCTTCTCCGTCTCCTAATTAAAACGAATCCATGCGCCCCTGCCTTGATCTGATTTATGGTCGTCGAAGGAGTTTGGGGGGCGCAAAATAGACATATACATCATTTACCCGAACGGTACACTACTACGGTGTATTCGTACAAGTAGTACGTTCTGGAGTGTTCTTTCTGTGTGACAAAAAAGTTATCCCGAGATATGGCAAGTGATATGGCATCCAAGTGTCGTGCCAAAAAGCAAACACAAGCCAAGATGAATCCATGTTTGGTTCCTTTGCCTTTGCCTTTGCCTTTGCCTTTGCCTTCGCCTTTGCCATTCCTTTCCTTTGCACATTGCTTGGGTTGGTTGTCTTATTTTTATTTTTCACTTTTTTAGGATTTCAAAATGACGCCTCCGATATATGATGCCTGGAGGCGCTTTAAATGGCGCTCCTTCACCTTCCCGCGCCGTTTGTATGGGTAAAGGGAGAAAAAGTCAAAACCTGAAAGAAGAAAAGCCAGAAGAAGCACTACTCGTACACAACAGCACAAGTCTAATTTGAATGATATACCAAAGTAAAAGGCCATGCCTAGTGGGGTTGAGTTTTGTATCATATCGCCTTCATCAACCCTTTACCTTTTGTTTCTTCTATTTCCCCGTCGTAACCCCTGAACAACACTAAGATACTCGTACTTTTAACTTTTTGTAGGTGTTTCACATGCACATGAACCAGGACCAGTACAGGAAAAACAAAAAACAAAAAACAAAATACAAACAAAAAAAGAAGATACCCGCAGTCACACAGCAAACTGCTATAAATATCTGAAAGGATAACACAGGACCACTACCACTACCTACCATTACCTACAAGCGTCAAGCATCGAGTAAGGTGCATAGGGTCCTCGCAAAATACCCTTCCTCTGATTGTAGTAGCTCTAGTGAACCTTTTCTCCTCGTATCATGTCTCGCTGTCAGGATAACAGTGGATGGCGCAGCAACGACGATAGAGTGCAAAGACTGGTGGTTCCTATGAGTATTCGTATGTCTATATGGATAGGTGGGATCCACCCACCTATCTGTCTTTCGATTGCACGGATTGGATCCTAGAACTAGAAAATATTTATGAATATCCTTTGCCACACTCATACACGTCCTGCTTCTGTTCTTGTTCTTGTTTCTGTTCCTATCCTACCTCCAACTCTACGAACTCTACGAGTACTGTTAGCTGCGAGTGTATTGTTTGAAAATGTAAAATGAAGAAAACTGTAATAAAATTTGATTTATTGGAGACAAGATTCAAGCATGTGTGTATCATGTGGAGGATAGATCCTTGTTGTATCCTGCTGGGAGCGACTGTATACCTTTTTCTCTTTCCACCCTTCGATAGATTGTGTTTGTGTATGCATTCTTGAAGGGAAGTCATGGCAGGAAAGATGAGCAACAACAAAAAAAAACGTCAAAAATAATTTTCCGTTTACGTTTTGAAGGATATATGCAAAAGTGTATGAAAAGTTGTAAATAAGGAGTTTGCATCCTGGCATGTTCTTGCCATTGCAAGCAGTGTTGGCGGCGGAAGAGATCCCTACAATTTTTCTCAATTTTGCGTTTTTTTTTTTTTTGTTTTGTTTGCATTGCTTTCGATTTCAGGATGCTTTTTATGCTTTTTGCCAGGGAGAAGGGAGATTTTTTGTGTGCCTCTACGAGATTTTTGAGTTGCATCGGTTAAGTGATGCAGAAAGGAGGCAACGGGTTAAAGCAGGTAGTGGTTTTGAGTGTTGGGAGGATTCTTTCTTATCTCGTGTCGATGTAGTTAGCTGGTTCTTTTTTTGGGAGTGATTTTGTTGTGATTTTTACTTTGGACAGGTGCACAGTCAGAAAGGGGGAGGTAAAAGAAGACCTTGAGCATCTCAGAGCTTAGGAGCTTGGTTTTTTTGAGTTTTGTTTATGGAGGAGGAATCTATCTCCGTGGCAGTTTATGGAGTACAGGAAGGACCTTCATTTTTTGATCTATGGTCTTTCGAATGGGAGTTTTTTTTTGTTTTTTTTTTTTTTTGTATAGATACTGTTGGTGGGATGGAGGATTTATAGTTTTTTGCTGGTATTTATGGATTTTGGTATAACCTGTCAGGATCGATGATTTATACTGGTGACAGAGAGAACGAGAGTGCATGAATTTGGAGTCATTTGCTGCTGAGAGAAGTGGGATGTGTAAAGGCGTTTTTTTTTTTCCTCATCTGTGCAATATTTTTGTGTGGGTTGTAGAAGTTCTATCACAATCTAAGGAGGTGAATTTTTCAGGACAAAATTTTTACACTCCATTAGGTTGGTGGAAACAGGATTCCTGTTTTTTTTTGCAGCTGCTACTGTTTGTTTTGATTTCGTTGTAACACCGATGTAAGCTTGGACTTTGTATTGTGTTGGTTTGTAGGTTGAAAAAGGTTTTAAGAAGAACTGATGGGATACGAGAAAGGTAAAAGTATTATTAACTACACAATATGAAGGAAAAAGGAGCAACAGTGAAGTTGAATTGTTTGAATTTTTTGAATAATGGGCTTCACAACGGTATCTTGCATGTACAAAACTGATTTGGAATGTAAATTAGATTTAATCCAATCCATTGTGGGAAAACGAAAACGAGTAAATACTGACCTAGTTACATATGTTTATCACACTTTTTCACCTATATGCATCATGAAAGCCATTATATTCGGTATTGTAACCTCCCTCAGTGTCAGCCTTCCTGATATGGAACTGATTATGTAGATCCGAAGGTTTCCAAGATTTATCGAAAGTACAAATATGGTCGATGGCCAAGACTACACTGAAGAGGACCTTTCAGATTGGTGATGTCTACGCTACGAAACCACGAAACTAAAATCGGTATGCCACCGAACAAGAAGAACTTACCAGTGTTCCCGGACTTGGGATGCCAGTGCAATGCACATGTAATCCAAATCAATCAAGAAGCAATAATCCGACTAGCAGATGCCGTTCCGTTAGAGTTTTTATCAGATTGTATCATTGAGGCCGAAAGGCTGTCGCATGTAACCGCCAACATGTCCGATACTGCTGCGACAACATTTCTCCATCAAAGAAGTCGATCAAATTCATGAAGGGAATACCCCATACCTACAATATAATTCACGCAAAGAATTGTCCTCAGCTTTTAAAAAGGTGTGGGGTAAAAAATCGCCGAGACTGGATGGTGTTACAAAGAAATGTGATGAGCATCAGAATATTTTAAGGGATCTAACGGAAAGAGTCTTAAACTCATTCTCTAGCTTACCCCAAAAGTGTGACTTAGGCGTAAAACCCAATTGATTCCATTTACCTCAATTTCTATCGACTAGAGCTTGTCAATGTAGCAAATTTTCTGGAAACGATTCTGGACAATAAATTCAATTGTGAGCTAAATATTCGAAACGGGTTAGCAAAGCCTGGATCGCTGTGTTTACATGCAGAAAGCAGTTTGAAAAAAATGGTTACTATCATGCTTCTAGAAGTTATCGTTTTGGCTCTACACTTCGGTCGTGAGAATTATACTAATGTATAGTAAGGCAGTGTGGGGGCCGGTGCTGTTTATCCAGCTACTTATACTGTTTACTACTTGGGAGGTTCAAAAACCAGCCTGCTTGTGTATCAGCGGTGCGGTAAAATCAACACCCATTGCAGCACTGGACATATGCACTTTATCACCTCCTTTCTATCCGCTATCCACATCTATATGAAGCAGATGGCAGCCTGGCAGTCTTCCAAAAACTACCCCTCATTCAATCAGTCTCTAAAAATACCCGTCTATCACAAAATCAAAAAATGTCAACAGATGACCTCCCTTTCGACAAGTTTTGCAAAAGCTGTAAGATTGAAAAGGAAGAGGAAACTGCTCCGCTCCATCCATCAGAAGAAAGCTCATCTGGGTAACTTTTCTTTAACAGCATTAGAGATCTACCTAAAATAACTCTTCACATCAAATAGTTCAACTTCTGAGCAATTTTGACCGTTTCTGGTCCTCGTGATCTTCTTGTCTCCTTTTGCATAATGCTATGGCATCACAAACGGTCTTTTATCATCTAAGTGAGCCTGTTCGATGCAGACTACCACTTCATTAACCTTACCAAACCTAATACACAGTTTTTTGTTTTGCATAGGTAAATGTCCGGAGTTTTGTGGATCCGATTAAGTCCGATTGCGGCAATTATAACTCACGTTAGGCTTTCGGCGTGGCTCAGTAGATAAGTTAGAAGTTCGGGTTCAATTCACAGAGAAAAAAACACCATAAACCAGAAACAGATATCCCTGACGTTATATGGCCTTGCTGTCCGGATACCTTTATGTAAATAGTTTGTAACTAAAGTTATGTACTTCGTCCCGTATCTATCCACTAAATTTTTTATTTTTGTTTTCGGATTTTTGTAAATAAGGGCAAGTTATTTCGAAGCGAATTGTTTATTTCTGGGCTCCTCAACTAAAAGGGAAACGAAGTTCTACAACATGAAAAATTATTCAGTGTACGGAACTGCAAACTTGTAAAAAGAGGCAGATGGCTGCATCTGCAATGCATTTAAGGTCCCATCCTTGCACTCAATTTCTCATCAAGAACAAAACTCATTAGACTTCTTTCGCACTTTCAACTCAAACAAACAAAAAATAATAATAACAAAAACAAACCAAACAAAAAGCAAAACCATTTCACTTCAAAATGGACCAAAGGACACTTTTCTTCTACTTCAAAGCTTACAAAAAAAAAAATAAAAAATTGTTGAACGAAACACCACCCAAAGATCAAGCCAAACCCCCAAACTGATTTATGTCCAAGTCAAACCGCCGCCTGCACTGCATCAGGACTAACTCTTCTCTCAGTCTTGTACACCTAAAAACTTCTACAAAACGAAATCAACCGACCAACCAAATACCAGGATCTCTACCCTTGGCCCACAAAAAAAAAAACAAAAAAACAAAAATACTCCTAAAAGTCCTTCATGCACATGATGCCTGTCCCTGGTACAAACACAAGAGCTGGGGTAAACAGGGACGATTGAAATTTATGTTGTGACACTTTAAATTGCGCAATTTTATGAAATCCTTTTTCTCTGCTACATGCCCAAAGTTGGGAGTCGTCCATCCTGTTCAGTGTACACAAGAATTTATACTCCTCTAGCAATGTCCAAAAATTGTACACGATTTTGTCGGAATGCAGGCCAAGTCAGGCAACGAAGAAGAGTCATTCATTTTCCGAGCTCTCATTTCACACCAATGGAATGACTTTGTGCGATTTCGATGGCATCGCCATCACAGACAGAACAAGTGCGAACCAAGTGGCAAGCGCAAGAATCCTTGAACACTTCATTTGAAGATTTCTGATTTTTTGTTTTTCTGTAAGACAGTGTTTGTGTAGAGTAAGTGGTGGGTGCTGCAATTGGTCTTAAATGTTTACTTCGATTTTTTCTTATTAATTTTTGGATGCAGTGGTTCTCGGATGAGCTATGTTACATTTGTGAAATGCATGGATTAAGTGAGTAGCGCAACATCAAGGTGCAACATGATAAATGTGGTGATGCAGTAGTATATACCACTGGACATGCCGATGTAAAAGAAGGTAGGAATAACTTTTTCCTGTAGCATCGTAATGATACCTCAAAACATCTAAACGAGGACATTTAATTTTTCACAGAGAGTTTAAATGTAAAGTTTGACATTGATAAGAAACTGCAAAGGCCTTATCGGTTTGACAGGCAAGTTACCACCCTGGAACGTAGGGCGTGACACAAGTCACATTCATACCAAGTTAGAATCGCCCCATAAGGATTGTCTAAACTTACTCATACTATCCCTTGGTCAGATATTATAGGCGTATTCCAGATTCTTTATCATATAATCGAGGAGAGGTATATGCTTCAACAATGTTCACAAATCATCCAAATTATTTTGTGAAAATTCGCAGTCATTTACTCGAACGTCCCTGTGACGTATTTTGGGAAGAAAAAAGGGGCTACGTGGTTTCAACAGAACAGGTACCACTTGTCGTATTTGTACAACGCATGTCACAATCGTATTATTAAAGACGAAGATCGGTGATCGTCTTATCGCCAGAAATGGCCATGTCGTAAGCCGTCCCTCATAACATATAGTGCACGACACCACGTCTGGAGACAGACTGATGTATAACATCACTATAGCCATCATACGCTTCGGTCGGTCACCTGATTATCAAACCGTCAACCAAATTGATCATGTTGCGATCGACGCAAGACACAGTAGACTTGGACCACCACCCTCGTTATAGCCAAAAGGATGTCTCAAGCACCACAACAGCGAAGGTATACCGTCAGGTGATTTAACATTGAATGGCTGCAATAGCAACAATCCGCCAAAGTATTTGGTCCATAGTGAAAGTAAAAAGGTGCTACTCCAGGAACAATGCTCGAATATTTTATAAAAATGTAAAAAGGACATGTCAGTGCAAGAAAACCCGAACTGAGGCCTGTGGCAATGAGCAGCGAAGCATAGTTACAACCGGTACTGAGGATATGGAAAAACCTTTTTTGCAAACTGCTAAACGGCAGTTAACTGTCAGACAGTATGAACCACTCAACCTGGACGGTAAAAGTCAAGTGATTCGTGCACCTGACCAAAATGAATTTAGGATAGCAATATCCAAGCTTAAGATCAACAAGGCCGCTAGATCGGAAAGCCTACCTGACGAGCTCTTTAAGGCAGCGGGAGATACTAGAGAGTATGCACCAACTCACTTCCAAGAATGAAACCTTGGCACCATTTGGCTCCACAAGAAACAAGACCCTCTTCCCTAAATATTAAAGCACCCGTTCATAAAATGGGGGGGCTAAGACTCGATCAAGAGCTTGATTTGGGGTTAAAATGCGAGACCAAGACGAAGTCTTATTTCTGGAATAAGACTATCACCAAGGCTATGATAGTCATCCAAGAAGAATTATTACAAAAATTCAGCAAAGGCTACCGCGGCCAATAATACAAGTAATGAAAGCAACTGAAGGGAGCATAGTTTAAACTAAATTGACGAGGTAAACGCTGAGCTTAAGAAACCTTTGACATGACTACTTGGAACTGTGTAGAGCAGCATGTTCTCATATCTATTTCAGGATATGGAGTAAGTGAGATGCAATTTGATCAAACCCGTCCAAATAAAATGATAAAATGCGAAGTAGGGAACATCGAGCACCTCCTGTCGGCTGAGTTTAGGTTGGTTTCTGCTTGCTCAATACTTCGAGTCCATACCACTGCTACGTACGTACCATTTAAGAGGTCCTTACTATCCATTCGATCTAATGATTAATATCATAAAATCGTAATAAATTATCGAAATGGTATGGTCCGGCACAATAAATTTGTTGCCATATTTTCATCCCACCAGGTGATATTCATATACTCGTACATATGTACATATAAATGTATATACGTATCTATAAGTACACACTCTTCGCGAGCCTAAATATCCAACTGACAGGCACCTTAACATTCCATAAGGAAACCGAACTCAAAGAAGATTTAATGCGTCCAATGATCTCCACTCTCTAAACCCATAAATTCTCTTCAGATATCAAAATTCAATTATTTCGTTTCTTTCATTTCATTTCGTCTGTATGTATCTATCTGTCCGTCTGTCCAATGTTCGTCTGCGTGTTCGTCTCCATCTTTCCTCTTTATTGTCATCGTTCTCATCATCATCATCAGTGTTCGTGCGAACATCCTCATCTTTGTTTCCACTTGGAGATATCTGAGGGAATCACTTGTATTCCCATCGCTTGGTAACCAGTCGCGATGATCGTAAATTACGATATTATACGCGCGATCGATTGTTGTGCAGCATTCGCGGGCGGAATTATCTTCCAGGATCTGTATAATTACAGAGGATCCCAAACATACTCGTACAGTCCCAAAACGAACAGAGAACAGAGCAAACAGACAGCCACAAACAAAATGAATGATCCACGCAAGGCAGTACCGCGATTTATGAGGCTCAAAACCAATCCCAGCTTCAAGAGCTGATCAGTCCAGCAACGACGAACCAGTTCCAGATGGTTGCTCATCACTGTCGGTATCGGCTCTTCGTATTCAGTCTTCAGTATTTAGAAAAGCAAAACGACTACGTAGAGAAGCCAGCAAACCAGCGGTACGCATCTCACAACACAAATCAACTTCATCCGGCAATGCTTGGTGTATAGGAGGAACGTTTCTTGATGATCAAGACCCTACCGGAGTCTGGCATATAAATTACCTGTGACTCCATTTGAGTGCTGGCTGGTATCCTAGCGCGCGGCATGGTGTATGATGTGATGGTGTGCGTACATAACTCATGTCATTAAGAGCCAAAGTGTGTTCATCTCATTGGATATTGGTGTTTGGTGTTTGGTGCATCAATGTTATTGTTCTCCCTGCCGAGATGATTGTGGGATTCGGCTGGGTGATGAGGATTGATGGCACATACCAAAACATCGATCGAGCCGGCATAAGGCGAATCAAAGATGAAGAAATTTTCCAGCTTTTATGAGCATTAAGGAGATTTGATTGGGAACCAGTTCCACCAGATCTTAGTAGGAAGGGTTTATGAGCATTTTACGAGCTCAGGGAGTGGTTAGATGAATATTTAATGGGATATTGTTCCATGAATCGGCTGGCAGTTTCATTTATGATTATACATATCATATGTACAATATGTATATGAATATTTTTGAACCGACATGAACTGAATGAAAGAAACTTTGCTGGAACAGAGTTAACAATCAAGATGTCACATACTCTGGTAGTAATAGCGCTTGCAGTTCTAACCAACATTATGCCACAAATTCAACTGTGACAAGTTCAGCTTTTTGGACATAAAGGACAATCAGGGAAACATTCGGTTGGACATCGAGAATTCGAGTGGCTCTTTCTTTTTGACGACTTTTTTTATGAACATGAATATGTACATTCATCTTAGGTACATTAGACAGAATGAGGCTTTGCTGGACCACGGTTCTTTAAACAGCAATTGCTAAAATTGATGAGTAAGGAATAAGATTCCTAGCTGATCCTCATTCTTCTTGTTGTTTTAAAGCGGAAAAACTCTATGAATTGAGCAAAGCTCTATCAGTTTTGCAATAACTAACTTTGAATGCATTACAACAGCTCCAGCTTGATTTATGAATAGCTAAGGGGACTATCAACATACTCGTACATACATGCGGATACAATCTTTGGCTATGTGATGCTTCTTTTCGAATCTAATCTGGGAGAAATAAGATCATCGGCTCATTATTGCACTGTTTCTGACAAGGATTTGCTCTTTCTCCTCGAGTCTTTACAAAATTTCTCCAGGTTTTGGTACTGGGTCTATCTTTGGTTGGGTCCAAACATCCAAGAATCTTCACTTGGCTAGCATTCTGCCTATAAAGTCTTCTTCTTTCTTTTTGCTGAGAAATAGCATTTCATATGTACAAATATGCGAACATGAGCAAGCCTGTTCTGTAGTTCAAATTCTCTGGCAACCGATGAGCTGATCCATGTTTCCATGATTCCCAAAAAAGTCATCTCCAACTGATTTAAATAGCTCAGCAAGCAGTTCGTCTACTTCAGCAGCTGCATTAAGATTTAGTTAACTTAGTCTAGGTCAGGGGGATGGAATTCTTTGTCATCTTCATCCAGGGTGGAAGATTCAGTCTGCCTGATAGCGGTGTTTTGACCACGGCTGCAGAAATGGTCATATTCTCAGTATATTATAGCCCTGGCATGTTCGTTTTATTTTATGGTAAAACTTTCGAATGTCATTCCTGCAGGAACGGCTCTTCATTTCATCGATCACGCGTTTTTCGAACTTTTTCTTTATCTTTCCGAGCGGCCTGAGATTTTTGATGTCGAACTTTGGTGGTTTTACGAGGGCGGGTCAATAAGAACGTGACTTTTTGAATTTCTGACCTCTTTACTGAAACAGCAACACTGCTCCTGTCAACAGGCATCTGTCAGTTGACTCCTGTCAAAATTTAAACTTGCTGCGTCAGTTAGTTTGTGTTTGACAGCTATTTTTATCAGACTACTCACTAATTTGAGGAGAAAATGGAAAAAAGTGAATTTCGTGTGCTTATTAAGCATTATTTCTTGCGAAAAAAAACCATTACCGAGACCAAGGCTAAGCTTGATAAATACTATGGGGACTCTGCACCATCGATTTCAATGGTAAAAAAGTGGTTTACTGAATTTCGTTGTGGCCGTACAAGCACTGAAGATGCCGAACCTCCTGGACGCCCAGTTGAGGTCTCTACACCCGAAACAATCGAAAAAATTCACGATATGGTGTTGGCCGACCGAAGATTGAAAGTGCGAGAGATTGTGGAAGCCGTAGGGATCTCGCATGGCTCAGTGGTTTCAATTTTGAATGATCACTTGGGCATGAGAAAGCTTTCCGCAAGATGGGTGCCGCGTTTGCTCACAGTCGACCACAAACGCAATCGTGTAACAACTTCACAGGAAGGTTTGGCGTTGTTTAATCGCAATATGGAGGAGTTTTTGCGCCGTTTTGTAACCGTGGACGAAACATGGATCCATCACAACACACCAGAGAACAAACAACAGTCAAAACAGTGGGTTTCTAAGGGTGAATCGGCGCCAAAGAAGGCCAAGGTGGGTTTGTCAGCCAATAAAGTTATGGCGACTGTTTTTTGGGATGCACGCGGGATAATCCACATTGACTACCTTCAAAAGGGAAGAACAATCAATGGGGAATATTATGCCAACTTATTGGACCGATTCAATGACGATTTGAAAAAAAAACGACCTCATTTGGCCAAGAAAAAAGTTCTTTTCCACCAAGACAATGCAAGGGTGCACACATGTGCAGTTGCCATGGCAAAAATCCATGAATTGGGCTATGAATTGCTCCCTCATCCACCCTATTCTCCAGATTTGGCTCCGAGCGACTACTTCTTGTTCCCAAACCTGAAGGAATGGCTTGGTGGAAAAAGATTTGACTCCAATGATGAAGTCATCTCGCAAAGAAAGGCCTATTTTGAGGACCTCGACAAATCATTTTTTTTGGAAGGGATAAAAAAATTGGAGAAGCGTTGGACAAAGTGTATAGAGCTCAAGGGAGACTACGTTGAAAAATAAAATTATTTTTTTATTAAAAAATCTGTGTTGTAATCCAAAAGTCACGGACTTATTGACCCGCCCTCGTACTTAAGTCCGTTGTACCTGTAATATACGCATTCGTACCTGGCTTCATCGCTCCAATTTGGCTCCTCGGAACGTTCGAACTTCTATTGTAGAAGGCTGGAGAAGTGTGTGTTCGATCGTAATAAGATCAATTTGGTTAACGTTTTCGGATAACCAAGTTCCTTGAGATTTGGAAATCGCGTGTTGGCTACTAAAAGGTTACGCCCGTTCCAAAATTTTAAAAACCTAAGTCCATTGTCTGATGTGGTATTATGCAATCTTTTCCGATGATCCACTCAAATGCGGTTTCCTTTCCTAGCATCACGTTGAGATGGAGGTCATGGAATTCGTCTTCGATACTCTCATCTCATGTTAGTATTTTGTATAGGACCATGAACGGAAATCAGACTTACATTTCTGTATTCGACCTTGATGTGCATCGTTATGAGGTGTTCTCTTACATGCTGAAAGCATAAGACTTTTTGCCTGAGTCTCCCTCGAATAGCAAATCCACTTCCAAATAAGCGTTGTCTTCCGTTTTTGCAGAAATCGCCGTATAAGTTGTCGCAGTTTTTCATTCACACGGATCAGCCCGTTTTATCCCATTGAACTTCTTTGATTGCAGTTGTATCTGCAGCACGTGTTCTGTTAAGAGTCCTAGCACTCCATTTGCAGGGTTGAAATTATTTGTTTTTCGCAGGTCCTCAATAAAACACAAGGACAAACTATCCGGTTGAACAGTCATATTCAGGTTTTTTGTGCCTCCATCTCTTTTCTAGGGTCCCGGTACAACCATGGAGCTCCCTTTAGACCTGGGCTCCGAATAGCTACAAAATAGCTCTGAAGGGGCGTGTGCATCACGTCCGTATATGGGATTCCTTCGTCTTAGTTCTGCTGGCGGAGAAGTGCCCTAGTGCATCCGGCAGCTGTTGGATGCCCTAACTTCAGTAAGAGGAATTAGGTTGCCTGGAGGTGAGAGTAGAATTTGATGGGCAAAGGCTTAAGTGTCGACGCTTATGTGTTTATTAAAGGCTTGATCACCAATGAAAGTCTCAACCCAAGCCAATCGATTACTACGACTTATTTTCATCATGTGCAACTTCACTCATATTGCAAAAGTACGCAGGAGGCTTTGCTAATCAACTTCTTATTTCAACACCAAAAAGCGCATAACTTTTAAGTGAATGTTTTGTCCCGATTAAGCATTGTACCTTATATGAATGTGGGCGCAGTTGCGTCGCTAGTAACCAGTTGGTATTGAAATTGGAAATGTTTATTGGTATACGAAGTCTGGAAACTAGTCAATAGTTTCAGTCTAGTCATAGGATGCATCTTAGATATGCATCCTGTGGCATATGCCGTTTAAGTTTGGCCCATAATTTTATATACTTTTGCAGAAAGTTTATTTTTTTCTTTTTCAGGTTCGTATGTGTTCAGAACACAATTGTCGTCATGCAACTGCCTGTTCTTAGTGAGTGAAAAATTACTGCACAGTCCTTGTGAACTTACTAAAACTAAATTTTATTTCCTACCAAAACTACGACCCTTTTAAACTCCTTGGAGTGTTTTTTCGTTCAATAAATTTCAACAAGCAGTATTGTTCCGAGTGCTTAAACAATATGATGCTGTAATGGGGTGCACCTTGATTCCAACATCTTCCAACTTCCATTTATTGAGAAGTCCTCAAATAACATGACTCACAAAATCCACAAAATAAACTGTAGCAAATGAAAAAAATTCCGATTGACACGAATCATGTTGCTGTCTGTGCATCAGTAAGTCTGGAGAAAAGTCACTTCGACAAAATGTTTAAACGACATTAAAGAACACACAAATCACCAGAAGATAAGACTGTCCCACACACCACGAATAGCAAGTGTTTCCTGATCCTTTTATCCCAAGACGTATTCTCTCATCTGAGCTCTGAATCTTCAAACTCTTAACTCACCCAATCCCTTCGCTACAAAAGCAATAAAATACATTTTCGTCTCATCGTCGAAATGGGCCTCAGAGCAGAATGCCCATCGGGATTTTGACAGATTTATGACAGAACACCCTAAAAACTGGTGCGCATTGGTTCGTCAGTTGTTAGACACATTAGGCAACGCGGCGACCGGCACATACCATATATTCTTTCCCTTGTCAAAGACGGAATCGATTCAAATTGAAAAGAATTATTAAAAAAAAAAGAAGGAAAATTTAAAAAAAAAAAATAACAAAAATCGGATTGAGAAAAAGAAATTACGAAAGCGAACAACAAGAATGGAACAAGTTATCGCCTCTTGGTACACCCTGTCTGACGATGAGATATATTTAATGCACACATGGTGGCCATAAATTATGGCAATGGGGTTGAATGGAGTCAATGTGCGTTCCATAATGGTCGATTGCACTCTATTAGAAGTGCATTTTGTCATTCCTTTATCGTTTCTTCGTCCGCCTTTTTTTTTTTTTTCTTCGTTCGTTCTGGTCTTCCTGCTTCGTCATATTTTCGAAATTTATAATTTTTTCATTGGCATTGGGGATCTATTTTTAATAGCTGAAATGGGGTAAGAAGGTTATGCCGAACAATGTCAAGATTTTGTCGAATTTCTATTGACCTGAGACTTCTGCTGTTTACAATGCTAAATTTGGCAGAATCCATAAAGTCAAATGAGACTGACTCTTCCTAGAAATCTACACCAATTGAGCGGGAATAGACACCATCAATGATACTCATTTCTGTTTCTCTTATTTCATGCAGAGGTCCTCTTGTACACTGGCTGTAAGGCGGCATATTGATATGATCTTGACATGTCTGCAATTCATCACATTCGAATTTTTTGCGGATTTTCACTCTAGTCTGTAGCAGCTGTAATGAGAACTAATATCACTCGCTGCTTCAAATATGCGTAGGCATAACTTGTCATTTTAAAAATGCAAGAGCCGATTTTATCTATGATACAAGAGACTTACTAAGATGTAGCTTTCACAGAACAATTTTGTAAATACTGCCAGTCCAGGATAACATTTTTCCCGCAGTTTTCTCAGAAACAGGAGCAGTCAACATCCTCGCCACACTGAAAGAAAAAAAAGAAGAGATACCGGTGTACTTTGGTTTTGAATGTTTGCAGGTTATAATGGAAATACAGAGTTCGGCAGGATAAGCGTGTCGTACTACTTAGGAATGAATCACAATATTTCAGAGCACTTCAGAAGGTGGACTGGGGGTACACTGATGAACATTCATAGGGAGACGGGTGTTACTGTTGAAGGTTTGAAGGGGTGTTGTGCTACTGGCATATTTGTTGAAGCACTTTTGGTAGAAATACCTTATACAAGGTGGCGCAAAAGTTGTCACCTGATGTTCTTTGGCTGTAATTTTTTTATGAATGAAAAACTTTGGTTTTTCTTTTAGGTTGTGTTTACTTGATGCCTAAAATCTTTTTTTATTAAGTCGAGAAAATGATATCGACCAAGTGTCCGCACCAGAATTGGTGACCATTCGGACCCGATTTGTGGCATTTTCCATAACTCTAGCCAGAATTTACGGCGTTAGGTCCTCGCATTCTTGACGGATATCCTCTTTGAGGGCTTCAAGAGTCTGAGGCTTGTTGACATAGACTTGTGACTTCAAAAAACCCCACAAAAAGAAGTCTGGAATGGTTAAATCAGGCGATCTTGCCGGGCAGTGCAAATCGCCAAAACGAACGAATAAGCGACTCAGAAATGCAGCCCTCAGAATTTCGGTTGTAGCTTGTGCAATATACGCCTTTTCTCCATATTCTCCAGTTCCAATTCATCCAATTGAGGAAGGAGAAAGTCGTTGACCCTGGCTTGTAGGCCTCGCCGTCCACAGTAGCCGTTTGGCTACAGCTGCGATATTCTCTGCAAAATGGATGCAAGACCTGGCAGCATCCCGTGTTATCCCATACTCTTCCAGGCGAGCGGCTAAACATTGTAGTGTTAACCCAGCCGGTGTCGAACGACCGAGAAATTTGCGCTGGAATTCACGCTGCGCCAACACCACCGACGAATTATTCCGCAAAAAAATTCGTAACATTTTTTCCGTGTTCTTTAGGAATGCAGCGATTCATGTCTTATTGACGTGTATCTTGTATCTGTTTAGTTCACAGTAGAATAGACATTTGCCGCCCTTTTGCGAAAATTATTGTAGCATCTTCCGATAGGGTGATGACTTCTGTGCCACCTAGTAGAATAGGATTAGGCAAGAGACAACATCGGGGTTCGAGAGTGTAAATTGACAGAACAGTAGTCAGATGAATTATGAATTTTATCTCACTGTTTTAAATCTTATCTATCAAGAGGTGCTACCTGACCGGATGTGGGCATTGTATACCAAATTAAGGCGAATGAATGCCTCACATATTTAGACCAGACCAGATGAGGTAAAGTATTTCATTCATCGCTTGTGGAAATCTTAACATTTCATAGGATTTTTGGGGACATCGTATATTAGTGAAAGCAGACAACAATGAGAAGCATTAAATTCTACTCGGTTAGTGTGATCCTAATCAGTTGCGCTGTTAATATTAGAATTTGATAAAGTTAAATACGCTGTCATTCCTGTTCTACAACCGAACCGTAGAGTCCGGTAATCAGTGTGACAATCAGAGCATATGCCGACAGAGGAATACCATATACTGGATTGAAGTAGCAGACAAGAGATCACTAAATAAAATTTAAAATAATATCAGAGACAGAATGGAGCCCTAGGGCACTCCAGCATTTATTTTGTGGATATCAGACTAAAAACCATCTAAGACCACTTGAATGGAATATTCCAAAAGGTAATTTGCAATCCTTAGAAGAAGGAATTCATTGACTATGATGTAAAACTTTGTAAAATGTTTCTGAAATATCAAATCTTGTTTTTGCCAGATTGGTATAGGCTATGGTTGGGCCTTTCGGTGAGGCATACCATGAAACTACTACTGGACTTTACGAAGTTTTCATATCTCGGGATATTTCATTGCATTGGTAAATGAAACTGTTCTGTATGAAGAGGAGGAGGAATCTTATGAAGTAGCTTTACGAGGTAGGAGAACCGCTCTTCAAAGAAGAGAAAATAGATCATCTGGACTGGCGTATTTGTGTATACTAAGATCTTTATACATATGATCTAACTACTAAACAAATTTGAAAGTTTATTCACCCTTTTGAAAATTCGAAGCGCTGAAATGTATATCACAATCCAGTAGGGCAAAGCTGAGCGGAAAGTACAAAGCAAGTCCACTATCCATGTCCAAACAATAGACAGCTGAATTGACATTGTTAATTAACTTTCGTATGGAAGATGAGGCAGAATCCAATATGTTTTTAACAAGCGACCAACATTTAGGCTACACATAGGACGCTATAGTATTTTTTGCTTCAATGTTTGGTCGTTTTACACGTTCAGGAAGTGCTGCATTCATTACTGACTCGTGTAGAACAACTCTCGAACCCTTAAAGCCTTTTTACAGCTTGAGTTTTGAACTCTTCATCGAATGAAAATAGTGTTTGTGATCATATCAATATCGGCATCGACGTCGCTATCGAGAAAACATAACAACCAGATCAAATTCCTAAAAAAAAGGTGTTCAGTCCGCTCCAATCGGCTTTGTCGTATTGCCATAGGGTTCTTTTAGTAACTTTTCTATAAATGTGTTGTCAGTGTTCGAAAAATTAGCTGAAATTACATAGTGGTCCTACGAGCCTAGTGCGGAGTGTATATCAACGGTGTAAGAAGCTAAAAACAAGTCCAGGGTGTTGGCGGCATGATTGTCAACGTCGGTTATTTATGTGGCCCCTCATTTGTAAGCTGGATAAAATTGTCTTCATTTATACATTTAGTCGGCTGCTATCTATTCAAAATGTCGAAAGCACCTAGAATTGCATATATTGAAACCATCCGCAATAACGAATTCCGTATGACTATGCAGGGATACAATTCTTTGCTATGCAGGTATACAAACTGCTGTTTGTGACATACAGAATTAAGACAGTAGCACAGCCCTGCCAGCTTTGTCAGTATGGTGGAAACTGATGAAACAGACCGTGACTGATCTATCCAGACGATCACATATGTGTCAATGTCGCTTTTTTTTTTTTTTTTCGTGGGTAGGTAAAAACCTTTATAGGCGCCATAAGCACGCGCGTATAAGACCACACGAGCACCTACTGCCTACCACAGTGGCATATCAGCGCCCACCATAAGCACGCCCTCATGGTAGTGCGAGATTCTTACTCACTAAAAAACCTCCCATTTTCTGTAAGACTACGACTAACTTTCCTTAACAAGTAGCTCAAGCTTCTGTAGTTTATCGCGTTTGGTAGGTAGCTTTCCAGCGAAGGCACCTACTATTACCGTTATTTCATACGGTTTCTCCTTAAGGCGCTAAGTCGAACGGTCTTGTTCTTTGAAGTCGCCGCACAAGATTTGCCTCCGGATTATTTCCTGGTTGCAATGATGCACAAGACGAGTGCGAAGTTTAGGAGCAAAGCTTGTTACTTCGTCTTTTACGGTTTCAATTCCCAGATCACGGTGAATATCGCTATTCCTTATATACCATGGAGCATTTACGATTACTCTAAGCGCTTTGTTCTGGAATGTCTGTAGGACAGACATATTTTTTGGTTTGGTACAACCCCATAGTTGTATACCATAAGTCCACGAAGGTTTTAGCATTTGCTTATATATAAGCAGCTTGTTATATGTGCTTAGTTTAGAGTATCTTTCGATAAGCCAATTCATTTCTCTTAGTCTGATTTCGAGCTCTTCATGTTTTACGTCTGATTTCCACCTCAGTTTTGCGTCTAGGGTCATTCCCAAATATTTTGCCTCGTTTGCATACGGTATTTGTACCGAGTTGATGAATAAAGGTAAGTTGTTTATCTTTCTGTACGTGAAATTGGCATGTGTTGACTTAGTCTCGTTTAGCACGATTCGCCAGCTCTTCGTGAACTCAAATATTTTGTTCAGAGCTCGTTGAAGTTCTGCAGTCGAGGGTTCAACTGTATGTCCTGTGGCGAGGATCGCCGTGTCATCCGCGAACGTGGCTACCACAGTCTCTTCATCTAGAGGTATGGCTCTAGTGTACAGTATGAATAGGTATGGCCCCAGAACGCTTGCTTGTGGAACGCCAGCTTGAATTTCCTTGAATTCAGAGTATTCAGTCCCATATCTAACACGAAACAGTTTATTTTTAAGATAAGATTCGTGTATTCTATTCATTTCTGTCGGTAAAATTTGTTGTAGTTTATACTTCAAGCCCTCGTGCCATACCTTGTCGAAGGCTTGCGATACATCGAGAAAAACGCTTGAACATATCTTTTTTCCCTCTAGCGCGTTTTCAATTACATTTGTTATCCGATAGACCTGATCGATTGTGGAATGTTCGACCCTAAAACCGAAATCGTGATTCCGGATCAATCGTCTTTTTTCAGTTATCGGTTTTAAATGTCGCTATTGAAGCAGCCCGCTGTTATTGATTACTCTTCGCTTCGATTGACCATGATTTTGCTTTATTTTTAGAAATGAAAAATTCACCGCAACTTCTCATCATATCTTTAAGACATTCCGACCTAGGTAAGTGCCAGTTATGAG
The DNA here is from genome assembly GCA_963966105.1 of Volucella zonaria. Lineage (NCBI taxonomy): Eukaryota > Metazoa > Arthropoda > Insecta > Diptera > Syrphidae > Volucella > Volucella zonaria. The sequence continues at coordinate 64,765,103 of OZ014531.1, read as the reverse complement.
AATATGCACCCAGACTCTCGTCACAATTATTTCTTGAGTTTCCCTTATTCATAGGCCAATTTCATAGGTCTATCGCATATTATAGATTTCAAACCCTCCCACATTTAATAATTTACACTTTCACCATTCATGGATACGTCTGCTCCTGGACAGGAAGAAATTCAGCCGCAACCCATTTGATTACTCCATTCGTCTCAGGCACAACTAATTAGATCAAAACTGTATAGGTATACAATCAACAATGGATAAGTGAATGTATCTATGTGCGGATATGTACCTTCTTCTTCTACACTTATTTGTCATAAAATACATCTACATCTCTACATATTTGATGTCCTCTATGGGGTTTATCCTCATTACCATCCCCCTGGTGGTTGGTTGAGTATAAATCAAACCCTTTTTGGACATTTACGATCGTGGTGGCGAATTAAAATGAAACAAAGCAACAACAATGGAAAAAGTTTCTAATATAATAAAATACCCATACAGACTCGAACAGGCATATCTGTATGAGTAAGTGCGACGCAAATTCAGTGTAAATGGAAAGTCAAAGGATACAGGACGACTGCCGGATGGATTTAAATGAACATAACGCTTACGCAAGGAACTGTAAATCATCCGATTAATTACTCTTTATGTTCGAAATTTCACACCAATGCATGGCAGAGATGGGCATGCAAAAAGAGTCCTTGATGGCATCTGTATTCGCGCATGTGTGGGTATAAATTAATATGATATATGTAATTATTATAATTTAGTGCCATCACTGGTGGCGGCGCGCGGTGCCATCAGAGCAATGGTAACATATGAATATCTTGGATATCCTTTCGAAATTGTGCTGCAGAATATGATATAGGCACACCGGAGAAGAAGACGTTTTCGCAATCCAGAGGGAAATCATTCGAAAGCTGATTTAAAACTGATTGGGAATCGAACACATGGATCGATATTCCTCGCATGCTGCTAAATTGGTCAAAAGGGGCCAACGTCCGCTTGTCTTGTTCTGACGATTATGCCACGTCGGTATGTTGCATTCCAATAAAATAAATGGACGCACCGTAACTATGTTTATAGGTAATTGTAGAAGTTTTTCAATTTACAGGATTTCATTTCTTTTGTCTAAGTTTATATTTATTCTGTTTTCCTTAGCTCCATAATGCCGAGTTCTGAACGAGTAGACTCTTTGTTTTGTCGAATCAGTACGCTGAGCTGCATTTCGCGGATCACACAAAAAGCACTAAACAAGCTGTCCTAATGCAATTTACGAACTGGTCCCAATTTTCCAACGAGGCATGTAATTTTAGACGAATCCTCTTAAGATAGTCACTTTTCTATATGTGTAAGAGAGTTTTAGAAAAAACTTATGATTTTCCTTTGGACAGGCACGGCTTTGATGGGACTCATTCTATCCTATGCATGGGTTGTTTGATAGAAAAAATCCCATTCTGACCATACTACTCCTTCCAATAGACCCCAAACAACGGTGTGTCTTAGCTGCATAAGGCTACGCATGACTGTGATTCAAAAGCATTGACGGATTTCTCTAGCCCTAAAGGCTATGCGATATTATGCGATACACCAAAATTATTATAATTTACACTGAAGTTTCGATGATCTTATTGATATGCAATCCAAAGTCAAAATTCCTGCTATGCTTAATACTTTATTTGGCCAGAATAGGAAAAGAATTTCCTCTGCAGTTTTCAAGCAGAGATAACCACAGGAGGTATTTATATTTATAGTGATGGCCAAGCTGCGATTAGGCACATGGCAATAGAATCGCTAATGAACTTGCTCAAAAGGCAGTAAGACAACTTTCTACCAAGATTGCTGCAAGGTGACATCTGTGCCACTCTGGTTTACACTTTTGGCGAGCTGCAGGTATTGCGCGCTATATTGACGCGATTACACATCTTTTAAATAAAAACTAATAAATAGCATCATATGAAAAATATAAGGAGTAGCCTTTTTCCTTTTTCGCTTTGTAATTTCTACTTTTTCATAAGGAAAGCTATGTGTACCCGGATGTGCTGAAGGAACTTTAATAAACATAACATAAATGCTTCAATCTAGTTTGCATCTGTATACGTTAAATAATAACTTCTACGATGCATGCACGAATTTGACAGGAAGTGTGCACTATTTAAGGATGCTGCTTTCTAAATTCGAAAGTAATTTCCTACCTTTTTTTCACTTGAAATTTAGGATACCCCTTGAAGGTTTATCTTATGACAACTCAACTCTTGTAATCAATTAATAAAATCGAGCACACAAATCGGAGGATCATAATATAGAAAACACTTTTGCGCACTTCCTAGAGAGGATTATTTCCAAGTGCAAAAATAACTCCTTAAATTTGGTGTCTAATTGCAGAATTTTCTTCTTCAAAGAAAGGATGTCTTCTTTATTTTTTTCCTATGTTGCAAACATATTTAGCAGTTAGGGGTGATCTCAAAATAACGACGTAAAAGTATTTAACATTTTTAGGAAAGTACAAACATTTGCTATAACCTTATTTCTTACTCCGAATCTGGTAATAACCATGGATAGTTTCCGCACTACGCTCTCTCTAATTGATACTATGCATTCCACTGAGATGTATTACAGTGTGTACCAAAGAAGCTGTTGCCGCTATGAAGCTTAGTTTCGAGGAGGAGCCTAACGTATCAATTGCGCCAAGATTATGTGGAAAAATCTTGGTTTACCAGCTTATTAGTGGTCATGCAAGAATAGAAAGTTCTTTACCATCATGTCAAGTAATCTTTAGTACTCTTTAGGACTCTTTCCGAGCAGATGGAAAACAGCATTTTCCCAGCCCGTCCCTAAAAAACGGCAAATCTCCTTCTCTCTCCTCCTATAGACCCATTGCATTTCGCCCCTTCTTTCTAAGCTCATGGAAACGCTGATAAACCGCCAGCTCATGAAATATCTCAAGACACGAAAACTTCTCATTGACTGGCAATACGGTTTTTGTAGCAATAGGTCCACTGGTGATTTGACGGCATGTCTCACCGAAAAGTGGAACCGAAGTTTACACAAATCTGGCGAAAGCAAGATAGTTGCACCTGATATTTCTAAGGTATTTGACAGAGTATGACATCAGGCTGTTTCGTTGAAAATGATTCCCAAATGAACGGCGACGACATTTGGATTAGAAACTACCTTTCGGAGCGTTCAATTCAAGTTGTCATGGACGGTTGCAAGTCTGATATTCACAAAATAAATTCTGGTGCGCCTCAGGGCTCTGTTCTGTCTCCGATACTCTTTTTAACTTTCATCAACGATCTGTTGTCTTCTACTTCTAATCCAATATCTTCCTTTGCTGCTTTTCATATTCGTTTCAGGACTCACCCTGCTCTTCGGCTGTAGAACGGGAACGACAGCGTATGTTAAGCTCATTAAATTATGATATTAACAGCATGACGAATTGAGGAACTAGTGTGCAATTTATTGCTTCCAAAACACAATGCTGTCTGCTGTCGTTAAAGCGAAATTTAAACACCCAGGCAGGAAATTTAAACACGAATGGTACTTGCATCGTCAAAACCGTAAAACTTTCCATTCTCGTTATGTGCGTCAACGAAAACTTACGTTGGAATGACCACATATTCGAAGTCGCCAAAAATGGTGCGAAATGTCTAGGTTTGCTCAAGCGACGTAAAAAATATTACACCCCCTCTGACCTGGCTTCAATATACATATAAGGCGTTTATCCGCACAAAACTGGAGTACAATGCCCACATTTGGTAAGGTGACCTAAGACCTCTTTGCACTTGCTATATAGGATCCAAAATCGTGTGATAAAACTTATAGGTGATGCCAGTATCACACAGTCATTCAACACCCTCGAACACAGACGTAATGTCTCCTGTCTCACCTTGTTGTATCGCTATTTTCACCACCAGTGCTCCACCGAAATTGGCAGTAGCATTCCACCCCTTCTAACTTTTAACCGTAACTCGCTTACGGAATGCCCTGTCGTGGTCTTGATTTCGTAGTTACTATAACTTGCAAACATTTAAAACCAACGCGCATCAGTATCTTTCTTTTTTGTCTCCCTAACTTCCCATCGCCCACGCTATGTGCAAAAATCTTAAGGATAAACAAAGTCCCTTGTGTGCGCGCCAATTACAACAAAAAAAAAATGTACGTCGTACTGTCGTTCCTTGAATGGCATTAATGCGGAAGGGCTGTGGTTTAAATAGGATAATGCAACATGGCACACAGCTCGGTCCACAATAATTTTTTTAAGGAAAAGATTCGATGGACACATAATTTCGCTTAATGAACCTGTGGATTGGCCTCCAAGATCGCGTGATATAAGACGTTTGTATTATTTTCGGTAGGGATAAAGTCACTGGTCTACACTGACAAACAAAAGATGATGGACGACTAGGAAGCCAACATTCACTACGATATATTGTTGATGCACAGCTCAAAAAGTTGCCGAAAATTGGTATATCAAAATACGCTTTAATCGAGCCAGACGTATCACAAATATTTCCGAAATTGTAAAAGGACTAATCGCTTACAATATCTTTCCAATACAGGCAATATGATAACCATAAGCTGAAGTCGTTGGGTTTTGTTTTATTTAAAATTGCTGTACTTCTAAAACTAACTCTTTTTACATATATTTTCCCTAGTTCCCAGTAAATTTTCCAATAGAACATTTCAAAGGTGCTTGCGGTCTTTATTGGACTGATTTCCCTTCATATCACAAGTTAAAACATTTATTAGCTTCACAAATATCTTTTTTTATATATTCATGATGGTCAAGCTTGAAGACTTGTGCATTACAAGTCCCTCATGATCTAAGTGGTAAGGTAATTACTCGTATTATAAGGACTTGTTAAAAACAACTTTTTTTCTCATTTTTAGCAGAAATTTGAAGATACTTTGTGAGGCAAAAAGCTGGATTAAAAATTGTAATTGTGGTTTACAACGAAAAATTTGTGATTGTATTATTTCAATTAAATTTTTTATTTCAATTTATTTCATTGGAACAGTATAAATAAGACATACATATATCGCCTTTTATAATACATAAATTACATTTGAATTAGGAAAGGGTAAGTTGTTTTAATGTTTTAATTTAAAATAAATTATTCGCCTTCTGAATTAAAAAATAAAAATTAATAAGCCGAAAATAAATAATATAATAAATACAATCCGGGATAATGAGAGGGGTAACAAATGGGGAGGTAGGCGTAAAAGATATTAATAGAAGATAAAGTAAAGATAAGGAAAGAAAAGGAGAAAAAAAGGTAAAAAAGAAGAAGTAAGAAAGTATTTATTGATATTGCTTAAGGTGCTCCAGTGCTGCATTCTTGAATAATGTAGCTCCCATTGCTTGCTTAGCCGTTAAAGGAAGTGTATTCCAGAACTTAGTAACATAGATAAAGAAGAGGCGCGAGGAGTTTAAATAATTACATGCGGGTATTATACGAACTCAGTCTTCTGATTGATTGAGAAAATCGTATCTTGTTAAATAGATAAGCAGGAGATTTATTTTTAATAATTTTAGTGTGAGGCGTGGTTGTATCGGGGAAGTCCATAAACATATCATTAAAGGCTACGAGTAACTTATGTTGCGAAAGGGAATCAAGCTGGCAGTAGAAAACAGCAGCGTAGGCAATTATAGGCAAAAATAGCGTTTTCACAAGAATCTCCGCAGTCCAGCGTAGATTCGCCCAATAACATAATTTATGCGGTCAACAGCGGAAAGTGATCTATTTAAATTGCAACCCAAATTAGTAACCACGCCAACAAATTTGAGTTGTCTTTCATTCAGGAATACTGGTGGCATTCCGTCCGTGTCGAAATGATGTTTGGATATTAAAAGCAGTTGTGATCTCATTGGGTTGAGATGAAATCCATTACAGATAGACCAGTCATAAATTTTGGTCAGGTCTTCGTTTAATCGAAGTTTAATTGATCGGCAAATATAGATCTGTGCATCGTCAGCATATAAGTGGATATCAGCATTAGAACAGACTTTTGGTAGATCACTGACAAAAAGACAGAATAGAATCGGTCCAAGTACAGACCCCTGAGGAACTCCTGCAGCTAAGAGGCTGAAATCTGACGAGGGGTTGTTGTGAACGACTCTTTGATAACGTCTGTCGAGATAATTGTAAATCATGCGCACTGAACTATCGCTAAAGCCGAAATATTACCTAAGTTTTTGGCATAGCACCTTATGGTTAACACTATCAAAAGCCTTCGAGAAGTCAAGCAAACATAGCACGGTTAAGTAATCCCTATCAAAGTTAACCCTTATTTCGTCGAGAATTTTGACCATGGCTGTAGAATAGCTATGATTAGCTCGAAAGCCGGACTGCAAAGGGGATAACAGACTGTGTTTCTGGATGAATTTTACAATTTGGTGAACCAGAGCTTTCTCGAAGACTTTTCATAAACATGGTAAAATTCTTATAGGTCGCAAGTCAGTTAACGAAGATGGGTGGGGCTTTTTCGGGACGGGTATGACTGTGGCCAACTTCCAACAATCAGGGAAAGTGGAAGCAGTTATGCAAAAGCTAATTATGTGCGTGAGGCAACTTAAAATATGAGGTAAAATAACCTTCCATTAGTAAAATCGTAATTTGGAGTGAAACGTGGTTCGGTTATAGCATTGGAAATAAACACATTGTTAAGATCGTCATTAGGAATACTTCAACTATTACTTTCTTACCAACGCCAATTGAACGCAAATTATTCTTTGTTCGGGTTTTAATTTAGATAGAAAGTATCTTTATTATAATTTAAAGTTTGGTGAAACATCTTCAGACCTTTCCATAGTGAGATACGAGAGACCTACCGCAATAAGCCCCGATATTTTTGGCATGGAGTATACTGGGTAGGACTAACAAACTAAGTATCTGGACTCAAACTGTCGATAGTTCTTCGATATGCGGTTGGGTAAATTTTCTGTCCTTTGTACCAATCTACTGGCCCTTAGAAAGGCCAAGATTTTGCTGATGATTTTGCATTTGAGTGATCCAAATATTTTTTCTATTGCCTACCCCCTTCTTCAAATGATTTTCTGTCGTCCTTTATTGAATAAGGCAAAACCAGGTGATTTTCTCAGCTTGAAACTAATTCACTATCGGTTTTTTTCTTATTGTGGGGACTTCCGCAAAAGTGTGTTGGTCTCATCACCTCTGCTCAGATTCATAAGATTTTCATTCCGTACTATTGCTCATCACATTTTCACACATTCGTAGATTTATTTCATCGATAATAACACGGATGTTGGTTCTGTGTGCTTGAATTGACTGGGGAGCGCCAGCATAAATCTGAGCATCCAATTTTGATCACCATTTAAAGAAACGACTGGCAGGATATTTTTCTTCGAAAAGAGCGATGGTCTTGCACATAGCGATTTTGGCTATAACAATTCATTGATCAAAGTTCGATAGCGAAATCCATTCACGGTAATAGCAGCATCCGCTTCATTTTTATAAAAAAAAATGTTCCAATGATGCCTCTTGACCAGAAATCACATTAAACAGTTCCGCGTTGTGGATAGAGAAGCTTCTCAACACACATTCTTCCTTTTCAAATGCTCCAAATGGGACAATTCTAGTTGTGGCAATGCTCATCTTCAAAATGATTTTTCGTATAAGTCTTGATCGACCTCATGCACTTCCAATACTCAAATGGCAAAGCTACAAAACTGCTGAGCTCTTAGGCCAATTTAACATTGTACAACTTATACCCCAAATTTGTTTGTAAATTTCGATGAAGTGTTGATTTTGATTTGCCCAGTTCCTGAGATCGACAAACCTAGATTTTCAGCTATTCTTGGAGCTACAGAAGCAAAGGTTTTACTTGTCCTTGCGCGATACTCACGATTTTCGTTCTCCAGATCGCTAAGTTTTCCCAATAGATCCAATTTCTGAGCTCATTTAACAATTCCTGAGCAGAGAAGTGCTCCACGTCAACAGAAAAAACTTTTAAATTTTCTAACGTTTTTAACAAAATTTTCGCCATGTTTACAGGAAATTTTAACAGTCTTAATGCGATGTTGAAGCGCTTGTCGTTCTATTTCCATAATTGACGTTGTTGCGGCACAAGTTTTCGACAGGCGGCCAAATAGTTGACTTCAAAACGAGGGAAGACCTGTATTTAAATTTGTTGCGTCTCGACATGAAGACTCCTCTGAGAAATATGCCAAGACTTGAGAACATTTAATTATTAGTCATCAATTGCAAGCAGCCAACTAACCTAAAACTCAATTGTTAATTCCCAAATCAAGTCCATTTTCTTTTGAAAATCCCAGATCTATTATATTATTTTTAAATAGCAAACATTATTTGCCATTGAGTGATTGACAGCATTCCATTTAATTGTAGATACGATTAAAGCTCAACCAATTTAATTGTGATTGTTAGTTTTTTTGGACAATTTTTGCACAAAATTGCTAAATCGATTGCGTGTAAGCTTAAAGTTACAATATTTTTCTAATACAACATTGGACATACGTCCCTGTATGTTTCTCTTTCTTTACATATAAACTAAATTCTTAATGTCATCTTTGTGTCTACTCCGAAATATTTAATACACCATAGACAAACACTTGTATTAAGCCCCAACTAACGTAATTCTTTGAAAAACCTCACAGTGCTTATACTCGAACTCGAATATCCTCCAGCACTCACTCCCTTAACAATTAAAGAGCCTGAAATATCTCAATGGATTACAAAAAGTAGTTTACAAGACAATTTATGTTCTGTTTAAAATAAAGTACCGTCATTGTTCCTCTTGTAGACGAACACCATTCAATCTTACCCAACATACTCTCATACTCTCGCCGGGATATTCTAGAGGAAAAAAACCTTTCTACAAAGGACGAATTCATCTTAAAATACGAACCCATAAAATAGCATCCTTTAGTGATTTAAGATCATTTTCCGTTAGTGCTCTCACACAATGCAATCCACGTTAGGAACCCCTGGGCCCCGTCTAACTAAAAATGCAATGAATTCTTCCATTTTATGGGAGTGAAACATGCTAACTGCAAGATAGATGCGACTTGTGTATCCTGGCTAAATAAATGCCACAAAAAGAATACTTCTTCTGGTAGTCGTCTCTCACCACAAAACACTATGCCCTTCCTTCACATGAACTCAGATAAATACTCCTATCTGACAGGTTTCCTCCACCTTCTTGGAATCCACTTCCCAATACTCCGACGTTTACAGGCGCAAATTAAAAATATGAAAAGGAGCTTGTATTTTATTTATGAATATCCTTTCACTCCTCCAAAGGACATACGCTAAAATTCAATCTCAAATCATTTCAGCAAAAAAGGTTGTCTTTTGTTTGCGGTAGATTTTCAATCCTTCCTAGCTTAGACTTGCTCGTTGGTTGCCTCATCTCTTTACCTCAAAGGATATGAGTAAGCCGAATTAAAACATATGAAAATACAGACAAGGCAAGGACATCTGCACATGTGTTCATTGTCATCGTAATTCGAGAAAAGGAATTAATTTTTTAATATTTGTAAAAGGACATTACATTTTTGAGATATTCATACTACCGATTCCTCATATGCAGCTTCCATATGTCCTTTGAAATCGACAAAATAAAAAATTGAATTGTACTTGTACTTGTACTACACATGGATACAGGACCAAGAGTGGAAAAAAAAACACCAACTTAAATTAAATAAATTGAAATTTCCTTCAGGACATGGCGGAAAGTCGGAGCATCAGAGCAGCAAAAGAGTAGAAGAAAGGACTTCAAATTTGAAAATCGAATATCGTAAATCAAATTTCAATTAAAATCCTTTTGCTCGGGCTTGGTTGTTTCGACATCTCAATGAATTAAAATATCCTTCCAGGTCCCGGTCGTCGCTTCTCCGCAGTTGATGGTGTTTTGCTCGTTTGTTTGGATTTGATTTTTTTGTCGTTCGGTGTTCTTCTTTAGTCGCCGGAGATGTCTGTTTTCGTAAGGATCAGGGAAAACCATTTTGTTTTGTCTTGTTTGATTTTTTTTTTCTGCCGTCGTGGTACACCATTTCGGTGGTTTTATATAATTGGAGAAATGGTAATTTAGATGAAACGTTTTAGCAGAAAGGATAACATATTGGGACATGTCTTTTTGCTTGGATTTAGTCTTGACTTTCGACTTTCGACCTCCTATTCACTGGAATAAAGCAGACAGATAAAGTTTTCTGGGAGGATTCCATCTTACAAAATGATCTGATGATGATCTGGTTTGGTGATGGACAATTTTCAGGCAGGACTACTCTTGTAAATCTGGTCACTCTGCTACAGGCATGCAGTAAGACGGTCATCAAAGGCAGTTTTTTTCTTACTTTACTAACGACCTTAACAGAGTTCTTGTAAAAATAAAAAAAGCTTTTATTACATGCATTACCTTTTAGACTTCGAAATCCTGGGAATATGACCTATTTGTCCTGCAACTGATATACTCGTAGACGAATTGACTTGTTGAGAAAAGGCTTTTTAGGCTCAGGTTCTTCTTATGCTTAGAAGATTAACTTCTCTAAAATTTATAGGGTTCGGAAAATTCCTGAAGGCAGACCGCTTTGATTTTAGCTATTTATACTAGTAAGAATGATATACTGTTGAAGTCTACCACATTCCTTCGAAGACATGGACGTATTTGAAGTTTTTATATCTGAAGATATGGAATGTGTTAAATTAGAAAAATTGTTTTGTTAACAGCCATGCAAAACCGCAAACAGACAATGGGTTGGTGACATAATTTAACTGGCTCAGATGGTAGTCTTCTATTTACAATTTAATCAAACGGATAAGCCCTCAAAGATACCATTTTAAGTATTTAGAAGACTGATATAGCCATGCTCGTGTTCAAGAAACATCATAATGAAATTTAATTGATTTTGCTTAAACAAATATCGATTAGATATACCGCAGGGAAGCCATCTCGATCCTACACTACTTATTTGTATTGTTTTTCTGTTTTTCTTTTCGTTTCGCACTATTCACGCTTTTGTTAAAATATTTATTTAACCATGAATTCATATTTTATATTTCACGCAACAAACCCTTTTGTAATTGTCCACAAAAAATTTGCAGATGTCCTCTTACATTTGACTAACTCTCTCTAAAAGTGAATTTTAAAACTTAGTTCTCTATTATTGGTATATGGTATTTTCTTATTTTTTCTTTAGCATTTTTGTTCTGAAGCCCCTAATCCCAGCCTTATGGTATATCTCCATAGCTATCCCATACGATTGTTTTGAGATCAAATAACTTTCATCTTCCTCAAAATAAATAACGTGTATCTGCATTGCTACTTCGCTGTTTATGGGGTAAGCTTAATTTACGAGCCTAAGAAATATTCTATAGGCCACTCTACTTTGGATCACCTTATGAATTAAGCCAAGACTTCTTCTTCGAACCTCGGCTGAACTTGAGTTTCTATTTTGGGTCCGATTTTCCAACGACCTTCGTTGAACATGGCAAAATATCAATTTGGTGTGATCATCGTACATACCGCGCACTATTCGTATATATGTACGTATCGGGTGCACTTACAGGTATTAGCGCTATACGCTTTGAATAGCTTTATATATCGACCTGCCCTCCACACAACCGCATTGAATGTCATGGAGTTCAACAATATTCCGTTGCCGATTGTCTAGTATGTGACATTAGTTTCACCGATAAAAGTATTGTCCGACTGGTGCCTTGGAGAAAATCCCTCAATTGACCTCAGAAAGTGTGTATTAATCCCCTTCAGTCGAACAAGAAAGCCAAGTCTTGGCCAGGTCTTACTGTACGACACAATTATAGAGTAGTTCTAGACAAAAAACTAAATCGGAACTCACATATAACGTAAGTAACAAAATTACTAAATCTACCAAAGCCATACACAATCTATTTGACGAATCTTTGGGAAGACATGGGGGATAACCCCAAATTCACCAATTGGATCAATGGTAATGATCAGAGCGATCATCGCAACAAGAAGAAGTAAGACTGCAACTGCAACATCTTCAGACACGCATTCATAGGTATTTTCGGTGCTATGTGAACCTACCAGACAGCTGACATTGAAGCTTTCATTGCCCTCACTCTCATTCGCATATATGTATGTTAATAAAGTGGCAATCCGCAGGACAGTCGCTGTAATAAACAGGAAAGACCTAACTCACAGTACAATCGGACTTCGCAAACTTCATCTCAGAGATTCCTGAACTTGACGTGATCTGCTGCAATATGGACACCGAAGTGGGTTAGGTAACAACGACCCAAAATCAAACGTTGCAAGGCAAATGGGAAAAATTCTTTCAAACTGAGCTCCATGCTATTCAAGAATGTGTTAAAATCATCTTTGGAAAAAGAGTGAAATGCGCCCCTACCAATATAATCCCGGGCAGTAAAGCAGCATTGAAAGGGGTACGTTCAAATCGATTTGGCTCCGAATCGGTGCTACACTGCATTGAAGCAGGATTTATATAAAAGAAAACAAGCAAGGATCTGGTGGGTACCTTCGCCACAAGGGGTTGAAGGAAATGAATGACCAAATTCTTTTTTATCGGCCTCCCGTATTTATCAATAAATTCAACGATGAGAGAACAATATTTGTCAAACCTATTGGGAGAATATACCGGGTCAGACCAAAAGTGCCTCAAAAAAAAATTCAAATTATTCCTCAAAATATGACATCAGAAGGCTGGTCAGCTTTTGGACGGCACACTACCAGCCTCGATATCATCTACATAAACTTAGTATTAATCGGAAAACTGAATGCCGCCTTGTATCGAAGACAATGAAGCCGCAGATCGACCGACATTATTTTCTCAGAAAAATCTTTTTGACTGAAGAACTGCAAAGTAGTCGTACACATCTCCATCAGAGTGATCATCAAGTTTATTAAGGAAGTGGAGGCTCATCGGGCATCTTAAACTGACTTTGTGGCAGACTACATCTTCTAGGCGGCAACGTCCACCAAAATTGGTGAGTTAGTACCCCAAGCAAAACAAAAATTGTGTCACGAATCGGTAGTTGTTGTAATTTCTATTGTCGCCTTAGCGTTTATACGGTTGAACCAGGAAGCTCTCAGTCCACTGAATAGGCATCCGATCGCCTCTCGTCATTTCATCAAACAAAATCGTAAACCATTTCAATCCTGGATTATACTTTGAAACGTGTAAGATCCGACTCGACTGCATGCCTCTGGTCCGTCCTTTTTACTGCCGTGCCCTCTTCATGCGCGACGGTCGAGGAATACTCGTAGTACTGCGAGGGAATTCTTTGTTTGCTTAAAGTATTTTTTCCATCAATTGTAAATCTCGTTGTTCCTCGTTAGTAAGTGACTTCAATATATGTAAGCGATTGAATCTTTTCATAGTTTTTCTTCTTTGTGCCATAAATAATCACTCGCTTGCGGTGTTTGAACGTTGCACTTCCATTTCTCATGGTCTGATTGCAGGCTATTAGGGTATCTCCCGATACAATGCTCCTACAACTATAGCGAGTGCTCTAGCTACCGCTTTTTCGCCTCTGTTTTGCGACGTTCGTGGTCTAATTTAGCACGTTCTTTACCGGCTTCATTATTTTCACTGAGCCTAGTTCCTGCCACAGCCATTGTTTAAGCTCTTTTATCAATCGTACTCTTGAAGATTCTTTCTGAGTATATGGAAAACAGCATTTGTCCAGCCCATGCCTAAAAAAACGTGAATCTTTTTCCTTCCCATCCCAAAGAACCATCGCACTTACGTTCCTTCTTTTCAAAGTCATGGAATCAGCGTTTCCAAAAAAAACTTCTCAATGGCATATCTTACTGAAATGTAGAGCCACGGTCAATACCAATCTAGCGAGAACAAAGTGGTTGCACTTGATGTTTCAAAAGTATTCGACAGACTTTGGAATAAGGCACTTATGTGCATTTGGAATCGATAAACCTCTTCTGAAAGTATTACAATTTACCTCTCGAAAAGTTCAAAATACTCGTAAGTCATTTTGGCTGGTTTCAAGTCTGATACCCGCAAAATACTGGCGCTCCCAAGTGCTCCGTTCTGTATTTGATATGGTTTTTAATTTTCATTAAATATTCCTCCGTAATCGAGGAGTCGTATACCATATTCCTTTGCGACGATACTATTATCTGCTTTTTATACTCGTTTCCAGAGTTATGTTTCTGCTCACTGGCTGTAGAATAGAAATAGGAATGTACATATGTTACGTTTATTCCGACATTAATAGCATAACTAACACCAACAGAGTTGAGTCTTGTACTTCCAAGCCATAAACTGTCTGTGATCATTAAAGTGAAGTCATCCATGAGCACTTGCCTCAAAAATGCTGCGATATGTCTAATTTTCAATATATAAGACATCTATCCGCCAAAAATTGAATTGGAATACAACACCCACATCTAGTCAGGTGCTTCTAATGCTCCTCTACACTTTCTAGCTATACTTCAAAATCGTGTGATGGAATTCATAGGTGAGGAAATATTGTCCGGCCAACTGACATCCTCCAGGACCGTTGTAATTTGGCTTGCCTTACCTTGTTTTATGGCTGTTTTCACAGATAATGATCCAACAATATTGCCAGTACTGGTCCACCCCTTCAAACATTAACAATAACACCCGTCTCGCTATGAAAAGTCATCAATTTATTCTCAAGTACACCTTCGAAACTTCTCTGAAAATCGTGCTTCTTTTCTAAACCGAATAATTTGCTTGTATTTCATAAGCTCCCGAATTCTATGTATATTACCAAGTCCAAGTCGCTATAACCTGGAAGTAGAGAAGACTAACGCATATCTGTATTCTTTTTAAGTAAATCCGGTCCAAAGACCGACAAAGGCTCAAGTCCTAGTCGAGGTTCGAAAAATGAATCAAAAAAAAAAAATTGCAACAACATCAGCATCATCGTTAACATCGTTGGTATACTAAATGTGCATACGAGTATATCATATCAACAGTTGCACAGATTTTTTTTCCAATGTTAGAAGGATCCATCGTCATCCTGTATAAACGAACTAGTTTAGCAGTAAGTGCTAACCTAGCGACAGATCTATGTGGCTCATCTTTACCTGCAGGCTGTGTCGAAGTCTTCCTTGATTCCTTGATATATATATTTTGAGGAAATATTGAGATACCGAGGTTTTAAGCAAAGCCTTACGCCGCCTTGTTTTGACTCCTATTGAAAGTATCATCTTTCAAATTTATGCGTGTATGGTAACAAATGAATTATCGTGTAATTCGTAATTATGAGAACTTTAATTGTTTAGACTAAATGTTGCATTAAAATTAATGTGTCAAAAGTTATTAAAGTTGGAAATGTTCTTTTTTCTTTTTAAAACTTTAAATTTTGACTTTGTCTTATAGGAAAAATATGTTATTAACCCTTGTTTTTGCAACTGTGAAACTTATACGTACATAGTATTTGTAAATAAAAATAGAGTGAGGACTTTCGCCTCAAGTCAGTAGTTTTCTATTCTTTTCTATTCTTATTGAAATAGATAAAACATTAAATTAAAAATTGTTGAACATTTTAGGAAAAAAAAAAATACAAATATTGATTGCACATTTTTATTTTTATGTTTTTCATCAAATTTTGTATCATATCAATTGTTCAAAGTGCAAACCATTACTTTGTATCCACGCCAGAGCTCGTCCTTGAAAGACTCTAATAATGTCCATTCTTTCCCATTTTTCTCGGACATTCACAACTGCCTTGTCAATCCTATGGTTCAAGTCATCCAATATTATTATTTCTGATGAGTACACAATGTCCTTCATCCGTTTCCATAAATAAAAGTCCATTGGGGTCAAGTCCGGAGAGGTCCTATCCATTTTCATTCACGCGATCTAACCCATCTCTTACTACATGGCCATAGTGTGACAGAGCGCCACCCTGCTGGTACACAATCGCTGTTCTTTGCTGTAGTGGTATATCACCTAATAGTTCTGGTAAGTTGTTTCGCAAAAATTCCAAGTAGAAATTCGAATTAAGCCTTGGAGGAATCCGATAGGGTCCGATCGGCTTGTTACCCAATATGCCTACCCACACATTGACGTTGAACTAATGCTGAAATGTTCTATGTTTCATGAAGTGGGGGTTGCTTTCTGCGCAGGTAACACATGTGAATTGCAAAAAATAGTGATTCTATCCCTGGTGAATTGGGACTCATCCGTCCATAGAATCTGTTGTTTTCAGCAAAGTATATTTCCAGAATTTAATTGCAGAATTCCAAACGCTTCTCTGAGTCACCAGGTTGTAGCTCCTGTACTGGTGTATGATGGAATGCATGCATGCATAGAGGGTATATAGAATTCTTCAGATATAGGTCCTGCTTAGATTCAAATTTCTGCTTAATTGCCTAAGACTGGTATTTGGCCGATTTCTGACGTCTTCATAGCTGCGAACGCTGATCTCCACATTGTTCCTGTCTCCCTCAATCTGGAAAATGTTCTAATAAATGTCCTTCCATCATATCAGGACATCGTCTCAGATATTTCAGTCTCGCTCGTTGACCGTTGACATTGCAGAAACCTTATACGTAGACCATGTCTATCGAGGAGACGTCAATATCTCGGTTAAAAACTCCGAACTGGTTCTGCAAATAATTTTGCATTGATTAATTTTTTTTTTCCAGAAAAAGGACCTGGAATTTTGTTTTGAAGAAATGGGCTGTTACCTACCTTTTTTACCCTTTTAGGAGCCATAAAATAAACATGTTTTCAAAAAAGAATTTATTGGATTTATATTGCGAAAAAACGTATGACAAAGTCAACATTTTAAGTTTCTTTTTAAAAAAAAAGGACACTATTGATTCTCAGTAACTTTTAACACATTGATTTGAGAGTAACATTTACGTTGAAACAATTAAAGTACTCGTAACTAGGAGTTGAACGATACCTCATCTGCCTTGAATCTCTGTATCTCATAGGGGATGCATTTCCGACTCCCCCCAAACGCATACGATATTTTTCGCAAAATATGCCAAGGACTTAGACACGTTATCCGGAACGACCTGTATATGGTAATAGTGTCTGAAACCGCACTGATGGGGTCCAACCATTTTAGGACTCCCAAAATCTTACACGGGGAGTTCTTGAGGTGATATCCTTTTTTAAGGATTCGGCTGACGATACTTTTTTTCTCACCAAATCTAAGATCCGCTTTTCATCTGCAACTGCCTCACTGCCATATAGCAGTGAATCCTTTTCTAAGGATTCGGCTGACGATACTTTTTTTCTCACCAAATCTAAGATCCGCTTTTCATCTGCAACTGCCTCACTGCCATTTAGCGCTCCTCACATAATCTCTTTGTAGCGGCAGCTCTGTTTACCTTAAGATGGGATGTTGCTACATTAACGTGATTTTGGTCAGATGATCGGCAGTCGTGGTTGTCATCATCTGGTCTAAAGAAAAATATAGTGTCAGAAGAGAGGTTAGTCGGCTTACCTTGCAAAGGGATATATGACAAGCATTTTGTTGGTTGTATAGTTTCGACGGATCAAAACATCAAATTTCGTACAGAGATGTTCAAAGTGGCATGAGGAAAGGGTAGATGTATCCGTTTACCGATATCCAAGAAAATTACATCAGTTAAAGGGGTTCAATCAGCTAGAATCACACACTAAGGCATGATGTATGATGTATTGTATGTAGATATCATACAAATAACGTCCGACGTGGTAAAGGAATAAAAACGACATCATGTTAGAAATAAATACTGATGAAGTCATTGGGCCCCCGCTCAATTATCAAGGCTTCGCCCATCAATGACGTTATCTAATAAAAAGCGGGGGCAGAGCATATTACTGGTCTTCAGATGACGCCACCGAAGGTTGCTACGATTTGATCAGTTAGAAGTTGCCGGTCATAGGTCCTGTTGGACCACCGGTAGTCCCTACCAGGACTTAGTTCACAGTACCATGGGAGTCAGGAGCCCCCCGAATTTCGTTCCGGGCCTGACTTGTTGAGATAGGCCCCCTTGTGGGAGCGTCATGGTGGCTGTGGTTTAAATCCAAAGTTGCGGGAATGGTGTTCCTGTTGGTTTGACTCATTGTAGAGTAGCAAATAAGTACTGGGTGTTGTGACCCTAAGAGCAGCAAGAGGTTTTAGATCGGCCTCGACCCATACCAAGGGTGGAACTTGTGCCTCCAACATAATTTCTGCTTTGGTATTATACTATTAATGTAGGTAAGCGATGGCAAGGCGTATCCTTGCTCCCATGGATGTATGGGCATCCCGTAAACTTAAGTCTAGACTACAGGTGTTTACATTAAAAACCAGACGCTCCTATGATGAAGTTATTAACCCCTGAAACTCATATTTATCTCATAGATCTCAAATCTATGCGAACGAACATAATGGAAAATAAGAACGCTGTCACAAAATTGGTTGAAACATTCATTTCTCGATTTTATTTTGAGCTTTTTTCTTTATTTAGAATTTTTATAAATATTTTTCATAAATGGTGTGTATTATTTGTTTTCTTTATGGAAATGTTAATTTACACTTTATGACTTTTTTTCCTCGTTTTTTTTTTCATTTTTTTTAAATAACAAAATAGAATAATATGTTTTTCACACACTAACAAAATAGGTTTGAGTTAGAATTAAAAATACCATATCGCTATATTTACATTTTTTTGGTTTCCTATTTTGTTGAATGGGAAGAATGGGAAAGTTGTATTTGTTTTTAGATAGTAAGCGTTATTTTTTAAATTTGATATTTCTTTATACGATTTTCCATTTTCTATTCCGAAAAAAATGTGTGTAAATATTTATTTTGGATTTTTTGTTTTTGTTTTTGTTTTTGTTTTAAGACTTAAAAATATCAAGCTTTTCTTGCGTATACATGAATTTGTCACTTTAGTTTTCGTAATTTTGTTATAATGGTATACTTGGGTGTAGCTTATAGATTAATTAATCACTATACAAGTTTTTTCTTTACATTTTAGCATAATGGAAGTTTTTTTTTTTTTTAATTTTTAATTTTTTCTTAAAGAGGAATTACATTTTTTTTTGTTGTTATTAATTATAGTGTTTGGTATACATTGGTTTTTATTGAAATTTCTGTTTGTTATAATTTATTTATTATTTTCAATACTTAAGTGAGGTTCTTTGTATGAGTTTTCTCGTTTTTACGTATACGTTGAGTCACATAGGAGTAGAGTGAAAATAAAATTGAAAAAAATGAAAACAGAAAATAAATAAACAATAATACTTACGAAATGAAATTCTCCAAAAATTAAAACCAACAAATTCGAAATTCAATAGAAAATAATCGAAAGAACGAAATTAAAAAGAATCTATATATTTTGGCACAATTTGATGATGTTTTTCTTTTTATTTTTAAAAATATTAAGTACATACTTACAAATAAAACTTTTACAACTTAAAGTATAAATAAAAAATATTTCTTTTTCTGTATTTATATTTTTTTTTTTTTTACAAATAATCTTAACTGGAACATTGAGAAAAAAATCATATTTTTTTTAGTTAACCACAGTTTTGTTTGTTTGGAAATTTCTTTTTTTACTTTCTTAATAAAATTCACATTTTTTTTTAAATTTGTTTTTACAATATATGAACATGTATTCGATGTTAAATGTGTTTTTTTTTTTGTTTTGTTTAAAGATAAATTTTCTTACTGGCTGATTTTAAAAATTACGTATACATTCTTTTGTAGAGTTTATTTTTTGTTTAATAAATAGTGTTTTTATTTAGTTTTTTTTTGTTGCTTTGCTTATGTAAGTTTAGTTTATTTAATTTAATTTTATTTTCTAACGAGATAAGTGTAAACTTAAATTTTTGATTTGTTTATTATGTAACACTGGTTTTGTTTGTCGTTTAATTTTTATTTAATTTAAATTTACATTAGGATGCTTTCTATAATTAATAGTTGCGACGAAGCAGTAAATAATTGTTTATCTTAAGTCTAATTTTGTTTCTACTTGAGAAAAGTATATATTACTTCGTATCTTGTGAGATTAAAATTTTATTTGTTCGTATTTTATTTTCTTAGGACTCTTTTAATACTTAGTTGAAGTTGTTTTTTTTTTTTATTTAAGTGTAATCACTTTTTTATACAGAATTTCTATACATATTTTACTTATACAATATTTATTAAGTTTTTTCTATTGTTTTAATATTTTTTTAAGGACATAACTTTCTTAGTTTGTTTTTTATTTGATTGGTTACATATTTTGAAGGGGGCGGGAATAAATCAAGGATGGAACAAGGAGGCGCAAGCGTGTGTGTTTAATGTGGATTGAAAAGTCAGCGTCAATGTGATTATAGTGATTATAGTGAAATCAAAATATGATTCTACACGATCATTGTAATGTCAAACTGTTTAATGAAAATTGTACCGTCGGCACATTTCTTTAACAAATTTAATCCCTTTTATCTGCTTTCTATTAAGGATTCATTGTTGAATTTTACGCCTCAAAACTCCACATGATCCAGAGAAACGTCTAGTACGAATTAGGAAAGTCTTCACAAAGATGAATAAACTTTTTTTAGAATGCAAGCTGACATATTTAAGGTAGCAACTCCGCAACTAGTTGGCTAAAGCCGCTACAATCTCATTAATGTCACGACCAATGCACAAACACAATGAATGGAGTAACATTTGCTGTCTAGAGCGCCGAGAATGGCAGTAAATTCTATGAACGTGCCGCCTCTCTAGAACACCAAAGTACTTCGACTGCGTGTTGCAACCGAAAGCAGTGAGGACATTTGGGGTTATCTAACTTATGCGAAGACGTTTTAGAACAAGAAATTCGATGGAAGGATATATGGTATACCAACCTCATGGGAATTACACCTTTTAGCCATTATTAATATGTCGTTCACTAAGCACCAGGAACTAGCTGAAGTTATGTGAATAAATTCCTAGAAAAATTGTATGAACAGTGCTAAGGGTTTCAAAGGATCCTCCTTAACAAAGAACTGCTCCTGTTCCACATAAGCAATAAGCAAACGATTCTAGTAATCATAGAAATAAACGGATAGAACCGGAGACAAGTCGGTACGTTTCACTGTTTCATCGTATAAAGGCAAAGGCGACATGAAAAACTGTAACATCTACCTATCACCAATCGATCCAGAGGAAGCGATTGACATGATACGTTACGTATTCGTATACACAGGGTTCTATATTTTCTATTAGGGATTCTCTGAACTCACGCATACCATCTTTTGGCACACCTCATGTTTGTGTTCCAAATTTTCTAACACTTATTCATGGAAAAGTGAACGGTTTAAAAACATTTACCAATATTTTTAATTTTTTTTATTAAAGAACGCGGTCAGATAGGAATACATTACGTGCTTACATTACTCCCAGCTTTGGTTGTTATAACCATCCCGGTAAGTGGAAAATTCAGCGCTAAGTGAATAAATTCGAATCGACTTATTTACTATATTATGCTGCCGTGACAGCGAAATACCAGAAGTGAAGAAAATATTGTGGCTGCTGGCGAGTCGGTAAGTCAAGACCGAAATTAATCCTTTCTGCGCTGTTCTTAAGAGCTGGGGATATCTCGAAAGCCCCGGTGGCGTATTTTTCATAAGATCATATTGACCCAAGAGCTAAAGCCAAATGAAAATCGCGCATATCGAATATCTGCTGACTGAGCTCTCCTAAGGATAGAAGGACATCCATATTTTTACTGAACAATCATTCTCAGTGGTCAGGCAAACAGCCGGGTATATCCCAATAGTATCTAACTATTGTATATGAACATATTGACGGTTTTGTGTGGTTTTCATGCCGGAAGTATCTATGGATCGTACATTTTCCAGGATGATGCCGGCAAGTCGGTTAGAGTCACTGGAGGACGCTACCGCTTCATATTAGCCAATTTTTTGGGGATGAATAAGTTTTGGAGGATAAGTGGTTTCAACAGGACAACGCCACTTGCTGCACAGTGCGTACCACAATGAAGAAAAAGTTTATTTTCCTATGGCCCATCTTATGAAAACCACTTTTGTCGTCGGCAAGAACTTAAAAATACCAAAAACGTACATACAGTGTGTTTGGCAAAAGCGTGTGTTCATAAAAATTAATTTACTTCGGTTGCATATCGTTGCAAGGCATTCTGTAATAAGTGATCTACTATATAGGATAGGAGTATAAGGTTCGTTTTAAGCTGTATTTTTTCCTGCTCATCCACGGAAAACTATCTATTACAGATCTGAGGGTCAAAGTGATTTGTGAGCAACTGTGTGAAACGATTAATGAACAGGAAAACGTTGACAACTTGCCTGAAGGGGGAAAACCAAAGACCATTTCCAAAGCAACATAGTGCTTGTAAAACTTTAACAAGGCTAGCCTCACAAAAGCATGGAAAATCTTACATTTATTCGAGAAAAAGATGTTAATTATAAAACTGTTGCGGGCAAGCCTTTATTAAAAAAAAGTCTTGAGTGGGCTCATTGCTAGAAAGATCTGGATTGGATCAGAATTACCTTCCCTGACGAAGGTTAACTTTTGTTAAACAATCCCTTGAAAGTGTATGGTCTGCACATGGAAAGACTTCTCAAACCAACAATGAAACAAAAGCAAAAGTGCGTGTTTGTGGCTGTTTCCATGCGACAGGGCTTATTAAATTGCTGATCTTCACCGTGAATCCCGATGCTTTAAGACTGACCCAGACTATTGACATCCGCCGAAATTCTGTTCAGACTTGGAAACCCGGACTGGCTCCTTCAGAAGGACAACTATCCGACACTTCGTAGTTCTCAAAGAAAAAAGTGACGTCGGTGTGTTGGATTGACGATTTTAGCCTCCCAATGCCAATTTGATTGAAAATATCTGGGACTTACGAAGCAAAGGATCAAAGGACAATAAAACAGCTTAAACTGTCTTTAAACAAAATCGGTGACAATTATTGCAATAAGTGCAACAAGTGATTTTTAAATTTCCCGTGTCCTACTATCTGCGAACTGGACAACTGACAAATTTTGAGCAAGCTACGTCATTTAATCAATTTTTTCGAAAATAGAAAAAAAATTGAATTTCATCTGACAACTTTGAAGGAGAGTTTGGAGTCATTCAACAGCAATCTCGAAGAGTTGTTTCGCCGTTTCATCATGGTTGGCGAAACATGGATTCACGACCACATAAGACCAAGCAGCAGTCGAAACACTAAGTTTCTACAGGCGAATGGGCGGCGAATGGGCGGCGAATAAGGCCAGCGTGTGTCCGTTGGCCAACAAGGTTGTGTCGACAATTTTTTTGATTTACATGCATCACAATCTTCATCGTCGACCTTCAAAAGATGAAAAAAAAATTTACAGCAGATATTATGCCAACTTTTTGAACCCCTTCAAGGACGACTTGAAAGGAAAACGACAGCATTTGGCCATGAAGAACGTGCTCTTTAATCAAGACAATATAAGGGCAGTCGCCATTTCAGGATTTAGGCTTATCCGTCATATTCTTCGGATTAAGTATTTTCTGTTTCCTCACCTGAAGAAATGGCTCGGCGGAAGGAAGTTCAGATCCAACGATGAAATCATCTCTCAAATAAGCCAATATTTCGGGCGAACTGGAGGAGCATTGGACGAAATGTTTTATGCTCAAAGGAACTACAAAAAGTCATGAACTTATTCTTAAGGTGGTTGAAGTTCAAATTCCAGGCAAAGCTCTTAAGAAATATCGAAAGTAGGGTAATTAGATCACGCAAATGCAAAAACATCAACAAACTGATCCAAAACAGAGCGGTCTACTGAAGGCATTAAGCTTAGCCAGCGGCACTAGTGGTGCAATAGTTGCTACATATTCGTAGCAATCAATGCACGTTTGCATGCAGCAAATAAGAGTGGGAATCAAGCGTGCTTGGCCACATTCTAAGAGCCCTTTGCAGCGTCTTTTATCCCCAGATCAAGCGGCCCGGCCTTTACATAGAAGACCAAGTGTATAATCTGTTTCCAAGTTCTGCGTGCATAGTTAGAAATCATTTGGAAGTCCGGCTATAAGTTACAATTAAAGCTTTACCATTGGCCGTAGCTCTTCCATCACATAGCGTAACGATGTGTACGTGCCACGGCATTGGTGGCAACCATATACGAATACGTCTAAAATCAAATCAACGTATAAGCAAATGAATGGGCAATCAATTTGGCCAAATGTATCTAGAAAAAAACGTACTTTTCTCGGTGTCATATCGTAAAACATTCTTTCCAACAAGCCGCCAACCAGATTCAATCAATTTCCACCAATTCGGAGGGATTTCCATCAGTTTCAGCGATTCCACTCCAAAACCACTCAATTCAAAATTACCCGCCGATTTTGCAGCACAAAAAAACCACTCAGCGAAACCGATAAATTTCTCTTCTACTACTTCTCCACTTTCCTTAATCGCTCCGATCCACTACTGCTATCTCTGATATTCGAAACCCATGCGTGAGTGTTTTATTTGAGTGGAAACCAAACTATTCATCCACTCGATGAATTTGAGAAGATTCTCATTTAGCGACAGAGCGGAAAACAAAAAGGAACACTTTTAAAATACTGGTTTTATGGTTTTCCAATAGTGATTACTCCTCCTACACATACACATGCTTAACTACTTCCAAGAGCAATACCTCTCCGTTCTCTTTCGCTCAAAAAAAAGTGGAAATGAACAAAAAAAAAAAAAAACTCAATCAACCCGCCCTTCTTTTTGCTCTTTATACTCTCACCAATTGCATTTCGTCTTCCAGAGACTGGAAAGAGCGAAATAGCACTACAAAAAAAAATCACCTCAGCAACGTTGGAATTTGGAATTTGAGTGGGAGTGGGGTGTTTTTTTTTGTCTTCTCTTTTGCTTTAGTTTTTTATCGTTAATCGATGAGTGAAAGGAGAGACAGCGGGGTAAGCACAGGCCCGTGGTTGATTTTTTTTTTTGTTTGGAGAGAATCTTATATCAAATTCGATTGACCATCAGACACCTGTCAAAGGAAGGATTGCGGGAAGAGGGAGGAACGATTAATTATGGCGGTATGCGTCATATTTACCTTTTGATTGTCAGACGTACTTAGATGACAGCTGCTTGGCCAGCTCGGTGTACTTGAGGAACTTTGACTGGACGCTTTCATCGGCGGCGGATGTCGCTGGTGACTGTGTTGGTGTCGGTGCCAGCGGTGGTGGCGGAGGTGCTGCAGAACCAGGACTTTTGGCCTTTGGCGAGGGTGGAGGCTGCGAATTAACTGATGACGATGATGATGATGATGAAGCACTCATCATTGATTTGGTAGTTGACAGGAGCAGGGGTTCAATGCTTGCGTCATCTTTGACGAAGTGCACCTTCGATAGATGATGGCGGTAAGCGCCTTTCGAACAAAATGGCGTATCACAGAAAGCGCATTTGATGACAGAGTCCGATGTGACAACGGCGTCATTGCAGGCCCAACTGAAGGCGACCATGCCACTAGGTGTGCCAGAACTTGTTAGACCGCCATTGGGGTTTGAGTGGGGATGACTGGTAGAGGAACTTAGACGAGTATTAGCCGCCGGCGGATTATCGGTCTTTTCGCAAAGTTTTTGTAGAGCAGCCAGGGGGTTGGCAGAGGATGTTTTCTTGTTGCCCGTTGAACTTTCATTGGTAGATGGTGGCGGACCGTGTGAATTTAAACTGTCAAACATGGATGACAGAGCTGTCAAACTACTACCAGGGAGCTTTTTATCAGCACAGCCAGCTGAAGAACGATCGCTGGACGCTGGACTTGGAGCAGGACTAGGCGCTGCAGAACTACTTGGAGTTCTGTTCTTGCGGAGGTCCAATTCTCCACCGCCATCGGAGCAGGGTTCCATGTTAAACTCCTTTTTCACGGAGATTTTGTTGTGACGCTCTGTATCTTCTTCTTCCTCATCAGCTGGTTCGTACTTTACTTTGACTTCTTTGTGCTCGTTTTCGGGTGAATAAAGGGCTTTTTCGGGCGTTCTCCGTGGGGTTGTTGGTGGAAGGGGTGTACTGATCTCTGGTTTTCTTTCAGGGGTAAGTGATTCCATGCGGCTGCTGCCGCGATCGGAGACAGAGCTTGATTCGGAACCACTTCTTTCTCGCCGTCCACCGTAGGGCGATGGATGATGCTGTTGATACGATCGGAGTATTCCCATTGTCTGGGCATCGATCAAGGGCTTTGTGTAGTCCACACTTTCATCAATGCCGAGACGTTTGAGAATGCTAGCGCCAAGTGGTGTTCCAGAGTTATTTGGTGCATAGGGCGTAGCACCATGTCGTGATCGTGTGTCGAAACTCTTCTCGATCAGTTGCTCTATGGCGTTCAAGACCGACGGTGAGGATGAAGTCTTCTCGCCTTGACCAATATTCATGTCTTTGGGAGTAGGTGACGGTAAATGGGGTGAGATATGTCTGTGTGTTGAGGATGTAGAAGCTGGTGAGATACTCTTCAAGCCATCACGGCTACCTCCAGGTGTTGGAGGACTGGTAAGCGAACCATCCGGGGGTAAAATGCTGTTCTTGATGCTTCTTGGTGACGCATTCGCAATGGCACCACCTACGCACTGGCGTATGTGGTCGACAAACAAAGCAGTTTCAATTTTGTCACCACACTTTTCGCATGTGATCTTCGTTGAAACTGTCATTTGCTGTTTGAATGGATCGCCGTTTTTGAAGTCTTGTTGGCCAGCAGCACGTTCTAGCTCGAGAAGCTTGCGAACGGGAAGTGACTTTTTGCGTTTTTCGCGCGTCTGACGCCTTCGTCCGCCGGTTTCGGTGATCGAACGCATTATATGCTCCTTGTAGTGGGCGTTCTTGATCATGTGGTTACTGAGATCTTTGAGAGATGAGAAAGCTTGATCGCACACCTTACATGTGAGTACCGCAGAGACAGTACTATTTGTTGCTGATGGAGGGCCGCCTTGCAGGCCAGGACCTGGGCCGCCCATCTGTGGTGGAGGACCTGCAGTTGTTTGAGCACCGCCAGAGGAGGATGATCCCTTTTCATCGGATGATTTCCACGAAATAATCTGCTCCTGTGAGATGATATTTGTGTAGTGCTGTGTTTGCTGCATATGATTTGTCATTTCAGCCAGAGATCTGAAACTCTGACCACACCACATGCACTTTAGGATTTGGCGCGTCTGTTCTGCGCCTTTGCCCAGCCAAACATCTTGACCGCGAACCAGTTTCCTTGGAAGTGGCATTGTTTCTTTGATCAGAAGATTTAAATCGGATTTGTTCGAAGCAGATGATGACGAAGTCACATTTGAAGGTGCGGACGATACCTGGGGATGCCGATGATGCTGTTCATGGTGACTTTGTTGAGATGAGGGAACACTTACTCCACAATGTTGGGTCTCTTTCATGTGGGTAGTTAGGGTTGCTAAAGTTGGGAAACTTTGCTTGCACCAGACACACTTGAAGACATCTTTCACTGCATCGGCTCCTTTGTTGAGCCAGTGTGATTGCCAAGCACTATGACGTCCAGTACTAGCTCCAGCACCTCCGGTTGGCTGAGCTGGTGATCTCATATCACCACAATCAGATCCTCCCAATCTAGTCATTTCGGACATTTTCTCCAGCGCTTTGGTTGCATCATTCGCCACCATTTTATTCTTACCATTCCAGTCCAAGGGTAGGCTACTCTTTGGGGACATGCTAGCTGCTGCCACAGCGGCTAAGTACGGATTGATTGGTGGCACCCAAGCTGCAGGTAGAGGTTTATAGTCATTTGGCCTTGAGAGTTTCCTTGGAAGAGGAACATCTTCATCTGTGGATCGCTTACGAGTGCCAACGCTCAGATCCAGCGGACTATTCACATCGCCAACTGAAGATGGTGACTCCGATCCACCGTCTAATTTGGACAAATTTACAGCGTCACCCTCGTCCTTACAGCTGTCGGCATCTGAATCTCGACGGCAGCGTTTCGTACTGAAATCTAGTGCTGGTGAATCATCCGGTGCTGGAGACTGCATAGGCTGTAGCCTTGGTGAGGGTGTTTGTGCTGCTTGTTGCACAGCCAGGCTTGCTGCCGCTGCCAATGGATTGCTAAGAAGAAGTCGATTTTGTTGAGCTGCTGCGGCGGCTGCGTTTAAGTATGCTGCCATTGCTGCAGACTGTGGAGGTAAAAGTGCAGCTGCAGCTGAAGGTGGAAGCGTCGCCGGCAATGGTAATCCAACTGGCGGACTATTAGGTGTTGGTGTTGGAGCCGCATTGCTACCAGAACAATTCGAATCATCCGACTGACAGCGTCCTCCTCCAGTGGAACCTGTTGAATCGCGTGACTGACATCGTGGGCTGGCGAGTTCACTGCAAAGAGAAAGAAGTGGAATTTTTTTAAAAAAAAAAAATAACTTTATGGCACAACAAATCATCAACAAAAAATCATAGATAAACCGACATCTTCTTAAGCTCAGAAGACATATGTAGGTACTTCTGGGTAGCTTCTAGATTTGTAAATAGTGATGAGGCAACGTCAATCTATCTATTTTGAAATATTATCGTACGATCAACAATCAGCCTTCTGTGAATGAGTATCAAACAAGTCTCGATCATCTAATTAACTTAAGCACTGTCTAAAGATTCTGTCATAAAACCCGACTCGATTCCCCATTAATCAGTTCGTCTTGGATGGAATCATTCACATAAAATAAACTGGATTGACACCCATGGCGCTCAACTCTCAACAGTAGAAACAGTCGAAATTAACATTTTCGCCTTAACAATTCGAATCACGAGCGAACATTCAATAGCGTCTCCGCTTCGGACTTAAACTGTTTCATACAAACATTCATCAGATAAATTTAATCGGGACAAGGTAATTAAATTTTAATTATTCCCGATCCAAAAACGTTGACCAAAGAACAAATATTTGGCAATGGTTTCGGTTTAAGTTTTGTTTTAATTGTGTTTTGAAGAACTGATACCTGTTTTGTCACTCCATAATGAGTGTTTTAACTGCTGAACGGCTGACAACCGATTGGGCGTTAGTTATAAGTTTGACATTTGTGATTTGTCGGAATTCATGTGTTCAAAAGTTGGCTGAAATTTATTCAAAATACGTGGAAGGTTTTAGCTAAAAATAGAAAGTATTTGAATTTTCGTTTTAATAAGGTACGACTGGGAGCTATAGGATCCGTCATCATTAGAATACAGAAAGAGTTGGTAACCTGTGTTCATTTTTCTTGCATGACTGCTCCTCATGTTAAAAAAAATTGATTTTCATTCAATCAGCGCTGGATCGTACTATGATCAATAGGTAACTCGTCGAATTTCTCCAGCATGTTAAGCAATATGTTCCCTGCGGAGTCCACAACACAAATATCTGGATATTGAGGTCAAAGCCAAACAAAGAACGGTGGCGAGAGAGATTATAGGGTCCATGAACTGTTGACGTATCTACGAGTAAGTCATTAAGGTCACGTTGCCGAGAATAGTAATGATGCTGTCAGAAGAAGAAAAGACGTAAGGTACACATACTCATACTGATGCAAAATTTAAGACCTTTTTCATAAACCTTTCTACAAGGACAAGGAGGTACTCTGTCTATACCTATATTTTACAACTTTTAGACACCTTTTCCCCCCTAATACCACTTGATTCACAGTCGCAAAAACTTGCGGGCAACAGTGCGATGTGATTCACTAATCTGGGTTACTTCAAGAGCTGTAGTTTCGGATATGGCACGGTTACAACAGAGCTACTGCCAGGCAATCCAATTCTAATGGAGGAAATTCCTTCCTTAGTCGATTTCGACATTCCTTATGATATAATACATCCGGAGATGGAGGACTGGCAAAAAACCGGAATAATCAGTGCAAATGAAGTTGCAATTTTCACAGATGGCTCAAAACCAGAGGTAGGAACAGGTTCTGGCGTCTTCTCAGAAGTGTGTATAAGACTACCGGACGAAAGCAGTGTCTTCCAATCAAAGGTTCTGGCTGTCCTCAGGGCGGCTGAGCTAATGCAGATGAGATCGGTATCCGAAAGAGATATCGCCATCTACATCGACAGCCAGGCCGAACTCAAGGCAATGGAATCAACCAACGTCAACTCTGATACTATGCAATAAGAACCGGGTAAGACTGTGCTGGTTGCCAGAACACTGCATAATTAAAGGAAATGAACAAGCGGACGAGCTTGCAAGAAAAGGAGAGCTACTCGACAATAGTGAGGTTGCCAATATCAAACCACCCCTTTGCATAGTGAGGGGCACTATCGAGGAAAAAATCACAAAGACTGCCAACCTAAGTTGGTCATGTCTTGAAGGACACAGGGTATCCAAGGCTCAGGACACTTTCTCCTGCGACAGCACGCAAAGAGACACGAATTGTTAGATACGGATATCTGCAGATTCTGCAAGCTGTTGAGGTCATAACACACATACTGTGTGAATGCGAAGCAATATCGCCTAGTAGAAGAAAATTTTTAGGAAAATACTTTTCCGAAAACCTAGAGGAAATAGACGGCACGAACTTCAAAGGCTTTCTTGGCGTTTCACCAGAGCAATTGTTTAGGTTTTTGCCATTTGAAGACAATTTCAATTGGTTCCACAGGGACCGCGATGGGCTCGTTTTGGTGCTTAGTGTCTGTGTGATGACGTATCCATCACACCCCTGTTGACCCCAACCTAACCTATCTTTCTGGTGAAGGGAAATACCTTAGGCATGTACAATAAGTAACTGACTTGAAGCATACTTGTCCCACAGGATTACAGAAAGGGGGTATACTATGGTTCTCAGTGTTACAAGAGGTCCAAGATAATCCAAACATTTTCAAGTTAGGCCTATAGGAGACCTAATATCTAAGGCACTCCGCAGGAAGTTCAATTCTTCATCAAAAATACAAGATGTGTAGGTAACTAGTTGGCGAATAAGATAAATAAAAGTAAGCCAACTCGCAATACTGGTGCTGGGGCATATGAGTCCACTTTCTGGCAAATGGAGACATTTGGAAATCCGCTAACAATGCTTACATTACCAAGAGCTTCATACTATTAAGCCAGCAAGAAGGTTCCTGCAGAGAATACGCGTCTTCACTACTTGTATCTATAGATAATAGCTTCCAAGGTCCCTTATCGCCATGGGGACCTGCGTGGTGATTGATCGGGAAACTGCTGACTGTCTTATAACCTGGATTGGGTCAGCAGCGCAACAATCAAGTTTGGAACCAAGTACCTGCGTTACCTCTCAGCGGGGGTCCCCGGTAATTGCATTAGTAAACCCTTACTTATGCAGGTTAAAATGGCAACGGCATATCCGGCCGGTAGCATTATACTGGCCTCACAGCCATATACGGAGGAGATTAAAAGATTTGACAAACCAACTAATGGTCTCCGATAGAAATGGGTTCACCTTTTCAAACGTTTAAAAGAATACGACATTCCGTTCTGCACGTGGAATGTTCGGACTATTAACAGGCCACGCGCAGTTGTGCAAGTCCCAGAGGCCCTTGCAATATGCAGCAGACTTGGCAAGATGTCTTCAGCTTCCGACACATGAGAGAGCGTTTTATGACAATCTGCATCAAGGCTAAATTCGCTAACAAAAGACTAATATGCGCCCATGCCCCTACGGAAGTAAAAGGACAAAGCCACCCAAAAATGTTTCTATGAGCTCATATCGACAAGACATATGAGCACTGTCCGAAGTATGTAAAATTTTAACATCAGCATAGTAAAGGAAGACATCTTTGGTAGGATAATATGGAAGCATAGCCTTCACGACACCACGTCTGCCAACTTACTTTGGCTTATTGATCTTCCCGCCGGACGAAATATCACTAAAAAAGTTTCCTCACCTCGGTATGCACAGGGGTACATGGCGGTCTCTAAATCATGAAACGCTAAATCAAGTATAAATTGATTCAACGCAGACGTAAGGCATGCCTCCAGTATTCTGGACATCCGTACATTCCGGGCAGCCAACATTGATTCGGATCACCACCTTGTTGCGGATTTCCCAAGCGAAACAACAAATAAGAACTAGTGTGCGCCAGAATCTTCAGTCAACAACTCATACGCCGCCAGCGCCAAGTACAAAAACCAGCGACAACACTGTCAACGTGCATTAGAGACGCCGCAGCTGATGGAATCCCTCATTTGACTAGGAATGCCAGCAAGCACATGCAGCTAAACAAGAAGATTACAAAGCTTCACGGCACCAAATGACGAGACCGGCTCGTGAGCACTGCGAGCAGAAGAGACGGGAAAAACATCGGCTTCTCCAGAAAAAGAAGAAAGGGCAAGAGAAGCGCGCGATCGAAGACATTGAGAGGATGTACTCCAGGGATAACGAACAGAAGTTTTACCAAAAAAGCAATGTGTCAAGGCAAAAAGACCCGTACATACGCCTGTAGAAATGAAGAAGGAAGCCTTATAGTAGTCACAGTCGGTGTTGAGAATATGGAAAACCTTTTTCTGCGGCGTCGAACCCAATATCCCAGCATCAGGCAGATGATAGTCAAAACTTCCGTCCACCTGACCAAAATTAAGTAAGGATAGCAATATTTAAGCTGAAAACCAACACAGCAGCTTGACCTGACGGGTTAACAGCCGAGGTATTCTAAGCTGCTAGAAACACTTTGTGGAGAGAATACCGGTCTGGTGAGAAGAGTGTATGCCTGATGGGTGGAATCTCTGAATCGTTTGCCAGATCCAAGGACCTCTTCAACTGCGCCAACTATAGAAGTATAAGTCTCCTTAACATCGAAGATCTTATCTGCCATATTGTGTGAACGTCTGAAACCCTTCGTTAACAACTTGGTTGACTCCTATCAGTGCGATTTCAGATCAGGAATGTCCACAATCGATTAAATCTTAGCACTCCGGCAGATACTGGGAAAAACTCAACAAGTCCAAACCGATACCCACCATCTTTTCATCGATTTTAAGGCCGCTGATGACAGCATTAATAGAGACGAGTTATATAGAGATATTTCCCTGCAAAACTCGTCCGTCTGTGCAGAATGACGATCTAGAATGCTCGCTGCTTCGTCAAGGTCGGTTTTAGCCAAGGTTGGTGCGATATCATGTGACTTCTTTAATATCATTCTTGAAAGAATTGTGCGGAACTCAAAAACGAATGCAATTTTTCAAATGTCTGTGAAAATATTGTACAAATCTACGACGATGATATCGACGTAATTGGGAGAACCCGGCGGGCTATTGATAGTATTGAAACGGAAGCTGCCAAAATGGGCTTAGCGATATATGATGTCAACAAGAAAGGCTACTCAACATCGACGAATTGGACAGAACGTCGCAGTCGACAGCTATAATTCCGAGGTAGTAAGGGACTTTGTCTTCCTCGGCTCTGCTGTAAATTCTGCCATTCATACCTCAGCAGAAATAAAGCGAAGAATCATTGTTGCCAATCGCTGATTCGTTGGCCTAAGAAGGCAATTGGGTAGCAAGGTCCTATCTCGAAAAACTAAGGAGACTCAATGTACATATATAAGAGCTTGATCATCAGACTCTATTGAAAACGGACGAAGATATGCTCAGTCGTTTCGAGTGAAAAGCATTCGATCCCGTTTAAGTTGACAGGCTTTGGATGAGAAGATTCAATTATAGATTCAAACTATACGAGCTGTACAGCAATATCGCCCTAGTCAGAAAACTACTCATCAGTCGCCTGAGATATTTGAGCCAGTAGAGTGAATGGACACCACTGCTTCGGCCCGCAGAGTCTGCAAATCAAACCCGGAGGTTTTGCAATAGAGGGAGACCTCGCCTTAGATGGAGCGCACTCCAACCAACTTGGAGTGCGCAACTTAAGACAGTTAGGTAAATACTGGGCTAACTGCAGAGGCTTTTTAGTTAAGGCCCAGGTTCAATCCGAACTGCAGTGCCATCTAAGCATGATATATTTGTTTAGGTACCATAGCAAGAATATTTTTGGGGCACAGTTTATAATAATTCACTTCAGTTTTCTATGTATCTATAAGACTGCAGATCCACTTCAAGATACGACTCATAGAAATCAACAAGAATCAGGAACCTTCTTACTATCTTATTTGGCGCTAGTGTCCGAGTTGACCTCTGTCTCAAATAATGAACTTGTCCAGTAAGCGAGATGTTTGATCAACTGGCTCCAGTTTGGCACTCCAATATGGTTAAGGTCCCCTTCAATTTGTACATACTTTCGGTAAGAATAGAAGACTTTTCGAGACCTAGCCTTTCAGTCTCAAGACCGTAAATCGCAGAAAGAATCTTGAGTTCAAACCAACTAAGGATATTTTCACCCATTTTCGCTAAAGTCTATGTTTCTCTCTTTATATCATAGAACGGGATTGGGATGATAGTAGTTTTATATGGAGTTTCCTTAGAAGCCTTATACAATGCCTTATTACAATATAATTATCTTCTAAGGCCAGAGACACACCGATTGGAAAGCATAGCTATTCGTTTGATTTCTGATGAGATGTCATTCCCATGGTTAATTGCGGAGCCAAAACAGACAAATTTGCTAACTACTTCAAAGTCACAGCTGTCTATTGTAATGTTCTGTCCAATTCATCGACCTTGAGCGACACATGACAGAGCATCACCTTGTCCATGCCCTTTCTTGATACCAAATGTTTCTGTAAGATTGTTTCCGGGTTTTACGGAGCACCGAGCGTTCTTCATCGCCATTCTGAACAATCTGATGAGTTTAGGACGAATGCGAAAACTAGATTTGTATAGCTCTGCAAAGTTCATCTCTATATATGCGGTCTTGGAATCTACAAATACATAGTCATTGAGTATCGATCTCGACTTTGAAAGTTTTCTCTAAGATCTGACATAGGGCGAACATTTGGTTAACTGTCACTTACCACAGTGACACAGAAGACAAGGCCATGTAGGCGATGTTAAGGTGATTGATGATTCCATAGTTGGCGCAGTTTCTAGTATATGGTCTCTACCAAGCCATCTCTCGCGGTCTGAAATAGCTCGATAGGTACGCCTAGTAGGACAGCTGAATTTGTATCGTCCTCGGTGATTAAGGAAAAGAAGAACACACTTGATTTTCAAATGCACGGTAACAAAGAAAGAATTATCTGACAGACAGTAGCAACAGTCCTTTTTACATCTTGTAGAATTCATCTTCATTGCAACTCATCTGTAGTCAGGGCTAAATTGTTGGATGATTTTACCACTCTAACTAAACAAACTTTTTGAAGATCTAAATTTTTCGAAGAAGATCGTGGCCCATGTGTCTTCAAGAAAGCGCATTGATATGACAAAAAGTTTGATTAAATAGCGCTATCTGGGAAGATGAACTTGTTCGTATATTTTCATTCTATAGTTATCTCCATCGATCAGTAACGGTTACAGTTTCGCGTGATGCATTTGCCTTTATGCAGTGAAAGAATACTCTTTCTCATCTAATCAGGCATCCGATCGTCTCCCATATTGATCAAAATCGCGAGCAAGTTAACTGCGAGCTTTTTAACCATTTAAACATTTGAATGTATAGGTTTCTATGTTTAAAGGTAAACGTTAGAATGAGTTTCTTCATATCGATCCTGGTTTCCTACAACGCAAACTGTTCAACTCTAACTTTTTTTATGTTGAAGTGTCTTGTAGGTTTTTCATTTTGGAATGTTGTATTGTGTAGATCTTCATATTAGAAAGTATGTTGCTATTCAACGGCTAGGCTTCAATATTCTTATCATTGCAGTTGGTATACACATGGTACGCTACTGCGCTGCTAGAACATTATATTTCCGATTACCACATATCTCAGATGTCCTGCTTTTTTATTCATTTAATTTTTCATCAAAAATTGCAATCGGATCTACCGAATATATATACCAGATGGTATTCGAGAACACAAACTATACATTTTTATATCGGTTTGAGCCGAACTTGCATTTTTAGAAGGTGTAGTGGTGGTATTTTCATTTCACTTCATTGGAATACTCTTATTCGGTGCTGCTTTGCTAATCTTTCAAGCCCGAAAATGATGATAGAAATATAAATTTCCACCGGGGCACCGTACCATTATCTAATTGATTGAGAACCTCAAAAGGCCTCTCGTCTATTCTCTAAGATGGGAATCTGCTGGAATCCTTATGACAGCAAAACTCAATCTTCTTTCAGATCAGACTTTTCACAGCCAAACTAATATTGATACCAATCTTTGAAAACCTCCAGTGGTGGTCCCTTTCCGCATGCTCAGAACTGCCTCAAACTTAAAAGGATTGCGGTGTTGTTAGTGCACTGGCTTATTCTTACGTATATTTATATTACGTCTAAATGAAGTTAAACTGTAGGCGTATCTGTAGGGACTACTTTTAAATAGAAATGTATTTCAATGTTAATTATTTTGTTATCTGTTCCCTGAAATTTAAATGAAACTGATCAGTGGATCTGAGGTAATTTATACACCCGAACAGTGTACTGAATGCAGTTAGAAACATTTTATTTGAGTACCACCAGGTGATAATGAGATCGCTGATAAACTTGGTAGACAAGGTTCAGAGGAGCCTTCGCACTTCAAAAACCAAACTTACCACCTTGATCAAAAAGTTCCCGCACCACACCACCGTGTGGTGCCCCCATTGTTCCGATTTGAGTTCTGTTTTTTTTTTTGTTAAGTTGGTAAATCTGTTGTTGACATTCCCTCTAAATCTTAGCGTGATAGCTTGACATTTGCAAGAGTAGATCTATCTCTGTGTGTGTTCGGGTTTTTTTTACAATTTTAGAAATGGATTTAAGTTTGCTACAACGAACTTGTTTTACATTTTGCATAAAAAATGGATTTAATGGTGCGCGAACGTTGGAAAAGTGTTTCGGCAACGATTCTCTAAAGAAAACGGTCGCTACCAGTGGCACAAGCGGTTCAAAGGCGTTGGTGAGTCAATCGAAGATGATGAACGCAGTGGCAGACCAACGACATCGAAAACCGACGAAAACATTGATGAACTAAAAGAAAAGTTGGTCAATAACCGCAAATTAACCATCAGAGAGATAGCGGAGGACTTGAACACTGGCTATGGATCCGTCCAAGACATTTTGGTTAATGATTTGGGTTTCCGTCATGTAGCAGCAAAGTTGGTGCCAAAAGACCCCAATTTCATGCAAAAAAGAGACCGTGTTGACGTCGCAAAAGAAATGATTTGCGAGGCTGAATCCGATCCCACTTTCATCAAAAGGATCATTACTGGAGACAAGACGTGGGTTTATGTGTACGACACGCAATCCAGATATCAGGCAAGTGAATGGCGTTCACCAAATGAGCCGAGACCAAAAAAACCACGTCGTTTTCAGTCAAAAAAGAAGGCAATGCTCACGGTTTTCATGGATCACAACGGTATAGTGCATCATGAATTTTTGCCAGAAGGCCAGACAGTAAACAAAGAGTATTAAGTATTTGGGGGTTATGAGACGTTTGCGTGAAGCAATTCTCCGAAAGAGACCAGAATTGTGGGCAGAAAACTCGTGGATTTTGCACCATTATAACGCACCGTCGCACAGTGCCATCATTATTCGTAATTTTTTGAGGAAACATGCAACAAATACCATTACACAGCCACCGAATTCACCTGATTTGGCTCCCTGTGACTTCTTTCTGTTCAATCGAGTTAAAAAACCGTCACGGGGAACGCGTTTCAGCAGCCGAGAGGAAGTAATGGAAAAATCGCAGGAAGCAATGATGCACATACCGAAAACCGAATATAAAAAATGTTTCGAGGATTGGATCAAGCACTGGCATAAGTGTGTTGCAGTCGATGGGGATTACTTTGAAGGGAACAATATAGATTTAGATGAATAAACTTGTATTTTTAATTTTCTGAATAAATTCTGGAATTTTGATCAAGGTGGTATGTTAGGGGTTCCATAGACACTTGAATTTTTCTTAAGCATAATAGCAGATGACATGACTTTTCAGGATACCGGCAGACCAAACGTCTATTTCCCGATATCTCTAAAAAGTCACAAATGTTTCTGGTATCACTTACTAGAAAAGACTGAACACTGTTTTGTTCCATCGTGACTATTACTAAGCACATGAATATGATGGGGATCAGTGACGCAAAATTCTGCGACCCTGTGCTATGAGAGGGATAATCACAAAGCGGAGCATCATTTCCGTGATCGTCCAGCATACACTAGCATCAGGCTGCAAGTGCCCGACGCTAATGATATGATGAGTGGTGGTAGGTACTGTAAGGACTCTTAGAAAAACTGAGAAATTTCCTAAAGTGCGCTTAAAAAGAATACAATAGACTAGTCCCTCGGACAGAAAAAAGTGTCTTTCATGGTAGCAGGAATCAGGAAAGTATTGATTATATTGACATTTGTATGTATATTGAAAAGATTGATATTTGGTGTTCAAGCCGATCGGTCCAGGATTTAATATTTGAAACCAAGTCTCTGCTCTTTTCTCTATTGATCTTATGAATTCCAGTAGTAACTTGTTCTTTCGTATTACATTGTCCCCATGTAGATTTAATTTCTTCAAAACAGAAGAACCTTATTATACCACCATTTGTGCTGTATAGTTTCTCTGTACATTATACGGCATAAAAGATTCGTCTAATGCGCTTACAAAAGTGACTTGCCTATTAACTTCATAGCTACCTTAAAATTTCTCTGCAGCTTGCTTCAAAGCCTGGACTGCCAACTTTGCCAAAGAACGCTTATTTTAGCCTGAAGGTTTGTTAATCTATATAGATACCTCTTGCCACGCAACAATTTACATGTTTTCCAGAACCGGGTAATGGCTGTCTGACTGACTGAAAAGAGAAGTTGTTGAAAACTGAGTCCTTAAAAAATTGGTCCAGTACAACAGTTAAATTGTGCACGTATCTAGTAGAAAAAAAAAGATCAACACCACGTGGTTAAGTTCGTCAGATACTACGCGAGATGGTCGGGTTCAATTCTCAGGTAATATACCGAAAAACAGAAAACAATAATTTTTGACTTTACTATTCTTTCGACAGACATAGGAAAGTAAAATTTCCGTGAAAAAGTTTCTTGTTCTTTTGCCAGTTAAGACAGCCGAACATTTATAGGTGCCTCTGTCTCTTTGTACAAAGTGATAAGACTTGACAACACAGTCAGTGCAGAGACTGCCCCATGATCTACATCAGACTCACCAACATAATCTGATTATCAGCAAAATACATCTTGGAGCCCTTTTGCAGAGGCTTTAATTATGTTCTGTGTGCCAAGATCCCGTGCGCAAGAACAAGACCAGACTGGAAGGCTTTTTTTCTGTCGTGTAGTACAACAAATTATGTTCTGTTGTCTCACATATCTCTGTCGTAATTTCGGTGATATTGCGAGGGCGAAGGAAAATCAGGAAGCAATGAAAGAGAGGTATCGATGAAATGGTAGGTACCGATCCTCGTGACTTATTACTGAAATTCTGCTTATGATAGCAAGAACGTGATAACCAAGAACTAAGCTGACACTAAAACTGAGACTTGGGTTGTAAACCAAGATAACCGATGAGTCGGTCTTAGCGTTGAATAAATTTGTCATATGCACGACAGCGAAAAAGCTGACCTCGCAGGCGATGTATTCGTATTACTGATGGAATCCTCTCTGGTCTAGGTGCTTCTAATTTAGTTTCTCAAGACAACAATTTCATCACGCAGTGACAGTCAGTCTACCATTTCAAATAAAAATCAATCAGTGGAAATATTCGTGCTGTTTGCAAAGAATAATAAAAATATCTCGTCTGACCCCATTAAACGGTTATCCACTTAAAAATCTATTCTCCACATAACAAATTTGAATAATGAAACTTAAAAAAAATAAAAAAAAATAAAATCCAAAATCTTTATAAAAAAAAAAAAAAAAAACGAATTCGAATTCAAATATATCCCCGGCCAGTTCCTTCACGATGACAAAACTTTTTCTTTTTGATAGCTGTCATGTGATAAAAAAAGAAGAAGAGGAAAAACAACATCACCAACGTCTCCCACAAAACAAATTGCTATGAAATTCCTTCAATGAGGTATCCCAAAAATATCCACCCTAAATCCGTACACTAAATTTCCACTGACACCCATAAACTAAAGTCATGTTACCTGTCACCCCAAAAAATACGACCCATCTCCTGTAAGTGACCTTCAAGTCGCATAGCACCCAACCCAACCGATAAATGTTTTAGCAAATTCTTTATCTGTTTGGCTTTTTTTTTTCTTTTTTAATTTCATCAAATCAATTTCAAAAATCTCTTAAACTTAAATGATTTCAAAAAAAAAAAAACAAGAAAAAAAAAAACGTGCGCCTTCCGTCAAAACATAATTATGTAGCTATCGTTGGAGACGACACCCCCACTACTCTCGTATCCGGACGTTCGGTATTTGGTTGGAAAATATTTATGAATTTTTTTTTTTTTTTTTTTTTAAAAAAAACAAAGACTAATCTCTCATAAAAATTAGAAATACAAAAATCCAATCACATTTGAAATCACCCAACTAACCTTGCATTCAACGCCTGCCTATAAATCTCCAACATAAC
The DNA here is from genome assembly GCA_963966105.1 of Volucella zonaria. Classification (NCBI taxonomy): domain Eukaryota; kingdom Metazoa; phylum Arthropoda; class Insecta; order Diptera; family Syrphidae; genus Volucella; species Volucella zonaria. Next base: position 64,724,713 of record OZ014531.1, on the reverse strand, counting down.
AGCCTCGTGCAGCATCATTCTTAAGGCGCGAAATTAATTCGATTTTCAAAATTTCCAATGAAATTTTTTTTCTTAATTTCAGAATTTTGATTAAATTTCCCAAAACTCTAGCTGATGGTGGTGAGCATAGTACGGACAGTACGGGATTGTAAACACTCTACTAACCGATTTGACTGATTCGAAATCACTTGTGAAGTATCTTTCACTTTTCGAAAAACTCTCATAAACAAATTTGTGGATATTTTCTTGTTTTCGAATTAATTTTTGAAATATTTTTGTGTTTGTTGTTTTTTTTTTTTTTTGTTGTTTGCCACCGTCGTGCTGTTGATTGTTGCACAGTAGATAAATCACAAACACAAATCCGACTTAACTAAAAAGTGCCTCCGGCATATTATGTGGGTGGGATTGAACAGAAAAAAATCAAAAATCCAAAAAAAAAAAAAAAAAATCACTTTCGTATCTCGAAAACACTTCACTTGGAGATAGATATGTTTCAATGTGCTTTAGAGCTGATTTATTAGAAGATTTCTTCTTTTTTATTTGTATTTACAAGAATAGATCAAACGTTAACAAAATAAAATCACAGAAAAAAGTTGTATTTCAAAGAAATTATGCAAAAAGCAGAAATTTATTGGAATTCCACGTATCTTTTGGTTGATTTTAGTATCTTATTGGAATAGTGTTCACAACATTTGGGTTATGTGTCGTATACGGTTATCACTGTTTGAATTGATCCTTGAGATTGTCGCAAAATACCATACGGGTTATAGATATCCGTTAAAGTTGCTTAGATACTAAAAAACAGAACGACAAAACGAAAACAATTCACTGTGCTGCTGTTGTTGTTACTTGCTTTTGACTAGATATTGCACTTGGAAAAGTAGATACTCGTACTTTGCTATGCGTGTTTGTTTTTTTTTTTTTTTATTTTTTTTTATATATAAATTTTTTTTTATTGTATTTGTTTTTATTTTCTCTTCGCTTGTTGTTTTTGTTTATTTGATTCAATTAGTAGTAACGTCTATCGTCTATCACATAATCACACGATTGATTTGCTAGCGGTGTACAACAACAAATCGCTGGTGTATAGTATTTCGAATTGAAATTGAGAAATTAACGTTTATGCCGAAGTAGAGATTGGTGACGATGTTGTTGTTGTTGTTGTTGGGGTTGTTAGCAAAACCACTGACACTTGCACTTGCACTGATACTGTTGTTGTTGTCGTCCTCGTCGTCAACATAAAATCTCGACATGATTACGATGAAACGGACTGTTGTCGACTAAAAAATCTTTTTGACACTGACATCGTACAGACTCGATTGTGTAGTGTAGTGTATACAATACACTACTGACACTACTGACACAACTGACACAACTGCTGCTGCCGTTGTGTACAGATACGGATATGGGTATTTGGATAGGTGAACCCCGTCGTAAACGTATGGCGCTGTCAGTCGAAAACGAAACACAAATACGTGTTTGCAATCCTCTCAGATACGTTATATGAGTGTGAGTTGAGTGGTATCTATCAGATATATGCGGTGTGTCAAGTCGGTGTCGAGTTTTGTGCAATAGTATTTGAGAGAATGAGAGTAGCGTGAATGATGTCGCGTTTGTTTCTGAACGTCCTAATAATGATTGTTGTGTTTGAATTGAATGATACGGCACGTCAAATGCCTTTCAGGGTTTTTATTATCCCTTCAGCTACTTTAGGGGATCGTATGCGCAGGATTTCTTATTCCAATTCTCTAGTAGTTACTCACAGTTCTCTTTCTATCTAAACAAAACGAAATTACCAACACAGGCACTTGAAATTGTATTTGAATAGGAAGAATTCTTGTGTCGCTCTCGTTTATCTTCACAGCTACAAGCAATTGCAATCAAAAGAGATTTATGGCATTTTCAAAACAATTGGGCATCTCTCTTACTCCTATGTGGAGGTCGATATTTGTATCTCGTTCGATAGCACGTTTTTCGGTTTTATATGAATCTGTCGGATATGTGTGTGTGGATAGTATCTTATTGGGAAGTTTTACTCCTGTTTGTTGCTAAAGAGAACATGTTTCACTTTTGAATTGTTCCGAAAGTGGAGTAAGTAGGATCTCTTTGGAAGAGACGATATCACTCTGAAACACCTGCTGAAGCGGAACAATATACAATTCATAAATCATGTGCTTTTCGATTGTTTTCTTTTGAATGGTTTCCCCTCCTTAAAAGAGAATTTATGAGATTTATTGCTCTGCAAGAGGTGCAGTTTATGAGCATTTCTTTTGAGAAGCATTTGGTCTCTTCGGTTTTAGAATGCATTTTTCTGTTTCCGTTTAATGGCAAAGTGGTTAACACCTAGTGCAAGAGGCCAGCATCAGCGTTCCGTTTACTTTTCACAAAATATGACAGGATACTTCAATTACGGTCTATTTAGATACATACGAGTACATGCATTATAAATTCTATCTATTTTTCTATGACAAAAAAAAAAAAAACATATTTCAAAGTTTTCGAGCGGTGACTATTGGAGCTATCGCTAGGCTTGCGGTGACAGGCAATGATAGATAAGTACCACGTCAGTGTGTCTAGTAACCCAGAAAATTACGTGGGCCAGTACTTTTCATAATAATAATTCATAGGCCGATGGGAAAGTGTAGCTACAATGTAGCTGTAAACAGTGTCAAACTTAAAATATGTAGTCCTGAAGGATAACGCTGAGATATACATATGTGCTCGTACGTACGTTTTCTATCTTCGCCTTTACAACCACTAAACCAGGTTAAATAAGTCGGCTTGTAACCATAGTAGATTATTGTTGAGGTGTATTTAGAAAAATTGTAAGTCCATTGTGATACTACTGGGAAAGCGTGGAGGCGATACAGCAGCTAATCCTGGAACCAAAGAGGTCTCTTGGTCAATTTTTCAAGATCGGCGATCTTCATAGGACAGAGGTAATTTAGATCTCAAAAGTATTAACTGGCAAGGGATTGCATTTTTATGCTTGGCAAGGCAGAGTAGTTGCAGAGAAAGTGTGGTTGGACTTTGTCAAGCTATCCACTATAAATTCCTTGGGATCCGAGTCTGACAAGTTCATACACAGGCGCAGTCCCCTGGTACTCTTCAGCCTCTCGGAGTTCAACAGAGTATGCTACGAGGGCGGGTCATTAAGTCCGTGACTTTTGGATTAAAACTGATTTTTTGATAAAAAAATAATTTTATTTTTCAACGTAGTCTTCCTTGAGCTCTATACACTTTGTCCAACGCTTCTCCAATTTTTTTATCCCTTCCAAAAAAAAATGATTTGTCGAGGTCCTCAAAATGACGAGATGACTTCATCATTGGAGTCAAATCTTTTTCCACCAAGCCATTTCTTCAGGTTTGGGAACAAGAAGTAGTCGCTCGGAGCCAAATCTGGAGAATAGGGTGGATGAGGGAGCAATTCATAGCCCAATTCATGGATTTTTGCCATGGCAACTGCACATGTGTGCACCCTTGCATTGTCTTGGTGGAAAAGAACTTTTTTCTTGGCCAAATGAGGTCGTTTTTTTTTCAAATCGTCATTGAATCGGTCCAATAAGTTGGCATAATATTCCACATTGATTGTGCTTCCCTTTTGAAGGTAGTTAATGTGGATTATCCCGCGTGCATCCCAAAAAACAGTCGCCATAACTTTATTGGCTGACAAACCCACCTTGGCCTTCTTTGGCGCCGATTCACCCTTAGAAACCCACTGTTTTGACTGTTGTTTGTTGTGATGGATCCATATTTCGTCCACGGTTACAAAACGGCGCAAAAACTCCTCCATATTGCGATTAAACAACGCCAAACCTTCCTGTGAAGTTGTTACACGATTGCGTTTGTGGTCGACTGTGAGCAAACGCGGCACCCATCTTGCGGAAAGCTTTCTCATGCCCAAGTGATCATTCAAATTGAAACCACTGAGCCATGCGAGATCCCTACGGCTTCCACAATCTCTCGCACTTTCAATCTTCGGTCGGCCAACACCATATCGTGAATTTTTTCAATTGTTTCGGGTGTAGAGACTTCAACTGGGCGTCCAGGAGGTTCGGCATCTTCAGTGCTTGTACGGCCACAACGAAATTCAGTAAACCACTTTTTTACCATTGAAATCGATGGTGCAATATTTATCAAGCTTAGCCTTGGTCTCGGTAATGGTTTTTTTTCGCAAGAAATAATGCTTAATAAGCACACGAAATTCACTTTTTTCCATTTTCTCCTCAAATTAGTGAGTAGTCTGATAAAAATAGCTGTCAAACACAAACTAACTGACGCAGCAAGTTTAAATTTTGACAGGAGTCAACTGACAAATGCCTGTTGACAGGAGCAGTGTTGCTGTTTCAGTAAAGAGGTCAGAAATTCAAAAATGCACGGAATTATTGACCCGCCCTCGTATAGTGCAGCTTAGCCATCTCGTTGTTAGATGTAGCCGCTAACCACATTTGAATTGATCATGTTAAAAATTAGGTAGCCAATCGTTTCTTGACTGTTTAAGTGAATTACGATACCCAATTTCAGCTTTGAAGACGTATGTATGTGGGTAAATTGAATGACAATGTATGCAAACGTCCCCAGAGAAGAACCCTGCGCCAACGTCTACGCTTGTCCGAAAACCGCCTCTGGATGGAAATGAACTTAACTTCACGTCGACAGGAAAATGAACCTTTCTGCCATTAGGTGATTGAAGTCACTTTCACAGATTTTAAGGTCGGTTGAATGGGGAAGCCAATATGCTGCAAGAGTAGAGTGCCATGTCTTTCACTAAATTCTTCCATTGCTGAATGTTTCTCAGTCTGAGGGCAGAGTTTGGAGAGTCGTCGTTGGAAAGATTCTTAACGGGCTAGTGATGCTTGTGCAGACAGCTTGCTTCGTTTTTTCGAACAGAACTGGTCTCGAGACCCTGGTGTAGATTCAGTGCATGACTTTGGGTTGTAGACCCTACATTTAGTCTACAGCCCTGTGCCACATTTTCTTTCCTCCTCAGTTTGGGGTCCAAGGAGATGTTTAGATACTTGACACTCCAATGTTGCAAATCAAGCAGCAAACAGAGTTATTGTTGTCCGGTTCTTGAACAGAGTTTATGATCGAGGAGGAATCAACTTTGTTGAAAGCTTCCTCGATATCAAAGAACGTCACTATTGTATACTCCTAGAGCGATTTTACAATGGATGGTAAAAGGGGGTGTAGTGCAGTCTCAACCAAACCGATAAAACTATACGTTTTTACTTGATTGACCACCATCCTTTCGGTGGTCTATCCAATCTTGAAGTTTAAGTAAACGTTGACTTCCCAGACTGATTAGATGACCATCTAAATGCTGTTACTGAGCTGTATCCAAGTTCTTATTTAATTACATTACTATCCATGGGTAACAGAGACTCTGAAAAACTTCTTTCTTTTTAGCGCCATTGACTGAGACTCCCATTGAGAGCGAACCTTAAGGAAAGGTATTTTTTATCCTTCTGTCTGGTCGGCTGACTTGAGATGTCTATATCTACGCTAGTAGGGAGAACGTTTTATTAGGTATCATCAGCTCATAAGGTAGATAGAATCCTTTATGCGATTTTAAGGAGATTGACGTTCTGCTGTGATGTATTCCTATCTTTGATATGCCCTTTTACCTTCTAGTAGAATTACAGATTATATTTCTGCAGCAGCACCCTTAGGTGCATGGTTTTCTAACTCCTGTTTTCGAAGGAGCCGATATTCCTCCTATCCCCTTTGATCGCAGAGCTCGTGAACTGCCTTCATCCTTTTCTGGAGCACTGCCATATACGATTTCTGTTTCGCTATTTGTGCTTGTTTGTACACTTCATAAAGCTGGCGGTTTAGTTGTCGCTGTTGAATGTTGTCCAACACATCGAATGCAAAGTGTCTGACATCCTTCTGACAATGACCCCACGGATTTTTAACAACTTCCACTCGAGTGGATTGGGATTGTAGCTTATGGTCGCCAAACTTTCCCCAATTCTTCTTCGATGTCGGCTCCTCGGAACTTTCCAACATACAATATTTTGATCAGTAAACTGACAGCTCACTTTGCGAACGAGTGTTAAATATTATCACCCCGATGCGATATGGAACAGTACAACCAAAACCTCATTTCATAGCTTGTTCTCGAAAGCAACAATGGCAATATGTTATGTTCATAACATGTTATATTTATAATCGATCAGATAATAAATCCATCGTTACTTTATTAGTCCTTGTACCGAATTTTTTAAAGCATAAAGTCAGTAGGCAACTATAGAAGTTTGCTTATTGCTGTTGGTTGGCTAGAAATTCTTCTCTCACCATCTCTATTTCACCATCCTGATGACGATGAAGATGCCAAAGAATCTTGAAATGACGTGAACTGTCAACATAGCTGGAATAAGTTTGCCACTGACGTCTCTGACGTCGCCGTTGACTGCATCTATTGAATTTCTCTGCTGAAATATTGTTATTATGTACTCAATTGCATCTAACTGTGCTTGCGTATGTGAAAGCGTTCAATTACATTTGCATGGTTAGACGTTGCATATTGAAAACTGGCAAGTAATGCTGTACTTTCATGTTCTCCACACCAACAAACTGGACAGGGAACAGGATATGGTAGTGTGTCACCACACACTAGGTCTGCAATTGCGATGACAGTCTCCGCTGACCTAGCAATAACTTATCCCGAAAATCTTGTCTCGATGTTGGAGGCGATTATGCAGGTTAAGTTCAAGTGCTAAACTTATTTTAACAAAGTTTTTGCCATCCCGGCTAGGCGTAACCCTTGACTTCGTTGAGGATATATTGTTTCTGATGAGCTATTACAAAATCGTTTAACAGATCTTTTAAGGGATCTGATAACCCCTAGATCTACCGAATAATCATTCCAAACAGATGTTAATCAGTTGTACGATAATGCCTACTTGAAGTCATTTCACAGCCGCTCACTTGTCTTTGAATTGATTTATTAGATCTTACGTAATTCCCAACTACATCGCGGATCTAGTAATTGCTAGAAATAATGGAGGTTCTTCAAACTGGCCACATCATACCATGTGATTTAAACATTACCTATCTGCAGAGCATCCTACACATTTTCTAGTGTCCGGCTCGCCTATGGATATGGAACTTCATATGGTATAAGGGGGAATTCGAATTGTATCTTACAAACGGTCAGATATGATTTTAAATCGGTGAGGAACCCCCATAGAACCGTGAAAAAAAAGACCATTTCAGAATTTGGTGTTTCCAACAAAGTCAATCTCAATTCGAATTTATCTTCAATTTTCGGAAGTCTACGCTGAAAACGGTTTCTTTTACAAATCTCATTGTATTACTCTTTTGCTTCCATCCTTCACATGGAATTCGCAAAATTTAACAACACGCATCATTTGCCCGAAACCTGACGACCAATTACCAAGAAATTTAGCACCCGTGGCAGCTAACTTTACCAAGTACCCCAACTAAGATATCTACCGTGGCACTCAACAATTCAACCATTCAACTTTCCGGCAAAAGCGCCCCCAAAGTAATACTCAGTAGATATAAAAAGGCAGAAAAGAACAACTATTTCCACTTTCATATGCGGCACTAAAATATCCTCCAAGGTCCCGCTACCGACTCACCTTTAATCCGTAATAAAGTACTACCCCCACCCGTTGTTCCATCGAAAACAAAAGGGCAAAAATGTTCCCTATTACCATTCACACTCACCGGCAGCAAATCAAGTCAAATGAACCCCTCCACAACCAACCGAACCCTAAACCTATCCAACCGAGAACGGTGAACGGAGAACGGAGAACGGAGAACCGAGAGCCGTAGACTATACCACCTTTTCCATTGACGCGATGGTTATAGGAGTACTGTTGGTGGTGGAAAGGTTTGGGGTTGGGGGTGGCATCATTCAAATCTAAATCAGCCCTTATCGGTCCCTCGACAACACGTATCACTCACATTTTAGTCCCGTTTTGTTTTTATGTTTTTCCATATTTTCTACGTGTATGGATGCAGCAGCACAATCCTCCAACACCACCATCACCTTCAACCCTCCGTACAGCATCTTTCAACCAGAAAGAAGTGTCCGTACTTTTTTGTGTGTGCTGCTAGCGGATCTGGCTTTATTTTTATTTTTATTTTTTTTTTTCCTTTTGCGGGGTGTAAATTATTCAGTAAACGAGGCATTGTAGTAAATTTTGATGAAATGGTTGAAATGCTTGAAACGGCACACTGAGGGTTTTCAGTTTTAGCCCGGTGCTAACCAGATCTACCCCCAACATGCCACTACCCCTCACAGCAAACGCTTACACAATACACACCAGTGAGACTCTGTTTAGCACTCCTTTCTAGTTTAAGGATTCCAATACAAAGCGCCTTTGGGCGGCAGGTGGGGGATGAATGGCATATGTAGGGGTTGGTTGTTGTTCTGCCCAAGATATATGGCCTTTGTGCGTGTGCTGTTGTGTGTGTGTGTGCCTGTGTGTACTTTGACAGAGACGTCATAACGGAAAATAAGTATTGACGAGAGTTTGCTGTACGTGTTATGTGGAGAAGCATTTCATTTCTCATCTCAGTTTTGGGGTGGTTGGGGGTAGCGCGTATTCCGTATTTACCTTCCTCTGGCTTCCGCTCCACTGAGTAGCACTTCTAAGGTGACTGTGATTGAGAAAACCGGGACGATTTACATATTTTTAATAATTAATTTATCGTAGTCGAAAGTCGAGGATTTTTATTTTTTTTTATTTTTTCTGTCGTCCTTTGACAGTCAAACGTACAAGGAATGATTTTTCAATTCTGAACACAGTCTGCTTGTTTTGCTGACGCTTATGTAAGCTTTTTTGAGTCCGTGAGAGGGGGAGGAATGTTTTGGAGTTTTGTATTGTTGCGCATCCTACTATTACGCATGTTGATGGGTTTCGTACGTTGTGATGGCTTGCCGTCGTGATAGAATGGGGAGAATGTGGGTGATTGTAGAATTGTATTTACTGATGTACGACAAGGGGTGGGTGGTTCAGGCGAGTTTAGAGGTCATCGCGCTACACACATATGAAGCGAAAAATTTAGACCTGGAGTGGGATTTGATGCTCTAATACACAAGAAGCACTTTGATTTAGCGGTATTCTAGAAAACTGCAGATAGTTCTTAATTGCCATGAAAGACAAGGTCCAATGTGTACTTCAACAGTTAAAGACGGTTGAAGATAGCAAGGTTCAAGAAACCCTAAAGGCTGAGAGATCCTTGGAAATTAATTAAGCCGTCTAGGTACTAGGTACTGTTGATCGTAGAGATCTGGTCAGCGAAATTCATCATCCATTTCATGGCAGTGGCTACTTTAAGACCCCGTAGAAGTACATAGCATTATTCAGCGGCTTTTGGTTCGGTTGCAGTCGTGTTAGATACTCATGATACTGGGCAATATGTGGAGCAATCTTGGAATTTGGCGAGATCGCTGCGCCTGAGTTCAAAGTTTTGGATAGTATCTGATACTTTGTTGATGACTTTTGGTTTAAGACCATCCTCGAGGACAACATCATATTGTGTCGCGCATCGGCAGGCAATCTCGACTCAAATTAGGTGTTGACTTGGTGACTGGGTGTTGTGCGATTTGAATAGACAGTGAGCGACGTCAACTTCGCGATGCTAAATGTCGTAGCCAGTCTCGTCCAACCAGGATTGTCTTGTCAAACTTTCAAGCGCGTGTGTTGAGCAGGGGAAAATAATGTCTTCCATTTAAAGAATAACGTACAGCGACTAAATTCCATTAACTGGATATCAGCGGCAGCATAAATATTCAGCGTGGCAAACTCCTTACAAGGAGAACTTCAATGTATTTGAAACTGAAGTGAAGATGAGATGGTGGCAAATGGGTCGACATCACCTCTCATATTCCCACGAGGTTCTAAATCGGGTCTAGATCTCTAAGTCAACTTGGCGACCATATGAAAACTTGCAGACGATTCAGCAAAACAAAATGATGACAATGGAGTATGGATCTGAACATAGAACGTTTGGACCTTGAAAAGGCCACGTATAGCCGAACAACTAAAAGAGGCCCCAGACTACTAAAAAACATATATCACCGCCATTCAGGAAGTGTGGTGCGATGAGCCTGGCAAACGGTGACTAAATTTGATGCGGTGATCTAGAAAATGGAGAGGTGGTTTCCCACTAATAATATCCGGATATTTTACGAAAAGTTGAAAAGACATACAAGGCCAGTAAGACCCGAACAGAAACTTATATATGTTACATGGATGAGCAAGGGAATTTTGCAGTTAATTCAAAGTTAGCCATAAGGCTATTAAATTTCAGGGACGACCTAAACCCCGCTGACAGTGACAATCAACCAAAATGAAGTAAAGGCAATAATATCTAAACTGAAGCTTAACAAGGCTACAGCAATGGATGGCAATATTTAAGATAGGGGCAGATGACTTGGTGCAAACCAACTCATTTCGAAGATTCGACTAGAGGCAAGTATTATTTTGTCTGATTCGTAAAACGAAACTGCGTCAACTATCGAAGTATCAGTCTCCTTCATGTCTCGTACAAGATCTTGTCCGCCGTATTGTGAGAAAGTCTGTACATCTATGCGTCTGTACAGTGAAATCGACGTGGTCAGAAAAATGAGCAACAGTCGGTTGCGATGGCTGGAATATATGTAGAGAAATAATTAAACTCCTGTCGTGTAGACTTACGTTTACGGCATGCCCGTACATCCATAGGAGCAAGGACACGCCTTGCCATCGCTCTGCCGCCTTCCTGAGATACAAAAGCAGAACCTGTGTTGGAGGCACAAGTTCCACCCTTGGTATGGGTCGAGGTCGACCTAAAACCTGTTACTGTTCTTAGGGTCACAGCACCCAGAATTTATTGCAACTCTACATTGGGTCAAACCAAAAGGAAGACCCTTCCCGCGACTTTGGGTTTAAACTACAGCCACTACGATGCTCCCCCAAGGGGGCCTACCTCAACAAGTCAGGCCCGGACTGAAATCCGGGGGGGCTCCTGACTCCCATGGTACCGCGATTTAAGTGGTGGTAGGTACTACCGGTGGTCCTGCCGCCAACAAGACCTATGACCGGCAACTGGTAACTGATTAAATCGTAGCAACCTTGGGTGGCGTCATCTGAAGATGTTTATGATAAGACCAGCAATATACTCTATGCCCCACTTTTTATTAGACAACGTCATTGATGGGCGAAGCCTTGATAATTGGGCGGGGGCCCTGACAGCAACTTACAGTGCGTAACTGGAGATAGACGACCGAAGGCCGCCCTAATTGTGGCGGTTTATTGGTTGAGGCCTTAGTCCACCATGGACTGCAGCGCTATCTATGTAAACAAGAAAGTAACTGGGTATCGACTAAAAAGGCAAATGGTGACACAATAGTGAGATTTCAACGCCAAGCTCAAGATTGCGGCCAAACATGTGCGGCCTTGGAGACTGAAACTTTGTCATCTCCGAAGCACACTATTTAAACACAGCATCTGGTACAAGATTAGCTAGGTTTCATTTGATGAGCAGTTGACGATTAGCCGATGGCCTACAAAATATATTTTCAACTGGTGGCGAGGCGTCATGGGAAGGAAATAAGATCACTAACTTACATAAGCTCAAATAGGTCTTTGTTCTGCATTATCCGTTAATAGTATCCGTGCATATATGCCCTATTTTGTTGTTCTTGCGCCCAAAGAGGGGCGAATATAAGCCTGATAGATTCAATGCTTAATGTCGAGCCCACATCTGGTCAAGTGCTCCTAAAACATCTCTCCACTTGAAGATAGGATTCAAAGGTGATAGTAATATCAGTCAGGCAATTGACGCCATTGAACACCGACGTAATGTTTGCTGTCTTACTTTGTTTTATCCCACCAGTGTTCCGTTGAAATCGCCAGTAGCATTCCGCCCATTCAAACTTTCAACCATAACATCGTGATTCGTAAGCCGTACAACTCGCTTATACAACCACTGTCGTGATCTTTATTTCCTGGTCGTTATAACTTGCAAACATTTAAGAACAATGTACATCGATACCTCTTTTTTCTCCTGCCTAAATTTCCTTCGCCCGCGCTGTGTACAAACATTTTAAGGGTCCCCAAATCCCCTGAGCGCGAGTTAATTATAACAAAAAAGTTTCCACTTAGAATGCTTACGCATAGACAATATAAACACCTCGTATGTCGTAGGGCAAGTGTATGTCGAGTGCTAGTCTCGGCTTAACAACATGAGTTCTGAGTTCATATTACAGTCCTGCGCAGAAGAGTCATTCCTGGCAGGGTCATCATTGTTTCAAGGCCTCATATTAAGACGCAAGGTTCTACACTATGGTTTCAAATTCAAAGCAGTGTACGGAGCCGCATTTTATCACCGCTTGTTTTTTAGCTGACAGTAAGCGTAAAATATGAAGACTTACCTGACGTCTGTTCAAAATCTGAGGAAACTATCTTTTCAGCACAAGACCCAGAACGCAACAGTTTCCTTCTAACCTTTAGTCAAGGCTGGTGGACCGCGGCAAATGAGTAACTCACTCACACGAAGACTACAGGTTTGCGTAAAGAGACATCTCCGTAATATTCTGAGTTTTTTTTTTCCAAATCAGTAAACGAGAGCTATCACTTGACTATAAAGGAAGCGTCAGTGTGTTGGTCACATCTGAAGATGCTATCACAACTCAATTCAATAAAATCTGCTTATTTAGTCAGGCAGAAGAATTGATCGCCTTAAGCAGACATTACGTGGAACAGTTGAGGAGCAACCGACAGTTGGAATAAGTTAGAGTTCGAAAGTCTAAACACAATGTTGCGAAGTAGTTTCTGACATGGGCTGTGGAGGGTAGGTATGGTATTATGTCCAAATAGTCTCAGGATCTTCCCCAGTGTCTTCGTCGTGTATACGACTTATTCTCTTAGTCTACGCTATGGTGATACTATCTCATCAGAAAACATAAGAAGAACTTGTTCTCTGCGACAGCTTACAACTACATCCAAGAAGATGACTTTCTTTTCAGTTGATAATTACCAGTAAAATTTCTCCGTATCCTTAATGCCAACGCTCACAGGCAGGTGGTATATCTCGGTAGACTTGGCTTACAATTAAGATTCACAGATCATTGCCTCTTAGCATTGTATAAGCCGACGCTACAATTCAAAATCATCGACTTTAGTTCAAAGTCCCCATCTATTTCGCAGTAACGACCCTATTTTTCCTATTCGTTCCATGATTCACTATCTCTTGATTCCATTAACCCATCGGAGTTGTACACCTTACAATGGTCAGAATCACTGCGCATCGTTATTTTGGTCAAAGTCATCATAAATTATTCGACAATCCTTCTCCCAATTCATTTTGTTACATAAATTAACCAAACACACCTCTGACTAGAGTCCTGGGACGTCAGTTTCACCATTGCCTTAGCTTCCCAGCCTTCAACTGCGTCATGTTCATTTCAGTGAACACGGGAAGAAAAAAAAACCTCAAGAACACCCCCAACGGCAATGCGAATTATCCTTCTCTTTGTTTTCTTTTTCTTTCATTTCCTTCAGTCTTTTCATTAAAAGATAACGGCACACAGAAAAATAAATGCAACTGAATAGGGCTCCTCGTAACTTAGGGGAAGGTGGAGAAACTAAATTTAACACCAAACACCAAAGATACCACCCTTTGGTTTCGACCAAAACGGAACCAGAAAAAGAACGTTTAAGACGGAAGAATCATTACACACCGTTGTTGTTGTTGGTTTTTTCTTTAGTTTGAAAGTATGTATGACTACCACTAGCAAGACGGCAAGGACTAAGGCAAAAAATGACTCTGGTGTGGACTACAATTGCCCGTTACTGCTTCAGCGAAAAATTTATCTATGCCGTGGCACATAAAGCAAACACGGCAACGAGTAATAACAATAATCGTAATAATAATAATAATACACACGTATACACATCCTCATACTACACACACTATACACACACACATACATCGTGCCACCGAACGCTTCTAGAGAAGGAGCTTCCGAAAATTGGTTGATGGAAGAAAGGTCGCTTGTCCTGATTTATGTCAGTCATATCGTCAATAAAATTTAGTAGTCTCCTTTCGCCTTGAAGGCGTCTTTTTATTACTTCAGCCTTAGTATACTGCCACTTGAATATTCTAGATACTTTTGACAATGGGCGGTGATGGTTAAAGTATCATACAAATCCTTCAAATGCTCCTTCTTCTTTTCGCCTACGAAATAATTAAAGAGAATGGAATGGGTGGGAGGAGGAGGGAATCCTTTTAAAGCTGAGATGTGAAACAATAAGGTCATGTTCTGGACAACTCTAAACTCCTTTCATATCAAGTTTATCAATGTCTGTACAACCCAGCATTGGCAATTGGATAGCATTAGAGATGCCGTTGTCGATTCTGAAAATTTGTCGATGAAAGGACGCGGCGACATGAACAGAATAGGGAGTCTGAGCACACTTGGCATAGTGAGACCCTAAGCAGGAAACTCTGTGGTATTAAAAAATCGCAGAACACCAAAAAATCGTTTTAATAAAAAATGTATGAACAGCGGAGGATGAGAATCCTTCAGGGTCCCATATCAGGTAAATCGAAGACTGTGCATAAAAATAGTACACAGCTTGAAAATTCTGTCACCGATCCATGTTGAATCGTAGAAGCAATTAAATAGTACTTTCAGCAATTGTTGATGGATATGAGCTAGAGTGATTCTATCACTCAAAACCCAAGTCCGGCTGGGAAGATGTTAGCTGTTGATGATGATGGGCTGCGCGCATAGTTTTTTAAAGCCGACACCAAAGAGCATGTCAGGATGAATTCATACCTCATAACAAGTATATCAGCTCAATATGCGATCATCTGTCTTTCCAGACTTTCCAAAGGATATTGCTTTTAAATGTTGCTTGTATGCAGTATGCAGTGCCCAACGGTAACTCCTCTGTTTTAAAAGGTTACATCGAAAGCACCAATATCAATAAGCCGAGATGAGTCTCTTTCGACAAATACGCGAATGACTTGGACGTATTGTACCTAGTTGAGGAGTTGACTAACCAGTGACGACTAATGCCAGCGACACGATCCTATCTTTGTCCCTTAAAATGAGGGGGCTGTAGACTATTTCTCTACAAAAACACGCCAATATATTTTATTTCTACTTATATTCATCGCAACTGAATTATACTGCTTAGTAAGAAAAGTCCTTCCTGCATACTAGGATGAAGGAGAAAGCACAATTTTAACCCTTGTCTTGCATCAAACAATTTAGTATACGAATGGGCAACGTCATGTGAATAATTAAAGTCAATAAGTCCCTATACTGCCTGCCATTTGGGATGGCGGCATTGTTGAACCATATTTGCTAAGGGTGCTGTAGACAAATGAACATTTATTTAAATAAAATATTTTAATAACTTTGTGGCGATAATAGATACCTCGAACGCACTTGTTGTCGACCGTTTCCAACAACTGTGAAACATGAATTGCCAAATAACATCCAAGCAAAAGTGACAACCAAACAAAATCGGCCTGGAACATAAAAAACACACAAGGGCAGGCACACCAAATCTGGATTCACAGTTCCAAATTATACCTTGCTCTCAACACACGATGAATGAACTTTTCATCTTAAGCGGTCGTAGAACCTGTGTTGAGTTTATGGTGTATGGTCGCTCTTAGTTCCGACTTTGACCGCATTTGTTTGCGGATCCGCTTTCTAACGTGCGCATCTCCTTGTTGTAGGAGTTGATTATGACCTCAAGAATGTCTTTTGATATTTTTCAGGTGCACTTCGGTGTACCTTCCTCGTTCGAACTATAAAACAGTTTTAAGTTGGAATAAAAAATTAACAAAATAAAATAAAATGTTGGTTTTCTCTTAGACCGTGCAGTCTCAATATTTATAGTCCGTCGAAGCGCACAAAGAAAACCAATTGGCAACACTGGAAGATTCTAGCCATACATATGTGTATCATACTTTTAAGTGTGTATGGGCAAATCCTTTTTTCAACGATGACAACGGTATGACTAAACATAAACTCAAGGCGATTGCCTCCATTCAATTGCGATGCACTACCAACCCATCCCGACCGACCGGCTATAACATGAACTAAAGATGGCAAAGGACTTTAGCTTTGTTTTTGTATTTCCAAGTTGTACGTATAGAGAGACATTGCAAAGAAAGACATGTAGGGCGATAAGGGTTAAATGGCATTTTTGTGGGTGGTAGTTGGATAGGATACCAAGTGAATGGGTTGCTGGTGGTCTAAACTCCATGAAAGGCAAAAGAATTGTACACAACTGTCATGTGATCCTGATTCTAAAGAATATAGGAAAATAAAATAAAATAAATCAATTGAAAGATTTTTAATTCTATTGTAAGGATATGGGTATGTGTAAGAAAAATGGAATTTATTGCCTTCTTCGAACTGCATCACGGTTCTCCCCAACTTCGTCCGTGTAATCCTTCCAATTGAATGTCATATCGTAGAATGAAGACAACCTCTTCTGTAGTTGATGAAAAGTCGACAGTACAGAACCTAAAGCAAATCCTTTTCTCCTTGGATCAGTTCTTCTTCTACTGTTTCTTCCTTTTTTAGCCGTTAAAATATGTAGTGCAGATATTTACATTTAATGCTACATATGTAGGTACTCCTCCCACGTATCTGCATTGCTATTACGCCACTTGTGGGGTAGGGCAAATTCAGGAACCTTACCACATATTCACAGGCCGCTCTATTTTGGATCACCTCGCTAGTAAGACCAAGAGTACGCTGATGCTTTTGCACTTTCTTCTAATTTCGACTTGAATTTGGCCTTTGGCCGGATCTTCCGACGACCTTCTTAGATCATGCCAAATTCAGAAGATTTGTTCAGCATGGAGTTCTACCATAAGCGGTTTCATAATTTTAAGAATGCGTGTAATTCTGATTAGATCACGCTTTGTTACACCCGCTGACATTCGTAACATTTTCATTTGCGTTACTGTCATTTTTACTTCATACTTCTGGTACATCATCAAACGTTGCATGTGTATGTAAAGCTGGACGAATGACTGATACATATACTCGTACTTGTCATAAACCTCGACAAAATACTGGGGGGATTTCGCGCCATGTTAGCCACTCCATGGGAACTCTATGTGCGACATTGTCATCGCAATTTTCTTTCTTTTTTGGCACTTCGTAGAGATCACAATCGAAGGTTTTCGTCTGGTTGAAGGAAGGAACTAAAATTTCGTTGTCTATTTTCGAATACAAGAATACATAAGAATAATTTTGAATCGACGAAAGTATGCCTCACGAATGGAGATCCCCTGAACTACCCCAATTACAGGAGAATAAATCTGCTCAACATCGCAAATAAAATTCTATCTGCCATATTAGAAGTATACCACCTTGATCAAAACGTTCCCGTGTGGCGCTTCCATTGTACCGATTTGAGATCTGTTTTTTTTGTTAAGTTGATAAATCTGTTGTTGACATTCCCTATAAATCTTAGCGTCATAGCTTGACATTTGCAAAAGTTACGTAGTCAAGAGTACATATATCTCTGTGTGTGTTGGCGATTTTTTACAATTTTAGAAATGGATTTAAGTTTGCAACAACGAACTTGTATTAAATTTTGCGTAAAAAACGGATTTAATGGCGCGCGAACGTTGGAAATGTTGGAAAAGTGTTTCTGTAACAATTTGTTAAAGAAAACGGTCGTTTACCAGTGGCACGAGCAGTTCAAAAGTGGTCGTGAGTCAAACGAAGATGATGAACGCAGTGTCAGAACATCCACATCAAAAACCAACGAAAACATTGATGAAGTACTCGTAAAAGAAATGTTGGTCAATAACCTCAAATTAACCATCAGGAAGATAGCGGAGGACTTGAACATTGCCTATGGATCGTCCAAGACATTTTGGTTAATGATTTGGGTTTCCGTCGTGCAGCAGCAAAGTTGGTGCCAAAAAACCTCAATTTCATGCAAAAAAGAGACCGTGTTGACGTCGCAACAGAGATGATTTGCGAGGCTGAATCCGATCCCACATTCATCAAAAGGATCATTCCTGGAGACGAGACGTGGGTTTATGAGTACGACATGCAATCCAGACATCAGGCAAGTGAATGGCGTTCACCAAATGAGCCAAGACCAAAAAAACCACGTCGTTTCCAGTAAAAAAAAGAAGGCAATGCTCACGGTTTTCATGGATCACAACGGTATAGTGCATCATGAATTTTTGCCAGAAGGCCAGACAGTAAACAAAGAGTATTAAGTATTTGGGGGTTATGAGACGTTTGCGTGAAGCAATTCTCCGAAAGAGACCAAAATTGTGGGCAGAAAACTCGTGGATTTTGCACCATGATAACGCACCGTCGCACAGTGCCATCATTATTCGTAATTTTTGACGAAAAACGTAACAAATACCACGCAACAGCCACCGAATTCACCTGATTTGGCTCCCTGTGACTTCTTTCTGTTCAATCGAGTTAAAAAACCGTCACGGGGAACGCGTTTCAGCAGCCGAGAGGAAGTAATGGGAAAATCGCAGGAAGCACTGATGGGCATACCGCAAACTGAATATAAAAAATGTTTCGAGGATTGGATCAAGCGCTGGTTTAAGTGTGTTGCAGTCGATGGGGATTACTTTGAAGGGGACAATATACCTAGATTTAGATGAAAACGTGTATTTTTTGATCAAGGTGGTATGAACGGCTAAAACAGTTCAGTCAAACCTATCAGTGAGCTATAAGTATAAGAAGTTTAGACACAAAGTAAATAAGGATGTTCTTCTACAAAAATCATCCCATTGTAAGGAAAAAATTCAAGCAGACAAGGATTGACCCTCGCAAAACTTGGTTTCATTAATGAAATCAAAACCAAGAGTTGATAAAATCGTGAGGAAAAATTTCCTATCTAAAAAATGACTTACAACTTACAGTTGTGATATTATACCATCAAATCATCTTAACAAAGTTCTGTGCAACTAAATCTTTATAGAAGAAATTAACATCACAGAAGTACACTACATTATACAGACGTACCCAGGAATCGATGGTATACGAGATCGCGATGATAATACTTTCGCTCCACTTGTCTCAAAAACAATCAACTTAAGCCTTAATCAAGCCAAGATTTCAAGAAATTTAAAAGATTCAGTTGGGCGGCCTATAAAGGAGGTGTAAGGAGTTTAGTCTCAATTTACGGACCAACATATATCAATCCTGACAGTTATTGAAAAGTTTCGAAGAAATTGTGGCTTTCAGAAAAAATCAGAGTGGCCCTCAACTCATTAGAGAGTGGAATCAAAGCAAGAGTCACCGTATTTTGGTGCTATTCATGGACTTCAGTAAGGCGTTTGACACACTGAATCATGCTGTGTTAATTGACTCACTCATTCAACTTGGCATCAGGGGTAAACTATCAGATTGGCTTCGGGATTTCCTGAGTGATAGGTATTTTCAGATTAAAATTAAAAACGCCTTTAGTAAAGTGAAACTTGGCCCGCTGTTATTTATTCTTTTTACTAACGAGTTGCAGAAGATATAGGCATTAAACATAGAAACCTTGAGACTTTGACCGAGTTTGATAAACCAGTTAGATGGTGGTAGGATAATGGTTTCGTCCTAAATGCATCGGGAATAAAATTAATGCAAATTCGTGTACCACATCATAAAGTTACCCGACAAGGAATCCGCCTCAAAAGCAACGTCTTTCAAGGAACACTTCCAGATCAACACATTGAAATCGTTGAAAACTACAAATGTCTTGGAGTGAATATTGACAGCCACTTTCATTGGGATAGGCATATCGACACGCTTGAGAAATCGCTCATTGCGATAGTATATTCTGGCCACCACTCTTCGCATCAAGTCCAAAAACAGGTTTATTATGCCCTGGTTGAAACTAAGCTGAGATATGGAATTCTCGCATGTGGAACCTCATCAAAAGCGCACCTCGACAAGATACAAAAACTCGAAAACTCCATTCTAAGGAAGATTAATGTCAGAAACTCAGCCACAACATCAGAAAGAAAACACTTTACGGTATTGTGAGTTCAGAAAATATTCAAAATGACCGTAGTACTTGAATGCGATGACACCCGCTTTAGGACGCCTATCAACCATCAACTGAATACAAGAAGGCAGGCCTAGGGAATGCTACAAACTCCTATGTCATATAAAACTTACGACCGAAGGCAGCGTTCCTTCCATCCTGAATGAAATTCCACTGGCATTAGAAACATACCCGCAAAAAGCGCTTAAAACTGTTTTTCTTCACATAAGTCAATTTTTTTTTAAATACGTTTTATTTGAAAGTATGTACTGTTGAATTAAATTCATGGTAAATGCCAACCTCGTCAAAAAAGATCGGCTAATCCGGCTTAGATAGCTGGGGCACCTTGTGTGCATGGACACTAGCGATCTGGCCAGGAAAGTTTTCAACTCCATTCCATACGACGAAGGCAGTAGGGGACAAATTCTTCTTAGGTGACGCATTCAAGTTGAAGGAGACCTCAGGCAACTTAATATACGGAACAGAAGGCAGCAGGCAAAAGACCGCACTTGCTAGATGTAGATAGGTATGGTAGAATACCCCGGACTGTAGCACTATCTAAATAAATAAGTACGAGGCTGTATGATAAGTACCTGTGTTAGGCTAAAAAACCCATTAAAAAAGAAACTATTTTTTATTTATTTCTCAATATAGTCTCCTTTCAGCCCGACACATTTAGTCCAGCGATATTCTAAATTTTTCAATCCATTCAAAAAATATGATTTGTCGAAAACCGCAAAATAGGCCTCTGTTTCAGGATTGATTTCCTCGTTTGACGAGAATCGCTTTCCACCAAGCCACTTTTTCATGTTTGAAAATAAAAAAAAATCACATGGGGCCAAATGTGGTGCATAAGGTGGGTGAGGCAGCAATTCGTAGCGTAATTCGACCAGTTTTGCTGTGGAGATTGCGGACGAGTGAGCAGGTTCGTTGTCATGCTGAAAAAGGACTTTTTGTTTTTGCGAAGTGGGGCCGTTTTTTTTATTAATTCAGCATTGAATCGGTCCAATAAATCAGCATAATACTGCCCCGTGATTGTTCTTTCTTTCTTCAAATAATCGGTGAAGATGATGCCTTGCGAATCCCAATGTGGCCAAAGTGGCCATGACTTTTCCGGCCGATGGAACCAGTTTGGCCTTCTTTGGAGCAGTTTTGCAGGGTAAAATCCACTGTTTTGACTGGCGTGTAGTGATGGATCCATGTTTCGTCAACAGTCACGAAACGCCATAGAAACTCTTTCGGCTTGCGCTTAAATATGTCCAAACAGTGATCCGAAGTAGTCATGCGATTTCGTTTTTGCTCCCACTGTTAGCAAATGCGGCACCCATCTCGCAGATAGCTGTCTCGCGCCCAATTTTTCGTATGCAAGATGTGTACAATGTTAGCAATCTCTCTGACCTTCACCCGACGATCTGCTAACACGATATCTTGGATTTTATTAACCATATCCTCCGTAGTCACCTCAATCGGAGGGCCTGGGCGCTCTTCATCAAAAACGGACGTTCGGCCACGCTTGAATTCATTAAACCAATATCTGATGGTGGTCATCGAAGGTGCATGGTCCTTATAAACGGCATGGAAATCGCATCACTGATCGATATTGCTCTTTCTCCATGATTGCAAATAAACACGAACTTGATGACTTCCAACAGCTGTCAAAACAAAACTACTCGATACATCTGTCTGAAATTTTGACAGCCATCCATCATAAAAATGGCGCTATATGATGCCATACACATTTTGCATCAATGGCACCACCAGTCGGTAAACACGGGTACTTATCCTGCAGCCCGTATGTTAAGAGACTCAATGTAAATATCGTCGAGAAATTCAATGTTCGGAAATAGGGAAGCTGGTATCATGGTGATAGATCTGAAGTAAAATATTAACAAACTCGATAAATTTGAGCTCTGATAAGCCGTACCTACAAAACTTAAGCAATCAGTGGTTCGTTCAGTATACAAGGATCTGTATATTCCCATTGAAAGGGGACTATTTGAATAAACACAATACACAGTTCCATATCGAAATTCATCGAAAACCTGACCAAGTATGCAAACTATCGAAAAACTATACGCACTAACCTTGACTTCAGCAACGCATTTTATGCACTGGATCATAACAGACTGATCGAAGCTATCAGAAGGCCGGAATAAAGAGAAAACTAAAGTACTGGTTAACTATCTTTCTCAAAGGGAGAAACTTTCGCCTAAAAATCACGGTTCGCTATACCACTGATTAAAAAGTGGAGTATGGGGTTCCGCAAGGTTGACAAATTAGCACTCTTCTTTTCGGTTTGTATACGAATGCAATCCTTTGGTGTTTAAGGAAGGGCACTCGTTTCGTTAATACAGACTAGCGTCACTAACACCGCTAAAGATTTTATGACGTATCTGATAAGGAAGACATTGAGTTTGTTGTGACAAGGCGTCACAATTGTCAATTACTTTCTATCGGATTATCTCGTATAATATAATACGTGCGTGATAAGCTGAGGAGGTTCCTATTTGCGTTTGCTCGTCCGCTATACAAATCTTCGGTTTATTTACAAAAACATGTGCGTGATGCTGTAGATGCAAAAAAACCCTTATGGAGAAGCAGCAAAGCCTCAACAAGGGGCGATTGGGTTAGTGTTTAGAAGAGACGCCATAACCAACAACGTATGAGTTCTGAGAGTTAGGCACATATTCGAAATGACACCGGTGGTGGTGGAAGGGTATAGTGCTATTCAACACAGTTGGCCTGTCTGCTGCGAAGGACTCTTGAATTTGCTCTCACAAAAATTATTAAAAAAAAAAAATGTGTCAATGTCCTTCATTTATAAATGAATAAGGCAAGAGAAGATTGGCGTACACCGTGCCCAAAATATTCAACATTCTACCTCAACAACCTGATTTCGAATTTCGTTGTTCCTCGTTAATAGGTGTCCCTGCTCGTCTTCAATATACAATATTTCGGTAATTGAATCTCTTCCGAATATTTTCTACACCGTGCCGCAACGCTAAAATATTAGCCCGTTTCGAAATGTTTTGACATTGCAATTCTTTTATTATTTATTGCTTGCTTATAGGTTTTGAGTGTACCTCTTTTAATACATCTACTGCTATCACGCATACTTAATCTACCCTTTTTTAATCTCTTTTTTGAAACATTCGTAGTCTAACTAAAGATGCACTTACGAGTATAAGTTTGGTCATTTTGACTGGACTTAGCCCACGCTTGAAGGGCTTTCAACCGTTACAGTCAGTCCTGTTTCTATGTGTAACTGGGTTTTTGAAAAACCACGCAGAGTTTCTTCGAAGTTGCGCTTAGTTCTTCTTCTTCTTCTTCTAAATGTGTTGCACTTTGGAACCATTCTCGAAAATTTAGCGTACAGAGCTAGCCTTTTTCTTTGATTAAAATTCACCAGATTATTTTCGAAAACGATGTCGGATTTCGTTGACTTTTCTCCAGTTCCTTCAGGAAAAATCTCGTCCGCAAAAAACGGTTCTGACTTTAGAATAATGGAATCAATGTCAATATGAGCAGATGTGGAAAGGATTAGGAATGCATTTGTATGTACGACTTCAACTTTGGGGACTACCTCATTTGACATTTATGCGGTCTGTTAACTCCTGATATGACCTGGACTATTGCTCCGGAAAGTCTTAAACCAATTTTCAGTTTGTCTCTACGATCAACCTTATATTTAGGAATTGATTGGACCTCAATTAGCACTTGCTTGTCCACTTGCTGTGAACACTATGTGCAGTACGTTAGCAAACATCCCACGATTTCAGTCGGCTGGCATTTCCTTGTCTAATTCAACATGAGCCTCTTGCCAGGCATCTCAAATGTGGTTTTGACAGGTTATTCATTCAAATGCATTCAAATCTTACTGCAGGTTCGAATTGCGAATATGACTAAGTATTGCACCAGTAGCTTATCAATGAGCTGTCATTAGACCTCTATAATCTTCATCGCTCTAACCTCTAACCATCAGCTATCATCACATCGACTAATAATGCGATGCCATAAAGTATCCAATCCAACCATGAACAGCAACACAATTCCTTGACTATTAGCAAATTGTCATCAACCTCAATTCCGTAATGCTTCCAAAATCTGATGTCATCGCACCACTTTAACAACCGCCCTTTCAATTTCACTAAAACACACACTAACATCAAGTTATCCTGTTGCCATTCTTATAAATACAATTCCCCACCCCTATGTCATGTCATACGGAATCAACCACCCCAAAGTGGAGTTGATTGACTGCCTTAAGACAACTATAAGTATCCAGCTCCGTAATACCCCTACTCCTGTAAATCAGCCGACAACTCCTGTCAGTCATGTTCGCTAAAAATAAATTCACCTTCAGGGCTATTAACTGCGCCCAGTGATCAATACGTCTACCTATGGCAACAAACCAACTCCGTGATGTACGCTTTTTGCCAAACGCATGTTGAACTTTCACACACATACCCTCAAGTAAAGACAATGTCTTCACAGTTATTTATCAATCAATCAATCAGTCAATTCTGTCAGTATGTCAGGATCTGAAACAGTCTACGAGACTTCACATGACACGCATAAAACTAGAAACAAACACGTACCAACCTTCCTATTATAACCTTAGGGTTGTAAAAAGAGAGAGAGAGAGAGAGAGAAAGATTGGTACAGGAAGGGGTTAGAAACGACCTCAAGCATAAAAACCTGTCAATCAAATGTACAGCAACCTCTGTTGTTCGTCTAAAGTTCGAATTACTCAAGAAAGGACACATCATTTGGAAATGAAGCAAAATAGAGAGATAGAAAAAAGGAGGCAACAAAAAGAGCTAGTTAATGAGTAATCGAATTACTTACGCAGTCCTTTTGCGTCGTTTGTTTTATCCATGACCAGGGATAAGGGGGAAAACACACCCTATTACTTCCACATAGTACAATATGACTCAAGGACAACTTCAAGTCTTACGGTTAGTTTAGCTTTTTCAGGCATACCATATTCAGATTGCAGCATAGCAGGATAAGAATTTGTGAGCAAAGAAAGGAAGTACTTACTTCCGAATTGGACTACATCGGACAATTTGATAATGGTCTACCGATAATTTCTGAAGTCAGGACTTTTTCGGTTGGCTTGCCGTTGTTTTCGAATGTCAAGTGCCTACGAAGAAATCGAGTCGAAAAAATACCGTAGGTCCCACATGCTTAAAATGGCAAGACAAATACCGCACTGAGTGGAGAAATGGCCCTTGGTCTACTCCGGACTGTCGAGCTAAGATTTCATTAATTTATTTTCATTTCAAATCCTTCAAGATCCTCGAAGCTGTAGATTACGTGCAGCGGCTCTAGGGCAATGGAATGGAATACAAACTGTGACAACTGCAGAAAGACTTAAATTTTTGGCATGTCCTAGAGCAATCTCCATGGAGGCAAAGAAGAAAAGGACTTCGACTTCATATAAAATCGGCAGAGAGGTCCAAGACACTCGTATGTGTTGTACAATTGTTTGAAAAGTTCTTAGCCGAGAACTTGAAGTGTGAATAAGAAAGCCTCCTCCCAGAATCTTTGCTGGAGCCGAGACTGATGGAGAATTATTCCTACCATTACTCTATCTCAAAAATCATTTCGCTATCAATAAGATTAAGGTCCTTGACGGTTATGCGGGTTGCAAAACAAAGGCAAATTGTAGATAGATTGAGTGCCACTACTTTCTTACCTCAGGTATAGTTGCAAGGATGAGGTGCTTTCTTAGCTATAAAAGGGTTATGCGTGTGAAATCACCAACCGCATATGCAAGATATATATGTTACTCGTCCTCCGGCACGATGAGGACAGGTTCCTAGGAGGCTCTCTCCAATTAGATTCATCGTATCTGAGCCTTAAAATCTACGTTATTGAGGAATCCAGCCAGCTTCTCCCAGTCATAAGTCTAGGAGGCCATCTAGTCATAATCTGCCTAGCGGACAGTCGCTGCCCCTTGTCGCAAATTTCGCGGCTTTCTTAGCCCCGAATCGGTTGCAAGCACAAATATATCTAAGAAACGAATAGCAGCTACATACGAGTATGTACAAGTATCTTCAACAACCTCGAGTCATTGCATTAGTCACCTAATTTTCCTTTGGCTTTCAATGCCAAACTAATTAAGGCGCTCTAGATTCAACAAATTACTTGCAACAAATAAAATTTCAGTCGAAAACCAAGAAAGAAAAAAGAAGTCTTGAAACACCTCCACCCCTTCTAACGAGTTCTCATCAATCAGCTCCACAGTGTATCCATCAAACTCTTCAACTTGCCTTTTAAATGATTCGATTTGGCAGTTGCTTCCTTAACCCTTTACCCCTTCATATATCCTTAAACATGTTACAGGATCTTTACATACGCATGCAAACGAACCATACCAGAATACAGGATACGGATACATGACTACAGATAGAGGGGGTTAACAGTGGATGGGAAAATTATTCTCAGATGCGTTTGTTAAATTGACAGTTTGTACTCGGTGTCTGTCTTCCTTTATTGATCCTAGCTAAAAAGTACATAAACACACATATACCCTACGAAGGACAATATATGTAGTGTCTTTATGCAGGAGTATGTGTATGCAATGTCCAGTACTATAGAAATTTGTGGTAAATGAAGTGGACTAGATGGCGGGCTGTTGTTGTTCCTTTCATCTTTTTCCATTACAAATTGTCATTTGATGTTTAGGGTGGTCATCTAGATGGACCACTGGTCATCCATTAAACTCTCTCTCTCTCTCTCTTTCTTCCTTCCTCCTTTACTATTTGTTTTAGCTCGCCTTCATGAGATATCCAACGTTGCCTAGCTTGCATCCTTTCCCGTCGCCCCATTATTTTTGTTGGATATAAGGGAAACATTCATTTCATCCCTGCCACCCTAATGTTAAACTAAGAAAAAGTGCAAAAAGGATCAAAAAGTACTCACAAACGGGACTTGAAACAAAAAGAGGTTACAACCGGGCACAGGAAGGGCATAATATAGTCGAGAAGGGGTTTTGAGGCACAGAGTATTGTAGAAAATAGAAAGACATAGGTGGAGTCATATTCAGAGTCAGAGTTAGAGTCAGAGTCACTATCCTGTTCTATATGACAGCGAGATTGTCTGTTTGTCTTGTTGTTATGACCGACATATGTGTGTAGGATTTGACATTTAAACGGATCGTTGTGTGATGTCAGTGGTGTGTGGTAGTGTTCTGGGAGTATAGCGACGACCAAAGACCTACAACGACGGTGACGGTGACGGTGACGGTGATGAGGATTGTGGTGTTATAGAGGTTTACAGGAATGTCAAGTTCCACAATTATTTGTGATGGAATTGGTTGATTCTGGAGGGTGCCGGTTATGAGGATTGGTTAGGTGTACACCTTCTTGTTTTATTTACTGCACAACTAACATATTTGCACTCATCAGGTTGACTTTTTCTTGTTTTTCGTTTTGAATCAGGACACGAATACACGAAGAGATATGACGATGGCAGTTACAGGACAATGGAAAGAAAAGTTTATTATATCGTCTTAAGAAATGAAAAGGTTTCGATGACGAGTACATGACATTAAGATAGGGTTGGGAGCAATCAGGAATGATACCGAGTTCTGTTTGTTTTACAAGTAATCGGGTATACTGTCTCCTGTGTGAGGTTAACATTGAATGAATGTCGTTTCAATAGTCGTGTTGTAGAGGAGCATTTGAATAAGACATTCAATTTAGAATACATTAGTGGAGAACTAGTTTCAGTTTTAGTCTTCAAACCCTCTTTAGGCAACTTGTGGTATGCCGTTGATTGTCATTTGATTGCTTTACAAATGCCCCTTCTTTTGGAGAAAGAAAAAACCCATCAGGAAACAGCCTCAGGAAACGCACCATCCACCAACTTATCCACATCTAACAGGTGTTAGTACCAATTGTACTCAACTCGATTACCTGAAACAACTGCCACCAACTGTCATGAACTAATTCGCAAAATGTTTATGTCTAAAGACAAAGAAAAATTAATTACCAAATTCGCTATTGCGAACTGAAAATCCTTCAAAAGGACTCAGAAAGCAAAGTCCTTTCACATGCAGATACCTACCCGACAAACAAAAAATTCAACTTTCGCACAACAATCAAACAATTTTGCTGAAAAATTCCCCCACCTTTGCGAAAAATTTATTCAACACACTTTATTTCAAATTAAATGTTTCCTCATTGTTATTACGCAAGGATACACGTATAACGCCGCGGGTAAATAGATAAATTAATTACGGATTACTGGAACGAGTAAAAAGGACGAGTAACATCGTTCAGCTAATAAAATGAACAAAAATTTTACGAAACAAAGCAAAGTTGCCATTCAGTTGCAACATACTCGTACATACATGTGTCGGTAATAGGAACCCCTAACTCATCCTTCTGGCCATTTTAGGATGCACATTTTTGCATTTCAAGAGATAACATTCAACGATGTCCTATTGTCCTTTACAGCAGTTAAAAAATAAAAAATCAAAGACATAGCACAAGACCACACACGATCATCCACACCTGTCACTCAGAAGCTGTCAAATCTTCAACCAAACGCCAGATTCCCGATAAGCGTCACATGCAGTTTGACATTATTCGTGTCAGAGATGTTAGCATTGGATTTATCCCTAAAAAAAAGAAAGCAACAAAATTTGTAGGACTGTTCATCTCCATTGTCCTTGATGCAAGTAAGCCCTGTGTGTTTGTTTTTTCAGCGCTTTTTGCCAGTACTGTTGCGGTGAGATTTTTTTCACTTTTTTTTTTTTTAGTGTGTCAGTTGGTCTGCTTTAGGCTCAGTATGACGTGACGTCAATTCTTGCGCGATGCAATTGTCAGTGAAAATTCTGCTCCAGCGAGCTAAATGTAGGCGGGGAGTGACATTAAAATGCATTTGCACTGTCTCTATCGGATTTACTTTGAAACAGACACAAATGGGATTCCTTTGTGGGATGAGATTTTTGAGTTTTATTTGGAAACTGTCAGATGCCATTGGTGAAGATTTTGACAGCTTGCACAACGAAAGCTGACAGATATCGTTTGATGTTAAATGTTTGTGGTGTAGCTCGAGAAATAGAAAGTTTTTATTGTGAGCCGTTGGACTTTAAAGAACTGAAAGTGTAAAAGAAGTTAGGACCAAACATTTAAACTTTGGACTTATAAAATTGACAGTTTTGAGATTGAAGAGAATCATGTCTAAGAATGTGGAACCTTCTCTAAAGATCATCATAACAGAGAAACAAGTGTGACAGACCTGAGCGCTGATTTTGCATGGTTTCAAAATTCTATAAACTAAGAGAACGAGCTACACACACAATGTACTTATGTGCAACAATGTAAGTGTGTAGACCAAACGACGAAACTATGGTGGACTAAAAAGAAGCGATGTTCAGCAGATGTCTCTTGTGTTTTACGTAGGTACCTGCTGTGAAGGCTTAAGCCTACAAACTTCCCCTTTGGTGAAGGGTCGAGGCCTATCTAATACCTCAGCCATTCTGTGGGTCATGGCACCCGGTTGCAATGCAACTCCACATCGAGCAGACCAATTGGTTCCATAGCAATCCCATGGTTTAGCACAGGTCGTAGTACACTACAACATATGCTAAGCCATGAGATGTCCAAGTACCATTAGGTCTATTCACCCCGTGATTTTGGGTACAAACCTGCAGCCACCACGATACTCCCACAAGGGGACCAACCAAGGGGATACTTCTTTTGCAAAACTACGGGTTCTTTCGAAGCGTACGGTATCAGTGATAATTCCACTGACATCGTAGGCCTCACTATTAAAGATGATGCCCATAGCCCGCAAGTCCCTAATGTCAGCGTAATTGGGACACTCACATAGGACATGAAGCCAGTCCTCATAGGTTGCTCCACATGAGCAGCTCGCAACCCCGCTAAGCCCTCTTTTATGCAAGAATGCATGTAAAATTCTGTTCAGGAAATACTCTCATTGTTAGTACATCCCTTAGGAAGCCGTAAGTAACCCTGCCATTTTCGCTAGCATCCCATCTAGATTACTATCAAGATAGAACACATGCATGTAGCAAGGTTTTACGCTGCTTCAGGGATAGGCCATCCACTTCTTCCGGGGAAAACCAATCTCGCCCATTTAGAGGGAGACCTTTTCTGATCTTGAAAGCAATACCACGACGTATCGCTTTCAGATCCAGATGTGGCACTCCCAGCAACACCTGAATTACCTCTCTGGAGACAGTGTGGCACACAGGTAAACACCCAACCAAGGCGACTCTTTGGCAAAACAAGATCCGCTTCCGACCATCCAGCGTCATAACCCTGTCATACCATACCGATGCTCCATATGTTGCATAAGCAACAAAAAGGCCATCATATATGATACGGACAGGACGCCTGTTGAGTCCCCAATCAGATCGAAAAATGCGCCTTACCAGGCCTACAGCACTCAGCTTGCGTTATCTGATTCGAACCAGGTGAGGCATGAAGTTCATACGCTCACCCAACGTTATGCTCAGATATGTGACCTCAGTCACACATCTAATGCTAACGCCGTTCAAACGCATCGCACTAGCCCAACTTCTTGTATTCAATTTGCCCTTAAGCTGCATTGAAACAGTCTTATCTTGCGTCACACTTACCCCAACACTTTCTCCCCATTCAGCAACGACTGCTAGAGCTCTTTCTCCTAATACCCCGATTTGGGCCCTGGACCGGCCTTCGAGGATGAGAAGCAGGTCATCTGCATAGGCGCAGCTGACAACGAGCAGCGACACCCAGAAGAAGCGACAAAACTGGAAAGAATACTTTGAAGCATTACTGAACGAAGAATTCCTGCGGCCGTCGCTCAAGAAGAGGAAATTGCAAATTCTACCGCAGTTACCGAAACAGTAAAATGCATCGAAACTGTACAGTCGAGCCGGATCAAAAACTCCCGAAATATGGAGGAGAATAGGAAATTTTAGACGTATATGCCTCCCGATTTATGTTAGTTCAATAAAATGCGGAGAGGCAATAGGATCTCTAACTAATGGAGGGAGAGCCTTCTTGTTCCACCCTATAAAGGCAAAGGCGACACGAGAAATTGCAACAACTTCCGGAATATGCGAAAAAGTTCTAAACAGTTGACAGACAAGAAATACCATGCTATTCAATGAGGGTTTGTGTGAGGCAGGTCAACAAATAACGCGATTCAAAGCTTACGAAAAATGATGGAAAAACACCGCAAAGCTTCGAAGGATCTGCATATCATCATCGTTTGACAGAGTTCCAAGAGATCTTATTTGGATGCCGCTAAGATCTCAAAGTGTACCCGAGACGTTCATAAGAACTATACGCGATATGTACGATGATGTTAAGATGAAAGTTAAGTAGCACAGTACAATAGTACACCAAGGAAGTGTACAAAGTCGGTTGCTTTTAAATGTCATGTGAAAATTTTCTATTGAAGCAGCACATCAACGAGTCCGGTACAACTACTCATCTTTTTGCTGATGATAGCGCTACTATAGGCAATGATGTGACATTATCTGCATTGCCGTTTTTCCGAACCAGCAGACCCAAATCCTGGTATCTATTTGGAAGGATTTACCATGCCCAAGTGCCATTTAAGGTCTGTCGTTAACCACCAAGGAAATTGCGATGACGATGTTGCAAATAGAGTCAGTTTGGCGTGGCTTAAATGGGGCAAAAATTCCGCTGTATTTTCTGACAGAAAAATGCCGCTTAAATTTGAATGCTTGTAATATATGACAGTCTTCGCGTAGAATTAATCGTCGTATTGAACGATGTAAGAAAGATATAAAGTGAAAATAACAGCGACGGAAATGAAAATGTTACGAATGTCAGCGAACGTAACAAAATGTGTCCTTGTAAGAATTAGGCTCCCTCGTGGAACTCTCCACGCCGTGTTTGTCATGTTCAACGAAGGTTGTTGGAAAAACGGTTCTAATAAAGCCAAAAAGGCTCAAGCTCCAGCTGAAGTTCAAAAAAGAGGCCAAAAGCATATAATTTAATCATACAAATGCGAAAGCGGTCGACAAGGAAGAATACCCGACAATAATGACTTGGATAGCACGCCACAGCGAGGATCTATGAAGGCAACTCAGCAGCAATGAGCTGTAAAGTGGAGACAGGATTACATTTATAGGCCCAACAAATCCAATATTCTCGCCCTGTTTTATTCTGTATTAGAACAGCATGACTGGTCCACATTGAATGTTTTGATTTATGCTGTGTGAAACCGAATGTAAACCATTCCTAAATACAATGAGATCAACACATCTGTCCCACATCTCCTTACCCCCACTCACTTCGCCAGATATCTTCCTTGTTAGCATATCTTGATACAGATCTTTTCTATCATCAGCTTTCAACCTTTGAATTTAGCATGTAGGATGCGGAATCTGTTTTGTATCTCAGACATTTCAAAAATATTAATCACCTCGCCTTACAGCAGGATGCTGTAGAAGCAAGTTGGAAAAGAATTTATGTGATGATCAAGTTAAGTTTCTTCAGGACCAGATATTGATTCTATTTAAAAACCATGTTCCTTTAGAGGTTATGTTAAAGATCATTAGAGCTGCCACGTCAATCTGGTTAACGTCTGAAATATCCGAGCTCATTCAAATCCGCGGCGCAGCATACAAGGAAATGGAAAAGGTTCATGATTGGTAAACACAACTAGACCTATCGTCTAGAGCCTCTTAGTCTCAGAACTTTGGCCGATTAATGGGTAAAGCCTCGACTAAACGTAACCCAGCTAACCGTAAGATACTTACTGCTCATCAATCTGGTTTTCCAGTAAAAATAAGCTCCAAAACTGCGCTGTTGTTGGTTGTTGGGGAGATGAGAGAAGTCGTAGATAGAAACGAGGTGAGTTTTTCAAAAGCCTTCGACACAGTTAATGTCGAATCTATGAAAGACTTTAAGTTCTCCAGTTTCTTCCTACTTAATTGAAAGAAAACCGAGTGTGTGGTGGCTAACAACAAAATGTGAGTATTTTTTCCTTTTAATAGCGGCGTACCACAGGGCTCCATTTTAGGACCAATTCTCTTCACTTTGTATGTGAACGAACTTTCCGCCTAGATTAAACATTGTAGTGTATACATGTTTGCCGACGATGTCCAAATTATTTTAAGTCGGCCGCTTCATATGATAGATATGGCTGACTCATGTAAGCGCCATCATAGGTAAAATTTATGGCGGACTACGTAAGCTACTTCTAGCCTGATATTGATGTAATATCTTCTGTAATTTGGATTATGACTCCAGAGGAAAAAGAATTGTCGACAACAACATTGCACGCTATGTATACAATCTTAAACGCCACGACAGCGTTTCTGCGTACTCCAACAAAACTATGAAGTGTATACAGTGTCAGACCCACTTAGTTGGAAGTATCCGAATACAGGGGAAATGAAATCGCAGATGAACTTGACGGATAAGGCTCAGGAAAGAGTTATTTAGGACCGAATCTGCGTAAGGACGCTCTGTGTACTCGGTTAGCAGTGACTTTCCTGCTTTCCCTTAGTACAACAAAAAAAAAAATGCAAACCGCTTACTGACGTCGTAAGGGGTCTCTACGCTATGGCTTAGCACCTAAGTGTGTTGGGCATAAGTGACACAATGTCCTCCGGTGCTTGCTGTGAAAGTGAAGACAGCACCGCAGTGCACTATCTATATGAGTGTCCTAACAACGCTCGCATGAGGCTGCTGATACTCGGCCCTGTCGTGGAGATCGCTGGTACCGTAGACACTTTATTGATCTTTCTAGAAAAGACCGAGAAATTCGAATAAAAGGAACACACAAGGAGTACAAAGAACTAGTTCTTTGTCAGAGTTTGCCACATAACACAATGAAGATTGTTCGTTGAATTTCTAAGTACAAACACGTTTTAAAGTGACAGTCGTCTTCAAATATGTATCTAGAAAATACAGAGAACAGTTAATGAACTGAAGTGCTTAGAATTCTTGCAGAATTTGGCATGGCCATAACTTAACAATTCCATCAAAATACTGCCAGATCCATATTTACATACACACGAGGATATTACGTGTTTAAAGACACCAACAACCAAACAAAGAACAGCAATTAATTCCACTTACCGTCTCTCCTGTTGATGATGTCCTTGTATGCTCAAGTTGTTTTGGTTACATTTACTATTGGCGATAGTTGGTGGTGTAGTATCTACGCTTCTTCGGTTAAACGACACATCATCACCATCATCATCATCATTATTATCATTGTGAGGAGTAGGAGCAGTAGGATTTGGTGGAGAATCATAATCACCATCGTCATCATGCGAATCAATCAATTTGGACGGCATCCTTAAACTGTTGCTGATTGGGGTGGTTCTGGCTATGGATTCAGGAGTGATGCAACCATTTTCGTGAGCAACAGAGGTATTCGCAATGTTGACGTTGATACCATTCTCAGTGTCGTTGTCAATGCGACTACAATTCAATGTCATAGTTGACGACGCTGTCGTCGTTGTCGCTGCAGCTGTCGCTGTCGCTGTCGCCATCGCTATCGCTGTAGTCGTTGTCGTTGTCGTCGACATCGTCGTTGTTGCTGCTGGCGTCACAGGCGGCATTGATGATTTCAATTGGTTCGGATGGATGGAGGTTTCTCTTACGGCCTGTAACTCCTCAAATAACTGACGTTGGTTTGGTTGTTCCTGTTTGGCGGTGGTGGTGGTGGTGATGGTGGTTCTGCTTACAGGTGGTTGACAGTAGGAGCTGTCTTCTGCACTTGGTAATCTATCGCTTGGTGGTGACAATGATGTTGATGAAAACGGCCCTAGACTCGTTACTACATGAGGTGAAGTAGGTGGTACTATTACAACTGGTGTGATGCTCTTTTCCAACTCTACGATAGTTGCTTCATTTGATGGTGATGAACCTCTGTCTGGTGGAAGCATAATCTGTTTATCGTTGTCTCCCGCTTTTGTCGCCTCTGTAAATGGACTCGACGATGACGACGATGATGATGATGATGATGATGATGATGATGATGATGTCGACAAAGATGATGACGATGACGTTGGAGATACTGATGGTGAAATTGCATTTGTATTCGAATCCTGTGCCCCTTCATCAGCATTCTGTGTTTCTGCAATGATAAAAAAAAAGGAAAGACATAACTAATGAGCTGAGTCGGCTAAGCGCTATTATTCAAAAAGCTACAACCACACGAAAATATGAGAAGATGTCTGCGCAGGCGTAAAAGAGTTGGAACTCATGTGCACGCAACTTCTCAGACCGGACCGAATCGACCAGGAGAAAATGGACGAATAAAATCGAAAGATGTCAGTTATTAATGTGATCGCATTTGGAGCGTTAATGGTCAATTCAACGTGTGACAGATGTGCGTAATTCATTCGAATATTTTGCGCAACAGTTTAGACTTTTAGAGGCTAGAGTGTGAGACTTGTGGTACATCCTGGCCATCATGGACGGCCATCCATTCAGCCAGATGGTAAAACAGTTGTGTGGCTGGTTTGGATTTTCTTTAAGATTTGCGTGAGCGGATGATGCATTTATTAAAACGGGCGAAACAACAAAAGACTCTAGGGTAAATTGGCTTTGTATGGGAATCATTGTAAATTGGAAGGTTAGAAAGGTTAGTGCTGGGAGTTAGCTTGTGTAGGATGGATACGTTGTTTTAGGCTCGAGTACCTACCTGGTTAGTGAAAATACTTTTACATACGAGTACGTAGCAGGAGGAAATATGTTTTTTTCGCTGTAATCTATGTTTAATAAAAGTATATTTCATGAAGACCGTCCTGCTATGAATTCGTACAGAACGAAATGTTGTGTTTGACACATTGACTTCACGAGATAAATATCATGAGCCTGACAGGTTTATGTATCTAATGTACTACTGTGCAGGATCCTTAACAATTTGACTCAGATTTCGTAAGATGAAAACCTATCTCAAGAAATAAATTTGCTCGTTTATTTTGTTCCTGGCGGAACAGGGCATTTAGCCGGAGGTTTGCAGCGTCTTCGTAAGAAAACCCGTAAACTTATAACATGCCACTCATGTTGAAAGCCGCGGACATGTCAATATCCTTAAATGGGGCAAATCAGCCAAACTGGAGACACTCAGGAAACCTGATGGCACCTACATACACTGAGTCGTCGAAATCAAAGACTCTCTGTCTCATGGTTTAGATTCACTTCCTAGGCAAGCTGCTCAGAGCCAGGTCCTGTTATTGGCGAATGAACTGAGTAACACAAAACGCTGTAGATGATATCCGCCATCAGTTGTGGTGATGGATGGAACTATGGTGACTTAAAGCCACTTGGTAACGATGGCATAGACCAGTAGCTGACAGCTCTGAAGAAACGCTTCACTTCCAGTGGCATACATGCTGAACTTCTGATGAACAGTCGGAAGTGCCTCTATACCAGAAATAGGAAAAGAGGATAGTCGGGTTTCAAGCACAAAACAGTTTTGCGAATACAGAGGATGCAACAAGCCTACCAATGCTGAAGGACCCACGAGACTATGCTTCAAAATCTGGCGGGCAAAGTTGAAGGCTATCTCGATGAGAAAGAGTATGCGCTGGTCATTTTCATCAACGTTGAGGGTCCCCTCTGCAATGTAACTTTTGGCAGGATGTGTAACTCCTCTATCTAATTCGGCGTAAATGAATCAATAGTCTTACGGATTAAGGTAATGCTGGTGAACGGAAGTCTTTTTGAAAATGCTGGTTGTGGGCAGTATATGGTGGCGTGGGTAAAAAGGTCGCCGTTCTCTCTCCATTGACATGATGCATGTTTGCCGAATAATTGAAAACTTTTTCAACAGTTCAAACTCCTATGATCAGGCATACGTAGATGAAGGAGCTGTGCTGTTGAATCGTGCACAGCGACTGTGGACTTTAAAGCGAAGGCAGCCCTAGACATGATCGACGATTGATGCACTTGAAATGGGCTTTCAGTCCTTTCATAACTGAAAAAGTTCTGTTTACAAGAAGCAGGGAACTGATTGACAAAAGTCAAAAACCTCAAAAACGCCGCCGGCTTTCTGGCAGCGTAAAATAGATTTTCTCAAGATATGGAGCTTACCACCGAAGAGGGTTCTTTGGATCTACGTGGCCAGTTATATCCTATCCGTCAGTTGTGTGGTACAAAATACGTCACTGCTGCATTTAATA
This sequence comes from Volucella zonaria, assembly GCA_963966105.1. Lineage (NCBI taxonomy): Eukaryota > Metazoa > Arthropoda > Insecta > Diptera > Syrphidae > Volucella > Volucella zonaria. The sequence goes on along the minus strand of OZ014531.1, from coordinate 64,687,546 downwards.
CACTTCACGTCTTTGCTCCATGGGATTTGTCCCTAGTACGCCTGTCTTTGGTCTAGGCGCATTTAATACAACCTGGACTCAAGTTTTGATGCACCGCGCACCGACTACCTTTTGACCCTACTCTTATGCAATGACACCAGAACTTCTGTTGCTGCGAAAATACAAAATCTACTTTCCCTGTGTCCGGGAATGGTTTCGGCAAGAACCTGGTACGAAGCGAATGTAATCGAGTTTTTACGGACAACGTATCGACAAGTAAGCCCTTGGTGGATCCTCTATTTCGAGAATGAAAAGGTGGCTGAACTCACTGAGCCTTGTTTGGGTTCCAGGTCACAATGAGATCACCGGAAATGAAATCGCTTTTGAACTTGCTAGGCAGGGCTCAGAGGAATGTTTTTCAAAACCCGAACCTGCTTTAGCATTGGCTGAGTTCTCGGAGTGGGCATTCATAGGCAGTTGGGCTAAAACTCAAGCAAAAGTGCAGACGGCATAACTCTTCAGAATGCCTCCAGATCAAATGAATGCTTCTCGGAGTCATAAAGATATCAGCTACTTTCTTGCTGTCCCTCAGTAGGAAAGACTGTAGACCGCTTACGTATCGTGACTCTACGCTTTTGCCGAGCATCTGAATGTGCTAGGCATAAGAGATACGATCGTACTAGGCTGCAGGTACTCCTAATCACTGAAACGTTTACCCATCTGAGAAATTCCCATAAAAAAAAATACGCACACGCCAAGTTAAATCAGACACATCATACCCTACAATCAACACAAACCGCCACAACAATTGAACATTTTGCAATTTCCGCCAGATAAGCCTGAACTCAACTCAACTCATCATCATCATCATCATCAAGTGTAAGACGATCTTCATCTTGCAAACAAATCTCAACTGCACCATCGCTGATTCCATCGCTCCATCGGGAAAAGGTGGGAACACCACACATTTTTGCATTTTGACCGATGACGCGTCCAAACATTTCGATGCCGCTTCGACTCCACAAAATGCAGAACCGCGAAATCCGCTTGCGAGGGCGTGATTTCGATCGTTTGTCAATGTCTCTCCCACAGTATCCAGAGACATGGGTCATCAAAGCTAACAACGACAACGACGACCAAGTCATCGTCTTCCTCACTAAGACGTGGAACGTGATTGGGATTGCTTCTGCTTTTTTTTTCAGCCTGCAGCATGCCGCACCAAAACCGATTTATTGTTCAATAGTTGGAGGAGGGCAAGCTTAAATGCGACAATATGCAACAGTGACATGGTGAAAAGTTGCTAGATACGAGGATACAACACTCGCCAAGGATCATTTTATGGATGATGATGCTTACTGCTGCTTGCGTTGTTAGTGCAGTTGGGTTGCTGCTGTTCCACACGCTGATGGTTGTGATGCTTCTCATGAAAGCGAACCAAATTTATTCTTACCATTTACAATCTACGGGTTGTTATGGGCCGCAGTGCAGGCCAAGTGCATACAATTTATGACCCTGTCGAGACAATGCCATATCGGATTTTATACGGTTTTGGACAAAATGAAGTCGCGCTTGATGGCCAAGACTAAGATGGAGGACGATAATAATGCGGGAGATTGGTGGAATGCTTAAGGGTTTCGTTGTAGGAAGGACATTATTGGTAGTTAGTTACTTACAGCAGATGATATTTACTAGTTTTGTATACCTCAATTGGCAGCTGGACTGGTATTGGTTTAGTTCATTGGATTTAGGAAAATTTACATTCTTCCTATGTCGGTTGAAAGTTTTTTATGCCTTGTGGGGCAAAGCATTTAGGTGTTTGTCTACCTACATAGATGATAGCAATTATTTTTGAAAGTTTTGTTTCTTCTTTTTATAATTTTGCCTTTGAGGTAAGAATTTAAAAATCGATTTTGGGTTTCATAAATTTTACTTCAAAGCACTTCGTAAAAGAGATTGAGAGAAAGGCGAAGAAAAGGTGCATGTTTTCAAATTAAATTAAAAATCGACAGCTCGAGATAGATAATAATTAAAGGCATAATTACTGGGGTAATTACTAAACCTTTTATGGAGTAATCCATGTGGTAATCCTTAAGATTATTATTAGAGTAAAAACTAGCGTTGTCACTGAAATACAATAACAACTACGGCTAAAAATTTGGAGAAAAAATTGACTGAGTTAAGGACTTGAATAATTGTTGATGTCACACTATATGAAGCTAATAATGGCCTTACATTTGCTACTTCTATTCATCGTTGACTTGTAGGAGCTGAAAAGGATCAACCGTTCAATGGACATTATTTCTCAGACAGGTCTTGATCTTGGGAAATTGTTTCTCCAGTATTGATTTATACATATATTAGCGATATGGTGGCGATAAACATTCCAGCTGGGAACCAAATACCCGATGAAATTCATATTTTAAGCAAGTAAAAGGTTAACGCAGCCAGCAGCAGTTGTGAGTTTGATCGTTGGTGTGTCAGTCTTTCACCAGTTCTTGCAGACCTTTCCTTATGTCCTTTCGAGTACGTTCTTTTAATTGGATCACTTTCCTAATGACTAAAAAGGATCACACTACCATTGTTCTTTCAACTGTGAGTGTGTTTTATCCTTTTAATCAGTTCTTTTATTCTTGGGAGTATGCTCTCAACATCCTCCAATAGTTTGTCCCTGAAATATTGGCTTTCTATTGTTAGGGCACCTTTCACCACTAGTAAATGGTGATGCGATACCTTAAGCGCTTTCTAGTATTCAATAGAGTTAAATGCTTCCCATAGAAGGCCAAACGACCAAAAGGGATAGGAATTGAGGCTGACTGGGAGGTCAGTGAATATTCACAACAGCATGAACAATGTTCATGTCTGGTAGCCGCAGATGATTTTGTGTCTAATTTTTTCTTGCGTCCTGATTGCGGATATTGCGTTTCAGATGTCCTTCAGCAAGGATACATTAATAAGAACGAAAGAGAAATATCTTACGATCACTCAAAAACTTACTTTTAGTGCGACTTATCTTACTCTAAAAGCGGACGTCTGATAATGTTTCATATTAAAGCTACTCCGTAGGGGATGACTTTATCACGGATTCTACGAGCTCCTCGACGAGATGTACGAATAATGTCCATAAATGCAGTAAAGAAAATTTAGACTATTTTTTTTTTTGAAGTATGCCGTGGGTGAAAATCAAAATCTCAATGACTCCAGGTCTGATAGTGGATTAGACTGAAACGCTTTTATAACTAATGCGTGAACCACAGAGGGACATAGCGATCTTGATGTCATTTGACTATCGATCAGATAAACAATTTTCCGATCGACACTATCTCACGAATAGCACATATCGGACTCAAGCACTACATAGTTGGGTTATGGGATAAATGCAGATATCGCCGACTAACCAGGAAATCCGACGTTGGATGACTACGGTCGGAGAAAACTCTCGGAAAGTTTGAGGATCGAGTACTGCTATTGGGGTGTACTTGTTATTCACAACGAAACCCCTGATTTGGGAAAGAATTCCCTCGAGTAAATATAGCACAGCTGCTGGATCGGGCGGCCTACCTATCAAACTATTTAAGGCACTCATCAACTCATTTCCAAGATTTGGTCGATAGAAAGCATGCCTGAAAAATGGAACCTTATCACCGTTTTCGCAATCCACATGAAAGAGACCCTCTTCACTGCGCCAATTATAGAGCCGCTAATTTCCTTAACATTTCAAATAATGTCTTATCTGCTGTCTTGCGTGAACACCTGAAACCATTTATCAACAATCCGATTGGTCCGGTTTTAGGCGCTATAGATCCTGGAAATCTCAGAAGTCCAAATCGATATGCACCACCTCTTAACCGTTTTCCAGGCCGCCATCTATAGAGAAGAGCTATACAGAGTCATGTAAAGCCTTGGTATCCCTGTCATACTCGTCAGATTGTGCAGAATATTGGGAACAAAGTGACAAAACTTCTTCAAGCTCTTTTCAAACAAAGTGAGTCGTTGTCATGTGACTTGTTTAACATCATGCTAGAGACAATTGTACGAAACACGCAAATCAACAACAAAGGCACAATTTTCTAAAAGTGAGTACAACTATTGTACATGTACACGATTGTGACATTGGCATCATCGGCAGAACTCAGCAGTTTGTCACTGGTGATTTCGCAAGTGTTGGAACAAAAGCGGCAAAAATGGGTTTAGTCGTGAGTGAGAGCTAAGTATACGAATCGGACAGAACGTCACAACTTTGGGGCAATCAGGGATTTTGTATACGTCGCCCCCGCTATTAAATCTGATAAAAATATCTCAGCAGAAATCAAATGAAGTGTTACTCTCGCCAATCCCTGTTTCTTCTGCCTTAGAAAAAGACCCTCATCATCTCAGTCCTGCTATTGGTGCATAACTATGGACGTTCGTGAAAACGGATGAAGATACCCATGATCCTTTCGAACTCAAAGTTCTTCTAGTGATTTTTGGTCCCGTTTACTTGACGGGGCTTGGATTAGGAGATCTAATGATGAACTCTACGAGTCGTATTGTGACATTGATCTGGTCAGAAAAGTGCACATTTTTCACCTAAAATCAAGAAGTATGAATCGTAAACAGCTAGCATGGAAGGTAAAGGGATGAAAAGTCTGCTTTTGAGACGGCCAAGGCAGTCTATCAGTCGACTCGTAGTCTCTTACTGGCAAATTGGAAAAAAAAAAACAAATTAAAATTCAACACCTATCACGTTTTTATAGAGTTAAATGTCGCTTATGACAGTTAGAATGAGACGAGCTGTTAAGAGTTGCATATAGCTCAACATCCTGGAAAAACCTGTCCATATACGAGTAGATCAGTAACTCCTTTACTTATACTGATGATTTGATGTAATTGAAAGGACACTGTACACAGATACAGCTTACAGTGGAATATTAGCAAGCATCGGGAAAAAAGGGCCTGAAATGGGTTTGGCGGTGAATTGAAACATGCTGAGCAAAATGCTATCATCGACAGTTCCTACTTTGAAATAGTAAAAACATTTGATCTATGAAGACTACCCTTTTATTTCTTTCTAATTGCAGTTTTTAGAGGACAATTGGATTCCAAAGCCTTTCGAAAGCGATGAAGGAGTGTCTATATAAGATTCTTATCATCCTAGCTTTGCTATGCGGCGAAAACGCAGCCAAACGAAAAAATCCTTCGATGAAGTCGAAGAACATTTCTGCCGCCACTTAGATATCTAGAGTTGTTGGGTCCTAGGCAGGTATCCTCCTGTTTGGTTGACTATCGCTAGACGCTGCGTTTTGCATTCTTTGTGGAACACCCACTTCTGGGAACACTTCTATCAATATGATATCATGTCTAGAGATTTTCTTTATTTTGAAGAATTTATCAACATTACCTTTTCCATCTCAACCTGCAAAAATATCCTTTCTTGCTACTCGGGAGTGATATTTTTTACGAGTTGTGTGGAATATGAAGTCTACTTACACAACGTTTACTTACTAGTAGATACCTATCCAATTCCTTCCAAATAGAGAATTTAGAGAACTAGTCAGCAACACTGGGCAGGACACAAATTAAAACCAAATTAAAACATCCTCATATATGGTATGTCCATATTCCTATAAACCCGTTGCAGAGCAATCCGTAATTGTTGTGACACAAAAAAAATGTGGCTGCGCCAGCTCCTGACCTATCTCACTATCCCACTTTCAACCTCAACTGTCAAGTATAACTTTTAGCGATTAACTAATAAAATTCACTCCAAACTTGAGCTACGTAACCACAAAGAGGGAGAGATCTTAATCTTTGACTATTCGAGTACTCGTACTCCTTCGCTTTCTGCAAATCACCGAAAAAATATTGGTGCATTCGGCTTCCATGATCTCCCAGTTATGACCCAATAGATTGGATATCTCCCTTTCCATCTAGGGATACTTTAGCTACTGAGTTCATGGTTGCAAGGCAAATACATACAGCTACTACTACGGCTATTATCTGCACGCAGATAAAACAAACAATGAGCTGCTTTAAGAAAAAAAAAAAAAAAATTACCTACTACCTCTGACCACAAAGTATCTAGATGAAGGAAATGCCGTATGCAACCTAAACCGACCACCGGCAACAACCAAACTAAAAACACAAATGTGAGTACACTAAAACACACACACACAATTTGTGGTCAAGTGAATTCGCAATATACGAGTACGAATACTTTAGCAGGTATCTGCTAAGACGTAGTCGCAGCACTATGGTCAACCTCAGGTTTAAATTTATGAGCGACTTTTGCCGGAGTCTAAAACATGTCACGATTTTTGTGTCAGAAGTGATGGAAGCTGCATAATCTGATAGAGGGCGGAGGTACGAGTATGCAGTTTAGGTTTGTTGCCTCATGACGATTGGAAAGGGATTTACAATAGTCTAGTCTGAAGTTCGGTTCATGTTCAAAGAATTTTGGACAAGTGTTTCGAATTGTTCTCATTAAAATGGGAGTGTTTGAAAACTATATTTTATGGAATCAAAAATATGACCTAATCAAGCGATATGTCGAGTCTACTTTACTAAGATCATAATTACAATTTTGTGGAAGTTTTTTCTTCAGATAATCGAGGGCATGTTCTAGTTAATTTTGTGTATATCCAAGCCTAGATACAATCTGTGTAGTCTTTAAGTTCCTAGGATTAACAGGTTTGTTATTAATCTACTGGAAGCTTCTCCTTTTTTTTTTACAGAATAAGACTTTAATTAAATATTATTTACATTCGAATACTCGCACAGAATCATTCACCCGTATTAGGAAATAATGCTGGAGTAGCATACCTTACTTATGCTGGTAGACGAACAGAGCCTAGAAGTTCAAAGCTGAGTCCCTATTAAAATAAGGGGTCATCCAACGAAAGGTGTTTTTTTAAATTAATAGAAAAACGCAACATTTTTAAGAAAAGTGGTAATATTTTCATTTTAATCTAAAGTACAAACTCTGAGGTTAGTAATGGAATGCGATATCTGCCAAATGTCCGCCTCGATTCTGCCTACAAATAGTAATTTTTTCATGAAATTTTTCATCACATTTTCGCATAATTGCCGCTGTATTTCACATCACTGATATTTTCGTGAATCGTTGGTGGAGCATTGGGGTACACTTTATCTTTAACAATGCCCCAAGGCAAAAATGGTGATAAATCGCATGATTTCGGCGGCCAACTGAAGTCTCCATTTTGAGAAATCACACCAGCTGTGTGGCGCCGTCCTGCTCAAAATAGACGTCGTCTACGTCCATAGCACCTATTTCTGGCAAAAAAAGTCAGTCAGTTCGGTAACTCAATCCATTCACTGAAATGGTCGCACCAACATCATTTTCGGAAAAATATGGCCCAATGAGACAGCCAGCCCAGAAACAGCATCAAACTGTCAATCATTGTGGGGGGAGACGCTGTTCTACCTGCGACAGTTTTGTTTGTTCACGTATCCAGATAAATGGAAATGAGCCTCATCACTCATGTAAAAAGTCCTGCTCCTGTTCATTAATTTCCACCCACTAATCAGCGAAAGTGCAGCGTTGTGCATGTTCCGCTAGCTTCAATTCGCATGTTAACTGAACCTTATAAGCATGTAGGCCAAAATGTTTATGCAAAATGCGGTGCAAAGCGGTTGGAGATAGGCAAAACTCCTGTAATGATCTCGAAATGGACACAGGTGGGTTTTCATTAACACTCTCAGCTATGGGGGCAATATTTTCAGCAGACCTAGCCGAGACGATCTGGGGCTCTGGAATATTCACTATATACAAAAGGAGCTACTCAAAAGCTAGAAATTGTTCTCTTACATCATATGGTCGACATAATTGCTATTAGGGAGATGCGCTAGATAGGAACAAGTAGAGCGAAATAAGATTTTAGGTAAAAACAGGACTACCTATCCAGATATAAAAGGAAAACGTAGGGAACAAGCCTTGAGCTTCAGGTATGTAAACGAACGCCTGACGGTACGAACTCGTAAGTCTCGCAAATGCCTACTCCTCGACAGGCGAGATGGACGACCTTACCAAAGACTGCTTCTATGAACTCCTCCAAACCGTACAAGCAATGCTCTATGCAATGCCCTATTCAATGCCCAGGTACCGATCGAGTTCCCTTACCTTCCAGAGGAGTCTGATGCCGCCAGCGAATTATTGGCAAAGAGCAATCATTCGCCTCTGTTGTACTGTGTTTCAACCTGCCTCTACATAGGAACCCCTAATTCGATGACGAATGCAGAAAGGAAAACCTGGAAGAACAACGGATGTACAGAGCGACTATGGATAAGATTTGAACATGTCCATACTAGCGCAGGCTAACAATGAAGTGATTTTTTTTATCCGGCCATGTTAGCCAGGTTATCTGCTTCGGATAAAGCCTACTCTGCACTATTGAAAACTGAGAAATCTATCTTCTAGATGTGGTTTAGACAGGCCATCGCCTAGTCATCATTTTTTTGCATGGAAATAGCAAAAGCAAATAAGTTTGATACAGCGATAAGGACATTCCGCCCCTTCAAACACCGGTCTCGCTATTTATGCTCATCAGTATACCCTCAAGCCCATTTTTGGACGTACACTAAAATATCGTGATTCGTTCCTAAGCTGTATAACTCGCTTATAGAATGCCCTGCAAAGCTCTTTATTTCCTAGTCATTATAACCTTCGAACATTTAAAACCAATGTTTACTGGTACCTCTCTTTCTATCCTCCCTGATTTTCCTAGGACCGCGATGTGTGCAAGCATTTTAAGGGTACTTAAATCCCTTGCCCGCACGCAAATTTAAAAAAAAATTAATCCTTAAAGCAACACAAAAGACAATGTGGATATAAATTGACGTAGGGGTAAAATCAAGAGACAAAGCGGATTCAAGAAGAATCTGTCGTAAAACAGGTTAGTCAATGGTTTCACTGTAGCCATACTCATCCTCTTGCATAAGGTGAGGAAAATGAAAAAATAAGGTGCATCCTTCCAAGCGTTGACTTCTTATCGAATGCTGTTGGAGCTAGACGTTGATACCACCGAGAACAGACTAAGAAACTCCGATTAAGGAAACAGTAATCCCAGTTTTCTCATCCTGTTGTATATCTGAAACAGGTCCAAGGATTAACATTTCAGTTCGTGTCGTATATTTCCTTCAAAGCACAATACTTGAGATATCACTAGAGACCGATTTGTCATGTAATTTTTTTTTCTATTCTTCCCAAGTATCTTTCGAATTATTGTCGTCATGAATCGATTTGAAGACCAAAATTTAAGCCTGTCCGCATCAAATCAAGGAATTTATGTATACTCAAAATTAATCCTGATTTTGCATGGTTTAACCCTAACAACTCCATCACATTTTTTCGTTATACCTTGATGGGGATAGCTACGTATCCCATTTACCTCTGACTCAGCTTAAAACTACTCTCTGTTGGCAAAGAGACAATTAGGTATACCCATAAAATCCCGTTACTCGAGTTTCCATCAAAGTTGTGCTAAATTATCCTTTTCTCTCACCGAAAAACAGAAGACTTTTAAAAAAAAGGACGAAAATTACCCTCTACGGGATAATTTTCTTATACTCCTTCAGCTCAAATGGATCTCTTACCAGCAGAATGGGGTGACTGAAAAACAGTTTGGATCTCTCAGTAAATCCCTATTCCTCTTCATGGATTTCCTTCAACTACTCCGAAAAAAAAAAAACCTGAAGGTGTGTCATCATTTCTGATCAATGTCCAGAACTGCGTACGTTTTCTTTCTCGATACTTTGGACTAAGTGTTGTGTCATTCTTTCGAAATTTTCCACCACATAAAATCCTTTGGCATTAATCTTAATTCAGTTTCGAATACCCACAAAAGGATTCAGGTAGAAGGATATATTTCGTATTTCATACATTACACACTCTGATGCATACGAAATTGTGTATTCCTTGTCCACTTCATGGGATAAGTCAGCAGATAGAGATAACATAGCTCCCCATACCCAACAAAGGTATCTTTATGTTCAGCTTTGTCCATCATCATCTTCATCAGCATGAGCATGACGATTCCCAGGGGTTTGTTCACCACGTTTCTTCCCCCAAGCGGTTTGGGAATTAACCCTTTTCCTGTGTGACCATCAGCCACAGCCTCTCCACATTGACTGAATGCTGTCGTCGTTAATTTGTATCCTACCCCAGGATCAGGAAAAAATTAAATCCAGTTTTTTTTTTTTTTTTTCGGCGACTAACACAAAATAGAGATCTAACTAGACTCGCCCTTTGCTGACCATTGTTACCATAGCGTTATTCGCCGCTGGAATCTTCAACTCTCCTGCCTATCTGGTATTCATCCTTTGCGAAATCTTTTGTTCCTGACATTCAAAATTCGTTTTCCTTTTGTCTTTAATTAGAGAGAAAGAGGAAGAACAAAAAAAAAAAAAGAAAAACAAAAAATGGTGACCGCACTAATTAGCCTCAAAGGGAGTTTTGTTTCAGTTCCTTCGCCCTCCACCCTCTTCACGATGTCTTGTCCTTGGTCTTTATCCCAGATGCTCAATGCTTAGTTCTCAGTGTTCAAAGTGCCAGTCTTGTTTAGTTCGCGGTAATGTCTTGTCCATGTCTGTCCCATTTGGACAGAGGACAAGCAGCTATTTCTTAGAGCAACGACGACTCCAACAATGACATTACCAGTGCCAAATGCGGCGCTTTTAAGCCACCCTCTTCATCTGTTTCACGTTCTTTTCTTTTACTCCTACTTGGGTTCCTTCTCCTCGCGAACTGTGCTTGTCCACTAAAAATCAGTTAAAATCTAGAGTGAAGTGGAAATTTAAACAGGCGGACATGGATAAAAAGGACAAGAGATTCCATTGTCATTCCACAGCACATACAGATACACCACCCCACACATATGTACGAGTATGTACAGCACAATACGAGTACGTCTATCTCAGACAAATTGGGGTTTTCGGATTTGGAATAGACTCTTGACCATTCCTTTCGTTCTACAACCCAATCTGGCAGATGTCAATGCAATTGGCTAATTGATTTCTATTCTTTTAGTCATCAGTGACCATTATCATTGTGTTGTTTCAATATCGAAACGAGTGAAGGATATAAGCACAATCACAAGGATATGTCTTGTTACGATGTTAGACTTGTTCTTTGTGGTACACTGTGAGACGTTTGTACGTGTATGTGTGCATGGAGCAATTTCATTATCTTTTGCTCTCTAAGAGTTCGTTTCGATTAATTCGATGGAAAAGAAGGTGACGAAGATGACGTGTCTGAGGAGTACACTGAGAAAAAAAACATTTGAAAATTAAGCGACAGCTGAATTTCATGGTTTGTCATTTGATTCCGCAGAGTCTATGTTCCTGCTCACTGGAGGCGAAGTGAGGCACTCCGTATTAGATATTAAGTTAATGACTAAGCCTTGACTCTGAGGCTTAAGGACGCAGATAAAAGACAAGTAGCTGACCTAAGAAAGATCCGGCTCTGTACCATTATCCGAATATCATAGGGAGGGTCCACATATTCGTACATGTATGTAGTAGATCTACAATTGATGGAATAGAAGAAAAGAGGTTCATTTTTCTTCTGTATCCCTACAGCTCCTGTAAAGTCATTATAAGGTACAGTGCCCTGCAATGGTGCCCAATAAGATGCGGATGATATTTCTACCGGGTTAAGTTGATCTCGTCTGTACGCGAGTATCTCTGTATTCAAAGAGCTTTAGTGGATACCTAGAGTTGTGCCACATTCAACAAGTCTATCATCTGGCGAAATGCCTCCAATGCAAGGTATCGAACAGATGTGAATTTTGATCTACGAGTATTTGGCAGTTTCATTGAGAGATGGGATACAATTTTCAACTACAATATTTGGCTATCGGTACAAGAGATAGTCATTCCCATTGCTTCAAAATCCGGTTGAAATACGCTATAATGGTTCGTCAAGTCAAAAGAGACATTCAAAGCGAGTTGTTTTCCGAGTTGTTCGCGAGTTGTCCCCAACCCTTGCATCGTTTCATCTGTATGATGATACGAGTACATACTGTTTCTGGCCTAACGGTGTCTAATCAGTCTTTATTCCTCGGGATTGTAGCAATAAAAAAAGGGGGAACGTACAATGTAGTCAACCGAGTGGACTGTTTGGAGACTGACGAACTACGAAGCAGTTGCCAGGCAGTTGACAGTATAGCCCTCCGTCTACTGAGCATAGATATTCAGAGGAAGAAAGTGGAATAGTATGTCAGTGGGTCAGGCAAACATCCGAATGTGTTCAACAGCAGCCATTATTTAGGAAAAAATTTAACTGTTTAGTCTACCTTTCATGTCGTAGGTGGAGATCGCTTCCTGTTAACCAATTTTTATTTTAATACATTTGAAAGGCTTGAATGATATGTGGATTGAACAGAGCTGTGAAGACAAAGTATGGGGATCATATTATCTCCAGAATTGTGCTTTAGTCCAAGTGTCCATGTCCATTGTTTGGCATGTCATTGAGCATAGAATCCTCCTTGCCTAGAGGGGACCTTTACTTCTAGAACTGTTACCCTTACCGTGTCTGCTTTCACATCGTTGAAGGCACCTTCGATGCCAAAGAAGACTACCCCATCAGGCTAAAAGTTTTCTTTCTCTATCGTGCATACTGAGTTCAGGATGGTATCTACTACATATTCAGTTGCCGAAAGTAAAGTTGGATCTCTACGCTGACGAAGATGGGTTTCTATCTGCCATCCCAGGATTTTCGGAAGAAAACATGGTAAACCAAGATAAATAAGGTAAGGGTCTCAGCCTTTCAGGATGTGAAAGTAAGCAACGATCTTACAGAACTGAATGCTTGTTAAGTGACAGATGACATAAACTGCTAGAAAAATGGCAATGATATTCGTGAAATGTTGTAGTGAGCCCGTAGGTGGTGCTGAAACGAAACGATTTGAATAGGATTTTTATTTGTTGAAATAAAGTTTTGTGGATTTCTATTTATGATTCTCACGACGATCCGATCATTGCCAAATTCGTTAATATAAGGCTTATATGCGCTACGGCCGAAGGGTTTTCGATTGCCACTCGCAGGGACAACGCAGAATGGAAAGATTTCGATATGAATGAGGACCTCTTGAAGCGCAGAACTGTTGACCATTGGTCAAGCGCTAATTGGAAGAGCTCTCTGCAATCTAAACCAGTAAATGAGTAAGCAGAGTAAAACGATGACGGCAGCAAAATTATTACAAATTCCCAGAAGTTTGAGTAATAAACTAAACACGACCAGCAGATTATCCTTAGAACATTTAGAGCAAAGCTAGGAAAACCGTTCACCTAGCGTCCTTCCACAATGTCGATTTGCAGTTGACATTGTATTTCGTAAGAAAGAACATTATCGTTATGCTATGTGACGCACCTTAGAGATTTTAACTGATCGTTACGTTTCCTTAATAAAAACCCTCTTTGGAGTGAGATCCTTTATCCCTTGTCGAATGAAGGGTCTCAAATCAAGAGTAAAGGCGTGGTGCTACTCGATCTGTATAAACCAGTTGTCAGGGTCAGAGAAATGTATTTTGGTCTAGTAAGACCAATCCGACAAAGGAAACCTTAGAAATGACTCCAACGACTTTAAACTTATGAAATTCTAATACCACCAAACAAAAAATTGGTGGTAGTCAATGTACCAAAGGTAGTAACAGCTGTTGGTCGTTTGTCAACAACATTACAAATTCTGTCTCATCCTCCCTCCTAACGCTCATTTATAATGACATGCCATTTGTCAGAGCTTAGACAAGACAAATCTCTTTGCTGCGCCCTTTAAAGGTAGCTCAACACTTCCAGACTTCGTTATGTCTCCGCTTACACTCGAGTGAGTTGAATTTTCAATAGGACCAATCTACTTTCGCACTCGTGTTGAGGTGACGAGGTCGTTTGCCTCCTGATTCCAGTTGCGCACACGAAGTTGGCTGAGGTCCCCTCCTGCATGTGTGTATCAGCTTAGATGAGGTCGTCCTCTAGGTACGGCGTAGGACATCTGGTTTGGAGTCGAAAACTTTCCGCAGCTTGCTAATACGTCTTCTTCTAAGCTGACTCAGAAGCTATCCCGATGAGTCCACCTATGACTAACCTTAGAGAGCTCAAAAGGAGGATCCGCGGAAAATCAACGATTTAAGGAGGAGTTGGACAAGTCCAACTGTGCTCACTCTAAGCTCAGGATAGAACAAATGCTAAAAGAAGCTGTTCAGAACCTGAACGATACCCTCACCAAGTGTTTTGAAATGGCATGTCTAGCTAGAAATCAATTCTGCACATTGCAGCGTCTTCGTAAAGAACAGTCACTTAAGGCTAATCTGGAGGAAGACTGGAATCTTTACAGATCGAAGCAAAAAGAACATAAGCAGCTAATTCGGATTTCGAAGGGTGCCTCTTGTAAAGACTTTTGCGAAAAGATCTCGCGAGAGTGCTCCTCACGATTCTGTAGGCAGAATGGAAGGCGCACTCGAATACGCTCTGGGCATTTGCTTTCGACGACGCAACTCTTGACGGCATGTGTAATTCGGCCAGACTACACGACGCAGAGGAATTACTAGTTTTGTGGATCAGTAAGATGACATTGAGTAACTTTTTCTGAGAGTTCGTCGTGAGTGTGGTGATGTTCGAAAAGTGATTTTTCTGCTTTAAAGTGTTAGCGGAGTTTTGAACCCAGACCATCATACGAAGTAGTCGACGAACTTAACCACTCACAATGTTATTCAACTTCTGTCAGATTTATATGTTTAGGTCGTCGATAGTGACAGATTGCCGTGCCGCAACGATTTTTATATTGTTCCACTATTTTTCAGCTTGTTGTAAAGGGTGACTAAATGGTAAGAAAATTTTGATAAAAATGGCTCGCGATTTTGTTTAATAAAATAATGGGCTAGACTAAAATGCTAAACAGTGGAGGCAAAGTTTTCTTGCGAAAGGGGAAACGTCACCACGTATTTTCTAGAAGTATTGGCGGCAGCAAAGGAACACGAAAAGGTTACCGGAAATGCGTTAGAAATCAAGGTGATCCCAATCTTGAAGAAGAGGGTAAAGGAAAAATAATTGGATCACTTGTGTATGTATATCCAAAATCATGAGTAAATTCTCGTCGATCTCACTGGCAATGTGATACCTGGCCTGAATGACAATAGCTGTCCAATTTAAGGTACACTCAGGAAGGCCGATCGGTAAAATGAATGATCCGCCGGAACCCAGATCTACCGTGGGAATCAAATGAGGTATAAGAACTCTTACAGAAATAAAGTACGGCCGTTGTGCCCATCATTTTATTCGTTGGGGAGTCGATTACAAAAAAAAGATTAGTAAAGTACGAGAACAGACCTTGCCATTCACGAATTTCTCGATATTTTCTTTCAGTGTACTCGTGCAAGTATGATAAAATAATTTTTTTTTACTTCTAACATCACAGATGAACGATAGCACATTCCAAGACAGAGTCCTGTGTCAACACAAAAGAAAATTGCAAGACGTTTCAATTAAAACATTTTATGAGAGATCCTTTTAAGAAATCTTTCTTCGTCTTGCTTTCCCGTAAAAATTCGCCAAAGACGACAACGACAATGATGACGACTAAGACGATAGAAACAAGGACCACGGACGGACGCAACTGCTAAAGTTGTCGTGAAGAAATTCTTTTCGATTCTATTTGAATCGAACTCTGTTTGCATTCGATAGTAGTGAAACGTGGTAGAATCCGCCCTATTGCATTTCTAGATTGGTAGTGTCTCCATCCAGAAAAGAAAAGATAAATTAACACAAAACGGGGAGGGGTATGTGGATGTGAACCAAAATTAAACTCATCACCCAATGTCACGTGTTGTTCAACTGTGCAACTGATTGTTCTTCGATCCGTTCGCTTCAAATTGGAAACTTTTGATTGCTCCAAATAATAGCTTCTTCTAGCCTGGATGGGGGTAGTAGCAAGTGCATGGTCTGGTGTGTTATGACTTAGAGATTCAGTGTGGATTTTTTTTTCCCCCTTCCCCCCCAAAAATAGAAAGAACCGAGATGTGAGAAAGCATTTTGTGTCCTTTTGGTCCGTTAATTTTAGTCTTCTTTGACAAAGCATTCTTTTAAGAATAAGGAATTCGCAAAGTGGATTGGGAGAGAATGGTGACAAGAACATTGATTGAATGGCTGACCAAAGACAGAACCATTCATTCGTGATGCAGTTTTCAATGACGACGATAGTGGTAATGATGCTGATGAGATGGAGGTCTGAGAACGTAGCAGCGACTAGAACTTTCCCAAATCAATAACAGATCTGTGTGGGATGGGAATAATCTCAATGCTGACATTGGACATGGGTGATACGGTGCCAGTGGACTGCCAATTTTTATTCCCTCGGTTGCACTGGTTTGCTATTGTTATTGTAGATCTTACTTCCTGATTTAAAAAGTGGTCAAAACTTAAACAGTTTTGTAGATCATATAGCAATGAGATTCTTAGTTCTCAGTTTGTTGCTGGAAAGCCATCATCATTAACTGGTCTTGCTGAAGCAAGCACGAAGGACATCAGTTTTAAACATAACTATGACCTCCTAACAAATGAGAAAAAGGAGTTAACTAGGATAGTCTACTGAGATAGTGAATCTAGGAAAACCAGACTGGTAATAGCCAGTAAATCAAATATTTTCTCACTAGATCAAAACAAACTACTCTTCATTCTAAGACTAGAACTCACTTCCCAGATAATCAAATCATATTCCGTTGACATTGGCTTTGGTTCTGACGATTCGTCGAAACATCAGGCCTCCATTCCGAAAATCATAAAAGACTACTCGTACTTTTCACTCGGCAAAAGCTTGAGTTCATCAGCCTGACTTCCTACCCCTTTAGGAATTCTCGAGTTAAATGCACGCAAGATTGCCCTGAGTGCGCATTCTCTGGCAAAGGTGCAAAGTGACTATTAATGCAGATTTTGTGAGCTTGCGCTTCGATATCGAAAACAGAAAGTGCATTTGGAGATCTTCATCAATAATGAGGGCCGAAAACGAAGGCAATGAAGGCTAATGTGTCTCAGACAAAAGCAATGATATGGAGAAGAAATCCCACAGCAGTTAGTATGTGATATTTGGAGTGAAAATGGATGCCAACAGGGACTCACCGCTTCTCTCAACTTCAAACTTTTACGCAGAGAAATGTGCAGATAAAATATCTTGGCACTCTTAATATTTTCTGTTCTAAAGCGCAGGAAGCTCTAGATGTAATGGATGACTGATGAACCAGAAATGTGCAGCTGAGGTTGTCTTTTTCAAAAGAAAGAGGAAGCTGAATTGTCTGACTCAAATAGTGCTAAATGGTATCACAATCCAATTTGCCAACCAAACTTACTGTGTGTAATTCTGGATAGCAAACTTCTCTGAACTTAGCATGTTGCCTCGAAAACTATAAAAGCGCTGTGGGTTTTTTGGTAGTCCCAGGGAATTTTTGACATGGCTTGTTGTTGAGGAGCATCTTTGGAAGAACCTAACATAACAAAGAAATGTTTTCAACATACGCCCGTCTCGTAAGCAAAAAAAAGCATCAGCATCCGCAGTGACAGATACGTCTGGTTTTTGCTAGTACCAAAATACAGGTCGTATTCTCAGCGCTGCATTCATTGAAAACTGTCTGTTTCCTAGTTCATAATTAAAACAGAAATTTGTAGGACCTAAACCCGCTTTGGGACTAGGACTTGCGACGGTTGAGTTTCTCGTAAGAACAGATATTGCATGTAGGAAGGCGAAATTAATGAATGTCGTGCTTAAAATTCACGTACTAGACATAAGTGGCACTGCATTCTATGAAATCTACTGTGAGACTTACAGCATCAACCAGGAGTAGTTTTTCTATGAATACCAAGTTACGCCTACGTAATGCAGCAGGAAGTGTTATTTCTGTAATTTTTAAAAAAGCCGCAAGGAAATCTGAATACTGCTGAGAAAAAAATCGGCCGATATTTCTGACGATAGTTAAGTAATTTCTTCTCGAATGTTACTCTTTAGCATCAGGATTATGGCTGGTTTGTTGGCGTACACCTTCATATGGTAGGGCCCAGTTGATTCCATCTTTTTTTGCCATTAATCGACAGGGAAAAGTTTTTCGCAAAATTTGCGCTGTTGCAGGGATTGTGTGCGATGTCGAACCGTCTTGTTAGGTTAAGCAATTCGAACACAAGAAACATTTTCAACATAACTAGTGCGGTGGAGTTAGATAGTAATTGTTATAGCATTGCCTCAAGAATCACTAAAAAATTTAGCCCAATGACGTGGCCGAGCCGAATTGTTTAAATGCCTAGGTACAAATCGTCATGCTGAGGTCAAAAATCATAGGTTGATCGAGCAACACTTAGAACTGCGCAGTTCAATTCTTGTATTTTTACGGGGCGTTAAAACTTTGTTACATGCTCAAACAATTAGAAAAATTGTCATTTACTTACCTGGATTACAGCTTTTTTTTTCTAATTTGCGCGCCCTCAAGGGATTTAGGTACCCTTAAAATGTTTGCACACAGCGCGGACGAAGGAAAATCAGGGAGGATAGAAAGAGAGGTATCGCTGAACGTTGGTTTTAAATGTTTGAAGGTTATAATGACTAGGAAATAGGGAGCTAAACAGGGCATTCCATAAGCGAGTTGTACGGCTTAGGAACGAATCGCGATATTTTAGAGTACGTCCGAAAGTGAGCTTGAGGGTATACTGATGAGCATTCATAGCGACCCGGGTGTTACGGTTGAGGATTTGAAGGGGCGGAGTGCTACTGGCGATTTCTATGGAGCACTGGTGGTGGAAATAGCCATAAAGCAGAGTGAGACACGAGACCTTACGTCGGTGTTCGAGGGTGTCCATTGTTTGAGTGATATTAGTATCACCTATGAGTTTTATCGCACGATTTTGGATCCTGTCTAGCAGGTGCAGAGATATTTTAGGAGCACTTGTACCAGATGTGGGCATTGTACTCCAATCTTGGGCGGATAAACGTCTTATACGGGGTGAGTTTTTTTAACTTGAGGTATCCAAATTACTCGAAAAATACGAAATATCGCGAAAAATGTTTCAGACAAAAGTCACAAGGTTCTGAAGGGGACATAAGATGGTGACCACGAGTTTGACATTGAGACCCATTTTCAAGGTCAGACGAAGGTCACTTTTGATTTTTCAAATGAAAATTCCTGACTTTCATTGCTCAGTCGTATTGCTCGTAGGCTTGTAATTTTTTTTTACATACTGCGTTTAGCATAACCCAGAAACAACGACGTGGATGTAGCAGTATTTTATTTCCTTCGGGGTGATTAATTAGAGTGGGTCCTCTTGCCTCCCACCGTTGAATCATTGAATTCTTCCCATTTCGACGTTTATTTCCCGAGACTATTTCAACTAATGCTCGAAAATGTGACCATTCACTTCAATACACTTGTCTATCCGCGCTCTAAATGAACCATCAAAATTGAGAAGTATTTCTGGCGTAATCTTCCGGCAAGCTTCAGTTATTCGTCTTTTCATGACCTCACGTGTTGTTGGCTTTTTTCTGTAAACTTCACTTTTTAAGTAGCCCCACAAGAAGAAATCAAGTGACGTAAGATCAGGTGATCTAGCAGGCCATTGCCTTGAACCCCCTCGTCCAATCCATCGTTGATGGTAAACATTGTTTAATACGCCCCGGGCTACTTGGGAGTAATGGGCTGGACAGCCATCATGTTGAAACCACATTGTTTGTCGCAACTCCAATGGCAGTTCTTCTAGTAATACTGGAAGATGGTTCCGCAAGAAGTTTGCATACTTTTCGCCATTCAAGTTGCCTTCAATAAAATATGGACCTATTAATTTATCCCCAATAATTCCCGCCCAAACATTAACATTCCCAGGGTGCTGGCGTTCAACTTGTCGCAACCAAAAAGGGTTTTCGGTAGCCCAGTAATGCATATTATGTCGATTGACCGTACTGTGATTGGTGAAAGTCGACTCATCAGAGAATAACACATTGACGAAGAAAAGGGGGTCTCGTTCAATTTGCTGAAGTGCCCATTGACAAAAGGAAACCCGGTTGCGAAAATCCTCACTAGAAAGTTCTTGATGCATTGAAACATGATAAGGATGGTATTTATGCCGATGTAATATCTTACAGACAGTCGTTTGAGAAATTCCTGATTCACGACTTATTTAGCGAGTGCTAATGTGAGGATCGTGTGCAAGGGCAGCTAACACTGTTATTTCATTGTCCTCAACAGCCACCTTATCTAACCGATTCCTTTTCTTTGGTTGCACACTTCCTTGTCCTCTATCCTTCACTGGTGAATTGTTGGATGACCCGATAAAAGGAAGCGCGCGATCGTATCTGGTCTGGGGAACGTTGGGCGTAAAGGGCAACAGCACCATCGATGTTCCTTCCACTTTCTCCATAAATCAATATCATTTCAATTTTCTCTTGAATTGAAATAGCCTGCATTATTAATCTGGAAAACGTTACTAATAATAATCAGTTCCTCAAAACAAATATCGAACTTCTAACACCCTAACAACGTTGGAAACCGATTAATGATTTAGGCGTGCCAGTGCAATGGTATCTAACACTGAATGAATAAAACCTTTGAGACAAAGTCGTGTGCCCCATTGAGGAATACGACTGAGCAATGAAAATCAGGAATTATCATTTGAAAAATCAAAAGTGACCTTCGTTTGACCTTGAAAATGGGGCTCAAGATCAAACTCCTGGTCACCATCTTATGTCCCCTTCAGAACCTTGTGACTTTTGTCTGAAACATTTTTCGTGATATCGCATATTTTTCGAGTAATTTGGATGTCTCAAGTTAAAAAACTCGCCCGGTGTATTGAGGCCAGATCTACAAAAGTCATACTGTCCGTCCAATTTTTGATAATTTGTTTTTTAGTAAATTGGTCTCCATATTCGCTTCTAAGTGGCTTACTTATTCTTATGCCCCAATGACTTTAGGTGGCCTAACGGGGACATGTTAAACCGGATTATCTCAGAGGCTTGCCATGTAGAAATGGCTTATGGAATATTGCCTCAGTTCGTTCTAATAAGTACAGACAACAAAATATTTTGGCGCAATTTTGATGACGGGCATGTCAGGGAATTGACATTCTAATATGAAGACTGTCATAGGGAAAACGATTTCGCAACAAAAAACTCAGCAAGTCTAACTTGACTACTTATACATACTGCTGTGGTGGACACAAAGCCCAGATAGGTGGCCACCTACCGACTTTTTCTGACAGAATCGTTCATGTAGAAACCAGAGAGAAACAGCATCAGTCGAGATAATAAACTGGGACAGCTTAGAGAATTAAAGAGGCCAGTTCTGAACTCTAAATTTGGAAGAATGGTTATAAAATACCATAAACCAAAAGAGAAAAAGAGTAAGCCGTATCTGGAGACATGTCGAAGAAAAATGACAAAGAAGTGCAAAAGCTCTGCTCGGTGTTTCAATACGCCGGCTACATATAAATAAAGAAACGTGGTTGTGGAACGATGAAACGAAAATGACGTTAAAAAACAAAAAACAAGCATTTCCAGCGTGAAATAAGTACAGTGAAAAAAGTGAATCGAGGTCGTGCTAAACCGAGTGAATCGAGGTCGTACTGATCGACTGGATCACATACCCTTTGAAGTATTGTTCCACTGTATAAAGGCAAAAACGTCACGAAAAATTGCAACAACCACACTTAGACTCTGTTGTTAACGACGATGAAAATATCGCAAATAAAGTGTGGGTTGGATGGCTTAAATGGCCCAAAAACTCCGAAGTATTTTGTGATAGAAAAATGCCGCTTAAGCATCACGATTATACATGAAAGTCGTTCGTTCGGCCTTAAAACGAAAAGTAGATATAATAGTTGACAGGAACGGAAATAAAAGGGTGTAACAGAACGTGGTCTTATAAAGAAATACGGGCATCGATAGCGTGATAGAGCGATGTATGGGCTGGGCAAATCCGCTGGTTTTACCCTGTTGGGCGAAGGTCGAATGAAAATACGATTCAAAAAGTAGTAGAGGCCCAAGTTTCATATTTCAACGGCTGATGGAAGGAGAAGAAGTATTGCCTCGTTGGCCAACTGATCGGTCCATTTTGCGAAATCAGCTCCTCACCAAATTGTGATTCCAATGGAAGCCATATACCATCCGAATCAATCCCATTGATATTTTGAAGGAATTTTTCATGGAGCGTGGCCTGGTAACGACATTGACTTGTAGAGAACGGCCCCGAAGTGATGAATTCCGGTGATACTATCTTTAACATTGGGAACATTTTCTTTAGTATGGACAATGTCAGGTCGTACTGTGTGATTATTGTCTAGTAGCATAGAAGTTGGTGTTAATTTATCGGTCGACGATTATGTGCACGAAATTCAGAAATAAATTTCCAGGACACGAAAGCATTCTTGATACATGAGTTTTACTTAGTTATACTGAACGAAGCTGTCGCATACACTAGTCAAACTTGGCAGCTAGTTCGATAGTTATTCCTCTCAAAAGTTCTATCTCTTGGAAAAGCATCTTTACTTACTGCTATTTTAGGGAGCTTCTAAATTTACTTAAGCCATAGCTCCGCGATTTCACTAGCTTCTGTTAGAAATTCCAAGCCCCTGCTCATAATTCCCCTCAAGAAATTGTAATCTAAATAATTGCTCTGGAATAAAAATTCAGAAGTGAATGCCCCCGCCGCTAGTAGCCAATAAGTATCAGAGTATCTTTTTAATCTCTCATATCCTTTTATTTCATATCCTGCTTTTCAAGGAAATGCATACATATATATATACATACATATATTATTAGTTATTCAAGCAGACGTTGCACATCATCATCATCACCACCATCATCGCGGCCAATGTTTGTTGAATTGTACATCACCTCATGTATCCGAACGTGTAAAGGTGAAATAAAATGCTTTCAACTAATGGACAATTCAAAATCTTCATCATTGCACTAGACATGCTAGACATAAAAACCGACCCACGAGGACAACGAATTGGATGGACCACAGACCATTACCATCATCATTATCATCATCCAAAAGCGGACAGACGGACAGAACTGAATAGAGCTGAACAGAACAGAACAGAACAGAACAGCACAGACAGACAAGCAACACATCACATCAAATATTGTGTGGAAACGAAAGGAAAGTCATTTTGAGTTTTAGTGCGAAAAAGCCGTTATACCTTTTGGTGAAAAGCACCCATCGGCCATTATTTTTAACGGTTATTTTTGTAGAGTAATTACAGTTGAAACCGTAAAATGAATGCAAGTGTGAGGCGAACTCAGAAACGTACCGAAGGACGAGGGATGCCATATCCAAGGAAAAGGTGAACTGACTACAGATGTACCTACACAACACTATGTGGTCATCGTGTCCGTTTTACTTTGTGAACATAATAAAGAGTTAAGATCCTTTAAAGCGCATTGGGAGGTTGGGGGCTATGTTTCTTAGAAGCTTTGGGATGTTTTAAATGTTAAAGATGGCGCCAAGTGTTGTGTGTACTCGACATGGGATGAGTTGAGACTTTATGGAAGGTAGAAGAAGAAGGATTCGATTTTCGTTTTAAAGTTAAAAGACTAGAGATTTGAATCCGTGGTCGGAAATATACAGAAGAACTGTTTTTCGGTGACTTAGAATACCTGCGAGACAGTTGTACATTTCTCTAACGAGGAATGAGGACTTGGGTTTGCACTTTGAATTGCTATAATAACCCAACGTCCTTGATTGGTTTTGTAGTATCTAATCCAATTTACACGCTGGCCCTATCAAGCCTAATGTAAAGGCAGAAAAATCTCGTTCAAAACTGAAGCTCTGCTATCTACGAGCCAGACTGTCCAAACGCAGCAAGTTCATCGAAACTCCTGTGCTAATCAAAGATCACGTAACGTGACTTTGGGTCATCGAATCAAACATTGAGGTAGAGATTAATCAGTGTCTGATATGCGTCGAGTAAAATGGATCTAATTTAGCCGTTTAGATCTAGAGGTTCCTCATCAGTGCCCCATGTCGTTTTTGGCAAAATTGCTTTGTCACTTGAGACTAATTTAGAGGAAGACCTGTATTATTACAGAATGAAGCAAAATGAGTATAAGCAGCTAATTCGAATTTTAAAGAGTGCTCGAAGCACTTGCTGCAACCAGCAGGCTAGTCGAAGTCCTTAAAACGGGGAAGCCAGCAAGACTAGAATCACTTAGACAACTTGGTGACACTTACACTCATTTTCCAGGTACCATAACCAGAACTCGCTCACAACTACCACTATTACGAGAATTGCAAGTGAGCTGAATAACACAACACTCTGTAGCATGTATGTGTCATGGGTTGTGTCGAAGGATGTAACCATATTCATGTAGCTTGGCACTGACATCAAATATCCAGTTATGCTACGAAATGGAATAGACCAGCTGATATAACTCTGAAGAGAACCTCTACAGCAAGCCTGAAACTAGCATGCCTACCGAAACTGCGAACAGTGAAAGCAGCCTTTTTATCGAGCTTCAGACCTAGAAGTCTGACTTTGTTCATGTTGTAGGACATAGAGAGAATGGACTGCAGGTTGCTAACTTGTGTCGTGACGGGGCACTTCACTTTTCCTAAGCCCCTAAGTGTGCTGGGCATAAGCAACACAACATCATTCGACGTTTGCTGTGAAAGTGATGGCGAAATCGCGCAGCACTTGCTATATATGTGAGTGTCCGGACTATGCTTAGATCAGGATGCAACTACATGGCGTTGATGTGGTGGATGCGTGTGCTGTATACGCTTGATCACAGCAGCTTTAACTCATCCTTCTACGAATGACTGAAGCATTTCAGTAAAAATATTACAATGGACAAATTCTTTGTCTGATATTCTGTTCCAAAAAAAAAAGATCTCCATCAATATAGCTACTTGCTGCAACATAACAAAATACCGCTTCATCTGAGAGTGAAATCTTCTCACTCCTTATATTAACGTGAATATTAATAGAAGCTACAAGCCCACTTCGCGAAATTATATGTATATATCCTGCCAAAAGTCAAATACGAATCTGCTACGACCTATGCACCCTCCGCCCATATGCTCGACAGATCCCATTCTCAAATAGCCCTCTTCCAACATCGATATCCACTCAACAATCCAAAGAGTTGCATTGTATGCAGATACTCTACAAGTCCATTCAACTATAAAATGCATCCAATAATTTCCATCAAATAGTACGCGCATCTACAACCAGACGAAAGGCAACGAAACACAGAAGGTAACCAATGCGACGTTGTCAAGTTGTTGTTGTTGTTATGGTTGTCGTCGTCGTCGTCATCAAGTAATGCGACATTCGACATGCACCGCATTTGCAAGGATACGAATACATACTCGATAGTAACGAATCCAAAAATGGAAATTTGACCGAAAAAATTCCAAACCGAGATGGTGGCTGGATGGTTTAGGTTTAGCCGCCACTGTTGTCGAACGCGCCGACGGCAATGACAACGATCGGTTTAGAAGAATTTTCAAATCGCGGACATGGACATGGACACCACGCACCGCCCATATCCAATATGGAGATCAGATCAGAGCTTGAGCTGTCTGACATAAACCCTACCAAGAAGGATGGTATTCTCCACTCCAATCGAATGTTGCAGCATTTGGAGACGACCAAACTTAGCTGCAACATGGAGTGATTTACTTGCCGCGAATGTTAGTTTTGTTTCGTGGTAAATAGCATTTTAGGAATTTTTAACGATCAATCCTGTGGTCACGCTGGTTACGGGTTCCAAATGGCGACCAGCATCGCAGAGTCGAATTCCTTTCTGGTAACCAATATGGCAGAGAAAGATGTCAATTGCAACAAAGAGATGGAATGGAACAGAAGTTGAAGTTGTAATTGGAAGAATTTAGAAAGACTGTGGGAGATGTCAGTGAAGGAATTATGCAGCTTTTTCTTCTTAAACTAGAATATAAGGTCAGTGACTTGTAATTTTTATCCTCATTTGGTTGAATGAATTTTCAGCCATAGACACCATAATTCAGCATTCATCTTGAAGATTTCAAGCCGAGATTGGCTTGTGTTTTCATTCAACGCTTTTAATGTTTGAAGCTACAACATGTTATCCTGCCCACAAAAAAAATATATATATGAGTTTAATGAATGCAGGATACGTATCTTTTCAATAAACCCAACTTTAAATATTTTAAATACTTCGAGTAGTAGAAACGTAGATTCCCTTTGGCGACATGTAACATATATGTACATCGTAGGCTAGCCGAAGCTTAGTTCTTAATTAAACCTATGTGGCCATGTTAGCAAGGCCAGCCAATCCAGAGCCATTTTCTCCGCAATTAATGGCAGATTCCTTTGCTTTGACTTATAATTGTAGAAAAAATTATCAAGAAATATGTAAGGCGTTGTCCCAGCGTCATATTATCTAATATTTCGATGAGGTTATCCCAAGAGTATCCGGCTCTATAATTTAGCCATCTTATACGCTAAGTAAAGATAATTTCCTGATGTGTTAAATTAAGTAAACCAACGGGCTGGCCGTTCGTTGGAGGTGTCTGCCTCAGATACAGTGTGTTCCAGAGAAACGTGCATTTAATTACTTCTTTTACTTTACTCACGTGTTTGTAGCCAAATTATTTTCTGCATTTAATGCGCAATCGGCAGAATATTTCCATACTTCGGCAGTGTAACATCAACAAAAGGGCCTCAAATGAGTATTAAGTCGAAAACACAGTATTTAAAATCATCACAGGTATTTATGAGAAAGTGTATAAAGAGCTATAAGGAATGCGGTAATGTCGATGATGGGTCAAGTAGAGGGACCAAAGCAAGCATATCCAGTAAGGGCAATAAAGTAATTTATAAATTGTTTCGGAAAAACCCCACAATTAGTCTGAGGAATTTAAGTGTCCATCAACACAGTAAAATACTGTTTGGCAGAATCTGCCATCAAAAACAGTAGTACCAAACCTTAACCCCTACTGACCCAAACACAAATTAAAAAGAGGAAGAGAGTTCATGTTTGTGGATGCTTCTCGGCCAAATTCGGAAAGTTAATAGTATTCATAAAGTGTGACCAGATAGCAATGATATTGTAGTTTTCCCAATTGTCATGTTTCAGCAGCTGTCAAAGTTACCAAATACGCAACGCGAATTTCGCGGTGAGGTCGGTTGCTATCGTGGCATCAGTGTGCAGGAAATTCGCCGCACCGTGGAAGGGATTAAGGATTAAGCCACCAACCAAACACAGATTGGTGCGAAATGAAGAAAACATAGCCGCCGTAGCGTCCAGTATCGAAGTACACCCAGGCAGAAATGTCGATTCGGCGCCAATCCGCTGAATTGTGCATCGCTGGAGAGTCAACCCGGCTTTCTGTGCAGTTGGACTCCATATAAGATTGTGCTGACGTAAGAATTGAAGCCGGACGATCATAGACAAAGCCGTGAGTTTCTAATTGGGCGCTGGAAATGTTGCCTGGAGATCCGGATTTTGGCGAAAAAATCAACTTCTCAGACGAGACTCATTTTTGGCTCAGCGGTTATGTCAACAAGCTACAGTAATTTTCTGTTATTGGACCGAACACAATCCACAAATGTTTTACCAGGCATCAATACATCAATACATCCACTATAAACCGCGGGTCTTGAAGCAAATTTGGAAAGGCCTAAGTTTAAAATATGCGCAGGCAATTCGACGCACCGTGGAAGGGATTAAGCGTGAGTACACTCTTTTGGATCTTAACCCACCAACCAGACAGAAATTAGTGCGAAGTGAAGAATCCATAGCCGCCGTAGCGAACAGTATCGTAGAAAACCCAGAAATGTCGATTCGGCGCCGATCAGCTAAATTGGGCATAGCCAGAGAGTCAATTTGGCTTATTTTGCGGTTGGACTTGGGTCTACGTCCATATGAGATTATGACAACGTAAGAATTGAAGTCGGACGACCATAGACAACGCCGTGACTTCCTAATTGGCGGCTTTAAATATTGGCCGGAGATCCGGATTTTGGCCAAAAAATCATCTTCTCGGACGAGGCCCAATTTCGGCTCAGCGGCTATGTCAACAAGCAAAATTACTATTATTGCAGCGAACACAATCCACAAGTATTCGGCCAAGCATCAATACATCAATACATCCACTATAAACCGCGAGTCTTGAAGCAAATTTGGAGAGGCCTAAGTTTAAAATATGCGCAAAAACTAAGTGAAAGTTGCACTAGATGATGTCAAGCAATTATAAATAATATTGGTGACTGGGCTCTCTACTAATATAATTGCTCAATTTGTTTTGATATTTACTTCAATAAAAAAAATAAGATTTAATAAATTTCTGTAATTTTTCATTTGCTTTTTAGACACACATCTTTATTGAACACACTGTATTTTTGGTTCACAGATTTGTAGATCGTGATTGATTTTATTGTCCTCAACCAGAGAGTTGGAATTGGAATTGGAACACAAAATATTCGCATATAAGCTCTTTGGACCTATTCAACATCTTGGCACAGCTTGTAAAACTCGACGCTGTGTTTTTCCATTTGTCATCCTTCTAGTATGCGACAAAGAATCCCACTTGAGAATGATCCCAATATTAGCTCCATTTTTCCGCTTATCATCCATTACTCAGCGTCAAATTTGAATGATCCGGGTTTTGTAGAGCATCAACTTAAATCCAAAATCTTGTGCCTATTCGTTTCGCCAAACCATCGATGTGGTAAGCTGAAAACTGGCAAATTCTTCACTAGGATGTAATATGTGGGGTTAATTTTGTATGTGGACAGTGACATTTTGCTCCAAACGATGTTTCTTTCTTCAGATGTGGTCTTTTCGAATTTCGTCTAATTACCATGAACGTTTCAAAGTTTGGATGCAGTCAATGATGCCGATAACGTCAGTATACTCCAATAGTTGGGCGGATAGCTGTTACCTTTCGCTATAACACCAACTTGGATGGATTCGCAGGTTCCTAACTGGTCAGAAAACCCATAGTTTTCTAGGGTTACATGGCATACCAGGATCAATTTTTGCGATATGTCAAAATCAGCATTAGCCTTGTAGCGCAAGCGATAAGATGTGGTATAAACTCCATTGGCGCGGGTAGCATACACGCTGGTATTTGCCGATAAGTGTGATGCGAAAAGGCTCAAGGCATTTACAAATTGAGCTGGACACGATCTAATATTCTGTTCCATATTTAACAGAGATATTCCTTATTAGTTCTGAAGACTTAGGACTGGTTTCCTTTAAGATGTGAGTTGATATTCTCATCTATCACTCCACCAAAGGAGCATAACCACCTTTCAATCTTTTCTCAGCTACAAGTTGGCACTATCTAATTTGTTGGCTGAATCTTTTGTTTCCTCGTCTCATTACTCCCTGGGCATCATATCCATAAAGAAGTTGTTGAAGACACTGAATAAATGTGCGATAAAATTCCTGTAAATGTCATGAAGAACCTGAGTTTCTGGTTTAAAATTCTTCTTCTTCTTTTAAGATAAAGAGTTGCGTGGGTTATTTTTGCCGCTTTCACTTGGTTTTCATACGTCGTTGCTCATGTTTTCCAGATCTTCTAAGGAGTGATTATTGACAATTTTCATTCCTCCATCGGCATGGGCAGGATATTCATACGGCGTGTGAATAGATGTAGATACGTCTTCGAGCCAGTAGCTTCCGGAATAGCAATTATAGAAAATTCCAGCACGCTCCCCTTTAGTAAATGTGCACATTAATAACGCCAGGCATAGAAAACTCGTCCTTACGTCAAATTTTATATTGTAACTGACCGTAGAATTTTGAATTTATCATATCTGCTTCAACAGAAGGCTCACAAATAAGAAGATGTGTGAGATGATCAGGGTCCACCCCCTTGGAGTAATTGTATTATGTTCGATATCCGTTTACTGCGGAGTCCAGAGCCTTGACGGCTGGCTAGCTGTCTAAGTACAATACACAGTAGTAAGCGTGTCAGCAATGTTGTTCTCTGCAATGATTTTTGCAGCCCGAAAAATGGTTTTGATCTCAGTTTAAAAATTACTAGAATCTAACTAATTCTTAAACAAAAAACAACTTGTCGAGTTGCACAGTGAACTACGGCTTCTGGGCCGAAGCCCGTCTTGGATTCGTCGGCATATCTGAGTCTTTAGAGAATTCCTTCTCAAAACAGATGATTTAAGATAGGTAGTCAGTCAATTTTCATCCATTCTATCAGCCTTTCACCTGAATTGGTCGAGGGCATTCTCATATGCTGGTGAGGACAATCGCACGCCTGTATTGACAGGCACATTGTTATAATCGCAATATAGAAGTCGACGAGGCCTTGTATCTTAGACCAAACTGTTAGGCCATACGTTCAAATGGATTACACAAACAGATGGTTTGTCTTCGTAATACTGAAGGCTTTTCCGCATGTCTAGAAATTTACACACGCTTTTTGGTCTCATCCATGTCAGGTAGTCAAATATGTAAGAGATGGGAGAATACCACCTTTAGGTGTTCTTTTACTTATCGATTGCGCAGAGCTTATAAAAGAGGACCTTAACATAGTTCGATTCAATGGCATAATTCTGTGAGTTGCTTTGAAGGCTCCTTCGATGTCAAAGAATAAAAAAAATGTTTGTAGCGAACAGATTTTTCTGTTTCAACACCCCATTCTCTCATTCTTTAGAGAGTTGTGATCACAGATTTTCCACTCATTCGTCACTAGGATTCCAATGAGCAAGTATGACGACAGACTGATAGGTCTGAAGGCCTTTAAACAGATGTGACTAGCTTATCCTTGGCAATAAAAACGAATCACGCGCCTAAATTTTTCAATGTAGTCTGGCTTCAGAAAGCCTGTGAGGATCCGCTTGAGTCATAAAATAATAGTTTCAGACGCTCTTGTAGTTCATATTTGACTTATGGTAATCAAATAAATATACGATTACTGAAAGGCGATCGATTCCTACTTTTGAGTCCGTAGCCACCGATTCGAGGTGTTTGCATAGGAAGAATCCGCATCCGAGTATGTGCAACTCACTAAAGGCCTTGCTGAATTATCTCATGACTTCCTACCTGCAAGTCTTCTTTGAACGTAGCCGGAAATCTGACACCACTGAGTCTGGTTTTGGTCGCAGGTCAGGGTTGCGAAAAATAGCATATTCGATGAACTGATTAAGCAAGACTCGGAGGAGAGTTTGGGCTTTCATTCGCATTTGGGATTCTTGTGAGTATAATTGCCGATGTCCCTTAGTAAGAAAGACTGCAGACTGCTTGATGACATCGATTTTCCTACGCGTGAGTGTTCCCACCTAAAATTACATCAGGCTGCAGGTACTTGAGGCTGATGTATTTGAGGCTGATACTGTATCATTAGGAATTTCAGTGAAATAGACATACAAGAACCGTAATGGACTAGCCCTTAGAATTAGTGTTCTATTTGAACAGGGGAAACGCATATATTTAAGCCAAGTCATACGTTTAGTCTTGCCTAGATTTTTTGATATTTCGATGTCCAAAATCATAAATAAACCCAACATCTAACCAAATTTAAAACAAGTTGAATGGAGTGCATATCAACAGTCATCACAGCCAATTTCTGAAATCAAACATTGTATTTCCCAAGCAACGGATGATACAACTTCAAGGTATATGAACACTCTATCTCTACATTTGCTGTCCTATCAACTTTGCGCAAATTAATTCATCTTAATTTCCTTCCTCATCACTCAGCGATCGCATTCACACATCTTATTTAGCCTCCACACTACTTGTCATCATCATCATTGGTTTCCTACCAACAGTTGACTCAAAATTTGCATACACGCCAACTTTATCTGACAACCAAACTCCAGCACCGCTTGAATGAAATTCCAAACCAGATACTTCTCGGCACCTTTCGAGCGCATCTAAGCAGCTACCATCACAATACTCAGAGATTCCCGATTCCAAACAGCATTTGAAAGAGATTTTCTGATTTCGATTAAGAAAAGCCTCCTTGAGTTGGACGGATTCACTACCGTTTCCAGAAATCCAATGACGACAACAACTACTATAACGATGGCGAAGAAGAAGAAGAAGAAGAAGACGAAGATGCGAATGACGATGATGAGGATTGGATCTCATTGCTGGTGGTGCACCAACTATGGCCAATGCTAATGCTCTCCCAGCTTCGGATGTATTCATTTTTATAGCCAGGGCACTTTTAGACTACCAGCTTAGACAGAGGTACTCTGTATCTACCATAGATGCACCATGCCATGCAGAGACAGAGAGACACCACCAAAACAAGAGGGAGAAGAAAACTAATTACACTGATTTATGTGTCCATTGTTTATTGTTTCGGGATCAAGGCATCCGTAGCTGTACGTACGTTACGATCACATTATGCATCGCGAGAAGACAACGTATCCGTTACACAGATCTATGCTATATTCCACCAAGTCACATGCAACGGCAACAACAACAACAACAACAACAGCTACAACACCGAACAAAGTTGAAATGCCATGAATGCCATCGATGGATGTGCCCAAAACTGGGCACCTTCAGCCATAAGGGAATCAGGTAGCCACTACTGCATGCTCCAATGTTGTTGCCAGTGCTGATGCTGATACTGAAGCTGGTACTAGTACTCGTACTCGTACTCGTACTCGTACTCGTACTCGTTCGAATTGGACGTGGTGATTTGGTGAAGGCTCTAGCTACGGATGGGTGGTATAGCTTAGCTCAGGCATTGTTTACCTGTTTGGCAGTTTTGTTTGGACTTTTTGTTGTGCCCTCGACTCCAAAGATGGCCACCATCAATTGGCGATTGGAAAAATTCTGCTCTAGAAAGTTGGCTTGGATTAAAGTGGTTCTCTGGCGGCATAAAAGTGAAGTGCACGCCTCTTTTGGCCTGGCATTGGAGGACTAGCGCAGCGAATCCATCTCAAGATGTCCATTTATGGACGAGAGAGTGTACACAGTTGACATTTTACGCTGTTAAAGTTGCTACATTTGCTGCTGCTCTTCGTACTGGCATAGTGAAGTGAACATGGCGAACGTCAAAGGGAATGAGTTGATTTGATGGAGGATGGAGTAAACGTTGGATTTCTAATTAAAATTTCATCACGAAAGGACTGTTATGACTTGGATGACAGACGAATTTCTTCTAATCTCCCTCTTGCCACTATTTGATCCTCCCACACTAGCAGACTTCTGCTCAAAGCGTCTTACATAAATGGAAAAGGAATATTCTCTGGCCAAAAGTGGCAACAATAGAATGCGCTCCTCGTCTCTTTGGTCTCTTTGGTCTGTTTGAACATAATCACCCGGAGACTGATGAAAGCATCTTCTTAATAATTAATTAATCCGGAGCAAGACGTACGAATTCCATTTCGGCTGCCCAAATGGAAAGTTTCATCCTTCAAGTCATATTCAATATGGCATCCACCACCTTCAGACTTTGCAAATTCATTTTTATTTATTTTTTTTTTTTTTGTTTTCACTTTGGTTGAGAAAAATTAAAGAAACTCTCCAAGCTACGCACTGAAGCTCCTGGTGAAGACGTCTTCAAGGATTTTTTTTACTGTTTTCCGTTGTTTCTTATTTTCCTCTTCTCAAAAGAAGAAGAACACAAGCATTTGCATGTCACTCGATGGTTAGGGCCGCAGGACATATCAAGTAGCGCACAGTATAACGCGCGATGAAATGCGCACGTTACGGATACGCTCTCGAAATTCGGATGCCTTCCCTGGGATGAAAAATTGAAACGCTTCGTAATGTTTTCCTTGAATATATCTCGTGAATAGCAGAAAGATCAAAGGAGAAATCAAGAAAAGCTCATTCCAGATGCTGAGAATGCTTTAGGATTGGTCTAAACACTCACTCATTTGGCGTAGACTTGTGGTACTGGATATTTATGTAAAGGAATTGTGGGCGAAGAAGAAACAAATGAATGGAATTGCACCAATGAGTCCAACTTTAAAAAAATAAATTCTGTCCTTGGAAGAGAGTTCATGGGAATATATATATCTTGCTTCGCTAGCTGAGGTCATATTGAAGGCAAAAGAAAAGGTAGAGCTCCACCTCATATTCTGCCTATATTGGCCGTTCTTAACGTTCAAAGACTGAACTACGAAGCTAGAGAGGATTTCAAGATATGCCAATAACTTCTTGGTGTGTCAGGAGAAGCATTTTATATGAGTTACATTTTAAGGAAATGAAGTTACCCTTTTTTATGAATACGAAACGATGGTTGATAAAAGAGTCTATAAAGTTGTTTTATCAGCGTGTAAGAATATCTCCTAGGCGAACCAAGGGATTGCTGCAAAAATATTGACAACGTAGTACTCGTATATCACTTGTAAGAAAATAGTTTTCATGAAGTGGAGTCGATCTGCACCCAACCAACACAAAAGCAAAATTTTTTTTGATACTCGAAGCAAAAAAGTTGTAGAAGATGACGTTCCATAGATACTTTAAGGCTTATAGGGACGAGCTATTAATAGCTATTTCATCTTCTCACTGTTCATGACAAAACCAGGTGGAAACTTGAACAACTCGGTGCTCTTTTCGGACAAAAACAGCTCATGCGATTGACAGAGTTTTTGTTTTTGTTCAGAATCATGTATTGTTCAGATATGTAGCAATACACTGATGTGGACAAAGACTTAATCCTTTCACTAACTGTGTTTATTCGCCTATCCATTATTTTCAAAAAGCAGGAAATGGACAGAAAATGTCACTTCTCACGGTTTGTCAATGCCTGCCGAAATCATGGTCACGCAATTTTTTTTTTCAGTTTTTCTGCATATGGCTTGGGTGTCAACCTGGGACCCCTAGTGTAGAGATCGATAAATTGAACAACTGATCACCAAGGGATGTGAGAAAGCCGAATGAAGCCACATGGACAAATAATCTCTCGTTATAACATCTTTGAGTGGGATATGTAAAAAAGAAATAACATTCTGCCACGTGCTGAGTTTGATTCCACGAATCTAATGCAACACTCAAATTTGTGCACACAAATCCTCCAGGCAAGGCATAATATGGACGTTTTGGTGGAGAAGCTCTCAAGGTGCAGACCAGGGCGACATCAGAGATCACCAAGATCAATTGATAATTTCATTTGAGCTAGATCGACATAGTCGGAGCTAGAGTGGCGTGGGGATTTTTTTGCATCTAACCGGGAGATGGAGATGGTAACAGAAAGGTTTTGCGCGAACCAACAGCAGCGTTAAAAACCCTCGAAGTTATCTACTTTGAAAGATCTGGCCTCAAGTTTGGGAGTTTTGGCGTCGGTTAATTGCCCAACCATGTAAAGCAGTAAACCGCCTCTCATAAAGGTAAACTTACCCTTACGACCACAGCAATCAAAAAAAGGACAACAACAATTTTGGCTATCCACTTCGACCATTAAAAGTCCATATGCAGGAGACCTATTTGCGTACCATTACGATATCACAGCCATTCAGAAAAATGCGATTAATTCCAATAGCCCGAGATGGATGAAAAACTGTGATTTCTACCATAGACAGCAGAAGTAGTGCCTATTTGGATGTGGATTTGTTGCATCTATAGGAAAAGAACGCCTTTGCCAAGAAATACGACCTCCTCGACTAGGTGTATTAACAAGTTTTAAGACACCTCCAGTTAGAAAAGGGGAGCATCTTTAGACGCGTAGGTGGAAAAGGTAACCTGCAAAACACCAGTTCCATAAATTACGAGTAGTCCATACAATCGACTTCGTGGCGAAGTGAAGTGTCATCATAGCTTGCACACATCAAAATCTGCAAAGAGATATGGCAGTTGCCTGTTCAAAAAATCATCAAACATATTGATCACACTGCTATCGAGCTAGGACATAGCTCTAGTATTCTGAATGTCCGAACGATTCGAAGTGATAACATCAACACAGGTGCAAATGAAAATATCCGGGCGGTAGTAAACCGAAAGATTGTTTAAAATCTACAGTCGAACGGCTACAATTGCCAGAGAATTATAGAGCCATTTTTAATCGAGCCTTCAAAAACTTTTAAGTAAGACCTATGCCAGTAATATTCAGGGCAGTAAATCAATGAAAATAGTGTCAGTAGCATTAGAAACGCCGCATCTGATGTTCTATGTTGTTGGAAGAAGTGTCAGAAAGCACGTGGATGCAGTGAAACCGAAGGCATACAGGTCGCTGCTGCAAAGAAAGACAAGAGTTGCTCACTAAATCTATGAGCAAATGATGCGAAAGCAATATCGGCTTCTTAGAAGGAAAAATAGAGAAACAGAAAAGCTCTCCATTGAGCCCATAGAACATAATGTTTGAAGATTCTATCAAGATTTGAAAAGAATTTGCCAATGTCATGAGTATCGAACGGAAACATGCAGAGATGAGGATAAAAACGTAAGAATAGAGTCATAGTCACTGGTAAAGATACCGAAGGATTACTTTTGCATAATGATCCATTCAACGTGGATGTTAATCAAGAACAACTTCGTCCAATCGGCCAAGATGAAGCCTGGATCGCGACCTCTAACATAAAATCGAAAAAGGCTACAGGAGCAGATGTATTAACTGCCGACGTATTTGAAACAGCGGGGATTGATCTGGTAAGGAGCATACACCAACTCATATAATTATGAAATACGGTAGGATGAAAGTTTGTCTGATGAATGGAATCTCAGCATCGTTTGCTTGATCATCATGTAAAAAGACGTTCTGAATAGCGCCAACCACAGAGAAATCAGCCGCCTTGACATCGCATAGAAGATTTCATCAACCGTACTATGTGAACTCTTGAAACCCTATATCAATGTGATTTTAAGTCTGGCAAGTCCACCATCGATCCGATATTCACTTTATGGCAGATGTTGGAAAACGAAGGAGGCTCGCTTCAGCTATATAAATACCAGATCGCCAGTAGCAAACTTGACAAAACCTGAACTCCAAATCCATACTCAGAACTATTTATTATTGATTTTAAGGCAGCATATGACGCCATATACCATACAGAAACGAGAGAAATAAACCTGCGCAAGTTTTGGCATCCCATTCCATATGCCCCCAAAGGCATTTGATGTCAAAAAACGATTTCGACAATGTGACTCACTGTGCTTTTTCCAACATCAAACTTGAAAGAATTGTACGAAACTAACATCCAAATACCTGAAGTCTATGTAACTGCTGGTGTACGCTAACGACATTGACTTTATAGAAAATAATCAGCATGTTCTCACCTTGAGCGTTTGATGCCATTGAAATGAAGATGTGTTTAGTAGTGAATGAAGGTAAAATAAAGCATATCCCTTCAGCAGAAAAGGACACCAAACACCAACGGTTCGAAAAGCATTTTACAAAACTACAACTTTGAGTTAGTAAAAGGCTTTGTCTATCTGGGCTCGGGGGTAAATTTAAACAACGACATCGCGATAGCGATCAAGCGACAATTTATCTCGTCAATCGTTGTTTCTTTGGGCTAACAAGACAAGCGAAGAATGGACCATTGTTGGCCTAGTCTTACTGAATGCCTGAGAAAAAAGGACTTAATCTAAAAATTTCCGAAATAACCCTCTGTTGTTTCGAATACAAATTTATCAACTATGCTATTACAACATCCTGTAGAT
This sequence comes from Volucella zonaria, assembly GCA_963966105.1. Taxonomy (NCBI): domain Eukaryota; kingdom Metazoa; phylum Arthropoda; class Insecta; order Diptera; family Syrphidae; genus Volucella; species Volucella zonaria. The sequence continues at coordinate 64,650,039 of OZ014531.1, read as the reverse complement.
TGGATGTGGTCCGAGATGGCTGCTCTGTGGAGTACCAGAGTTCGAGCTGGTTTCAATTTTATACAGAGGGTTTTACACTATCCCCATAATTCCTAATGTAATATGTAGGTAGTAACCAAAAGTGAGAAGACAAGTGTTTTAAAATTGTGATTTGGTAAGAAGGTTTGCTGCATGTCGGATAATAGTTATTGATCTGACCTTACAAAATCCACGATGCTTTGAAGAGAAGACGATGCATATTCATTTGACAAAGATCCTTAGTTTGCTTTAACATTTGCTTTTACCATGAAGGAGTAGGGTAGAATAAAGCGTCCAGTTCTAAAACACCACTTAACTATTCATTTACTATTTTCAACTATGGTGCTTTTGTTTATTTACACTACAGACTATGTGTTCCACAAATCTACAAACTCCAAGTTCTAACCGAAATTGAGAAGTGAAAATTTAACACCCAAAAGTGCTCTTAAGGAAACTGTTCATTTCTCTTTTATCCTTTCCTCTATTTATCCCCTGTTAAAATAGCAAAAAAAAAAATAAATTAAAAAACAAAATAAGAAAGTGATTCCTTCATTTCGTGAACAATTAAGAAATCATCGCTAAAACTTTACACACTGCTACGTTCTTAGAATACTCGGTATATCTACGCCTCTTCATTGCGCTACATATTCCATAATGGTGGTTCAGCTCCATCAAAAGCTGACTTCTATTCTGTATGCGTAACGACGAGTAGAATCATTTCTAGAGCATAGCTCCAGCAAAAATTTCAAACTGAAAAGGACGAGAATTTTGCGCACGCCAGAGACAAGACATAAAGAACAAAAGAAGTGTAAAACTTTAAGATTTTTAATTAGCCAAAGGGGATGATTTTAATTACGAGATTACAAGGAAATTTCCTTCATCTGGAATCAGTTTCTAGCGCCGTTGTATGGCATGGGCACGGGCTCAAGGAGAATTTGCGCGCGAGAAGTTGTCGCCGCCGGCAAATGTACGCGTCTGCTCTAAGCGCTGCAGCTTCAGTGTTTGTTCTTTGCCTAATCCTTTCGCTTTCTTGTCGGTTTTCAGAAGATGGCCTTTTGAAGATTTTTATTATTATTTTTCAGAACAAAAAAAAAACAAAAGAAATATTGCCGTCTTCGCCTTTTGTCAGGATCTTCTAATTGGAAATTAAATTTAAGGAAAATTGGTATCCTCTGAATGTGTTACAGAAGGGAAGCAGCAGGGATGGTGCTTCATTGGTGGGTTGAAGGTTTAAATTTAAAAATTGTATCACTCGGTTTAATGTTATTGAAGGACGATTGACCTCATCAACTGCTGTTCGTATCAATTACGTATTTTTTTGTTCAGCGTCCCCAGTTAATTTGAACCTAAGGCCGGTTTATTATAGCTTGATCCTTAGGTACTTTCAATTGCTACACAAAGCAACCACTTTAACATTAAAGCAGTTCCTATTCTTATAATTGTCCACAACAATCAGTACCTTAACCTGTTGAAGTACAGTTGAAGTAGAGGTATTTCACGATTTTTGTGCAGCGTTTTTTGTATACAATTGCCAACCCTTGCCCTGCCCCAGCGTATTGGTATCTTCGACTGTTGAGATCCCCTTTAACTGTCTTTGTCCATTGGCAATAACAAATTGTTAAAAGCCCAACCAAGGATGAAAGTACCCTGCCACGTGAACTTGTAGGAGTTTTTATGATGGACATTTCGACTTGGGATTAAAGCAGATAGAACAAGACATTAAAACCAGCTTACCAACAAAAAGAGTGAGTAGAACTCTCAGTTTCTACCCCTATCCAGACGGTGTAGAAACTAAATCCACGACACAATAGATTGTGACGTAAGCTCGCGGATTGGGCTCTTCAGCAGTTTGAAGCCGACTCGCGTTTACTGCCGATTGAAGGATTTTTCTCTCGATGCGACTGAGGATATCCTCATCCGCTTTTAATAGAGAGAACGGCAGTTTAAGGTCTCCATTGTTCAGTAAAAATAAGAATTTGTAACAAAAATAAGAACTCCAGATTGTAAACAAAACTTATTACTAAACCGTCACAAATGTACACCGATTTGACTGCTCTAGTACAATAAACGTAGTTAAGATGGAGGATTTTTGAGCTTCCTTTTTCCTTTTTTTTTCATCATCAGGTGTGGGGTTTACCCAACACAATAAATAAATAAACAAATATTTGGATTAATCACGATGCCTGATCGACGTGGGCAAAATTAAATGACGAAAGCCCTGCACGAGGCAGGAATAGACATTCCAGCAACGGCGACGATTGCGCAAACCCGCTCAATGTACCAAGAAGCATTTGGTACTATTGCGTTCCAAAATACAGACGAAGAAACTTCAGGCGTATACACGACTTCCGATAGAGTACTCTCTTCTGATTGCGTCCCCATCTCGGGCGGAGTCCCTATTTCTGACAATGTACTCACTTCTGATGATGCACCAACTTCTGACTTAGCTGGGCAGCAGACGTCTAGAGGACGATTAAATTCAGGGAATATTTCTGATGACGCTGAAGAACGAGAGCTTGCTCGGTTGGAAAGGAGGAAGCGTATTAGGGAATTACAGCAGGAGTTGCAAGCCGGTCCCAAATACTGTGAAAAAAGTGGATTTTAACGACAAAGAGAACGCAATGCTCTTGTTCTCCGGCGACGATAATTATAGTGTGCGGAAGTGGGTGCAGATTTCGAAGAGGTGGCCCACTTGTTCTGTTGCGATGATCGCACCAAATACCTTTGTGCTCGTCGATTTTTGACAGGAACTGCCAGGGTCCTTCTGAGAACCGTTCACGATAACTGCTTAAGGAGGTATTGCAAACAGAATTCAACCAGCAGATGACCCGCAGAGAAGTCTACCACAAGCTGAGTCGCCATTCACTGCTAAAAGATTAGTCTCTGCTGCACTACGTTCTTTCCATGCCTCGCACACAGACATCGATGAAGCTGAATTACTCGAGTTCATCATCGAAGGTATCGGAGATACTTTGTCAAGCACCTTAATCCTGTACTCCGCCAAATCTATATTGGAGTTGAAAAGACTTATAGAAGCCCTTCCATCACTTATGACCAATGGAGGTCCGTCGTCTGCGTCAACAATGCCTACAACTTCAGCAAGAGGCCGCAACACTTCCGTCAAAGAGCAAGAAAGGTTCATCTTTGCATCCAGCTGTCCAGAAGAGAAAAGACCACCAGGCTCATGTTTCGATGCTTCAAAACTGTACATACAAGAACTGCCACATGCGAAACAGAGGCAAGTTGGAGCCGTTCATGCAGACAATGATGCCCTCAATGCCAACGATAGCGAAGAAGAAATAATACAACCATTGAGTGCTGTACAACTGGTGAGCGTTCCATTTATCATAGGAGAAAATAAGTATACCGGACACCGGTAGTCCGGTTAGTTTTTTTCGGAAGACATCGGTGCACGAAGACATACCCTTATGAAAGCTCTCGTACTCCAAATATAAATGATTAAGCAACGTTAAACTATTCACTTACGGTGTGTCTTCTTCTTGTTTAAGTTCTGTGTATTATTGTACTTACGCTCCTGATATTGAGAATGAATGCAGTTCGATTAGTTGGGAAAGTGGGTATCTTATGGATAGTAGTGCGCCGTGCGACAAAACAGTCAAATACCAGTTCGGGAAGGGATGATTCTGCTTTTCAGGATGGCAGGTTATTTGAGATTTGTGCCAAAGAATCCACTTTAAATGAGGAGTTACATAAATATTGGCCCAAACCTTAGTTTAGGGACTCAAAAAAATTTTACGTCGGTCGTCAAGGAAAAGTATCTGAACTTTGACCAAATGAAAGCTTAACCTCCAACACACCTTTCTTCTGTTCTCCTCGCCGATATTATAAAAGATCTTCTGGACCAAACGATTGTCCAGCCTAGTGATTCTCCATACGTGTCACCTAGCATTGTTCTATTAGTAAAGAAAAAGTCTGGGGAAACCCGAATGTGCATAGATTTCCGTGCTTTAAACGAACCTACCGTCCGGTGGTAATTATCCCCTTCCGCTCATTGAAGATTGCTTGGAGTACCTTGAGGGAAAGAAAATTTTTACACTGTTTGACCTTAAGAGTGGTTTTCACAACGTCAACGTTTGTTACTCCATGTGGGCAATTTCATGCCCTTCGGGCTTAAGAATGCTCCAAGCGTTTTCCAGAGATTTATCTCTACGATTTTTGAGCATTTTATTGACAGTAATCAAATTATGTTATACCTGGACGACATAATCATCTTCAGCTATTAGAACGCGTTCTTCAGTGTATATCAGAAAACGGTCTAGAACTTAAGCTATCAAAGTGCCATTTTGGATATGCTACGATAGAATACCTTGGATACAAAGTAACTGAATGTGGCATCCAACCAAGTGACTCCCATCTCAAAGCTATACTTAATTACCCGGTGCCTACAAATGTTAAAGAAGTGCATTCGTTCCTTGGCTTGAGTTCTTACTTTAGATGATTTATTCATTCATTCTCGCGAATAGTTATTCCTTTGTATAATCTCTTAAAAAAAGATGCCGCGTTTGATTTGACAGCTGGATCTGTAACCGCTTTTCAGCTTTTGAAAGATTCTTTGATTTCTTCCCCGGCTTTGGCTATTTACAACCCGGAGCGAGAAACCGAGCTGCATTGTGATGCTGGCGAACTCGGGTATGGTACCGTCCTCCTGCAGCGACCGGTTGATAAAAAATTCCACCCGATAGCCTACTTTTCGAAGAGCACTACACCATAGGAATCGCGGTACCATAGTTTTGAACTCGAGACTCTGGCGATAATTTTTACCCTTCACCGCTTTCGTGTTTATCTAGAAGGAATCCCGTTCACAGTGGTTACTGATTGTAGCTCCCTTACTCTTACGCTTAACAAAAAAACCTAGAGAACTACAGCTATAAGGCCAAACACCGCAGTGGAATTAACATGGGTCACGCAGACGCTTTAAGTAGGTGCATTATGGTTTCCGCAGTAAATTCCGAAGACATGGGTTTTCAATTAAGAGCAGCTCAAAGTCGTGACCAAGTAATCTTGTCTTTAAGAGACAAGAGACCCTCTGTGATTGCGTTGTGTTCCGAAGGACAAGTCGGGTAGACTCCTCTTTTATATCCCCACTGAGATGGAGGCCAATCTAATTAGGCATGTCCATGAAAGCATAGGCCACTGGGTGTTATGAAGTGCCTACTACCAAATCAGAAAAAATTGATGGTTCTCTGATATGAAGAGCAAGATTGAAAATTCCATAAGAAATTGTATTCGGTGTATTCTGTACTCATCACCTGCAAATTCTGTCGAACATAATTCAGTTAATATTCCAAAACAACCGATCCCTTTCCATACCCTTCCCTTAGATCATTTTGGGTCTTTGCACGCTATTCAGTAGAAAAGAAGGCATATCCTTCTGGTAGTAGACGCGTTCACGAAATTTGTTAAATTATACCCGGTCATATCGACTAGTACGAAGGAAGTGTGCGCTGCCCTCGGTAAACACTTTGAGTACTACAGTAGGCTCTTCAGAATAATTACAGACAGAGGCACCTGTTTCACTTTGCTTGAGTTCATTTCATTCTTGTTGTATAAAAATATAACGCATGTGAAGGGAGCAGTTCAGTCTCCACAGGCGAACGGACAAGTGGAAGGGGTGAACCGAGTATTAACGGGTATGTTCGGAAAAGTAAGCGATGCAATTGATCACGGTGATTGAATGCAGAAGCTATCCCTCGTGGAGTGTGGTCTCAACAACACGATGCGCAGGTCTATCAATAATACAAGTAGTACACTTTTGTTTGGGGTTGATCAACGCGGCCCCAACATCGATGAACTGGCAGAGTTCTTAGCCTTGCCTCTTGTACAAGAAATGATTTTTTTTTCGCTGTATAGTGAAATAATTGACTGTCGATCAGAAGTGAGCATTTAATTCATTCAACAATGTACCGTATGATGCTAAAAAATCCATGCTGATGTGCTCTGAAGGGTGCACTCCAGAGGCAATGCCAACGACAAAATAGACAAAGCAGGCAGGCTTTGGCAAAGTATTGGTTGAACTGGCACTCCTTGCTGTTGTCGATGGAGTTATAACATATGCTAAGCACGACAATGAATTCCGCAAGACTGTGGAAAAAAATATTCCCGGATCAGGTCAGTGCTTAAATATGCTCTGCAAGAGGAAAAACCCTTTCAAGGCATAACGAAACAGTGTGATAATGTGTCTAACCAAATTAGTAGTGTCACATCGTCAGTTACTGGCCTTTGTGGAAGCTCGCAGGACAAAAAACCGGAAAAACCTGAATCAAAACCAATTCCAACTCAAAAGCCACAACCCTCAGCACGACCAACTCCCGGCGAATCGAAACCATCTCCAAGACCAGCAGCCCCTGTTGCAACAAGTAAACCAGTTGAAACACTTCCCTGAGATGTAGTTGAACTAGAAAAGGAAGTTGAACTTGCAGCAGCATTAGCTATTCAGGAATAAAACAAAGCGATCAATATTTTGAAAACATTTAACGAAAATGTTCGAAAAGTTATCGACAAAGCAGTTGAAGAAATCGATCCTACAGCGTGGACAACGCTAAAAAATAAAACAAGGGCCCGTGACCCATCTGTGGACACAGTCGAGAAATCAGCATGGAAAGCTCTTCAAAAAATTGAAAAATGCGAAATGCTGCCAACACATCTAACCACGACCGTGTTCAGGAAGTTCGCAGCAACAAAGTCAAAACACTCACCGAACACATCAATAGAGTTAAGGATGAGTTATACAGGTCAAAGGATATTTCGACAATGTCCGAAAAATATTGGAAGAAGGTTGAAGCATCTTGTAACTATTTCGTGGATCAAATCGAGTCTATATTCCCTGGACTCAATTTGGCTGAGAAAAAACTAAACATCTCTCAGGAAGATCTTGATCTGTTCATAATGCACGCCTATTCTCATGTGCTGGCTTACCAGAAAGAGTTACAACGTCTGCAGACAGATGGAGAACTTCGCTTAAAACTTGCAATCGAGGCCTACCGCGGTGAAGATCATTCTGAAGCGGTGAACGCTCAACTTGATTTCTACTTACAAAAGGAGAAACGCAAATTAGCCATCGAAAATCAAAATAAAATCTTCCAAATTCGAGCTGATGCCGAGAAACAATTGCGCAGACAATTGAAGCAGCAAGCTAAGGCACATGTAGATTATTTGGCTGATGCTCTTTCGCTTAAAGAATCAGAGTTGAACCGGAATTTCACTAGACAGCTCGATGAGAAGCTATCTTCCAATTATAAACTCCAATTGGCAGCGATGTTTGGCAAGTTGCGAGGCATGGATGCTGCCTTAAAAGCTCGTGCGAAATCGGAGCGATCTGCTCATCAGGCACAAGCTTTATGGGTTGCCTGCCAAGATCTCCTGGTAAACCAGGAGTATACTGGAGAAACAAACTCCGCCCATTAAAAAGCGAAATAAATGATGTGGCTAAAGTTTCTGAATGCGATGAATTGGTTTCGGTGGTGCTTCAAAATTTACCAAAAAGATGCTGAAAACCGAGGTGTATTCCCCGAAGACGCACTTCATGAGCGGTTCCTTAATGTAGAAAAAGTTGCTCGAAAGGTTGCACTGGTCGGCAACGGTGGCGTTCGCCTTCCAATCTACCTTCTGTCTTATTTGCAGTCATTATTTATTTTGCGTCCAGACGATCCGATTTCCAAGGAAGAGCTTGATAATAAAAAATACGACTTTAGCAAACTAGGCACTTACGACATCCTAGACAGAGCAAGGAACTTTGTGGATCGTGGTGATCTTATGCAACCCCTCAAATATATGAACCTATTGCAAAGTGCTCCAAGGAAAGTTGCCAGAGATTGGCTCAAAGAAACACGATTTTTACTAGAGACGCAACAAGCTGCCAATACTCTGATGGCGCATGCTGGTGCTAGTGGTCTTTTGTACTTGTAAATTAATTGTTTTGTTTAATTTAATGCTAAAACTACAACCACACTACCATGGAGGCAACCATAAGCTAACCCGACCAAATAGCTAAAATAAAATCAAGTTGAATCTCTTTTTAATGGTATTAACAAATTAAGACTAATTATAATTTGTGAAAGAAATTAAAAATTGTTACAATTTTTGTAAAGGAAACACCTATTGGCAATAAAAGAAAAGCAGGCGACCCCCCTTCCTCGAAACCTGATTGTAGACAGAGAAAAAACATCGAAAGCCATTGCTGAGGCCCAAGAATATGACCTTAGAAAATTTGAAGAGCATCATCGTCCCGCGCCTCTGTATGAAGAGGGAGATTATGTGGTCATTGGAAATGTTGACACAACTAGCGGCACCAATAAGAAATTAATCCCCAAATTTAAAGGTCCCTATGTGGTCCATAAAGTGTTATCAAACGACAGATATGTGATTAGGGATATTGAAAATTGCCAAATCACACAATTGCCATAAAATGGCGTTCTCGAAGCCAAACATGGAGGACTGGTACCAACTGATTGAGATGAATGTTTTCTCGGGAACGTTTATGGAATCTAAGCACGTAATAATAATTCGTAATAAGTCATGTAAGATCGTGATCGATCCAAAATGTCAGATTGACCGAGATGTAGTAAAAATTAGAACTCCAGATTGTAAACCCAAGTTATCACTAAACCGTCACAGTCAAACGTGGTAGACGCATAAGCGGAGCATTCGTAAAACAAGATAAAATTTATAATCTTAAAACATCATAAGTGAAGTACAGTAGACTCCCCCTAAGTCGAAATTATCACCATGATTTGTTCGAGTTAGAGGGAGTATCGGAAAAATTCGAGTTAGAGAGAAATAATTTTGTTTTGTTTTAAAGCGTTTATTTAATAAAAAAAAGGCTAACATAATTTAAAAAAGTTAACAAAAAAAATAAATAAAAAAACAGCTTCTTGCTTGATTTAAATTGAAGAAGGACACAGTAGTTCATCAAAATAAATAAAAAAACATCTTTCTGCTAAACTAAAATTAAAATAAGGCATACAAATTCATTGTTCTATCGTCAAAATCTTATTTAAATAACTTTACTTACAAAAAAAATTGTTATTTTTGATTGGGCCATCACAGGTCGAGTGTTTGTTTTTTTTTAAAAATTATTCTAGCTTAAAAAGATTGTTTTGAACTTCATCTGGTAATTGGTCAGTCAATTCTATTGCAGATTACAGAATTGCAATCGCATTCTCAATTTCGGTTTTTCCTGGCATTTCTATGTTAATTAACTCGGTTTCTTTCTTCATCTTCACTTTTGTTTGCGTTATTTTCGGCATTAGTTATTTCTTCCAAAACAGACTGATTGTCAGGTACTTCGGTAGCCACGATACCGTCATTGACTTCCATAAAGTCTTTCCAATTAACATCTGCAACATATAATTCGTTTCTATTAACTTGTTCCACATTTTGCTCGATTCCATGGGCGTCCTCGTTCTCAGATCTACGTAAATTAAGCGGAATTTCATCTTCTTCGTCCCACGTCTTGTCTCTAAACCCGGCCTTTTTAAAAAAAATTTCAATCATTAACTGAGTTACATCTTCTGCCCATGCTCTTGAAATTTCCCGTACACAGTTTAGAAGTGATATTTTGTAATCTTCTTTTTCGGTTTCCCAAATCCTTTAGGTTTTTGTTAGTACCTATACGGCGCTTATAGTGTACTTTTAAATTTTGTATTATTCCCATGTCCATTGGCTGAACTATTGAAGTCGTGTTGGGTTGGAACTTACTTCTTTACTTACTTTATAAACTTTAATTTGTCTTTCACTTGTTTAGGGTGAGCTGGGCAGTTATCGATGATAAATAAAACCTTTCGCTTTGATCTTGCAAATTTCGCGTCGAGCTTCAAAAGCCAGCTCGTAAAAAGATCTGCCGTCATCACCGTTCGTTGGCTACATAATCCACAGGCAAAGATTTTATTTTTTGAAAACAGCGTGGGTTTTTGCTTTTGCCAATAATTAAGAGTTTTAGTTTTCTGATCCTATCATGTTGGATTCTACAAGACATGTCACTCTTTCTTTGCTGTGTTTGCCTGCAAAACATTTTTCGTCCTTAAAAATTACGTGTCGGTAAACATTTGAAAAAAATTCCCGTTTCATCGACCTTAAAAATGTCTTCCGGTTTGATAACCTCTGATAACTGTTGCTTCCATTCATCAGCTTTTGTTTTGTCAACAGAAGCGCTTTTGCCTGTAAAACTTTGCCAAGAATGCTGTGCCTGATTTTAAATTTGCTCAGCCAACCTTCACTTGCCTTGAAATCACGAAAACCTAATCTGCTTGCGAATTCCAGGGCTTGTTTTTTTTATGATTGGACCACTTACTGGTAAATTATTGGCACGCATACTCTCAAGCCACTTGAAATAGGCTTTGTCAACACTTTCATACTCACAGACTTTGCTTCGCTTTACTTGACCACTTGTATTAGTACAACCGTACCGCTGCATTGATTCTTCTCTTGCACCACATATCGATGAAAGTATATTAGGTGGAGTGAAAAGTAACCTCCTTGACCGCCAGAATACTCTGCTACTGCAAAAAAGGTTATGGTGCCGATACTGTCTTTAGTTTTGTTTTGATAGCTGATTGTTGTTGACATGTTTGGCATCATGTTGAGTATGGACAAAAACGATTTTCATTCTCTCATAAAACATTATTTTTTGTGAGGGAAAACGCCGAAGGAAACACAAGAAAAGTTGGATCAATATTATGGGGCTAATGCTCCGTCAGATTACACAGTCAAATATTGGTTTCGAGAGTTTCGTGGTGGCCGCAACTCCACTACCGATCAAGTCCGCAGCGGCAGGCCCTCCGATGCGGTTACAGAGGACAATGTCAAAAAAATACAAGAAATGGTGTTGGCTGACCGGAAAGTGAAGGTGCGCGAGCTAGCAGATACCACAAAGATTAGTACTGAGCGCACACGCCATATTTTGGGCAATGTTCTGCATATGAAAAAGTTATCCTGCCACTGGGTGCAACGAATGACCAAAAACACGAACGCGAGAGCATTTCGAAAGAGGGTTTGGACTTGCTGATGCGGAATCGGGCGGACTTTTTGCGTCGATTGGTAACTGGATTTGGATCTCTCGGACTATTATCTCTTCCCAAACCTCAAAAGATGTCTCATCAATAAAAAATTCAGCTCACGCGATGAAATCATCGACGCCACGGAGAGACCTTCCGGAAAATTACTTTTCGGACGGGATCAAGAAGTTGGAAAATCGCTGGAATAAGTGTATCAAACTAAAAGGGGACTATATTGAATAAAATAAAAAAAGCATTTAAACAAATTTTTTTTCATTCCCAAGGAGGTTACTTTTCTCTCCATCTAGCCCTACGAGGAATATCAAAATCTTCAGCAATTTTGGTTTTGTTTTTAAGTTAGGCGAATTTTCGTGCCAAGATCTAATATTTTCAATTTTCTTTTTGCAATACTTTATCTGTAAAAGTTTATACGTGTTGTAAAAAAAATAGATGCTCCCTCACATAGAATACAATCACCTACAATCCAATCTGATGATGCAATCCCTTAAAAGTTTAATTTATTGTTGTTTAAATCTTCTGTTCCAGCTCATCGCCTTATTGCCAGCTAAAAACAATACATTTTAAATAAACAAAACGTTTGATCACACGATTTGCTTTGCCATAATTCTGTAACATGTAACTTACAATTTTTTTAATCGATCTTACTACCAACTTGCAGAGAATAACTGCAACAATCAGCTCTGTTGAACTGCCTACAATCAACTGATGTTCGAATTCCAACTGGAATTTCACTAAAACAAGATCTTTTTTTCTAGATAGATTTCCATTGCTTTGAAATAAAAACTGTTTTGAAGGAAAGGATAACATTGTTTTTTTTTGCCCTGCAATTTGTGTACAAAATGTATCTTTTTAGGTAGGCACCTAGACGCATTCTGTATTAGATATGGGTAGGTAGAAACACAACGCCCTTATGATGGTGGCATACCCGGTGCTACAGGTTTTTAGGGTGGTGAAGTGTGTAGGCACTTGATGTTTAGGTAGTCATAGTTATACCATATACCCAAATACAAGTTGTGAGAGGGTAATTTTTTTTTTTTTTGTTTTATGCAGAAAAACTCGACTTAAGGGGTGAAAAAAGAGGCCAAGAATCGAGCGAATGTGTACGAGTTAGAGGGAGTTTCGACTTAGAGGGAGTTTGACTTTGGGAGAGTCCACTGTATTTATTGTCTTAAAATTGATACACCCAATTCAAGCAGCATGGTTACCGATTTACGCTCAGTTATGAGCGTGATTTGATCAGTTGATTCCTATAGCCTTTAAGAGGCACATATGTATGTATTTGGAAAAAAATTAGAGACTTAGAGTGAATATATGGCGCGAAATTTTGTAAATAAAGCCGAACTTTAGAAACCCGTATATCTAATGAAGTGCTTAAATATGTATCTAAAAATCTTTGGCACCAAAGAAGGGAGTATGGATAATTTTAGGTACCTTGGTCCAATGGCAGAAAACATGAAAAAAATGTCACAACTATTCGTAAATACTCTACGTAAACGGGCAGACCAATGAACAATAAGCAAAACTGCCCGTTGAAACCCTCTCATATAATTCTGTCTTAAATCTTAGAAGCGACACATAACAGATAATATTAGAAGTTAACATATGTGGCAATAAATCAAATACCCACCACACCTAATTTATCCTTGCCAATCATTCATCACCCGCCTATTTTCATTGTTTTCAAATCTATTTCCAGTATCCTCATTCGAATTGTTTTCCCCATCAACCCCCCTACATCAAACTGCTGTAAATCACTTCATAATTCAAAATATCTTTCACAAATTCTCATTCTCCAAACACAATGGTTTTCAAAACAATCCACTTACGCGTACTCAAATTGATATATATCTTCAGCGTCCAACTGCTTCGGATCATCCAGCACAAAATCAGAATCAGAACATCCCATCCAGCACCGACGATCCCAACGAGGAGCACCTTGCACTCGCAGAAACCAAAACACTACCGACTGTTCATCTCGGCCATCATCATCATTCCGATCATCATCAACACACTGATCTTTCGTTCCTGCGTAGAAATACACGGAAATTATTGTTAATTTTTCGAAATTTATTCTCTGCCTCCTTCTGGAGGTATTTCCAAAACACACACTCTCCACGAACAACCAAAAAAAAAGAAAAAAAAAAATAAAAAAATTCATTTGGTGTGGGAAAATAAACAAATCATCCATCAACTTGCCACCGCTTAGACATGTTGCAATTGGAATCCAAACATCATCACCAAAACGATGATCCTCCCGGTTGGATCGGCAGTTTCACCGATCGATTTGAACCGTTTTGAACCGATCAGGACGGTTACGAATTTGAGAAAATTTTGATTTGATTGGGTCGGGTGAAAATTATGATTTTAACGGATGCAATCTGCAACTTTCCCCAAAATCTGTTGGCACTCTCAACAAAGCACAGCGAATCCACGGATTATCATCGATCCTCAAACGATAGATATTCATGAAGTTTAGAGAGAGAGTGGATCTCCCACTGAATGATCGGATTGCTGATGGAAATGGCAGTGGATAGATGAGATGATGATGCTGTGGTGCGTTGTTGTACTACTAGGATGGCGATCAGATCGGATAGGATCGACAGATGGACTAATACGCACCCTGCTGTTCTGAATAACACTGGAATGCACAGGCACAAGTGGGCCATAAAAACTCCCAATGGGATGATGGCCTTATGAAGTGCTGGGTGAAAACACTTTTCGGGAGCAATTACGATTCTCGAATATTGAGTCGTAAATGTGTTGCAGATCCCGGCGGGTGTCCGTAAACATTGGAAATAATTGGATCTCAAATAAACAGATTGGTTAGAGATCTGCACGGAGTCCACCATGTCTGTTGGATGAATAAATACGGAGAGATACCACATAGATGGATCGATGGATCAACAGACTGGCAGACTATGTTGCTGCAACATATTCTAGCATCTACCCGTTGACAAGTAGTTTTAGTTTGGACGTCGGTCGTATCAGAGATCTTGTCATTATGACGTGGCAAGCTATTTATATAGGAATAGACAGACGCCTACGCATCCACACTTGCCAACCGTCCTTGGTGGAATATTTTGCGAAGGCATGCGGTTTTCTCTTTTAAATTGAATTGAAATAAGTACATGTAAGTGCATGAAGTTGATTGATAGATGGGTATGTGCGGGTTATATGCTGTGGCGTTGATGGATTTATATGTTTGGTAGCTGACTGGGTGATTAATTGTTTTGCCAGATGATGGGCTCACATTGGTAAGGGGGTCGAATTAAATTTGTTTATCAATCTAATTGTTGGGTAATAGCGAGTGAATGATGTAGTTGCAGATGGATACCAAAAGCAAGAATTGTTTTCGACGGTATTTTCAATCACAATCTTGCTTACATATAAATAATATCAGCAACATTAATGGCACAGGGTGAACTACAGCGAACATCGTGAGTTATGAGTACCCTGGTTTCGAAAAGGAGTAGAGAGGGGTATATACGTACGAGTATTGACGGCATTCGATTCTTGAATACAAAGTTTCTTGGGCTTCTGCATGAGTACGTGTAGGCTTTGGTTGACACCACTACATAACCTAAATCTTAAACTCTATTCCTGCAGCGATATAATTTCTGAACATTATTACAAGTCACCTTCCTTGACTGAGAGTCGTACAAGCCTGTGATATCAGATTCCGCCCATAACTTCGATGTTGTTGACAGCTAAGTGACGGTTTGTAGGCGATGGAAAGATTTTCTTTGTTTGAGGATGCATGATTGCAAATCGTTTTTTTACGAGATCTGCTGCAAGTTTGATGGTAATCCCTATCAACTCCTCATGAGAGAATGGACGAGCTCCATGTCCGCAAAACTGCTTTGTAAACTATGCCCAAGATGCAACATGCCTACCAAGGCTGAAGATACTGCGGCAAGAAATGATACGAGGTAGAGATTTTCATCGACGTCGAGAGTGTTTTCGATAACGCACCACTAGAAGTTATTGACGATTGGTGCTATCCAGCCAATCCTCTGAAAACTGAGGTTGCTCTCTTTGCGAAAACGAAGAAGCTGATTGAACTGACTCATATAGTGCTTAAGGGCATCACCCCCCGACTCTCTAAGAAAGCTTACATTGTCTTGGATAACAAACTCCTTGGAGGTTTCCTTAGCACATCTAATTCTGCTCCAGACGCACTGATAAGCCTCTCTCCATTTGATAGTCATATCATCAGTTGTGCTCTCAAAGCCATCTTTGTCTATCCACGACCATCTATAGACAAGTGGTCTTCAGTATGACACGCACCAGAGTTTTAGTTCGAGGACATAAAAAAAACTTGACTAAACGCAGTCGGAACGCTGAATTCGTTGGGTAATATTTGGGTTCCAGGTCATAATGAGATCACGAGAAGTGGTATCGCTGATGAGCTTGCGAGGCAAGTTTCGAGACCTATATTAGGACTGCCAGCATCTTCATTTAAGGCATGACTCTCCAGGTAGCCGCCAGACCAAGTGAATGCTTCCCGATGTCTCTGTGAGATCCCCGGCTGTAAAAGTGACGACACAGCGAAACACTGGTTCTGTGTGTATCCTGCGATTGCGTCGGTTTGCAAGTACTTCGCGGGTTACGGCTCTTCTTCGAAAGACTGAGGAATTTCAGTATAAAAAACATACAAGGAGTGCAATGAACTAGTTCCTTGTCTGAGTGCTCTGTTCCAATAGAAAAACATGGTGGAAACATAGGAGAAACCACCAGGAGGATTCTGACAGTAAGACAGTAGAATAAGATATTCCACCGTAATAGAGTATCGCTAGAAGCGACAGAGTTCGCAAATCTTCAAGTCTTCAACTACAACGCAAGATGGTCTGAGTTCTACTTTTGGCAGGCAATGGAAAACCTCTGAAAGTGGAATCTGCTGGCTAGAAATTTGCAAGACAAGATGAATGAGTTGAGAAACTAGGAGTTGGCCTACACCGGATTATGGCTACATCAATTTATTTATTTTTATTGATACAATTGAGAAGCTTATATTGAGTTGGTTGGACAAGCCTAATTTGTTCGTTGAACAAGGCGGAGAAAGACTCAAGCTTATGCAACCTAAGTCTATTGTGATAGCCATTTTATGGAACCAAAAATATGCCGCTTGTCACTTAAAATGCATCGTCCTCACAGAGAAAAAGTTCGCACCCGAATACCGCATGCTAAGGAAGGAATGCCACGAAAGGACCACAGGCCTTTAGTATATGCAAAACGCGTCGTATATCGAGATGGAGAGGTACTAGATCATGACTACGTTTTAATGAAAAGGTTATCGACTTTCCAATGCGGACCGCATTTTAAGGTGTCGTAGAAATCTTAATCACATTCAAGTGAAAGGGATGAATGATTGGTATTTCAAGCGAATCTTCAGGACAGCGAATTATTAGGTGGAGGAAAGATCGACCACTTTTATCGATTTTGAGAGAGATCCCCACATAGCGATTTGGGATTGAGGGTGTTGTCAAGAGATATTTCGACAAACCATTATTACGTTTTGTGCAACGCAGAAGTGTCATAGATATCTCAAGCAAATCGCTGGATGTGACGACGACGATCGTCAAACCAAACAAGCATACGAGTATTTATAGTCATCAGAGATTTGTTTTTGCGTCGCATTGGGAAGCGTATGAGTGAAATGAAAATTCTGTCAACAGGCTGTTGTGCCAGATTGAATAGCATCGTTAAGCTCGTGAGATATGACAGGACCTACATGTTTTACTAAGCAACATAATTTGGGTCGGGGAAATTGAATTGTCAGCGATCATAATCTTTTGAGTATTGAGTACTTAAGTTCTTAACAGGACAACAGAGACACATAAATAATCATGTCACATTGAATGTTTCAACCGAATTTCATTTATTCGCTCAACATTGAAAACAACAATTCTCAAGTGCAGATCTTACAATAGATACGAGTACTTGATGCCTTCATTATCCAACTAAGAAGCAGCTGCCAGGCCCAGTCAATATGGAGCTCTTTGTTCATTACTGCTCATATATTTATGCACGAAAAATCTCATGTCATTCATATATCACTCTCGTATAACAATTTATTAGATAAACAATCATCGCTCAAATTGTCGACATTTGAGTGAACAAGTGTGGTGGTGGTCGTCGTTGTGTAAAAACATCGAACTCGAACAACGCAACGCCCAAATGATCGCTGTCTTTTCCCAGAGATACTTTTCCAGACCTGACTCAGTTACAGTAACCGAGTGTTTGTGCCAAATCATCATCATCATAATCATCATCATCATGTGAAACTCCAAGGCAAGATAGTTGTAAATGTTTTCACTCTTCCCACAGACACTTTGGTCGTCCGTCTGAGCCAGATACAAGTACACGATCAAGTGATAGATGTGATAAATACATCAAAATGTCAAATTATGTATCTACTGCAGTCGAATTGACGCCAATTTGCTGGCGCGTAATTATGTAGAGGAAATGTATTTAGACAAGTGTTCTTTGGCAGAAAAAAAAAATAAAGCAAACGATTCAAAAACTAAACGAAGAGAAAAAAGGGTCACATAATGACATGATCCATGCTTGATCCGACGAGTACTCGTATCTATGAGTGATCTATTGCTAGCCATGTGCGAATATTTGTATCTAAACTAAATTAATTATCTGAAAGATACATGATTTTCAACTTTTTAAGAGAAAATATACAAAAACACGAAGGCGACGATCGATTTGGAGGAGCTAAATTATTTGAAAACATTCGAAAGCCAACTTCGATATCTACGACTAGTCTCGAGTGGGTGAGATTTTTGTTCAAATTTTCTACGATTTACCTATGGAATGTGCTCAATCAGCCATTAATCAGATTTGATTTACGCTTGCTGATGGATTTATTAGGCATGTTTAATGTACACACACAAGCGCTGGTTTTAAAAGGGAAAACACTTTCCAATTTTGTTTTGATTTAGTTATTAATGGGGTTCTGTCGGCGTCGATGTTTTGGAAATTTCGCACAAAATTTACTTGTACGATAGATACGAGTACGAGTACTCTGCGTAGAAGAGCTAAATGAATTCACAGTTGAATATTGAGCAATTCGATGAATTTGAAAATGTACACACAAGTATACATGCTTATCATGTTAATTATGTAAATCTTGGAGGAATTTCTGAGGAAAAATTATGGGATTCCACTAGGTTGTGCATTAGGACCTGAACTCTTTATGAAGTAATTAATTAAAATACTGAAAATGATATTCGATATATATCAGCCCCAGTGTGATGATGGAGTTTGAGACAGGGGAGAAAAAATTTATAGAACAAATCTAATGAGAGGGTTTTTGTGAAATCGTAATTTACTATTTAATGTTGGAATGCTTTAGCCCGGATTATTGACAACCGTAACAGTTCTGCTATAGAATCGTCAGCCAAGTGATGCTCTTTTTAAGACTATTGAAAATGCGACTATGACCGATGAAGGTTGCTAAAAGTTTTGAGGGATAAACATCCTATTGGACACCTCTTGATGGAGCTATTTAATACCAAGTGCGAATGTAATTTTTGATGCCATTACTGAAACTGTCTGAGAAAGGAATACAAAAGGATTAGAGAACGTTCTTGCTCGTTCCTAAAAAGTCATCAAAAATTATGGTTTATCGTCTACTAGCATACCTTTCCATCATCTTGCAATTTACAAAGTCTCTAGACTTCTATGTGGTACACAGGAACATATTTCAGTGGATAGGATAGTAGGTGATGATTCCGGAGACTCTATCAGAAAAAATCTTGGCTAAAAGGACAGATTATAATTGATCGCGTTCTAGTCTTCGATGGGGCAGACACCAAGGAGAATGACAGATGGAAAACCTCGCTATTTATCATTGGTTTGGGCCGTTTTGATGATATGTATTCTCATTTAATCATGTGATGTAGTTGTCGATTAGCGACTTCTGTGTGTTGTTAAATCCATCCTCTGGAGTGAAAGAAGTTAGCTGATATGAGGTTGATAACAGCTAGGCTATACACCTCTCTGATTACCAGCACTTCGGAACATTGTTTATTGTAACCGTGTTATAAGGAGCCACGAAGATTTTAGAAACTTAGATGACATAAAGTTTCCCTTAGAGATATGGATTTATACTTTTAAAAAGAAGACCACAAAATTTCTAACTATCACGTTTATCCTAATGATTCCTTTTCCGCGGCAGGAGTGGAGGAATTCATGAAAGATTCTGATGCTGTTGTTATACGTTTCTTATTTATATGACGCTACAGTCCGTGTGGACCTGGGCCTCAATCAATAGGCTAACTACCTCCAGTTGATCATTCCAAGTTGATCTAAGTCCTTCTACTTGAGCGCACCATCTAAAGCGAGGGTTTCCTCTACTGCGTTGTTCTTCTGGGTTGGAATTTTACAACTTGAACGTTGGTGTTCATTCGCCCTCGTTTTTTTACCAAGTCAATCTCACTATACATCTCCATAATATCCTCCTCTAAACCCCGTCAACCCTAACGGGATCAAAAGTTACTTAAAAAATTGTACGTTCGAAACGACCAAGGATGTCTCCATCCAAGGTCATTGCTTCTGCATCATAAAGCAGGACTGGGATGTCAGGGTTTTATGTAGAGTCTTCGTAGTATCCCTTGACAAGGCCTTATTAGTCGTTTACCTTCTTAGGTTGAAGAAACATCGATTGGCAATTGTAACTCTTCGTTTGATTTCTGATGAGATATTATTATCAAATCAAATAGCGGAGCCGAGGTATCCAAAGTCCCTAACTACCTCAAAGTTATAGCTGTCCATTGTGACGTTCTGTCCATTCTTTTTGACAGCCTATATTTTCCGCTTCTGTTAATATTTGCGAATGCATCAGAGACGGCTCGCTGAGTTCTGGCAAATCATGGAATGTGATCAGCGTATATAGCTCATCTCCATCGTCATTCTGCACATTCTGAGGAATTTGGCAGGTAGATCAAGGTTAGACAAAGATCGGTATAGCTCGTCTCTATAGTCGCTGCCATATGCGGCCTTAAAATCGATAAAGAGATATTGTTAGGCTTTTTCCAGGATCCGCAGAAGTATGAATATTTTGTCTTTTGTAGACTTACCGGGCCTAAAACCGCACTTCAAATGTTCGCACAATACATATTGTCGATAGCTCTAAGCTTCTTGCCTGAGTCGGCCGCTTTCAACACATTTGCACCCAAATAGACGCTGTTTACTTTATGTGTGGCAATCGCCGTAATATGTACAGGGTCTTCCAATAGAGACTTCCAAACTTTGACAATTGATAGCAGCCATATTGTTGAAGCTACATCTGTCAAATTGGCTGTCATTTATTCAGTCTGTTTTACGAAATCAGCGCGGGTGGACTTAGCGTTCAACAACACGTGCAAATGATAAAATTGTTTTATGAAGATGGGTGTTCTGTTCGAGCAACGTTCCTCGCGCATCGCCCATTTTACGGTCGCTATAATCTCCTACCGAGAGGACTATTCGCAATATGGTGGATAAATTTGAGTCCACTGGTTCAGTAAACGATAAACCAACACCTGTACGTCGACGAAACGCAAGATCTGCCGAAAACATCGCCGCTGTCCGTGAGAGTGTGCAGGAGAATTTGAGGTAGACCACAACTTGGCTAATTTTGCGTCGTGACTTGGGCCTGTACCCGTACAAAATTCAACTGACCCAGGAGCTGAAGGTAAACGACCATAGACAATGACGCATGTTCGCTGAATGGGCTCTGGAGCAGTTGGAAACTGACCCTAATTTCCATCGAAAAATCATCTTCAGCGATGAGGCACATTTCTGGATGAATGGGTACGTCAACAAACAAAACTGTCGAATTTGGGACGATAGCAATCCATATGAGATCCAAGAGCGTCCAATGCATCTCGAAAAAGTCGCTGTTTGGTGTGGATTTTGGGCTGGCGGCGCCATCGGTCCATATTTCTTTGAGAACGATGTTGAGCAGGTAGCAATGGCGAGCACTATAGGTCGATGATTACCAAATTCTTTTCGCCTGAATTGGACGATATGGGCACCAACGGCATCTGCCACACAGCTCATGACACATTCGAAACTCTGTACGAGCGATTCGAGGGCAATGCCATCTCATGTGGATGTGATGTGAACTGGCCACCGAAATCGTGCGATTTGACCCGGTTAGACTTTTTCTTATGGGTTTTCTGAAGCCACAGCAGCCCTCAAAGTCAACATAACCCATGCCATCGGTCAAATTCGGCCTGATTTTTGCGCCAGAGTCATGGAAAATTGGACATTTCGGATGCGCGCCGCGCAGAGAAGCCGGGCGACATTTGAATGATGCTATTTTCCATACATAATGGCATCGATGTCACACACACTTTGTTTTATTTAAATTTAAAGATAGGAAGCGCTTAATGAAAGACCCTTTGTACATACCATATATCACAGTACATCATCCTTTTTTTTTGCTGAAATCTCACGCTGTTGGGCATGTCCACATGGCGCTCAGCTTAATGATAGCGAATGCTAAACGATGATACGACGCACTATATGAATGTTCTAACCAATGATCAGGGTCTACTAGAAAATGGACTTGTTGGACCCCAAGAGGTATAAGCACGTTAGCCTACAACCTACAACCTCTGGGCCAATGACCGAATTTTTCTGGGAACTTAACTGCGATACAGGCATCCTTAAAAGATCTATGTAAGCTAGGACAGAACGCCCTCAGAAGCCTCTTAAAAGACTAGGGACTTTATTCGAATGAATTGAAAGGACATGTAGGATACATTTGTTTACGATGAAAAACTTAGTAAACCATCGTCGAAATGGGAAAATGTACTGCCGATGAAGTCATCCGTATTTTGTGTTGAGTAATCTGTCGTTTTGTATATTGACAATCTGTTATCCTTTTTTTTTTGGGACAATTTCGCTCATAAATACTTATTATGTCGAGAAATACTCGAGCAAAATAAAAATTATATTCCATTGAAACTATTTATCACCGCGTCGCCATTTCGGTTATAAATAACGAGACACAAATTGAATCTTGTCCTGTGACAGCAATAAATTCGATTTCGCGCGCTCTTTTTGCTTTTCACTCTCCATTCTGCCATTTTGGCATGGTATCCATATTTTGGCCAAAAACGGATTCAATACCGTCAACCAAAAAACAAGAAAAAAAAAAAAAAAAAAAAAAAAAACCAAACCACTGCTGAACAGTACAGAACATCAACATTGGGATACTCTAGCGTAAGTGCATATATTTAATAAATTTATTTGCCTTCAGAAATGATTCACGTGGCATGTAAGAGCTTGCGTATCTCGTACTGGGAGAATTTCACAGGAACCTGGCAATCACCTTTGGCATCACACCCATCCACAAAGTATTCACAACGTCGAGTCGTCCTAGCCGTAAAGCTGCTGCAACTCACAATTCACTTTGGCCATCTCTGATTGACAAACGGATGAGAGGATACAACAAACCTGTCTCTATATTTGTGTGTATGTGCTGTGCATATATATCTGAATGTTATTCTGACGATGTTTGGGGATATTTTCACTTGGATCCGTCAATTTTCGCTAATAAATTGCCATAAGTTCGAGATATATGCGGCCAGTTTATGATTTAACGCTCGAAATCCTTGATATCAGATTTCGGCTTGATGTCGGACTTTATTTATTTGACAGTTCCAAATGTGAATCTGTATGGATGTGTGCATGTGTATGTGGAAAATGCGACGAGGAAGAACGGTTGGGGACAAGATTCTCAATAAATTTACAATAAATCAATTGAGAAGCTGAGCTAAAAGTATCTATAAAATTATATCTGGCCATGTGATGATGAGGGAACTATATTCAAGAAGGGAAATATGTGGATATGTGTGCATGTGTGCTATGGAGCCTTAATGGGCCGCTAAATCATTTCGAATTGTGTCAGATAATTTGGTTGGTAATAGTCGGGACATTCATCCAACTAAAGATGGGGTTAGTGAGTCGCAGATATATTGTAGGCCGAAAAGAGGTCTTCATTCAGGATTGAATGGCCGTGCATTTTTAGACAGAGTTCATTCGTCACTGCTTTGTTGATTGCATTATCTACAGTTGTCGCCACAACTTTTAAAGTATAAAGACGAGATTGAATTGTCAATGTCAGATGAGACACGAGAAAGGAGGTACGGCAGATGAATTCGCGTGGCTGAATCAATTGTAGCGTCAAATTGAAGTATGCTCCAGATTCCTTATACGAGCTACTTCAGCATATTCGGAGCTGCTGTAATCAATAAAATCTTTCAAGGACTATGGTGTTGAAATGAAGGTGATGGCGTATGAACTCTATGTATGTGGGTGGACGACAGCTCTTAATACTGCGAAACGAGTAACTGGGCCGAGTGCAGGATGGGTCTGGACCTCCAGATTAAGTGTTGTGCATTTGGTAACTACTCGGTCATGTAAAAGCCCTACTGTTTCGAAGCAACCAATCGAATAAGAGCAGACTTACAACCTAGCGAAACGAACACATGCAATGTATTCGGACCAAACAGGTGTATATATACCTAGATCAGCACGATATGGTAGATATCATCACCATCCAGTTAGTGCTGTACTGCAGCATCTATTTGGGTGCGGATTTATTGTAAGCGGCAGACTAAAGGAAAAAATCTTGAGTTTTTGGTTCGTGAGTGATTACAATATGCAGCAAGATCACCACCTAGGTACAACTAATTCACGTCTACGCCACAATAAAGAAGAAATACTGTGAAGGGATTTAACGCTGAATGGCTGCAATTTCAACAAATCACCAGGAACTTTGCCAATGGCATATCCACCAACCTCTCGAATTATGATCAGTGACATCGATGCTGACTCTATAACGCGCACGAAACTTCTGATTTGATGAAGACTGGAGGCAAGGATATGTAACAAAACCCAACGTCTATGAAGCGGGGCTGCATGTAAGTACAAGAGAAGCTTATGCCTTCCAGAAGCATGCGAGGAAGGAAGGACATTGGCTTTCACGTAGAAAAATATAAGGGATGAGAGGCGAACGATCAAGAATATGGATGGGGTGGTACTGGATGAACAACGTTTGGAAATTTTACCAAAACTTTAAAAATATCTGTCTGGGCAATATAAACAGAGAATTTTAAACAAATAGGAACTAAGTAGTCTGGCACAATTGGCGATTAGAATGTAGAAAATACAGTTATCCAGACTGTTAAACGGCTTACCTGTTAAGCAGTGCTAAACAGTAGCCAACTTATGAAGGAAACCTCAGCATAATTTGTCTGATCCACAAGTTTTCTTAGCATCGACTGCAAAATCTTTTCTGACGTATTATCACTTTATCCTTATCAGCGCAGATTTAGGCCGTGTAATTCCACAACTGTCTAAATATTAACACTATGACACGCACAGAAAACCCAAGGTGTTCAGATTGATATTCACCGGCTCTTTCAAATTTGCCAGGTTATGCAGAATAACAACGGCTCGGTAGGGAATATTCCCGATAGCCCCTATTACCAGTCTTACTTCAAAAGTTGTATAATCGCTTAAGTGATAAAGTGCCTACAGTAGCAGTAGATCAGTTGGTTCCCAAAGAAACTGTGCATATGGCGATGAGTTTCCAAATTTAGAATCTGAAATAAAAGTCAATGAAGCCCATACCCTCTTTGAACACCTTCTATACCATAACCACAATGATTTGCTAAAGGCTTTGTTTCAAATCAGCCGTCTATTCTGCCAAGAGGGAATAGTGTAACCAAACACAAGCCATATTAACACGGTTACAACGAACTAGTCTTACATAAGATACGACTTCAATTTGAGTTCAGCGATATTGTGAACTCGACATCGAATCGACTGTCAAAAAAGACGAGCGAAATCAGAGTAAATACTAACTTATGCAGGATAAAATGCTAAGTGCGTGCCGATCAGTAGAATAATACTGGTTTAGGCTATCGTAGGGCTCACAAAAAAATGACGAACCAGCTAATAGCCTCATATAATGACTGTTTGACTGTTGACCCTGGTAATGATCTTCGGATCTGCAAGTGGAATGTTCGAGCTCTTAACTAATCGCGTGCATCCGAGCAGCTAGCAGAGATCTTCTATACTGCTACCGCTACAAAGCAGACATAACCACTATCCAAGAGGAGCGATGGGATGGATGGAATAAAAAGAGGATAAATAAACTGTGATAACTTACATACTGGGCGGCCTTAGACAGTGCAGTCAACTGCAGCAAACTAAGCTGAATTCAAAGAACAGCATGTCTATGCATAAGCAGAGACTAACGGTCTACTCCCTCTGCGGCATTAGACATTCTGTTTCACTTGACACTCCTCGATGTCTTCAGCAGGCAAGTAGCTGCGACTATAGCTATTCGCCTTACAGCGACTACACAGCGGACAAATTATTTATTTAACCACGCTAATATTCTTAATATAATTAAAATCCTCATAGAGAATATCGATTACACCATACCTGAACTTTGGTTCGACAAAGACTTCCATATGAGCTTCCCCTCTAGGTTCTTTTGGAAGGAAGATGCTTTCATGTAAGACAAGTCAATCCACTTTTACACAGATGGATCTAAAACTGATAGTGGAGTTGGTGGTGGTGTTTTCTCAGAAAAGCTAAATCTAAGTCTCTCCTTCCGGAAATTTTGGCGATTAAAGAAGCTTGGTCCTGGCTGAAGAAAAACGTGATATCTGCAAAGAATATCAGAATCTTTTCGGACAGTTAGGCAGCTAGCAAGTTCCTGGACTCAGTCTCATTAAACTCTCGAACCTCTCTTGAATGTCGATCATCTCTTACGGAGATGGCAGAACTATTCAACCTTCACCTGTATTGTGTGCCGGGCCACAGAGACATCCCAGGGAATTGTAGAGCAGACGAACTTGCCAAAATTGGAACCACTTTCTACCGGAAAATGGTAGCGTAAGTATACCAATCGCTACGTGCAAATCTATATCAAAGCTGGATGTTAATAAAAGAACGGCCCTTAGATGGACTGTTGGACCAAAATGTCTAGCGACCAAACAGATCTGGGTCTGGATCTGAATTGCTCTAAGAGTCTGATCCTTCTAAAAAGGAAACACCTCATCGCCATCATAGGTGTCATCACTGCAAACTGCCTTATAGGCAAGCATGCAAGAAGGCTTGGCGCTTTTACAAACGATTTCTGTAGAAGCTGCATGGACGAGGAGATAGAGGAGATAATCCTCCACCTACTCTGTACATGTCCAGTTCTCTCCCAGAGAAGGAAACTTCATTTAGGAGCTTTCTTCTACAATGACTTAAACGATCTAAAGAATATCGACGTCTCATACGCTTCATCATAAGTTCGAATTGGGTCCATGAGTAAGAGGATCACAGATCTACGTGGCGCCACAACACCAACACACTTAGGTATTTCCACTTTTATCTACGTACCTACCTACCTACATACTAAGGATATCAGTCGAAGTGCTAATTTGGATGGGGATTCGGTATCAGAGGAAGAATTAGGGAACAAATCTTGAGCTTTGGCATATAAACGAACGCCTGACGACCATTCGCATAAATATTCAAAATTACTAACATAAGCCTAATACCAAAGACTGCTTCTATGAGCGACTCGACGAGCAATGCCTTAACTATGACGTGAAAATCGTCTCTGACGATTTTAATGCCGAGTTAGGCAAGGAGGGCGTCTTTGATAATATGTACAATCGGAAAGTACAGCATCCACGATATAACCTCCGGAAGCTAAGGCAGGCTTATTGATTTTGCGGCGGAACATACTATAGCTGTAGTCAGCACGTAGTTTCCCTTAACCTCTCAAGGAATCCGATGCTGCTAGCATCGAACATAGAGAACCAGAGGCATCACTGCCAAAGAGCGTTGTATGTTCGTGGACCTACATCGCACCATTAGCCCGTCAAAGAAAGATTTACAGTACCTACTTAATTCTTGAAAGACATGGTCTGCGGAGTTGATACCAAGTACAATATAGAACTTTCGTTTTCCTTAATCCCATATGGCTTCCTCGCTTGTATTAACGTACAGACTTAATGTTAATTCTGCACACCAGTTTCTCATGGACTGCACTAATTTACAAGCCCAAATAACCCTTCATCGGTATTTTGTCCGCCGGTACAATGCAACCAATGTTGAAAGATCAAAAAAAACAAAAAAAAAGAAGGAAACAACCACCCGTCTCAATACTTTGATGGCTTGCAAATAGCGCAATAATTTTCCGAAAGCCCTTGTCATCTTCTCAAATCGAATATGTAATTCGTTTGCGGATCCCGCTTAGACAATAGTGTTCTTAAAAGATCGTGCGCGCGCACTTCAATACCGCACATAGGCTTTCTTGATATAGTGCATGGCCCGTATTATGCACTTCTGCTGCACAATTGAAAAACCAGGAGGAGCAAGCAATTCCAATATCCACCTATAGCCACCGCCATCGAGCCACTGGACACATATCAGTGACTACACAAATGTAGACTCCTTCTTCCTCCAAAGACGAAACTCAACAACAACAGCAGCTCCTCAATCGTATCGATTGTCGTCGGTTGCATGATTTTTCTTCTCCTGTGTTGCTGCTGCGTGCTCCTCCTGCGCTTTCGTTCTACCGGAGATATATGCCAAAATGAAAGACAATGGAGCGATAAATCAGCAAAGTGCTCCATCTCTTCTGGAAAAACGCTGCTAGAATATGGTGCAGAGGTCTTCTCCAATACACAGCTCATCGAGAAGCAGGACTCACCATTGGAATTCCTTCTTCGATTTGTGTGATTTTTGTACGTTGTGTCCCTATAGCCAACAACCAATACAACAGGCAGTGTCAAGAACTATACCGGCGATCGAAGGGTAACAATATCTGAAATGGAAATTCCTGTGCAATGGGATGTCCTCCGTTGTTGTGGACATCTTTCAACGCTGGAATTATTTACCTTTCAAATGACAAAATACGAACGCAAATTATGTCCTTCTTAGCGTTCGTTGTCGGGAATGTGCGGATTTATGTGGGTTCACCAAGTGAATGCTTGTATTCTTTCACAATTGAGGAGCCGACGAGATGGAGAGTGTGATTTCTGTAGGTTTTCGGATTTGGAGTTGATAAATCTTTGGCAAGATTGATGGAAGACATTTTTGTTGCAGCTTATTCGAGAGTTGGTTTCGTTTTAAATAAGGGAAGACCTCTATGAGTGCTGTTTTTGTTCCATTTGGCTCATAAACCATATTAATGGTGAGGTCTCACAAATCTCCACTGAATTTAGATTCCTCACTCACTTCGAATGCAATAAAAGTATCACCAGAGTAACATCAGAAACCGAAAACTTAAAGAAGCACGTCGCTAACGGCTTTCGTACGACGATTTTACTTCTTTGCTTCTTTAGATGCTACAATCCATATGTCCTGGACCACTATTACTACGTCAGCATCATAACCATTGGTTCTGTTTATTCCACTGTCGTACAATTGAGATCCTAAAACACGAACTGATGACATTATAAATAATGAGGGACATGCACGTAAAATTAAAGACCACACCATACTCACTACTCAGCCTCCAGACTACATACTACAAACGAGTACTACGAGGACGAATAGGTACAGTCATCTTCCAGAAGCGACGACAGACATTCATGTATCATGTTTTCGCTGAACCTTTCCGTTTCCAATGTTTCATTTAGTTTTCTGTTTGCTCCTCTCTATTTCTGCTGTCTTAAGGTGCAACATTGCCCACCCTTCTCCACAAGACACATTAGAGAAGCCACCCACCCCCTCATGCGAGCACTGCTAGTCGTAAACTGAAATAGAAGTCCACAGATGGACATATGACCGATGGCATCAGGGCAATGGATGACCAGTGTGTCCAGTGTATTCACTGTCCACATCCAAGGAGATGTGGTGAGGTGAAGGAGAGAAAAATGTGCCATCATCATTATAGGGCATCTAATTATAACTTAAAGAAACGAATGGCTACCAATTATTTACTGCAGACACAACCGCTGCATGCGCTATACGAGGGGTTGGTTAGGTTGCTGCCAGTTCTCTGATGAGCTATAATTCCTATCCAATCTGCGACCCTGAACTGACTGCTTAATTAAACGCTGACCAGAAAAAGCACAGGACCATGAGGAGGTGAAGTGATAGTTAGCGAGAAGTTTTTCTGTCACATTTTGTCCATCTGAGATACATATGTAGTTACAGAGTATTTCATTTTCATGGAAGCAAACCACACAAAGGGTGGTGGTGAATATGGGATTTTCGTCGTTGAGCTCGAACGAAGACGTGAGTAGGGGTGACACATCTTGAATTGAATGAGTTGTCTCGTCTTGTTTCGAGTTATAATGACATTGGACGAGTTGGCAGTGAGAGTTAACTTTAGTTGAAAGTGTTGACAGGAAAGAGTTTTCGGACAATTACCATCTAACATATGTATATAGGTCTCTTGGAGTTTGATGGAAATCTTCCTATATTACGAGGGAAGTAATTCCTCTCGATTCACAGATTCTCAGAATTATCTGATGAGGAGCAGTGCTTAGATAATTCAAGAAGGGCAAGTCTTAAAAGGATCGCAGTAGTAGTATCTATCTAATGCACTTCCAATATCAAAAATCAAGAGCTTATTTGTAAAGTCGATGGAAATTATACCCGAACTGGACAGGGGATCTACTTCAAAGTGTCATCATTTATTGTAGCCCTTTCTCTTTATCTTGTAACCATAGATGGTACGTAATAAGAAATTTTCTTTGAGCTCCATGACAAAAATGATGAGATGTACTACTACAGTCCGAAACTAAACTCAGGCTCAAAGCATACACCACAACATACCGTCAGGCAAATCTCTAATATTCTGAATATTCAACCGCTGAGAGATGTCATCCTTGATAGGAACGACAATAGGAAGAACTGTTTCAGATAGTAGATGTCAAACAGCTGCAATCACAAAAGGATATTACTGCCTCGAAAAAATATATGACATCAGGATCAAGCGCAGAATATTCACTTCATGTGCTACCATACAATTCATCAGAATACCACAGCAAAACATCTTTTATGATGAAGAGAGCCAATTCGTGCTAGTAGCGAAAAAGAAGGAATCAAAGGCGGCAAGAAGATGACCGAAACCGGCCTCGAACTCTGTGAGCAAAGGGATATTCTGTATTCTTACATGCCAAAGTTATGAAGCACGGACGGAAGTATGGAGGGCTAGGCTGAGGATAAAAGAGTTACAGTTTAATGACGTTCACCTGGTTCAGATGAGATTAAAACGATTGCTTACTTATATAACACTATAGCTCGAGATGGATTGCGTCCTTAGCTATTGCCAACTCACTCCAGTTGCGCACACGAAGTTGGCTGAGGTCATTTTCCAAGGTAGTTAGAAAAGCATTATTTAAGTGAGACACAATGGATCAATGGAACAACAATGGATCATTCTTGCACCACGCATACTCTAAATGATAACACGCATCCGCAGAGACATCGTACGTGCGCATCTAAGTAGCTATTGCCGCTGTGAAGCGTAATATTGAAGACGACCGGAATTAGTCGATTCGCTATATTGCGCAGCCTTTGAAGCTATGTCTGTCCACTTTATGGAAATTTTGTAAAAAGATTTTGGTCTACAAGGTTATAAGATCCAGCTCGTGGAAAACTTGAAACCGTGTGCGATGTACATCTGGTAAATGATCAGAAAACGAGGTTGCTCTTTCATTTTTGGTTAAGTGGCTACGTCAGTTAAAATTTACCACATTTGCAGTGAAGAAAATCTACAAGACATTATTCAGACACCGCAACATCCACAAAAAGGTCACTGTTTGGTGTGCCTTAATGGAAAGAACGTTACAGACATTGGAGGATGCTAGAGATACATATGTTATATGAATACAAACTTTTCCATACCACAGTTGCATGGCATTGATATGAAAGAACTGTAGTTTCAACAAGACGGAGCTACTTACCACACAGCGCGCGTCATACTCAATTCATTGAAGGAAACATTCAATGAGCGTAAATATAAATTAGCTTTCAAAACTGTGCGATTTTACATTATTTTCTGTGGTGACAATCAAGAGAATAAATTGCCTTCAATGCTCGAAAAAGTGATCGAAAATTGGACTCCCAGATTGCGTTTAACCCGAGACAGCCCCGGGGCCGTATCCTTGAACTCGTATTTAAGCGGTATTGGCATAAAATTATTGTATCTTTCCAATAATGGCAATACTATGGCTTATACCACAATCTCACAAAAATACGAGGGTTGTCTGAAATGTTTCCGATCGCAACGTAAAGATAGCGGCACTCGTCAATAAAACCTAGTAAATGATAGTTGTGCAACTTTTGACAGTTACTTACCGAAGTGTCAGTCATTTTGAAAGCGCAGTTTTTAGTTCACAGTCGTCGATGAGAGTGGTTTTTGTGAAAATGGAAAAAATTGAGTATCGAGTAAATTCTTGTTTTTGAAAGGCAATACGTCTACGCAAATCAAAAATGAGTTGGACTCTGTGTATGGGGACTCTGCACCATCATTTACCACAGTGAAATTTTGAGCAGCTAAATTTAAACGTTTCCGTAAGAGCTTGGGAGATGATGAACGTTCGGGACGTCCAAAAACCGCCAAAACTGACGATAACATTGCTAAAGTTCATCAAATGGTGTTAGACGACCGCCGGATTAAAGTGAGAGAGATAGTAGAGGTTATGGAAATGTCCAAAGAACGTGTTTGTTGCATATAAAATCAAAATTTAGGCATGAAAAAGTTGTCCGCGCGTTAGGTGCCGCGTTTGCTTACGGCCACATTTGCAGAAAAAGAAATCCTATTTCACCACGACAACGCGCCGTCTCACATCTCAGCGAAAATCCATGAATTACGGTTTGAACTGCTTGACCATCCGCCTTATTCACCAGATCTAGCCCCAAGTGACTTCTTTTTGTTCCTTCATCTAAAAACTGCGCTCGGAGGACAGAGATTTTCCTCAAATGAGGAGGCAATCACCTTCGTGAACAATTATTTTGTAGAGAAAAACGCCAAGTACTATTTGGACGGATTAGAGAGGTGGGAGCATCGCTGGGAGAAGTGTGTAGAGTTACAAGGAGACTATGTAAAAAAATAAAAAAAAAATTTTAGAAAAAATGTCTTGTATCATAGTTCGGCCGGAAACTTTTCAGACAATCCTCGTACATCCTTTACTGCTTAATCATCATAAGGATGATAACCAAACCGTGATGTCATTTTTGATAGGTCTTTGACATTTATGGTCAGTATTATATGGCACATCACCATGAATTAACTTGCATTAGAAGAACGAACGAAATGTATAGAAGATTACATGAGTAATCGACCAACTGGGTTTGCTATTCGTCTTCTACAAAGCAATGCAATATGCAAATGCAGAAGAAATTGTACCCGCTGTAAATAAAAGCAGAAGATCCTGAGTTGTCAATTCGGCGTCGATCGTAAGATGTTCGATTTGTGTCCGTGCACTATGTGGAAACTTTTGTGAAAGAACCCAGGCCTACACTACATGAGATCCAGTTGGTTCAGGAATTAAAGCCACGAAACCATGGTTTGCGATGGCAGTTCGCAGATTGGGCTCTTGGGCAGCTATAAGTTGACCCTTTTTGTTATTGAAAAATCATGCATAATGACGAGGATCACTTTTGGCTTCACATGCCATGCTACCCATGAAACCATTGACTGAAAACATGATTCAACGAGAACACTTAATCGCTAATTGGCCATCGAGATTGTGCAATTTGACACCATTCTACGAGTATCACTTCTTAGCGGTTTATGAAAGGTCTGTGGTGTATATTGTTAGAGATCTTGGAAGCCACTATTCGCCGCTTTATTGTACAGGCTAGAGCAGCAAACGCAGAATGCAGGATGCACTTCATCAAAAACAGCCGGTGAAGACAAATGACGGATTGGTAGTTGTTACAATTTTACCATGGTAGTCAAGTGTTTTAAGAAGACACAAGCGCCGCCATCAACTCCTACTTTCACTTCCACTTGGTGAAGCCTGTGAGCCTTGTAGCTTTGCCTAAAAGTGGGGTAGGTGGCTACAGCAAGATGTGAACGGCGGCTAAAAAACGAGAGAGAGAGATGAGAATATTTATGGCAGAAGAGGAATTCCATATAAAGATCACCGACGACGTCGACATCATTAGTCAATTTGAGCAACTTGGTGCGAACCTCGTAACTTCAGCAAGGCTACTGTCATCGAAACTTTTAGCCGGACTCTTAATCTACTAGTTTTATTAGGGATCTGAGCCTTCTGACTGGGGGTAACTTCGTCACCATGGAAAGAAAAAAAGAGTATAGAGACAACCAACAGCCTCGGATACGGACGGATATAGGTGGCGAACTCCAGCAAACGTGGAACGTTAGGATCCTTACAAGACCAAGTGTTATTGGGATGGGAATGGAAACTACTCGTACATCTACATATTACCGCTACTGCTACAGAGAAGTAAGAGGACCTTACGTGGATGTGGCCTTGCTATTCGAAGCAGGCTTGGGCAAAAAGTCTTTATTTGCTGAATGTTAGCGAACGCCTCATCGCAATCCACATCAAGACCAAATTAAGAAATATCCATAAACCTGAACTATACGGAACATACCTATGCTCAGTGCCTTAGCTATAGCAGATAAATTGTGATAGGAGATATTATGAGCGGACCGACGTCTAAAAATGTTTCTAGAATTTGTAAAGGCGTGAAACCGGCGTGTAACGCGGTTTCCACATCTCAACATCTATAAAGGGATTGGATTATCCCCTTAGCGACAGACACTCTTCCAACCATCTGAATGTCCAAGGAGTCAACATTGCATCGGATTATTACTTTGTTGCCACAAGGGTACGAATGCACAAAGAACTCAAGTGAGACTTCCTAAATTTGACGTTGAAAACCTGCAATCGCAAGGGATCACCAGATTCTTTGCCAATCGCCTTTAACTCAAGCAGTCTCAGAATCCTAGCCACTGACCACAAACTGTGGAACACTAATGGGAATTGGGAATATTGTCAACGAGGCATAAGAAAATCTGCTTCGGATGTGATGATTTCAAAGTGACTCCAGGTTTGACGACGAATGTAGGTAGGTGCATGCAGCCAAACAAAAAGCATATAAGGCGGATCTGCCTTGAGAGAGCTGCTCGTGAGCTCTGCCATCAGAAAACAAGAGAAAATCACAGGCCTCTCGGGATGAAAAAGAAAGGACACGGATCAAGGATGCACGGGAGCGTTCATCCGATCGATGGAATAGGGAATTTTATTAAGAAATAAAATGAACATGAAATAGATAAGTCGGTAGTTGTCAAAAGACCGCTGTCAGGCAGAGGGAACCATTTACCCTGAACGAAGATGGCAGAAAATTCCATCCCCTGACCTAGACGAAGTTAAGGGACTTATATTGACGTTGTAATCTGATCGAGAAGACAAAGATGACCTTGAACATGCACCAACTCAATTGTAGGACTTAGCCAAAGGAAAGCATTCCCGAAGCCTGGAATTTCAGATTCGTTTGTCCGTTGCACAAGAAAGGACACCCCTTTGATTGCCCCAACTATATTGCAAAACAAAGTACATGGTGTCATCATTTCTAGCTTGGCCAAAACGTTATAACTTTGAGATAGTTAAGGACTTCCTCTATGTTACTTTGGCTCCGCAGTCCGTGATTTCATGTTTTGATATTTAACCTTTACTGCTTCACACCGAAGTTTCCAATATCTTTTCCACGAATTATAAAAGGTGGATTCTGAAATAAAAATTAAGTTCCTTTTCATGTATCGAAGGCAGGTCTAGATCCAGTCATGCTATTGTCATATTCCTATAATTGCCTTGAAAATCTCTCGTTTTCTTAAGCCAGTCCCTCAATTTTAAGCATTCTTCTGGCCTTTATTTAAGTTAAGCTCATGATTCGCCTGTCATAATTTAAATTCGTAACAATTTAATGAAACATTCAAACCCTTCCAAGTATTACAATTAATTGTACTATCCCTCGTTAACCTAAACATTCGACCTAATATTGTTTCTCATCAGTCCATTGCCTTTGCTCCTTCGAGCTTCAACCTCAAGTCCTTTCTTTCATTTAGAAGATAATGATGCCATGTGAAAGATTTGCCTTAGCATTTTCTGCCCATTTCCATTGGACATAGAAAGGATGTGTCAGGCGTTTGTGTTGTTTGTCCTTCTACTTGTTTTGTCCGCATATCATTACAATGTGAACTTCTATCGAGAAGACTAAGCACTCTCATATTATAATCGGGCAAATGTCTGTCAGTTTATTTGTTGCTCTCTAGACATGGGTGACACGAATGTCGCGTGTTTGTTGTTGATTTTTTTTTTTTATTTTTTTTTTTGTGTTGTGTTTAATAAAATGTTTTGTGTTTTCTTATAGTTTCATATGGTTGGGATTGCTTTCATATGGAAAGGGATAATGTGCGCATTCCTTGATCCTTTCTACGACGACAAGTAACAGCGAGCCGCCTTTGGCATTGTAAATGGACTTTGTATATGCAGCAATCGACCTATAAAACAAAAAGTCAGAAGGGTGTCGGTTGGAGTAAGTGATAGCAAGAAATGTATGCTATGTGGCTGTCAGAGTGTCTGTTAATGTTTATCGATGTCACATTGTCTTGTACAAGTATTTGTGACATTTAAGTGGACATTATGCGTAGGGGGTCTCTTTGGAGATATTAAATTTTCCTTTTGACTTTTAATTAAAACCTTTCAATGGAATTTATGGATAAGTCTGTTGGATTAAAAGTAATTGGCACTGAAAATGAGTGCATAAATTCATATGAGAAAGAAAATGAATTTTCATTACGGGAATATTTGAGTTTGAAGTTCATCTGGACACAACCAATGGCTTGAGAGATTCTCGAAATACAAGTTAAATAACCAAAAGGGTAAGCACATTTGCATATTGCTCCAATATAAATCTATTTGGAAAAATGTCTTGAAGAACAGTAATGTTGCGATAACAGCATACATAAATTTGGAGTCCCACAAGGCTGTGGTTTTGGTACGTAACTTTTTATTTCAAATTCAAATTGTAATCGAATGAGGAGAATAGTCTCAACAAAACAAATTGCTCCCAGGCCTTCAGCATCCGGGTATGCCGCTGCTGTAATATTTGTTACTTTCTATGTCCTCCCTACGGTGGTGCGTTTCCACTCCTGCTGCCTTCACCTGGAATATTTAGTTTTTTTTTGTCTGAAAATCGTTGTTCACTTATACCGGGTGACATCTTATATCGTTCTAAAGATATAGAACGATTGTGTGTGCTTCTGACCACAGACACTAACTAGCGAGCCCACAATGAGTCACAAGAACTGGGGCATCCAGGTTTGTTAAGGCCGAAAAAAAAAGACAGAAAGGTAGATAGGTTTGAAGACTACGTTAGATTAGGTGATTATCCACCATACTCGATACCCACCTTACCTAGCCTAAGCTTGTTTCGTTGTGTTGTTATAGGAGCTCATTTTCCATGTAATTCCTGGAACCAATTAGACTTTCGTATCCATTTCTTTAATATGCCTCAAGAGCGTGCATCACAGTGATGTTCGTAACCTCTGACATACCATCAGGGTTTCGGCTTTTATTAGCCTACGTGGAGGCACCGATATTTGTTCTAAATCCTCTTAGAACTTCAATTTGATTGCCTTATGACAGCAAGTGATTTTAAATTCTTTGTATAAATGTTAGATGGACTCGTTTCAGTCTGTAAGACTGGGTTTTATATCTTGACTTAATGCGAATTTTGGGCTGAGTATAATCTTGTTCTTCATTCATGGATCTTGTTTCGCACTTTCCTTTAGGTAGTTCGCGGAACAGATAACGGCACGAGGTGACACCAAACCTAATCAATAAACTTTCTGAAGACAGAAGATGAAATGCGATGAGCTTTCTGCAAAAGAATAAGAAGCTGAAGCTCTTTCCAGAATTCTCCAGTTTTTTTTTCTGCCGGAACGGAGCAAACCAAGAACTAGGCCATTATACCCCTTGTGTGTTCCTTTCATTGGAATTTTTCAATATGAATAAGTGCTTCAGTGATCTAAGGCTTACGGTCCCAGCACCCAAAAATCATTCACAGAAGTGGGCCGTGGCTCAAGCGGTTCGGGGTTCAATACCAGCCGTGCCCGAAGTACAACATCAAGTACCCGTACTCCGGCATTTGAAGTGTAGTCACACTGATGGCAGCCGCCATCACTTTCAAAGAAAGTGTTACATATTGTTGTATCACTTATGCCCAATAAACTTAATTGCTCAACAAAAGCGTAGTATCCCGTCGCAATGCCAGTAAGCAGCCTGCTGTCTTTCCTACTGAGAGACAGCAGGAAAGGCCCTGACCTCTTAGACACGTAGGGAAGGAGTAACCTGAAGAGTCTTGCAACCTGCGGTTACACTCATATGAGACCCAACTGTCAATTGAAGCTCTACCCGAGGACGCAGGCAGACCTAATGTAGCTCCGGATCCTAAAAAATGCACAACAGCATAACCAATTGGGGAACTATCAACCGAGTGGAATTTAATGCTTCCAAAACCCAATGCTGTCTGCTGTCATTAAAGCGAAATTCAAATACTCAACCATTATCCATGAATGGCACTTGCATCGTGGAAACCGATAAATTTTCCATTCTCGGTATGTGTGTCAGTGACAACTTAGGTTGGAATGACCACATATTCGATGTCGCCAAAAATGCTGCGAAATGTCTAGGTTTCCCCAAGCGATGTAAGAAATATTTTACCCCCTCTGATCTGGCCACAATATATAAGGCATTCATCTGCCCAAAATTGGAGTACAATGCCCACATCTAGTCAGGCGCTCCTAAAACATCTCTGCACCTGCTAGATAGGATTCAAAACCGTGCAATAAAACTCATTGGTGATATAACTTAATTCGTGCGGGTTTTTTCAAAATTTAAACGTTTATTTAAGAAGAAAATGCACAATACTATTATTCAAAGTATTGTCCATCTGAAGCTTTGACTTTTTCCCATCTTTCTTGCAATTTGTGGATCCCATCCCAAAAGAACTGCGCCGGCTTGACAGCCAAGAATGAATCAAGCCAATTTTTGATATTCTGCTCTGATGTGAACCGTATTTCAGTGAGGGCGTTCTGCATCGACCGGAACAAATGGTAGTCAGAAGGGGCAAGGTCTGGGCTATAAGGCGGGTGGGGTAAGACTTCCCATCCACTGTTTTCCAAATAGTTCTTAACCGGAATAGCAAAGTGGGGACGAGCATTGTCATGATGGAAAATTATTGCCTCGTGTCTGGTCGCATATTCCGGGCGTTTTTCGGCCACTGCTCACTTCAAACGGATTAATTGTGTTCGGTAGCGTTGTCTATTGATGGTTTCACCCGGTTTTAGCAGCTCATAATACAGCACACCCATCTGATCCCACCAAATACAGAGCATTACCTTCGCGCCATGGATATTCGGCTTTGCCGTTGATTTGGCTGGTTGGCCGGGTTTCACATATGATTTTTTGTGCTTGGGGTTATCCAAATGGATCCATTTTTCATCACCAGTAACAATCCGATGCAAAAATGACTTCCTTTTGTGGTGTTCCAGCAGCATTTCGCACATGCAAAACCGCCTTTCGACGTCTCTCGGCTTGAGTTCATGTGGAATCCAATTTCCTTGCTTTTGAATATATCCAGCTGCTTTTAAACATTTTAAAATGGCTGCTTGAGTAACACCCAAAGATTCTGCGAGCTCTTCTTGTGTTTGGCAACAATGTTCATAGAGTAATGCTTCCAGTTCTTCATCTTCAAACTTTTTTGGCTGCCCAGGACGTTCATCGTCTTCCAAGCCAAAATCACCACTTTTAAATCATGCAAACCACTTTTGCACGTTCGCTCAGCTAGCGCATGTTCACCATAAACTTCCAGCAAAATACGATGACTTTCGGCAGCAGTTTTCTTCATATTAAAGTAATGAAGAAGAACTCCCCGCAAAAACGCTTTTTTAGGCACAAAGTTCGACATATTTGAATGAAAAAATTATTGTTGTTTACGCTTCAAATGAATGACAAATACTGAAATGACGTACAATGACAGTAGCTTTCCAACGCATGTTCCAGTGGAATAATACAAGTTACGCCATCTCTTAACAAACCGCACGAATTAAATTATAGACCTGTCTCACTTTGTTTTATCGCTATTTCCACCACCAGTGCTTCATTGAAATCGAAAGTAGCATTCCGCCCATTCAAACTTTCAACCGTAACACTCGTCTCGCTATGAATGCTCATCAGTATACCCTCAAGCCCATTTTCGGACGTACTCTAAAATATCGTGATTCTTTCCTAAGCCGTACAACTCGCTTATGGAATGCCCTGTCGACCTCTGTGTTTCCTAGTCGTTATAGCTTGCAAACATTTAAAAACAATGTACATCGGTACCTGTCTTTTCTTCCTCTCTAAATTTCCTTCGCCCGCGCTGTGTACGAACATTGTAAGGGTACAAAACCTCTTTAGCGCGCGCCGTTTATAAAAAAAAAGCAAGCTCATTGGCGATTTCATTCCCCGTGATCCCATTTAGACTCAGTAAATTTGGTCTTCCAATTTCATTCATCGAATTCTTGCATTCTCAAGCTACCTTGGAAGTTGTAAGATCACTCAGCATCCTCCTTCTCATCTTTGAGAGACTGAAAGGCCATTTCTAGTGCACCAATCGTCAATTACATCTATGGGTGCCTGTGCTTTTGAGCAGTCCTATAGATTGTACAGCTGAATCATTTGCATATGCCTGAGCCTAGACATCAGAACTATTGAGAGCGTTAAGCCGCGAGTCGACCAACGTGCACCATAGCAATGGAGACAGGACGCCGTGTACGTACATGTGTATTCCTTGGTGACATCTGCGTCGTAGTCCGTCAGTATCTGTGGTGTGTGATAGAGGTTTGTGGAGTGCATCAATTTCTTAGTTAGGTCAGTCGTTGCTTGTGAAGGGTTTTTGCTATAAGATTTTCCCATTTTGTCAGTTTTGTGCTTCGTACTCTTGACCGAATGCTTCATTGAGCATGTTTCCGAAACACCCATTGCACAGACAGAAATTCCGATAGAAGGCTGATACGAAAAAAAAAGGTCGTAGCGGATATTCATCAGCCTTGGATAGCAGAATCATACCGTAAGGCGTCAAAAGTAGAAAACTATACTTATGATACGTTCTCTATTCAAAAAAAAAAAATGCAACTACATTAACCGCCTAGTGCGGTCAGGGGATATTCTCAAACCAATTCCTTCCCTCTACAATATATTCCGATACATAATGGCAACACTTTGAGTTCCCTGCTCCCCAATAGCCATCCCTATCTGCCAGGATGGATATCATTTAATGTCCATCTATCTATTCACAAAAAAAAAAAACTTCATCTACCCACAAACGTATCATCCCCATCACACGAGGAACTTTCCGGGAAAAAAAAAAGTTTCCATCTCTTGACACCCAAAACGGTCGACTACGTGTTATCCATGCATCAGTCTGCTGTCATCATATTAATAGCTGCCGACAGATGGCCTCAATTAGTGAAGAAATTAAATAATTTTGTTGGCCTTAGATACTTCACTCCCTGCACCACAACCACAACCACAACCACACTCATATACAATACACAATCGCACGCATTTTTATATATCAAAATGGGATTCATGAGTCCAATCAAGCAGAACACATCACGATGACAGATAGACGAACTGCTCCGCTGCGTAACATGTTCCCCAAACTTAGATTATGTATCTGTATGTGCGTGCGGCGTATGGATCACCACCATCAGAAGCTTTTTCTTTGCATCGTATCATCAGCAGGGCCTATCGATCGATGTGCAGCAGCTACGATAATAAATCAACGTTTAGTCGACAGAATTAATTAAAATATGCGCGCCGATAAAGACTGGACAGTGGATGAGGAGCACGCGCACAGACAAAAGGGTAAAGGCAGGAATAAGTGAAGGTTAAGATTAGCAGGCAGATACAGCAACTTGGCGGAATGGATTTGTATCAATATCGCGACTCCCAAACATGATTCCAATAAATTAATATTCAAGGATATTTATAGCGAGCTGGTTGAGACAGCGATCGGTGGAACATTTTATCTCATGTGCAACTGATTTGAACGTACGATATCGTAAGTACAGACATCACGTGGTTACGGGAAAAAGGTGGTGTTGGATGTGGACGACATGCGTGTGGCAAGACGTTGACTGCGTTTTACTGGATAGAATTACGCAGGGTGTATGCAGCACAGTCGAGGAGAAAAAACGTGAGTCCCTGAAGGGTTGTCAGTTTCACTTGGAAAATAGAAATTCGAGAAATGGTCTTAGATTTAGAATGTTACCTATATATTGTCAACCATAATTTGTGCATTCGCAGTCTGCCCCCACCTCGACCCGCTCAATAAATGGGTTAAAGGAGTAGAATTGCTATTGAGCTTCTAGGGCTATCCAGAAGGGCAAAATTTTGATGAGACGCTGCTGAATACCAAATATAGCGAATGTAAATTATACAAAAGGAAAAAAACTCATGGCAACAACTGCACCCACGATATGAATTACGCAACATTAGCATGTCTTTCATCGCTCGGCACTCTGTCACCGGTGACCTCCTCTTCTCAAGCTGCTTATAAAAATTTGAGGACTAACGAATCTAGTATCCTCTGTAGTTCCAAAGGCACTTCAAGTGTGAAGAGGAATTTAAGGACGTCGCCCATTGGTCTCAGATGGGTTCACTACTGAATGAAAGGTGAACAAGAGCGTTCGGTATGCACTATGTAGGTATTCTGGACCGATTACGCAGCAAGTCGAAAAAGGGTTGGAGTCAACCAGAGATGCATTCACAATCGTAATTGAACTGCGAAAATTTCCCAACAAAGGGCGACCATGCCAACTCTTAATCAACCAAATAAGCTTATCCTTCTCTGAGGAGTCGTATCTTAACCAGGCTGGATTATCGTAATAAGTTGTTTATAAGACTTTTTCTAGCAATAACCACACCTAAAGAGAAAGTGTTACTTTATGAGGACTTAACTCTCTCGGAAACAGTGTTAAATAGCTTTATCCTTACAATTGCATACTGGCCCGATAATGAAGAACTTATAGGATCAGATTGATGAACATCCCAATACTCTGCTCATTGCTAAGGAAGCTGGATGATACAAAGGCAAGTTTGCAAGAATCAGAGCTGTTGAGGGTAATATTGGTGAGACCAGGCCAGAAGTTGCCTTATTGAGAAGGTAGAATAGGCCGAAGTTTAGGATATGGATTCCACTTAGACCAAAGGACCCAGCCATGGTCAACATATCTATAATAGTTTGCTAGTTTATATACTAAAAATTCAGAAACAGAGCAACTATGGATACTTCATTTGGAGATACCTCTATCAGGAGGCAGGCATAAAGGGAGGCCCTGAGAGACCGCAACTTGCCCTTTCCTCTGAAACCTTGTCATCAACGCTCTACTGGAAATACTCAGCACTTTATATAAGTTTCACCTCAGACACAAGCTGAGGTCCTCCAATTCGCATTGAATAATTAAGTTAAGAGAACAAACAGTGATAATCCGATAAAAACTAAGTGGTAGTCCTCTCACAAGGAAGCAAACAATTCTGCGCTATCAAATTTTAACTCGAGAACTAAATTTCTGGGACACCAATCGAATGAAAGTGATGAAAACTCAAATGTCAATGGGATAGTACGAAACAAAACCCCTTCTTTGTTTTCAGATGACATCTTCATGTTTGAGTTTTTTTTAGGGTCATAGACGTTTATATTTTTACTAAGTGGACAAATCTACAATCAGAGCCAAATTCAGTTACAAAATTGAAAAGTGTCGATAACCTTCAAACGCTACTGTGTTATGCCTATTAGATTCCACTGTGGGTGTTCGTGATTGCGTGATGGAATATGCTTGAGTACTGCATCAAGGTATCCTGCCTAATAGCTGCAATTAAACGATGAGAAGAGTTACAAACGCAAACAGGATCATATCGACCCAAATTTGTGGTATCCAATTAGCTTGGCAATTCTTTAAATACCCTTGATAGTCTAAAGAGACATTGAACCTGTGTACCCAAGAAGAAATTTTTCTCTCTAGGCGTGGGAAACACGGAAGGGATTTTCATTTTTCTTGTTGCTTCTCAAAGAAATACAAATACATGTCAGGAGTATTCCATTCTAAGAAGTCTACCAAAAAATCAAAGCTTGTGCTTGTTCTAAGGAACACCTGCAACAAATAAATTCACTTCCAACCAAGCGTTACATAGACCTTTCCCTATCACCTTAACCAAGCCTTAAGGATATTTAGTTGCTGTTGTATGTGCAACTTTGCCAGATAAAATAATCCATCCACACCCACAAAGGTTTATAAATTTGATTGAACTGCGATTCCATCATGTCAACTAAAGGGCTATATTCGACAGTCACAGCGGCCGCCAATCGCGCTTAAACAACTTGTATTTCCAGGAAGTCCAAGATGGTACAGAAGAGTTTTTTTTTTTTTATTTTTATTTTGCTGCCCAAAAAGTCAAAAGATCCACAACAGTATTGTACCCACATCAACCATAAATCACTCCATCGTCGACCACAAATCACTCTACGACAAGTTTCCGAAAAAGGAACAAAAAAAAAAAAAAATTGTATCCACAAAGAAATTCATCCGAAACAACGATGGAGACGAAGGAGGAGGCAAAGAAACAGCATCAGGAGGACCAGGAATGCCTCCTTTTTGGTGAAATACCTGAAGGCGAGTAAATCGAATGCTTCAAATTTTAGGGACATCTTTGTCGCTGTTTTATTTTGATTTTTTATTATTTTTTTTTTTTTGTTCTTTTCCTTCCAGTTTCGGTTCTTTGGTGTATCTCAACTTTTACCATACTGAAGAGAGCTGCAAACAAAATAAGAATGCAGCGAAAGTTTTTTTTTCCTCATCAACAACTCTGCACCAAGAAGAAGCAAAGCACCATGGTAAAGCGAATGGCAATAAGAAGTAGCACCAAGATTCATGGACCATAAAATCGCATTTAAAAGGGAAGACACAGATGAAAGATACAAAGCAATGCTATACGAAACGAATACACTGGTCGGATTCGGCTGAATAAGTGTGCTTGTGTGGGGTTTATGAAGAGAAAGAGAGCCGCGCGAGTAGTTCATGGTGAGGAAGTTAGAAATCTAAAGAGGAATGCTGTCCTTTAGGACTATTCTGTTCAATTGAAAAGTATGTATGTACCTGAGGAATTTCTTTTCCTCAACAAAGCACCTGAGAATAGTTAAGTTGCAGTGGAAATAAAGGTGATAGTCGTTAAATCTTGTCTTTAAGGGATAGGTTAGTAGAGCAACTTGTGGTATCTCTACAATCACACATGTACTCGTATATCTCGGTTTCATCGGTTGACAATGTGCTTTGAGTTTGGAGGAATAATAGCGATATTTAATAACCGTGAGTTGTATCAGTTTTAAACAGTGTATTCCCGGCTTTACTGATCTTTCTTATGTCGACAGCCTGATACCGGCGATTGCTTTTTTTATAGAGCGAAGATCACCCTAAACTGC
This sequence comes from Volucella zonaria, assembly GCA_963966105.1. NCBI lineage: Eukaryota > Metazoa > Arthropoda > Insecta > Diptera > Syrphidae > Volucella > Volucella zonaria. Next base: position 64,605,454 of record OZ014531.1, on the reverse strand, counting down.
TAGCTTTCTTTTAGTCCTTTGCACTATGGTCGTATTATGGCAAAGCCTTGCGGTGTAGTTTTTTCAATCAAAGATCAAGATCTTCGCACGAAACTAGCCAGTACCAATTGACAACATCGCTTTCCTGTATATCGTCACATGCAGTTTTGGACCCTAGCGCTTTAAGGAAAAATATCTGTTTAAACCGAAGGAAGAGCAGCGCGAACTACGAGCCAGTTTTAATCTTTAAGGCTGTTGTTGTCAGAGATTTTAGTATTTTCATAGTGCAGCAGCTAGCATTCTTAATAAAAAATTGTCTGCGAATGTTTTGATTTCACTAATTTGAAAGAGAAATAAATGGCTTTTGATATCCCATCACTGGAAAGGAGATCCACAAACATCTCCAGTGATAAATTTTTCAATTAGTAGCCTTAAGCCACGACGAAGAAACAGGGCAAATGCGGCAAAAGTGTAGCAAAGATATGTAAAGGCTACACACATTCAGAGCGAGTTACAGCGCACAGAAAGACCAGAAGGACTATGAACCTATCTCCTCCCCTGCATAAGAAAGCCATGTCGACGAATTCTTACCAAATCAAGGAGCAGACAATCAGTTCCGGGTACAAAGAAAGAAAGCCAAGTGTTCCTCATCAAATGCACATAGATTTGCAAAATTGCAAGAAGTTTGAGAGAACCTTGGCTATTGGGAAGCGTTTTAATGGAAATTTCGGTGGCAAGCTGGTAGATCCGACGGATATAAGCGAAAACTCGATAGGTAGACGTTATTCGTCCCTTGTCGTGCTATAGGGTAATGCCAGAAAGAATCACCAGTATTGCTGCCTTCAGACAAAAATTCGGATAAATTTTTATATGCACTTCCACTTCCTTACTACAGTTCCGGGTAAACTTGGGCCTCAGCCAGTAAACCTCTTCAATAAGTGCGGTGCTACGCCCAACTGGATTCAGTAGGTTAGTTGTTGAGGTCTCCTTTTAATTGTTAGCGCCACCTAAGGCGAGATCTTTCTCTACTGCCTTGGTGTCCATTCGCTCAAAATGTCCAAACGTCATAGTCCACAGACGTGCACTTTTCCGATCAAGTCAATTCGCTCTACAAATCTTAGCCTTTGTTGTTATATCTGCTCCTCTAAAGCAATTCAAATAAGACTAAAAATCAACCAAAGAATGGTTTGTTTAAAACGACAAAGAATATCTTCATCTACCACGCCCGCCATAGAGAAGAGTTGGGATCATAGGAGTCTTATGTAAGAGTATCCTTAACATATTCTCAACATCTTCTATTACTCGATTGTCATTATTAGAGCTAACTGTGGAGTCACGAAGCAAATTCCCTGACTGCTATCTTATGAGATTTGTCCAATGGCTCTATATGTTACAGCTCGTCTCTATAGATACAGTCATACACGGTCTTAAAGTCGATGGAAATATGGTCGATTTAGATTTCTTAGATTTCTCCAGTATCTGCTTTAGCCTTATTATTTAGTCCATTGTAAAAATATCTAGCTTTACCCAGCACTGCTAGGGATCAGGAGTTCCCACAATATGATAAGATCTTGTATGCTGTGTTTTGAAAAATTATGCTTTTATAGTTGGCACAGTTAAGATGGTCTTCTTTCCGAAGGATTGACTAAATGATGCTGAGGTTCAATGCATCGTTGAAGCTTTATTCCGAAAAAGTCTTATAAATGTTTTGGTGTATACTTTCTACCGCTGCTTTAAACAGGCCGTTCGATCTATCAGTCATCTTGCAAATAAGTTTTGAATCTTTTGAGCGAACAAAGTTTTTGGGCCCTGAAAGCGTGTTCAATCTATGTCATGTGAGCTCTTAATCTTACCTTGCAAAAGCCTACCGCCAACCAAGAAAGGCCTAGCATCCCAACGAAGGCGATCACTGCGACGACAAGTCGACAGCTTTAGTAGAGAAGGAGGGATGCGTTAAATAGTCCCTATAATACCGCAAAGGTGATGAAGAGCAATTACGTAAGTATGTAGCTTTTCTCTGCCGAAACAGACCACTCAGACAAAGAACTAGTACCTTGTACTCCTTTAAAGTTGCTTTTCTTATTCTTTCGAATAAAATGAGAAATAGATTACAATACCCACCCGCGGCGCGATAATCACTTTCATATTAAGCGTTGCAGGAGGTATTCTCGCCTATTTCTTGCACATTCAGGCGCAAAAGTTTGCAGTTTTTCCTGCCAGGGATAACAGTTGGACGTTTGGTTTCCTCTGGTTAAACGTCTGAAACTATTTATTTGGTCTACCAGCAATCTGGACGGCCACACTACCAATTCCTATAAGAGACCAAGCCGTCAATAGAAGCTCTCACAGAGAACGCAGGCAGTTCTAACGTGAGTTCAGTTCCTCCGATCCCTGTGTAACGAGTTTAACGGTCCCATTGTGACCTGTGAACCAGCCAATATTCACTGAATTCACATTTTCAAATTTTGATCTCTCAAAAAATCTTGGAAGGAGTGAATCGGTATAACAAAGCCCTAGGCGAACGTTGGCGTTCACTTCAGATGCAGATACTACACTCCATCCTCACACATATTTCATTGCCATAAGAATTCGAAGACAGATAAAAGTTTGCTTAACGCCAGCACCACATTCCTGATCTTGGTTTTAGAGTAATTGGTGAAGATCCAACCACATTTTCTTCCTGGATCAGACTTGTCCGAAGCTAGTCCTGAATACAGGGAAAGTCAACTTCGTCATTGTCATCGCGTCGGGAGGTATAAAAGTTAGCAGAAATTGTCCGACGTCAAACTAGGAGCTGCACCTATAAGTGAAGTTCCAACTCAGGCCAGAGCTAAGTATAATGGGCTCTTGCGAACATGCAAAGTCTTTATCAAAGGTAAGCCATATGACTACCATATGGTAGATCCTTATCATTTCTAAATAAGATGACGTTTGAGCATAAAAAAATCCGAGATTTTCTATGGCCTTAAAGTAACGACTGATAATCCAGACGCAATCTCGTATGAACTGAAAATTCGGGGGAACAGCATGGGGTTTAATCCTTTTACTCAGAAGATTGTCACAAGAAAGATAAAGAAGACACCGCTGTCATACAGGAGCCACATAATACGAAAAATAACTTCATAGCGGGCTTGAGTAGAACGGTTACAGGAAGGACTTATCCTGTCCGTCAAAATATAATCTAGATATTTTCATTTCTCCTAATTTCAGCACAAGAAATCCAGGCTTGGCGTGCATGAGGCAGAGTAACCACCTTGAGTTGACAGCCACAACTATGACACAATATTCGAAGAAGCCTTGCGAGGACTATAACTGAAGGTAGCAGTGAGATCAGCATCTGTAATGAGTCTCTTCTTTTTTTAAATATTTGAATGATGTACGTACTCGTGGATTGTGGAAAATTAAAACCATAGCGCAAAACTAGTTCATTTGAAGTGGAGAGTCCGAGTTAACTAGTCATATTAGTTGGAAACATTATTGTTCTTGAAAGCATAACAAACCATAACCAGCTTTACATTTGTACATGTAAGCGGAAATACCTGTTGACTTATCTGACTTCGTTCCGCATTGTCTCTGCTCTCAAGCCCCCTTGATAACGATTGGAAAACATCACAAGTACATATGTCAAAGTTCATGGCAAAGGCAGCGCACTATTCGTCAATTATGTGTAGATACAAACTTGACCAATGACACTTATGAGCCACAGACTATCAATTTTGTATCTTATTTCGTACAATGATTCCCAACCAAAGACACACTTTTCCTGCATCGTATACATAGTATCTCTGCTTAAGTGTGTAACGTAAACTCTAATTATCATTTTTCACCTCGAAACAATCGAAGATATTTGAACAAGCGTCAAACATTAGAGAAAAAGTTTCCCAGAATTCATTACAAGCCAAATATAAATACGTATATGTATCTCAAAGCTTCTCCTCATCATCTCTCATCTCCTAATGAAGTCTAATCACCTAAAACGATTAATGAAACCAGATCAATCCCTCGAAAAAGATACAAAACACTCCTCAAAATCATCAGTTAAACGTCTCGAAAAATATCCACTTCACAGCTGAAGAGTGTCAGTAAATCAACACATTGACACTGCCTCAGATACGAGTATATTGCGCTTAACGTGTGCAACACTCGCACCTCAACAATGCATCGATATTAAGAGACACTTTCGAATTGTCGAGATCAAGATTCGGAATTGGAATCGGACTCGGACTCGGACACGAACCTGGACGTGTGTTAACTGTGCACCCTCTTGATCCAGGGCATTGATTCCATTTGGACTCATTGTGGACATTTGATTGATTGACATGAAAACATAACACGTTCGATAGCAGGGCACTGTATCTAAAGACGCATACATAGGTGCTATCTGCGTGGTTATGTGTTGTTTTTTTGTTTTTTTTTTTTTTATGGTCATTTGAAGAGACCACTTGTCTGCGGTTGATATTTATTTAGGCGCTCTCAATCTTGCCAAAGGCTCCGAGGGGTGCAAGGGATTTCGGGATTTCCAGACTAGCTAGGCACCAGCTGAATGTGGATCTCATATGACCTCGAGTGTGATCGATTGATCTGTCAATGATTTTTCAGAGTGAAATCCAAAATTATTTGAAGAGATGGATTGATTGATTGAAAAAATGATTTCTTCTGATTTAAGATGACTTTTCGAAAATATCACACTGAAGTAGGGATTTGCCGCCGCGCGATCGATTCGGTTGTTCTTTCAGCTCTTTTTCGTCGTGATGATGTATTGAGTGTATGGCAAGATTCAATGGATGATTGGATTAGGAATACGCATGTCATCTTGTGGTTTGGATTAATTTTTTTTTTTTTTTTTTTTTCTTATTCCTCATCTCTTGTTGTCTATGAATATTCTTTGATCTGCAGCAACTTTGTGAAGAGACTGGTTGAAGTTCGATAACTGAAATTGATCAGATGTTGATCGATTAGTTTTTGGTGTTGTTTTGGAGGGAAGGTGGGAAAGTTTCACCTCGAATATCTGCACTTGATTTCTACCCAACGGCAAACACTATGGTGTTTGTAAGCAGTTCTTAGAAAAGTTATTCTAAAAGTATCGACATACAAGTTTGTTTGGATACACATGTATGTAGGTACATTTGTGTTCACATAAATTACATTTTTACACTTTTATGGGTAGTTTACGATTTTTGAAAATGAATCACGTCCACAATCGGCATAGGCCTTGCATTGCGTAAACTCGTTGAATGAAGATAGCACAGCAATAAGTCATGGCAATGAATTGTATGAGGTTATACGACCCTTGGAGTTGCGAAAACCTAAACAATATGAAGTCATACAAATAACGTAATTTTATTTTCCTAAACAGTGGCCCAAGTTAATATGAGGTTGTAGGCTGTAAATGATCTCTAAGGAGGGCAGCGCTCTATAGTTCAAAACATCCAGCGACCAAAATCCAATGCACTGGCTAGAAGTCTGGCATCCAAGCTTTTTGATACGAATATAAAGAAAAGGATTTAGTTTCCATATCACAGAAACACAACTAGCAGACAGTGGTAACAAATTTAATGACGACTGCCTACTCGTTAGTAGTTCCTCGAATATATGGTTGGATGAGCTTATGTAGAATCGCTATCAGTTTCAAAAGATTATCAGTTACTGCCGAACACTTTGGAGTCTTTTGTCCTTTCGTGTTGTGTCCAGAACTTTTCTTTCTAATTTTTCCTGATGACATAGCTAAGCTTATCATACCCTTGCCTGCTCATCTCCTGTAAGACGAAAACCAGACAATTTTCTTCTTGTCTCTACTAGTGCTGTGAGTTTTTAGTTCGTGGGTCAAGTATCGTAAATGTAGGATACCCAATCAAGCTCCTATTTAAGCTGTAGCCATTTGCAACAATAAGGTTATAGGGTCTCACAGAAATCTACCCAGCTTTATCAGCTAAAAATTTCCCATTCGCATGCCCTCCAGTAGTCTTTTGGTATATTCAAGGCTTAGGTACTTACGTACTTCATTTTACTTTTCACAGTTTCGCTTTCAGTGTGGACCTAACGCCTCATCCTTTATATGTAGCGTTTCGCACTCCAAAAAAATAGCCATTGCCTTCTGTGTTAATGTGGTTAGAGGTTACTGGGAAGCCTAAGTAAATAAAATTCTTTCAATCCATTTTATACAAAATGCACCATCTATTGTTTTTTTTTTTTGTTTAAAAATAACTTACACATAAAGCTCTATAAGGATATGGCATCATTTGGAATACTGGAAAAATATCTTCAGATTTGCCGCCCCCATTGGGAGAGCAAGCCCTTTTATGTGCAATTTGAAAATGCTGTTTATGTAAAATTGCTTTTATTTTAGTTGATTAAGGCAGTTAGGTCTAAGGCTCCTTACTTGAACACTTTGTACATAGTGAAATGAAAAATTAAAAATTCAAATTGATTTGAATAGAGCTATACCTGCCTCCGAAATTATAAGTCGGAGGCCCTACAAAGCAAAAACTAAAGGTGTTCTGAGCGATGTGATAATGGCTGTCACAGAGCCACTAGAATCAGTGTAAGGAGAAGATACTAGGAGTCAAGCTAGCACTAGAATTCAACAACACCCGTTTCCATATGGAAACGAGTTCGAGATATGTTTAAAATTCCGACGACCTACAGCACGTAGGGCAGTAAACAAATGAGACACTGCGTACCAACCATACTCAACCAGTTGCCACACTTCCTTAATTAATCAAAATTTTCGTAGAAAACGCTTAAATGAATTTTCCTTACATAAAAAAAAAAATACTAGGTATAATGTGTGGCCCGCCCCAACTGCACACTCCGGGTTCATTCTTTATCCTAAAAAAAAGAATTTGTCTGCCAAACAATGCATCATCATCAGGAGGTTATTTCTAAAGAGGGCCATGGTAATTGCGGATAAGGAGGTAAATGAGGTAATTTGCTAAATGTTTGCTGTTAAAGATCATAGTAAACATACGCGGGCTAAAAAGTAATCATTTTCCGCTCACGTTCATGTCTGTAAATTCAGACCAGCTGTTTTGGCACCTAGTGAAACGCGGGCAGATTCCGGGCCACACTTCTCAGATCACTCTGATCTGAAGCTATCTGGCTACGAACTAATGTCACTATTCTTTCCTCATCGCGGTCTCGCTACTTATGTGCGTAGTGATGGAGCTTTCCAAATTCCACCACAATGTAGTCCTTGTTTCAATTCGGAATTCAATTTCATGCGGTTAGAATTCCATCTCCACAAGCAAATTATCCACTACTGCTCTATTTACAGAAGCCCCAAACTGGACATCAATTCGACCTTTAACGAGTTTGATGCGTTGTCTGACTCCATTTAAAGAGTTGTGTCCCTGTATCCTCATACTGAAATCGTTATTACGGGCGACTTCAATATGCACAACTCTGGATGGCTTTGACATTCTGGACAGACAGGAGGGTGTGTTGAGATCTTCGTTGCGGAGAACATCTTAACGGAGCTTGTAAATGACCCCACACGAATACCAGACGTTGATAGTCATACCGCCAACACCCTGGACTTGTTTTTAATTTCTCATTCTGATAAGTACACAGTTGATGGCTCTCTCCTCTAGGCTCGTCGGACCACTGTGTCATATCAGCTAATTTCTCGTATACCGACCACAGAGTTAGAGAAAAGATTCCTAAAAGAACCGTATGGCAGTACGAGAAAGCCAATTGGAGCGGACTTAACAATTTCTTTAGGAAATTTAACTGGTCGTTATGTTTCCTCGATAACAACGTGGATGCCGCTGCTGATATGATCACTGACACTATTCTCCTTGGAATGAGATCCTTTATCCCTTATCAGATTAAGAGTATCAGACCAAAAGAAAAGGCATGGTACGACTCGAGCTGTAAAGAGGCTGTTAGGGTTAGAGAAATGCTTTTTCGGTCCTATAAGACCAATTCTACAGAGGAAAACCGAAAAAAGTTCAGACGAGCCAGGAATCACTGCAACGTCACAAATGTAGTAAAAGTTGTGGGTCGTTCGTCAAAAACATTAGAAATTCTGCCTCATCCTCCATCCCAACGCTCATTTACAATGACATTCCAACTTTCAGCTCTTTGGACAAGACCAATCTGATTGCTACACACTTTGCGGCCAGTTCAACGCTTCTAGATTGTGCTTTGTCTCCGCCTACACTTGAGTGCGTCGAATCTTCAATTGGACGAATCCAATTTCGCGCTCGTGTAGTAGCAAGAGTACTTAAAGATCTCAACATACATAAATCCGCTGGTCCAGATGGTATATCTCCCTTTCATCTGAAGAGGTGTTCTTCCACGCTGGCAAAACCACTGCGTAAGCTTTTTCATTAATCCTACTCTTCAGGACTTTTCCAGAGCAGATGGAAAACAGTATGTGTCCAAACCATCTCTAAAAGCGAATCATCTTCTCTCTCCTCCTACAGATCCATTGCACTTACGTCCCTTCTTTCCAAGATCATGGAAACGCTGATAAATCGTCAGCTCATGAACAATTTTGAAAAATGAAAACTTCTCAATGATCGCCAATACGGTTTTCGTAGCAACAGGCCCACTGGTGATTTGATGGCATGTCTTACCGACAAGTGGAACCAAAGTCTACATCAATCTGGCGAAAGCAAGATAGTTGCACTTGATATTTCTAAGGCATTTGACAGAGTTTGGCATCAGGCTCTTTTGTCGAAAATGCATGCATTTGGGATCGACGACTCTCTTCTTCAATGGATTTGAAGCTACCTTTCGGAACGTTCAATTCAAGTCGTCTTGGATGGTTTTAAGTTTGATGTTCACAAAATAAATGCTGGTGTTCCTTAGGGCTCCATTCTGTCTCCGATACTCTTTTTAATTTTCATCAATGATCTCTTGTCTGCTGCTTCTAATCCAATATATTCCTTTGCTGATGACAGTGCTCACTGCTTCCATATTCGTTCCCAGACCCACGTCCCTGCTCTTCGGTTTTAGAACGGGAACGCCAGCGTATATTAAGCTCATTAAATTCTGATACAGCGTAACTAATTGGGGAACTACCAACAGAGTGGCATTTAATGCTTCAAAACTCAAAATCTTTCCATTCTCGGTATGTGTGTCAATGACATCTTACGTTGGAATGACCACATATCCGATGTCGCCAAAAATGCTGCGAAATGCCTAGGTTCCTCAGGCGATGTAAGAAATATTTCACACTCTCTGATCTGGCCTCAATATATAAGGCGCCCAAAATTGAAGTACAATACTCACTTCTGGTGAGGTGCTCCTAAGACCTCTTTGCATTTGCTAGATAGGATCCCAAACATTGCGGTAAAACTCATAGGTCATTCAACACCCTCGAACATAGACGTAATGTCTCCTGTCTCACCTTGTTGTATCGCTATTTTCACTACCAGCAGTCCTCCGAAATTGCCAGTAGCATTCCACCCCTTCTAACTTTTTACCGTAACACCCGTCGCCCTATGAATTCTCTTCAGTATACCCTCAAGCCCACTTTCGGACTTACTCTGAAATATCGTGATTCCTTCCTAAGCTGTACAACTCGCTTATGGAATGCCCTGCCGAGCTCTTTATTTCCTAGTCAATATAACCTGCAAACATTTAAAACCAACGTACATCGGTTGCCTCTCTTTTTTCCCTTCTGAACTTCTCCTCGCCCGCCCTATGTGCAAACATTTTGAGGGTACTTAAAATCACTACGTGCTCCAGTTATAAAAAAAATGCGTACGGGTCGACGGATAGGCCAGCAAATCAATGTGGTCCAAGTAGTATCAAGATCATTAAAAAAAAAAATCTTGATGAAGGCAATGAAAACCCAGCTACGGGTACAGAACATCATCATCCCGAAATCAGCATCTACGAGTAATAAAACATTTACAGCAGCGCTATGTACATAGCGAACGACCACATACACTTTGCGTTACTTCATCTTTATCCCCAACCTAGTATAGGTCCTAGCACGGAACCATTCGGTATTCCATCAGTCACCTTGTATCCTCTACTCTTGTCACATTTGTCAATTTTAACTTGTCACAGTCAAAACTAAAATGTAACCTTCCCTTAAAAAAGATGGGTCCCATATTTCCTGTCGATTCCATGTCAAGTTGCATGGAATGAGTCGAAATTTATTATTAACACGACGCTTGTAACAATGTTTTTTTTTTTTTTTTTTGTTCCTTTTCGGTTGACATTAACCTGTCTATTGCTTTAATGAATTTATTGTCACTCATTGGAATCAATGAACAGCAGGGATGTCCATTTCATTTAACTTTTTTTTGTCTCCTGTTTCGATCTGTTACTCTTTCATCCTTCAATCACAGCATAAAGGACTTTAATCGAAGCAAAAACGAGAGAAAAAAAAAAAGACAACAACTCACAATGCCAACAAATTAATGAATAAACAAACAGAAGCACATTGAGTCTTTTAACGGAGCTCATCGTAACACCAGCAAACAAAAAAAAAAAAAAAAAAAAAAAAAACAACAAACTCCCCATCGTGGTGGGAAAAAATTAATAACTGTGCAGGTTCATTTTATTTTTTATGTCCACTTTTTACACCCATCTACTGTGCCCCTAAGGACATGCCTGCATGTGTGTCTAGGCAGATTCACGTATGAATGCCTCTCCTGTATCGAGGTGTGCACAAAAATTTTGATTGACTAATTGAATTACCAATTCGCCGATCAATCTGTCAATTATCCACCCTGACAGTGAGGTAAAAAAATTTGCGGGCAACCCCTAACGGAAAAGCGGGAAATAATTAAAAAAAAAAAAAAAACAGAAAAACGCTAACAACACGTCGAGTGACGGGTATACATGAAACAATAACATTGAGGCTTACAGTGTGACCCCGCAAAAAAAAAAAAAAAAAACTCCAAATTAATTGTTTTTTTTTTTTTAACTCCGACATCGTCGTCGTCGGGTGAGGCATATCCAGGGTAAAGATGTGTATATGTGTGAGTTGAGCCCAATTGGGAAAATGTCGATCCACCACTCAAACTAAAGACTGTCGGGCATAATTTTTCACTAATTAATGGAGGGGTGGCGCTGTAGGAGAAGGCCGATTGAAAGCACACAATGAAGTTGGACGTTTAAGGACATTAAGTTGTTATTTAATTAAGTTTTACTGGAAAATGCGATTTTTTTCTGTTTTTTTTTTTATTCATTCAGTTCATTCGTACAGTTGGCGTTGAAGTGTGCTTGGGGTGGTCGCGGGTATCGAGCAGACATTCTACTGCAACCCGATGGTAATTTGCATTCCACCACTGTCGGAGGCTTTGCGTCTTTATCCATCTTGAGACAATCATAATGGAAGGTCCACGTTTAGTTAGCAGTGCACATGCATGTGTGACAATTCGTAGCTAATTAGCATCCTGACGCATTTAATGTGGCATTTGGCGAGGAATCCCCAAAGGAACGCCGCAAATTAGTGATGGCACGTAGTTACTTCACATGTTAATCCAATTTCGTTTGCCATGGTATATTGTATACGGCATACGCTATACAGTATACGGTATACGGTATACGGTATACCATGTGCGAAATATCTTGATGGGAATTTACGTCAACGATATGTCCACCATACGTCCAAGTTATCGATGACAGGATGAAATGCGTGTGTCTAATTAAGGGAGTCCTTAAGGATAAGTGGATTTTGGTTGAGTCGTCGTCGCATGTATGTGTGTCTGAAATGGAAATGATGTGCTTTTTCTCTATTTTTTTGCCTTAAAGAATGTCCATGTTAATTTATTTTTCGAATGGATTCCTTTTTTAGCAGAGGAATGACCAATCGACATGTGCTTCAGGAACCTACAAGTTCTGTTGGTTATTTTTTCAAAATTGACTATTGAGCTAAATAACTAAAAGAGTTTGTTGTATTTTATCCTTGACAAAACCATTCGGAGGGAAGTTAGAAAAACTCGCGTTTCAAACGACTCACACCTCAATCGATGAGTGAGCGGTGAGCTTCTGGAACCTCTTAGCTGAGTTAATCAGCTTTTGACAATTGGCCAGTGTCCATAATCCTCAAACTCATTGAAAATTCCCGTCTCGAGTAAAGTGAAATCTCATGAAATTTTTCCATTTAATTCTCAGAGTAAAGATGCGACATGTGGTACTTTTGTAAGGAATAGCCGCTTCACAAGCATTTTAAGTGCACAGATAAGTCATAATATGGACATTTTGGCATGGAAATTCATAAAAAGGCTTTTTCATAAGATGTGCCCAATATGAACTCACGCATACATCTATGTCATGTTTGTGTTTCAGATTGTTCACCATAATAAGAGAATGGTATACGCTTTAACCACGTTTATAAATTATCCACATTATGTTTCAAAATTCGCGGTCAGTTAAGACTACGTTACGAGCGTTCCATAAGGCGCGCCAATGCAAGAATGCAGTGCAGAAACTTTGGAGAAGAAGGCCAAAGAATGCTGGTAGCAGCAAGTGCCCGGTACACAAGAAGGCACTGGCAAAATTAATATGATGAATATTGTCCAGATAGATCTAAACCACTGCGCAGCCGCGCAGGACCTTCTGGCGCAAACAGTAAGGGAGAAAAGAATCGACGTGGGCCTAATAAGCGAACCGTATAAATACATAGACCTGTAGGAACCATGCCCTGCAGTCAATCAGCCATCTGGGAGACTACTTCGTATCTGCTAAGATAAATGGTGTACATTTTTACAGTTGCTATGCGCCCTCCAGTCTATCACTGGCGGATTATATGAAGCTGTTGGACGACATTGTAGCTGGCGCACGAGGAAAACACCCAGTTATAATTGGTGGAGATTTCAGCGCCTGGGCTACTGATTGGGGAAGTAGAACCACAGACGTAAGGGGGAGAGCTCTCCTTGAATCCTTCGCAGGATTGGATATAAGTCTGGCCGACGAAGGTGCAGCGGATACGTTAAAAAGGGCAGGCAGAAGGTCCATCATCGACATCACATACATGAGCAACTCACTCCTGCGGAAAACCAAATGCCGTGTCAGTGAAGAATATACCCATAGTGATCACCAGGCTATCTTATTGTATTTAATGTCGGCAAAGAGAAACGCAGACCCTGCCCCACCCTAACAGGGACAAAGTGGAAGGACACGCTGCTTGACAAAGAATGTTCAAGGAAATGCCAAACACCAGCGCCACAATGAACAATGGATCGGCTGAAGCCATTCCTCATCAGCTAATCCAGAAAATTACAGCAGCGTGCGACGCATCTATGCCCAGAAGATCTGTTAGTAAAAGAGGCGAGCCCTGTTACTGGTGGACCGATGAGATTAAACGGCTCAGAGCGAAGTGCCTACAAACACGACGAACATCTCAGAGATCCAGAGGAAGACAAGATTTCCACGAACGGCTAACCAACTTTAAACTGGCGAGACGGGAACTGGAAAGTGTCATTAAGGAGAGTAAGTCAAGGAGTTTTAAACAGCTCTGCGACGAGCCTAACCTAACCCCTGGGGCTTAGCGTATAGAGTGGTGATGAAGAAGAACAGGTCCCAACAACTAACCTGCCCTGCAATGCAAAGGACTATAGTAGAACATCTATTCTCGCATAGACCAACTACTATGGTCACCATCACAAGGGAGATCAATATGGAAGATAAGTCACATGACGCAGTCAGAGGACAAGTGGATGGAGATCTACTCGTTTATAGTGCGCGTGCAGTACGCGCTGCGAAGAGCAGAAGCCCTAAGAAGAGCTCAAGAGGCGGCCTCAGAGAATAGAGCATAATTTCTAACCAGCCCCGCGAAGTAATACCTAACGGCAGTCCCGCGGGGAGAGTGGTTGAAGGACGTAGAGGTGTGGATTTGTACGTAGGCGCACTCCTGGCATCGAATATTCGGGTGTTGCGAATCGTGCATGTTGGTGGCACGGGCTACCGCATCTTTACCACCACCATTGGCGCAATGAAAAAAAAAAAACGTTACGACCGTTAACTCCAATTTTCGAACGCTATAGTCGTTCTGATAACAGAGCAATTGAGCTCACGCAGTAATATTACCGTGCCAGTGAAACAGCTAAACGCAAGAAATGAAGAGAATATTGAGTCGGTAAGTTATTAACCGCAATCAATCGATTCCACGCTGTTCTCAAGAGTTGGGCATCTGTCAAACGTAGCAGTGACGTATTCGCAAAAGACATGGCTATACAAACAATTGGTATGTATTGCCTCAGGTGCTAAAACTAACCATCATAAGCGCCGCACTTTTTCTGGTTGGGCTCTATTGAAGATGCAAGAAGATCCGGATATTGGGTTGAATGGCTTTATTAATTAGCAAAACTGCCACGTTAGGTCAGAAAGCAGCCATTGTGTACGAAAAAAATTGGTTGTTCGGTGTAGTTTCTGCCGTAATTCTTCCGAGATTATGCCGGCGAATCGGTCATAGTTAAAGGAGATCGCTTTCTCTTCATATTAAGGAATTTTCTGGGGTAAGACTAAGTACATTGATGGTCTAATCGCAAAAATTGGCCCTGTCAATTGGCCGACCGCTCATACTCTATTCTTTGCACTTGGATTAAGCTTCGGGTCTAAGCTAACAATACTGGAACTTTTGAGGACTTGGAGGCATTCGACGTGGAATCGTTTGGTCGAATCATGCGAAAAAGTCATTGCAATTTTGTGTCCAGCGAGTCCACGCATTCAACAGATTCCTTGGAGGATGTTTGAACGATATTGTGACTACTGGTATCAATATCAACAATATTTCAATCTTGAATAAAAACTTCATCTAATGAAAACCCTGTATATGGAATCACCATTCTATCATGGCCCAGAGGCAAACTCAGGGTTAGTCCTATTTGAACTTATACGAACATACTTAGCCATACGTAGAAGGAGTTCAGAATTTTTTCATCTTTTAGCCTCGACGCCGTAAAAGTTTCCAGCGCACCAATGCCAGTGTATATAGCTCCGTAGTGGAATACTGCCACAATGATTTGAAAGATGTGACCGTAAAGGTTGAAGGTTGTGAAGTTACTTTATTTTGTGAATCAGCAAACAGCAAAGAGCCTCAGATATAAATGATCTTACAGCAAAGCAGTCTACTCTTCAGCTATGTCGGTTGAATGTGCGGGCCCTTAAACTGACCAAATGCAACCGAACAATTAGAGAAGGCACCAGAAAGTGGATATAATTGCACTTAGAGCGGTAGCATCTACTCTCCCAAATATTTATTTCTGTGAAGGGGAGTAACAGGGCCTCTTTGGATGCAGACTTTTCATCAAAGGAAGACTTAGCTTTGGCAATGTGAACGAATGCATTAATGTTAAATTTGATAACATAAGCATCTGAGAGAATCCAAAACTAGACACAGGCAGAGCGATTTTGGTGATTTTAAGCCCAAGTTAGCCCACATCTAGTCCGGTGGTTGTAAGACCTCTCTGGCTTCGTTAAATGAATTTCAATACCGTACAATAAGGCTGGTAGGTGGTGCTTGTATTATTCATTCAATTGACACGCACAAAGACCGACGTAATGTCTCGTTTGTCACCGCAAATATTTTAAAACAAAAACCCTTCAGCACACGCCAATTATAAAAAAATATAAAGAAAGGGGACTTTTCTGACAAAATACGACGGTTGACTGAAAAGTTTCCAACCGCAACGTAAAGATAGCGGCTAGTGCATGATAGTTGCGCATCTTTTGACAATTACTTACCGAAGTTTCAGTCATTTGGGCGCCAGTTTTTAGTTAACAGTCGTTTGAGTGAGTCGATGTGAATGTTTTTTGTGAAAATGGAAAAAATTTGAGTATTGAGCTGTTAATTCATGTTTTTCAAAGGCGCAGTTTAGGCGCAATAAATCCGAGTTTTGGCGCCGATTAATTACTGTAGATGAAACTTGGATACACCATTATACGTCAGAAACAAAAATTCAGTCAAAACAGTGGACTGCAAAGGGCGAGCGAGCTCCAAAAAAAGCAAAAACCGTTTTTTCAGCTGTGAAAGTGATGGCGACTGGCGACTGTTTTTTGGGATAGTAAAGGAGTTATCTTAATCGATTATCTTCAAAAAGGAAAAACCATTACAGGAGCATACTACTCATCATTACTTGCCAAGCTGAATGCAGAAATTGCGGAAAAACGGCCACATTTTCAGAAAAAGACAACGCCAAGACAACGCGCCGTCGTACATCTCAGCGGTTGCCATGGCGAAAATCCATGAACTGCTTGACCATCCGCCTTATTCACCAGATCTAGCCCCAAGCGACTTCTTTTTGTTCCTTCATCTAAAAATTGCGCTCGGAGGACAGAGATTTTCGTCAAATGAGGAGGCAATCACCTTCGTGAAGAATTATTTTGCAGAGAAAAACGTCAAGTACTATTTGGACGGGTTAGAGAGATGGGAGCATCGCTGGGAGAAGTGCGTAGAGTTACAAGGAGACTATGTACAAAAATAAAAAAAAAATTTGAGAAAAAAAGTCTTGTAACTTTTCAGACAACCCTTGTAGTTAGAAAATATAGCCTGCACGACACCACCCCTGAAAAGGGAAAACAGATTCAGAATCAACACTTGACAGCAGGTCCAAAAGTCTACTTAGCTATCACACGTTCCCTACACCCCACCACTAACATCAAAAAACCTTCAACCTAGATTGATTACAAAAGGATCGGTGTAACCTATAGTGACTGCAGCTGCCGCTAATTTTGTTCATATTTCCCGAAACCTCTCTAGAAAATTTAAAATGCCACCAATACGCGCAAAAGCACAGTGGTGTCATTGATAGCAAGCCCATAATTCAATGTTGAAAGGCGAAAAGCAAGGAGGCTATGACCTGGAGCTGCAGCGAATGAATCGAGCAATACGAAAGAAACAGAAAGATCTAGAGTTCTGCAAGAAGAGATGCTATTTCAGCAGTTGACAGTGTTACCAGAAATTTTTTTTTTTAAATGTTGGACCCTGGGCGGGCGAAGGAAATTTAGCGAGGAAGAAAAAAGAGCTACCGATGTATATTGTTCTTAAATGTTTGGAAGTTATAACGAACAGGAAATAAAGAGCACGGCAGGGCATTCTATAAGCGAATTGTACGGCTTAGGAGTGAATCACGATATTTTAGAGTAGGTACGTCCGAAAGTTGGCTTAAGGGTATACTGATGAGCATTCATAGCCAGATGGGTATTACAGTTGATGGTTTGAAGGGGCGGAATGCTACTGGCGATTTCAATGGAGCACAGGTGGTGGAAATAGCGATAAAACAAAGTGAGACAGGAGCCATTACGTCTATGTTCGAAGGTGTCAATTGACTGACTGATATCAATATCACCTATGAGTTTTATCGCACGATTTTGAATCCTATCTAGTAGGTGCAGAGACATTTTAGGAGCACTTGTACCAGATGTGGGCATTGTACTCCAATCTTGGGCGGATAAACGCCAGATCAGAGGGGCTGAAATATTTCTTACATCGCTTGAGGACACCAAGACATTTCGCAGTATTTTTGACGACATCGAATATGTGGACATAAGTTGTCACTGCACACATACCGAGAATGGAAAGTTTTTCGGTTTCCACGATGCAAGTGCCATTAATGGATAATGCCTGAGTATTTAAATTTCGCTTTAATGACAGCAGACAACATTGAGTTTTGGAAGCATTAAATTCCACTCGGTTGATAGTTCCCCAATTGGTTAGTTAACATCGGAATTTAACATACGCTGGCGTTCCCGTTCTACAGCCGAAGAGCAGGGACGTGAATCCGGGAATGAATATGAAAAGCAGAGAGTACTGTCTTCAGCAAAGGAATATATTGGATTAGATGTAGCAGACAAGAGATCGTTGATGAGAATTATAAAGAGTGTCGGAGACAGAATGGAGCCCTGGGGCACACCAGCATTTACTTTGTGAACATCAGACTTGAAACCATCCAAGACAACTTGGATTGAACGTTCCGAAAAGTAGTTTCTAATCCATTGAAGAAGAGAGTCATCGATCCCAAAAGCACGCATTTTCGACAAAAGGGTCTAATGCCAAACTCTGTCAAATGCCTTAGGAATATCAAGTGCAACTATCTTGCTTTCGCTAGATTGACGTACGCTTTGGTTCCACTTTTCCGTGAAACGCGCCATAAAATCATCAGTGGACCTGTTGCAACGAAAACCATACTGCCGGTCATTGAGGAGTTTACGTGTTTCGAGATATTTCATGAGCTGACGGTTTATCAGCGTTTCTATGACCTTGGAAAGAATAGGTATGCAGGGGTAAGGATGAAAATGTAGTTAATGAGCTATAATACAAAAAATCACCAAAAATTGATTCTACCGTTTGTTAAACCGCGATTTCGACAATCATTCCGGTACAAGGCGGAACGGTTTAGACAGAAATTTCGCCTAAGAGACCAGAAAAAGTCTGGTTAACGATATACGAATGTTACTATTGCTTGCTTGATCAGGCTCACTCTTTATGTTAATTGCAGGGAATCGACTTCTTCAATCCCGTTGTTGGTTTAGGCCTGGTAAGCCTAGGAATTTCAAATCGATACCCACCACCTGCACTACCGTCAAATAAGTAACGTCTAATTTCGGTAGCCTTGCCAAAATCGGCCGTTAGCGTAGAATGAACGTAAATGATGGTCGCTGTTCTGTAACTGTTGTATTGACATCTCCGAGGCTTATGATGTATTGCGCTGTTATTTGAATTCTTTCATATTGTGCTTGAAAAAAGTCTACGAATCCAGTATCAGAGGAATAATCCTCGTATCTCTTCTAATTAATTTCAGCTATTGAAATGGAATGGGGATAGTTAGATTTAGTGGTAAAGATGTGTATAATGCTGTCCACAAGGAATGAAAATCAGCAGAAGCGGCAATTGCTTTGAAGTAGTAAAATTCTTGTTTTGAACTGAAATATTCCTCCTTGGGGGTGCCTAGAAGTGCATATTGGCAATGCACGTTAACTGGGAGAGAGTTAAATTGCCAACTGTAATAAACAGGCTGAGTTTTGTAAAAGGACTCACTGGGAATGTTATGCAGAACACAAATATCTTTAAAGTATTACTACTTATGGGAAAGTATTGTACACGTCTCTCTTCAAAATTAGTGTAGTGACAAAAGAAATTCGGCATTTTTGAATAGTGTATTACTTACGAGTAGATCCTTGAACTTGCTCAGTTTTCAACCTCTTTTACCTGCATGCAAACACTTCATCTGGATTTTAGTTCAGCGGTCTCCAACTACATATTTTCTATTAAAAATACTTCCAATTCATTTTCAGATCCAACCGCTTGGATTTGCTGAAATTGTCAAATCCAAAACCATCCTTCAGATGTATATGAGTTATCTACTAACTTCAGATCAGAACTTGATGACGAATTTCGTCAATCTCGAAATAACCCTCAAGTTCTTGAAAAACCTTTACATATCTGGTCGTGTCAATGGAATGGAGTAAAAGTTGTTCACTCTTCCCATCCAATCATAGCCAGACATTTATCCATTTGCAATGACATGACATGTACAAATAGATGACATCCCAAGCATACGGTTCAATTACTGAAATTTTTTTTTTCAAATTACTTTCCGATGTCTGGTGGTTGGTCTATGGGGCGTTTCTCGTTGTATTGTTTCATCTTTAGATCCTTGCCGACGGACATATGTGTATATGTTTGAATTTATGTATGTAACATATATAAACACAGAGCAAATATATTTTATCAATCAATCGAAATGACAAAGGGGAAAGTTTCGATTTTTTGTTTTTTGTCTTCCTCGGGTTTATTTTGATTTTAAAGGACAAATGAAAGGACATGTGGAAGGACAAAGAAATATTGACATTCGGGAGAGTACGAAATGAATTGATAAACAAACATTTGCAGATTACAGCTTTTGTTTTTAGTCTTGGTCTAGATCTTAAACTAATTTTAACTGTGGCAAGAGTCTATGTGTACTCCTGAGTATAGTCTATGTCGTGTCGTTGGAAGATCTGCAATATAAGAATTCCAACAACGAATGTTTGGATACCAGACGAGACGTTGATCAGCCAGCTTTATAAGTAAATCGTGAGACCATAAAATCCACCGTTCTCAGGGCCCTGTGAAAACATATAAATCCCACGCTAAAAAGAGAGCGAGGAATTATCGAATCTAGGCTTGGTGATTGCCTGGACCACAATCAAAAAAAAAACCAGAGAAAGATGGGACGTGTAGAAAGATTAACTTCTTAGAGAAAATTTTGTTTATTTCTTAAGCGTCTACAATTTCCAAGTAATGAGGAGTGAACTTTGTTACGCAATAGTTTAGCAAGACAATGCTAGTCCTAGTCCTGGACATGTATTTGTTATTACTGGCCCCAGGATCCAGACTCATTTTGATTAGTCAAAGAGTTATGAACTTACTACACCATTAAGTAGGCAAAATAGCTCTATTTCCAAATGATAGTCATTCTAGGTTCAGACCCAATTATTAAAAGCCAACTCTGACACTTGCCATATAACATTATTAGATGTAATGATAATGGATAAAGCGGTACACTGCTGGCTTACTGAAACAGTATTGGAATGATCTGATTACTCCACTAGGTGACACATACCTAGATTACATAATACCGCCATCTAAGGGCCCAGGTCCATGAGAAGAACTCACACCGATTGTGTGGTAACCCGATGTAGGTAATCCTCTTTTGCCTTAACAAATGGATACTTATGTTATCGAGTGGATCATTGTTCTGAAAAGAATAAGACATAGTGTCCTTAGCTGAAACGCTATTTCAATCGATACTTCCGAGCCAAATGTGGGACGATCTCAAGATTTTTGGTCTTAGAGATGTAAAATCTGCGAAACGTTTGGTTTGATCAGCCATCACTGTATTTTTGGATGAGATACAGCAGCTTTCCAGACCTCTCGATCCTGGGCACACATTGTCCAGTTTGCCACTCGAAGGCTGATCTTTTTTTTTATTTTTTTCTGGCAGAACAGAGTACTCAGGCAAAGAAGTAGTCTCTTGTACTCCTTGTAAGTTCCTTTCAATAGAATATATCAGTCTTTCGCTGAGAGTACCATCAACCACCATGTCAACGCCGAGTACCTCCAGCCTGATGTGAGTGTGAGCCGGATATTCACAGAAGTAGTGCTCCGCGGTGTCGTCATCACTTTCATAGCAATCATGGAGGAAATTGTATCATTCATGCCCAGCACATTGGAATGTTTGGCAAAAGTGTAGCGCCCTGTTACAATGCCGGTAAGCAGCCTGCAGTCTTTCCTACTAAAGGACAGCAGGAAGGCCGTTTACCCCCTAGAGAAGTTGAAAAGAAGAAGTTGCGCTCATATGAAACCCAACAAAAGAAATTCCTCTGAGCCTTGCCTTACAAGTTTATTCCATTTACCGTGGGACGTAGGCAAGTCTAAGTTAAGCCATTCATGAACTAGCTTGGAAGCCGTCAGTGGGTTGTAGATGCTTCGCTCCCCTACCGACCCTCCACAATACACTTCGTTCCCATCAGAATTGCGTATATCTCCGCACGCAAGTTTTCCTAACGAGGAGTGAAATCTAACGTTGTTGCCCTCCAGAAAGACACCAGCGCCCCCTAAAAGATTTGGAGCCATTCATAAAGACCCGACCACATCCCTCCACTGGCTTAGATTCTGGCCGAAACTAATCTTGGGCACAAAGAAAATCGATTTCATAATTTTTCCGCAGCAGGAGTTCTTGTGTCATTGCATCAGACGGCATATCCATAAGACCAGAGCCGTAAGACACTCGGTGCGCAAATTCATCAAAGCTACAGTGTGTACTGTACCAAAGGCTACTTTGGTGGCTTTGAGAGTGCAGTCCATGATATGAATATCAAGTGGAGGGAGATTCATCAATGCGCGTAGAATGGGACCTGGCGTGCTAGGGAGACAGACCGTTCCTTGCAGTCTAGCAAAAGCAGCAATAACTTATTTTAGCTAGCGCTTGATCCACCTGACAACCGATGCGTAATATTTAATTGAGCTTATCATAGCCGTGTAGATGCAAAAAAACTCTTCTCGGTGATAGAATTCACGTCTTATCGGTTGCTCTTTGACAGTATCAGAAGCAGGACAGCACATTAAAAGCTTTCGACGAAACAGTCCACAGTTTAGTCCACACAAGTTCATTATCTAAGAGGACACTCAAATTCTTGTGGAGAATTGGATGGTGATGCCTTCCAGCACTAGATGAATCAGACCAGTCAGCTTCGTCCTTCTCGTAAAGAGAACAATCTCAGTTTTGAGAGGATTCACTGAAAGCCCATTTCTGGTGTATGAATCGTCGATCACGTCTAGGGCTGTCTGGGCTTTACAGCAAACATCCAACAGACAGTACAGACGTCAGAACTATTGAGAACGCTGAGTAGTGAGTCGACCAACATGCAAAATAGCATTGGAGACAGAACTCCGCCATGTGGACAGCCCTTGTTTACCCCCATCATCACATATTGGCCGCAGTCTGCATCCGCTATCAGTGTCTTATTCATCAGCATTACTTCGATCTACAAAACTAGTGATTCGTCTACGTCGTGTTGCCTAGCCGAGTTACTCGTGCTGAGCGTCGTCGAAAACACCCTCAATGTCGATCAAAATGTTCAGCGCGTATTCCTTCTTGTCAAGTGTGCCTTCACTTCTGCCTACCAGATTTTAAAGCACACTCACGCAAGATCTCCCGCCTTGGCAAGCGTGTTGAATCGCACACAGAGGCACATAGAGGATGTCGCAAAGCAGTTTTGCGCACATGGATCTCGACGATTCGCTCCGTGCTCTTCAACATGAAGGAAGTCACACTTATAGGTCTGAAGTTCTTGGCGAGAATGTAGTCATCTTTTCCGATTTTCGGTATAATGGCAACTCTCACGTTGCGGTGTGCCAGTTCCAGACTAGCAGTGAAGATTCTCTTTAAAGTTATCAACAGCTGGTCTATACTCGTACTTTTTTTTTTATATAACTGACTATTTGCCATCAGTGCCAGACAACTTGAAGCCAACAAAGGAAACAACAGCACATTTAATGGCATCATCCGTGACCACAACAGATGAGATATACCAGCTACGGCGTGTTGTGTTATTCATCTCACTAGCAGCTGGTGAGCTGGTAGCGAGCTGGTTCTGATTAGGAGAGTCTCTACTTTCAACTCAATATGGCACCTATTCTGAGTGATTACAGCCTGGTCCCGGAATCAAAGTTTCCGTGCCAGATATCTAGTCTAGTGCATTCATAAACGTTCACTTCCATGATGTCGTAGTTTCGTACTTTTCCCATTTTCCCAAGGGTGGCGATAGTATGGTGTATCCGGTTCTTCTTCTTCCCCACCGGGGATCCCCAGAGCAGGGAACTCGACGGAATTCGAAGAGTCTCATGTTGAATATGATTTCCCCCATTTAGTCGTGTTTTACAAAAAGTCCTTGCGGCAAGGTGTTTTCAACCAAAATTTCATCTCCTGAATACCTGGGGGCAAACACAAAACCAAAACCAAGGACATCTACTTTCACAAAAAGACCGATTCAACCACAATGTTTTGACAGCGGCTATTATCTTGCAACAAAGGAGCACATACGAGTATCATACTCAGACTGTAACATCATCTTAGTAAGTAAGTTGGGTCAGGTAGATCATACCTTCCAATCGCGCAGTCTTCTAAGGAATTTTACTGTATCAACTTGCTTCACAGAAGCTAATTGAGAAAAACAGTTTGTAGTTGTATGTTGCAAGTGCAGTCCTGCCATATCAGGCTTATTCATGGTTTTCTGCAACTTGAAATATAGTTAGTAAGCAATTTCAATACGGATTTACACGTAAAAACCACCCGCGTGGTAAGGATTTTCCTCAAGGGTCTCAGGAGCAGTATCTGTTCCATGACATGTACTCGTATTACGTACTGAATATGGCTCAGGCTATGGTTACAATAGATGCCTGTTCTGAATAATTGTGGCTTTGACGAATGCCTCAAAAGAAACTAGTGTGGGATCGTTGACGTATACGGTGTTACCACCCACATGTCCATAACAGGTGTTCCTTGCTCTACAATACGCACGCCGATTTTAAATTTCTCAGGATGCACACTTTCTACGTCGCAAGGTTGCCAAGAGTTCTAAATTGATTAAATTAGAGGTAGCCTAACACGTTTGATATGAGTGTTTGCAGCAAGGCACCTATGCTGCCTCTTTTTTGTCGCAAATTATATTCGCTCTTCGGTCATGGTCATGATTGAGACATTGCAAACTCGAAATGACATTACAAAGAGGACTCAACTGGCACTTTGTTGTGAAATTCAACTTCTTGTCATAGATGTCTAGTCTATCAACCTTCGGCTCAGCTTCGCATTTCTGGTAGGCCTAGTTACTCCTACGCTGCAAATGCCCTTTCCACAAACCTTTATTCGGATCAGTTAACAAACAAAACATCACGTCCACATTGCTTTTGCGATTTTTTTTTTGTTTTTTTTTTTTTTGCTGTTACCGTCGGTTTTTGTTGCTTCCGTTCTTTACTATCCCATTTGTTATCCCAGCTTCATAGTGCTTCAGAATTTTTTTTGACGAAGATTGACTGACATTTCAAGGGCCTGACATTGACAAGTTCATTGTGGCCGTGTTTCGTTTGTTCACGTGCGTATGTGTGTGTGTGTGTGTGTGTGTAGTGAGAGGGAGAGTGTGTATTACACACATCATAATAACGCCCGCACAAATCTAACCAGTTAACATTACCACAACGACAATCACATATTTGTACACCACATCATATTCATAATGTAATTGCCGATGACACATATGTATGTATGTGCTAGTACAAAGGACACGAGAAAAACAGGAATAAATAAAAGCGAAAAAAAATTAACCCAACGAACAGGAAAACCGAAATGAAAACGTCCGTAACCTCACAAAACCCTTACACATATCTACAAACATACATATATCCGTACATACATCAAACTGACATTGCATTTGACTGTGACTGACATCTCTCTGGAATCGATTATCCTGTCAACTTTCGCCCCATTACCCTTTTCTGTGAATCCTTCAGCTCACACTTCACCTCCTTATTTTCACTTCTTCCGTGTGGACATGTGATTACGGGCTGGTGCTGGTGGTGGTCTTCGGCAACGGCCTGATGGGCGGCAAACGTAGCGTAATTGAATTTGTCCACTGTCAGGATAATGACCGAAAAAAAGAAGATCCAAATAATTTGGCAAGAAAAAGAAAGAACAAAAAAAAAGTCCACCATACACACGCAGGAATCCATTCCTGGGCACATGTGTCATTTGGCGTCATTTACGGGGCAAGCGATACCCCCCCTTTCAATGTCAGGGGTGAATAGAAATTATAATTTAGACATGAGCATGTCATGTGCACTACCTGGCAAAGAGAGGGTGGACATTTTTTGTTGTTGTTGTTGTTGTTGTTTGTTGCCAAAGAGGACCAAGGACTCCACTAAAAGGATCCTCGTATTCATGGTAATGATTGACAGACTGATTGTGCACCCATGAAGGTTGATGCTGGGGAGGATGCTTGGATGGCTCTTATGTCAATGAATCGCACATCAACAGAGTGAGAAGTATAAGTGGAATTATCCTCCATTTCCTTTCCAAGGACTATGATGCTGGTGGTGGTTGTCTTTTTCTTTATTTATTTTTTTTTTTTTTGTTGTCCTTTCACTCAAG
Organism: Volucella zonaria; assembly: GCA_963966105.1. Classification (NCBI taxonomy): domain Eukaryota; kingdom Metazoa; phylum Arthropoda; class Insecta; order Diptera; family Syrphidae; genus Volucella; species Volucella zonaria. The sequence continues at coordinate 64,579,883 of OZ014531.1, read as the reverse complement.
TTTGTCGTCGTGATTCTGAATTCTGAAGGAGAGCGACATCACGTTTTCCTGTTGACAAAACCAGAGATACTTCTTGTTTGCCCGACGCTGTTCATCAACATATTAACCGTCTTCCAGGACTTGAGGGTGTCCTTCTAAATATCCCTCTATATAGTGTGTGTACTTTATTTTTGGGTACTGTGCTCTCAATTATGCCAAAGGACAAAAGGAACTTACCTCTGATGTTGACGACGAAGACGATGAAGGCGACTGCGATGACGACGACGAAAAACGAAGACAACAACGAGAACATGCTGATGCTGATGCTGATGACGACGTCGTCAGTGCGAAGCACCTTTACTTGTACTTATAGACCAACAAACAAAAACACCTTACTCGAAGAAGCCATCGAGTTTGGTTTTTGGGGTAAAGATTTCCATTCCATTCCATGACTTGTCTTGCCTGTCAGTCATTCATTCCAGCACGCACAATGCGGGATGTCCTTTATATGAGCTTGAACGAACAGGCGGCACAAAACAAGACCGACAACGACAACGACAACGACGGCGACGACGACGACGACGAGGACGACGGTTGTGGTCTTTATGTTGATTTCGTCCTTTATTTTTTTGTTGTACTGTTTGCGTATGCAATGTGTGTGTTTCGGTGTATGCGAAAGGTCCTTGTACAACAAGAGTGAATGTCAACTTTTGATGACATTGTCAACTCAGTTGTCATATACACATCACCGACAGACGAACGATGAGACAAGTGACAGGGTATTGTTTGTGTTTTGTCTGGGATTTTTCGTGGTGTGGGTCATGTGCGTAAAATGTGTAACGTTTGAGCGGGGCTGATGGGATTTGTGTGCTTAAAAAAATCAGATCAGATTCTTGATTTACTTTTCATTTTTTTTTTTTTTTTTACGTAACTGCATGCTGTGAAATGGAAATCCTTATAAGAGTAGAGACTTGAATCGAATATGAGGTCATCGGGACAGTGCTGGGGATGGGCATTGGCTATTTATGGCAACTCTCTGGAGATCAATGAACGATCTGAATAATTTAGCGGATGTGGCAGGTCAAGTTTGTTGTTTAAACTCCATCGTGGTAGGAAAAGTATTGATATTGCAATATTGAGGAATTTAACAGGAGTTCCCTATTTCTCCAACAATTGCATCTTCACCGATTGCTAAAGTGTAGATACATATGCTTTTTTCAACAGCAGTTCTCCTTTGGTTATGTTGAGCAAAAATTGGTTGTTTCGGTGAACCCTTCACTTGAGCAGAACATCTAAAATCAGATGTACTGGCAACGACTGAAAGCAGAAGTGTACTCAGATGTCACAATAGGTTAATGGCCAATGATGCAAACCCTGTGCTGTCTGCTAGAAATTTCACTCAAAACTGACGATTGGTTAACCAATAATATGTAGATATGTATGCACCTATAATAGATTCAATTTTCAGGTTTACTATGGGCAATGCTGTCAGTGTGGAGATGAAATGGAAGAATTACTATGGACGACATTTTTTGAACATATATCTAGATACGGTGGTGATGTATAGATCAGAATCGAAGCGGCGTAGGAGTCTTCAAGGTTAAGTAGACGTCGATCAACCTTCATCAATAATCATTGAAATGGACCTTAATTACGTTCAGACATGTGACAACGAGGCACGGCTTGGCTTGGGTAACTAAACATTCATCGACGAAGGATGAATTCTGGGATGGAGAGTTTCAGACTCTATACCACACCATGCAAAAGAAGATAAATTCAAGTCTTCGCTAAATTTTACTTTGGGATCACATCGTAGCACAAATGAACTTGTAGTAAAACCATTCAAATTTGAAGACAAAGCCATTAGGCTTTGCGACTTGAGACATGAGGAATATCGTAGTCCAGCCAGTCAACCGAAATAAATTTGCATCATATTCGAGGGCGACATCAATGAGCAAACTGTGCTGCTCTGCCGACACCGAACAGTCTGTAGGTCTGGTTGTCTTTAACAAAGGTAATACTGCTTCCTACAATTATTAGTAAAACCGTTGTAGATACGATCTCAAATAGGGCTGCATTAAGCAGTCACTCATTCTAAGATCAACACTCATACGTAACGCAGGAACCCTGTCAGGGAACAGAGTCACAAGAATAACTACAACAAAATTGGAAACATAAGAGCACAACGAACTTACCCCACGGCAGTCTTCGAGGGCCGAATAGGACCCATTTTCGTTGCCATTTTTACTTTATAATGCGGTACGACTCATTTTCTCTGCGGAGAACCTCGTCCATTAGACTAGATCATCAGGTTACTTAGCAGTCCCGTCGCATCATCTTGAGGTAGAAATGATCAACAAGATCTTCGACAATACGTCCCATGCACTATACTTTGGGAGAAAAACTGTGAACCCCTAGAACTGGTGAGTCCCAAATGCAGTCTTGTGTTCAGACCAAATGCATGCTCTCCGACGTTCCGTGAATTTCTCCACTCGTTTTAGGCACCGCTTCAATATCAACATCGGCGAGTTGAGCAACCAGTTCTAGTTAACCAGTTGAGTTGAATTCTTCTAGCGTTTTTGCTGCAACCACCATGGCTATGTAAAATTTCATCATGCAGAATGATCTAAAGTAGGGAAGCTAAGATCGTGCCTTGTGGCACACCGTCAGTTACGTCGTACGCGTTAGGTCTAGTTATGATTTTACAAAGATGCATAATCTGGTACTTCCATCCAATAAAGACGAATCAAATATGTATGGCATATTCAAAATTCGCAGAATTAAGGTTCTCCAAGTCTAGGGCTATAATGGCGCAGTATTTCTTGCTGCCTGCTTTCCGCGCCTGCCCTGTATATAGCGCCTTGAGCTCTTATTATTAATGTGTTAACTGTCCACTGTTCACCGTGATCTATGAGGACTGTATTGGAGTTTCGATAGATATCTTGCTGTTCGAATTGCTTGCAAGAGTCTATTGCAAATAATTCGCTAAAGGATTTTCCCCACAATCTCAATCAAATAGGACGATAAGACGAAGAATCGTTTGGGTTCCTTATTCCCTTTAGCAATACCACTAGTCGTTGGACCTTCCAAGGCTCAGGAAAAACTTCTTATTGAATACACGTGTTAAACACTTTGGCAAAAGGGCTGTGTTTTAATTGCTATCCTTAAGGCTGCATTTGGAATGCGATCCGGTCCCGGTGGTTTTTTGCCGCACAGTTTTTTACATGCTTTGAGCAATTCTTCGAGTTTAGTCACAGGTATGGGGGTCCGTCCTTCCGTGATGAATTTGACCAACCATTATCCTAATTTCTTAACGAGAAAATAGGGTTGGAACTATTTGTTGCATTTGGCGATTCCGTGCGGGGATCTTTAAGCCTCATTGATTCAATTTGATAAGCTTGCACCAAATCATCGTGATTAAGCTGTTCACAAAGATCTCTAAAGCAAAGCCATTGCTTAACTTAATTGCTTTTTTTAGTCGAGCTCTTCTATATACAATCCTTGTGCATCCCACTTGCCTGTCAACGTTCCCCGTGTCCGCGAACGCTGGTAAGTTCTTCCTATTCGGTTGCATACTGATTGCGATTTCGGAGGTCCACTTATACACTAGAAGACGGTATTTTCCTTTTAGCAGCTTGGACATTGGGTTACAAAATGTCCTGATTATCTGACTTCAATTATCGCCTCACTACCGTTGAAACTGAGAAGATATTCATCCAGGGGATTGATATTTTATTTAGAGCGTTTGAGTGTTGTGCGGTTGATGCGGATTGGTAAAAAGATGCCGGCGGTAAATAGTACATTGGTATCGATGATAGAACTTGCTATGCTAAAGGTGTCTGTAGTTCCGATGTTAACCAAACTAATATCCAGACAAGAAAATGCTTTAGGTAAAGCTGATCCTCTGCGACTTGTAAAGGATGATCAGATAAGAACGGCAAAAAAAAAATCTAAATAAAGCAACAACGGTGTGAGAAACGAGAATAAAATTGATTCTGGGTTCATTTTGAAGCTACGTCTATGCCATTATGTATGGAATAGCATATGAAACGGTCGGTCCAATTTTTGATGACTCAGTCCAATATGTGCGGCATTATACGCTCGCCATGGGATCACCCAGTGCAACGCCGTCTTTTTGGAACCAAAGCTCGGTTATATCGATGTTGTCGAGCTCTGACCACAGAAAGTCGGTGGTCATAGCTCTATACCTGAGATCATTGACGCTAACGGTGGCTCCTTCCTTATTTCAAAAGAAATTAGATCCGATGATGCCGTCACGCCATAAACCGCACCAAACTGTCAATCTTTGTGGATGCATTTAGGCTTGCCTGAACACTTGTGAATTGTGTTTGCTCCAATAATGGTGATATTGCTTGTTGACATAGCCGCTGAGCTAAAAATGGGCCTCGTCCGAGAAAATGATTTTCTGGCTAAAACCAGGATCTCCGGCCGACATTTCCTGTGCCCAAATAGCGAACTCACGGCGTTGTCTATGGTCGTCCGGCTTCAATTCTTATATAAGCTCAATCTCATACGAATGTATAAGACGGCAAGATAAGACGGGTTAACTCACTGGCGATGACCAATTCAGCTGATCGACGCCGAATCAAAATTTCTGGGTCTTTTCCGATACTGGCCGCTCCGGCGGCTATGTTTTCTTTATCTCGCACCAATCTCTGTTTGGTTGGTGGCTCAAGATCCAAAAGAGTGTACTCACGCTCAAACTTTTACACGGTGCGACGAATTGCCTGCATACTGAAGCCATGATGACGCCCGACCTCACGGCGAATTTTGAATTCACAAACCGTTTGTTCTAGAATGTGTTGAACCACTACCCGATAACCGAGATTTGGTTGAAGGATATTCACCACAAGTTTTTTGATACATTCTTGGACGAATTCCTATATTCTGCACATCTGCTACTGGTTATAAGTTCAGATTCGACGTTTTGACATTACAAAGTAAGGGCCATGGTGGCACTATGCTCCTGCAAAACCCAGTGGGCTCCTTACTGGACCCATTACTCAGCATAGTGCGCTACTTACGAACATATGTTGCCAGCAAGACCGACTCTTTATACGAAGTGGTTTTGTGAGTAAAATTCAATGAAATGCAAAGGAAATACGAAGACCTTGTGGCAACTGCCTTACCTAACAAGAAAACTACCACACCAACATTAATCCGAAACTCACGTTGCTACAAATTGCACTTCAAAAACCTAGACCATCTCTCTAATTCCTCTTTGGCCAAATTTACCAAGTAACGCACTCCACTCAATCCCTTCAGTCGCACTCACAAATCCACAATACAAAGCATAAAACCATCAATCTCATTACGATTTGATTGACGTTCCTCCCGATCTTGTCAAATTTGAAGAGGCACACAGAATCGAAACGCACACCAAATCAGCTCGCCTTTGTTGATGCTCAGACCTGCCTGTCAAAACATCAATTGTGGAGCGCGCATTCTGCTGTATTGCAGCTGCTTCGTATCCGTCGCATGCACAACTCTTTGAACAGCACATACCAAATGAATTCGAATTCGATCTTGTCAGCTCTGGAGTGGGTACTTATCATTTGATGATCTGATCTGTTGTTGATCTTATCATTTCCATCCTCTACGGATCACAAGCGGAACCCTTCTGCGTTATAGCGTTATATGGGCGCAAAGCGCAATGTCAACAACAGCCAAGTCGCAGAAGCATGAGCCTTTATGTCCATACCATATGCTCAGGTAGGGTACAAGGATCACACAGTTCCAAACAGATCTACTAACAGCGATACTGTCGAGAACAATGTCCGAACAATTTGAGATTGATTGAGATTTCAATGGGCAGTTGAAGTGGTATCTGTCAGTTGTGTGTCATGAATGAACAGCCTCGAATTCAAATGGGAGTGCGTTTCGTTTGTTGGATTTTTAACGTTAAACTCTTGGCGGGATTTGAAGGAGATCAGGAGATCTTGCAAATCGTTTGCAAAAAAAAAAAGGGAGAATTTTTTTCAGCTGGGATTTATGAGGTGCACAGGGCGCCTGTCTTTTGCAAAAAGAGTTAAAAATGCGATGAGATAATCGGTTTGATCTCTAAAATGACGGAAGATAGATTGACGGTGAGGAGCAGATGGTTAGGGATTACTTTTGACTGTTAGTTTAATAGGACGGAATATCAAATAGGATGTAGATGATATTTGATTGTAATGCACGTCATATTATAGAAATGCCATTCGCATTGAACATTTGGTTTTTTATCTTTGATTCAGTTCTCGTTTTCAAATTTTTAATCAAAATGTCCGCAATAATTGGTGGATATATCATAAGACCAACCTCTGTAAATATCCATCATTTAATAGATGTCAAGACCTAAGGCGCTGATTCAAAGGACTTCAGGCTAATTTATCTATTATCTTTTCCTAGCTTTGGTTTTGTTGTAAACCAAAATCATTTCCGGTTTCTGCATTAGAAATCGTAGCATCATTGTGGATCATACTGAGAAGAATCACCGCTTTGTTTTTCCTCGGAACATACGAACATAGTTTTTTCCATGACAAAAGACTGTCTGCCAACGGTAAGGTCGTGAAAAATCTGTCCGTCCTTATGTTCCGGCCAGATCCTGTTTAACCGGCTTCCAGTTCCTTCACAACTCGTTCTCCTTGATTGACTTCTCGAGTATTACCATGTTTACCTGTATAGAAAATCCCTTTGAGTGATTAAGCATTACTTGCGTCGCACAACCAAATTTTATTTTTTTATTTTTATAATGGACATGTACATTTTTTTAAAATGTTTGCAAGTTATAACGACCAGGAAATACGGAGATCAGCAGGGCATTCCATAAGTGAGTTGTACGGCTTAGGAACGAATCACGATATTTTATGTAGTTGTGGTGAGCGTTGGTGAACACACCCGAGTTGTGGTGAAATTAATGAACTCACCCATCTCGTGTTGTATGCTGCCATTCGAGAATGACAGTTCAAGCTGGCTAAATTCGAATTGCTCGGCCAGTAAAAATTCTCGAGAGAACGTGTTAACATATCAGGTGTGGGGTAAGCAGCCATCAGAAATCTTATTCTTTAGCAATTCCGTAAAACTTCCGAAAAACTTAATAAAACTCCCGATAATCATAGACGAGCCAACCGAAAGTTCTCGAAATAGTACGGAACATCAATTAATTGCCGCATTGCAAGCCTCTGCCATCGAATTCCCAGGTACCGTCACATTGCCGCAGTTAAGATCACTCTACAACGATGAAATTTGCCGCATTAATGAGCAACCACTGAAGCAGCCATCGATTAACGTGTCAACTGGCGAAACAACACAAGCCACAAATTCAGGACTGTCCCAATCCGTACATTCTGCTGCCATCCTCCACGTTTCCGCGGGCACATCCAACACTGATCAAATTCCATCTATTCCCGATGATGATATTGAGATGGAACGGTTGCTATCTAGGCTCCAAAAACGGAAGCAAATACTCCAACTGCGTCTTGAACTAAAACTGCTCGAAGAAAATGACACTTCTAGCCGTATGCGCCACATGGACTTCTCCGACATCTCCAATGCTGTGCCACCATTTAGCGGCGACAACGCTTATGAAATTCGGAAGTTGATATGTGATTTCGAGGGCGTTACCGATTCTTTGAATTGCGACGAGCGATTCAAGTACCTTAGTGGACGTCGCCTCTTAGAAGATACTGCCAAATTGTTCTTACGCACCATTCATACGGAGAGCTGGGCCGACTTGAAAGCCCATCTAATCTCTGAATTCGACCGCAAATTAAGCAGAAGAGAAGTTTACCAACTTTTGTCGAAGAGGATATGACGAAAGGATGAGACACTGTTACACTGTTATCAGTATGCAAGAGTTAGCTAGCCGAGCCGACGTTGAGGAGATCGACCTATTAGACTACATATATAATTGAGGGCCTGTGTGATAGTCAAACAAATGTTGCAATGCTGAATGCGCTACTAGCCTAGTTCAACTTAAGGCGCTGCTGCTGAAATACGAAAAAACCCGTCGACGCACTATTCCTGCTTCATCAGACACCGTTAATACAAATCTCAAAGGAAGAAGAAACTCCATTGCCACCATCGAACAACCATCCATCAGGTGCTTCAACTGCTCGGAAATAGGACATTTGTCAGTGAACTGTCAAAAACTAAAACGAGCTCCTGGTTCCTGCTTTACATGTGGAAGTAAGGACCACAAATATTCGAGGGTGTCCATTGTCTGAGTGATATTAGTGTTCACCACTTTCGGCGGATAAATGAATTTTTGACGACATCGAGCATGTGGTCATTCCAACGTAAGTAGTCACTGATACACTGAGAATGGAAAGTTTTTCGGTTGCCTGGGTATTAACGACAGCAAACAGCATTGTGTTTTGGAAGCATTAAATTCCAAACTGTTTACAGTCCCCCAATTGGTTATGCCATTAATATCGTTCTACAGCCGAAGAGCAAGGACGAATTTGAAAAGCCGAAAGTACTGTTGTCAGCACAGGAATTTATTGAATTAGAAGTTGCAGACAAGAGATCATTAATGAAAATTAAAAAGAGTGTCGGAGACAGAACGGAGCCCTGGGGCACACCAGCATTTATTTTGTGAATATCAGACTTGAAACCGTCCAAGACAACTTGAATTGAACCTTTCGAAATGTAATTTCTAATCCATTGAAGAAGAGAGACATTGATCCCAAAAGCACGCATTTTCGACAAAAGAGCCTGATGCCAAACTCTGTCAAATGGCGTAGAAATATCAAGTGCAACTATCTTGCATTCGCCAGATTGGTGTAGGCTTTCGTTCCGCTTTTCTGTAAGACATGCCATCAAATCACCAGTGGACCTGTTGCAATGAAAACCGTACTGTCGGTCATTGAGAAATTTTCGTGTTTCGAGATGTTTCTTGAGCTGACGGTTTATCAGCGTTTCCATGACCTTGGAGAGAAGGAACGTAAAGGCAATGGGTCTGTAGGAGAAGAAAGAAAAGATTCAACTTTTTTAGCGACGGGCTGGACAAATGCTCTTGTCCATCTGCGAGGAAAGAGTCCTAAAGAGAAGGATTGATGAAAAAGGTTACGCAGTGGTTTTGCCATCGGGGAAGAACACCTCTTTAAAAGGAGAGGAGATATACCATCTGGACCAGCGGATTTGTGTATTTTGAGATGTTTAAGTGCTCTTGCTACTACACGAGTGCGAAAGTGGATTCGTTTAATTGAAGATTCGGCGCACTCAAGTGTAGACGGCGACAAATCACAATCTGGGAGTATTGAGCTAGACGCAAAGTGTACAGCAAGCAGATTGGCTTTGTCCAAAAAGCTGACAGCTGGAATATCATTGTAAATGAGCGTTGGGATGGAGGATGAGGTAGAATTTCTAATGTTTTTGACGAACGACACAGAATGTGTACTGACTTTGGGACAGGCATCTTTCCTCTAATTGTGTGGTGGGTGTACGAGAAAAAAGCTGATATGACACAATGGTCCGATGAGTTTAGAGGGGAGAGCACGGAGAACTTATTTGTGTGAGAAGTTAAAAACAAGTTCTGGGTGTTGACGATATGACTATCAACGTCTGTCTGTCCAGAATGTCGAAGCCACACAGAGTTGTGTATATTAAAGTCGCCCGTAATAACGATTTCAGTATGAGGATACAACTCTTTGAATGGAGTCAGGCAGCACATCAAACTCGTTAAAGGTCGAATTACTGACCAGTTTGAGGCTTCTGTAGATAAAGCAGTACTGGATAATTTGCTTACGGAGATAGAATTTTAACCACATGAAATCGAATTCCGGTTTGAAATTTTGATAAGACTGTGGTGGAATTTGATAAGCTACATCACTACGCACATAAATGGCAAGAATAATTCGTAGCCAGGTAGATTCAGATCAGAGTGATCTGAGAGATGCGGGTGGGGATCTACTTGTGTTTCACTAAGTGCCAAAAGAGCTGGTCAGAAAAGTTATTCCTTTTTAGCCCGCGTATATTGGCTATATCTACCCTGAATTCTCTAGTCATAATCACATACTTTTAGACCGTATTTAGCAGGCTTCGATGGCATGCACTGGGTAAACTTCGTTCTTCCTCGAAAAGGAAAGAGCTGTTCGTCGATAGTCAAGTACTCCATTGGCCTGTACACCCCCGCTAGGTTTACATTCAGCATGTTCCAAATATCAGAAACCGGTACAGCTTTATTATTTTCTGCTCGTTCCTTGCGTGAAAGTGTAATCGTCAAAACGTGTTAAACGTAAAAGCGACTGAAATCGCCTTCGTCCCATCGATATAGCGGATATGAGCTTTTCTTCCAAATTTCATCTATGCGGTCTGTGTTTGAGTTACTTGCACAAGCACCTATCAAGATTCCAAAGAAAGAGTACACTTCAGTTACCGTAACTTTCTTCCATACACGCGGCTGGTCCTGTGGATCCTTGCTATTGTAATCTTGATACCCGGCTTACGCTTTTTTATTTGCGCACCGAGCAATAATGTCAACTAATTCCAACGTCATGAAATTTTGAAATGTGCCAGAGATCGATAACATTTCCGTACTTTTATGCAGTCCAGCTCTCTACCTAACAATATTTCTAGCCGGAGTTAGCTGGTTTTGGGGCGGATTTTTATTCCACACCGTTTTGTCTTTTGCCACAAAAGTTGTAAAGTGTGTTTTTTTTAAAGTTATACATATTTGATATGAAATAAAATACTTGAAGCTAATGTTAATGTCTACGATATAAGCTTTATTTAATATCTAATTTTATGCCATTACTGACTGAGCATCATGTTGGGCATATGAGTGCCACGACTAGCTCGAATAAAGCAAAATCGTGAAGCACAATTTTCGACATATTTGTCGAGCAACTGGGGCCGTATATCATCAATAACACGGCGAATGTTGACTTCCAAATCGTTCAACGTCTCTGATTTATCGGCATAGACTAGTGACTCCACATAACCCCGAGGAAGTAATCTAAAGGTGTGAGATTACAGGATCGTTGAGGCCAGTTTACAGGTCCATTACGCGAAATTTATGGTATCGCGTGCCGTGTGGCATGATGCGCCATCTTGATGAAACTAAAGCTCTGTCCGGGCAATGAAGTCATAAATCATGTTTCTATAGCGCTCTCCATTGACGGTAACATTCTGGCCGGCATTATCCTTAAAAAAATATGGGCCGATGATGCCACCAGCCCATAAAGCACACCAAACAGTGAGTTTTAATGACTGTAAGGGTGTCTCGACAAAGACTCTGGATTTTCTCCACTCCAAATTTAGCAATTTTGCTTGTTTACATATCCATTTAACCAAAAATGGGCCTCATCGGAGAACAAAATTTTGCATGGAAAATGAGGATCATTCACTGAACTAACGACGAGTATAATGGTCATGTGGTTTCAACTCTTGCACAAGCTGGATCTTATAAGCTTTTAAGCCAAGATCTTTCCGTAAAATCTTCCACAAAGTGGATGGGCATAGCTCTAATTGCTGTGCATGATGGCGAATCGACTCATTCGGATTCTCTTCAACACTGCGCTCCTCAACGGCAATAACTTCTTCTGTTCGCACGGTTTATCGTCTTTAGGGATGCGTACGAATATTATCCACTATAGTGTACGTGGTGCGAAAACGATTCATCGTGTTCCGAATAACTTGCTTAGATGGACGATTATGTCGACCATAAAATTTAAACATTTAAACTTATAGGTAGGCAGGTAAGAGTGGCTGTTGTAAACACTTACCCACTTGCCATGTGGATCTATGATCCTCTTACTAATTTAAACTTATAAGATAGACAAAAAAATTCTTCAAAATTAATTTAAACTATCTTGCAATAACTGACTGGCCTCTTGCGGTAAGTTAAAGTTTTTATTTCCTGAACCCTTTGCAAAGACCCAACAACCTTTAGCATCTTGGATGGTGTTTAGTTTCGTTTCCAAATTTTTATAATACGATCTGCGTTTGGTGGTGGCATAGCAAAAGGAATAAACATTTTCATAGGCATGTGTGAAGCAAAGGAAACTCTTCTAAGTAGGATTTGATAAATGAGACCTAGCTAATTACTGGTAGTCCAATACATTTTTTAAGACCTTACTTTGAACTTTTGTAGATATTTCTTCAAACCCCATTATGGAGTTCATGTCGAAGAAATTAAGTTGATTCGAGTGCTTACAGAAAAAGACAAATTCGTAGTTGGAACAAGTCGTCCACCCTATTTATATTCCAAGCATATTTTAAACAAGCACATCCCAGCAGATAAGCAGGCATATAAATACGGACACTTGTTCCATGGAACAAAAAAAAAAATCTCGCTTGCCTTACTTCTGGTTTATACTGTATGCAGATGAGCTGGAGCCCACATCGAGTAGATCATCAGGTAGCAAGGCGCATAATAAATCTGAATCGATGAATATTTCATGCGAATGATTTGGCAGATAATTTCACATCCGTTCCATCCCCTTGTTACCAGCATTTGAATAGACACAACGATCCACAAAGGAGTCTCGCCTCTTTCAAACAAAAAATAAGTAAAAGGACTAAACCGAGGGAAAAAAAGGAAACGGAGACATCAGCTTCAAAGCAACAGGGTGGAATTTGACAAAAAAAAAAAAAAAAAAATCAAAACAACTGTATGCAACCTGTGCATAGGTGGCAGCATACACGAGCAACTAGCCAAACTGGGACTTTGCAGATACGACAACACACGCCTTGATGATATTCATAATGATGACTGGGATTGCGCTAACCTTCCATCAAGCGAAAGTCTATAGGGGAGCAATTGAAGTGATGATAAAGAGAATATGCAGAGATATGATTTTGTTTGATGCAACAGTTTAAGTCCTTCCAGCCCATTTCCACTTGAATGAATGAAAACCATATGACTGGCTTCCATTCAGCCACTGATTTTGAATGGAATTTGGAAAATTTTATATCCACCTCATGGGTTGTTCCTTTGATTTTATCCTGGAATTTTGTATCAATTAGCCATTTGAGTTTTGTGCCGATTGTTTTTGACACCTGAAAGGTGAAATAAATCCAAGTTTGTGGTGCTCCTTCGATAGACAACAGTCGATGTTTTGTTAAATTTGAATTTCCACATACATATTTGTGATTGAGAATAGGGATGCACTTCAAAAGAAATCATCAATGTACGAGTAGATGGTCGGCATATCCTAATAAAGGGATTTCCGATTGAATTCCGGGATGGAAGTAGTTGTTTAATATTCCTGTCATTCGCAGATGGACGAAAGGATAACGCATTGACTTTGTCCAGGGTTCTTTTTGGATAAAGGTTTTTGGCATTCCTTCTGCAAATCGATCTAAGGACATCAATTTACTATAAAATATACAGATGGAGTCTTGATTCTAGGACTTGGTTTTTGTTACAGCTGAGCTATTTACTACTCACATTGTCGATATTTTGAAGATGAAGTAAACTTCGGAGTATTGGAGCAGTGGCAAATACTGGCTTCTGATATTTGCCTTTAAGATTCGCAAACTCATTTCAAGGGTAATGTCAAAGAAGTAACATGACATTGAAGGATACGGTTGGCGACTGTCAGAGAAGCGTCAAAAATTCAAAACCGAAAATGTGGCTCTAATTGACGATTGATGGTCCTAAGAACGCCCTTTTAAAGACATGCTCTATTATTCACAAATAATGATTCCTCTGGAGTTGCCTTACTACGTACTAACTGCATACTGTCACCCACCCAAATTTCACAGATAAGCTAGTGGACGTTCCTTACAGAACAACTCCCACTGCTCGAAATAGCTATGAATATTGAGTTCGTAGCCTTGATCTACGCGTCGATCTATTGAAGGCAGCGGGAGATAACTTGGTAGAGAGCGTGCACCAACTTATTTCTAAGAGTTACGAGAGCTCCTCGTAACTGCGCCAATTACTGGTGTATCCTTGTCCTTAAAATCGTCTGTAAGATCTAATCTGACGTTTTTTGTGAACTCCGGAAGCCATTTATCAACGATCTGAATGCTATTTTAGCCCCGGTAAGTGCACAAACGACCAAATATTTACATTACGGCATATTAATTTGGGGAAAAAACACAACACCTCTTTATTGATTTTAAGGCCGCATATGACAACATCTGTATATACGCCGTTTACAGCGCCATGCCTAGCTTTTGGCCTTTGTGCAGGTTGGAAACAATCTCTCCGAGACTTTTGAGGTCAAAAAAGGGTTTAGGCAAGGCAATGCGATGCGCTGTCATGTAAATTGTTCGACATTATATTTGAGAAAATTATGCAAAACTTGCGAGTCAACACCAGAGGCATATGTTTTCCGTAGATCTGTACAACTATTTGCATACGATGATGACATTCGCAAGTATTAGAATAGAAGCGGCGAAAATTGGTTTAGGTCCGAATGATGGTAAAACTAAGTATATGCTGTCAACAGAAAGGACACACAATTTCAACTTCAACTTTGAGACTACCTCGGCTTCTCTACCAACTCCGACAATGACATCAAAGCGAAAATCATGCGAAGTGTCATTCTTGCTAATCACTGCTTCTTTAGGCTTAGAAGGCAATGAAGTACTCGTATTAAAGCCCTCTCTCGAGCTACCGAAAAAAACTTTGAGCAGCACCCTGATTATTGCAGTCCTTTTTTATGGCGCAGAATCTTCGATATGGACGAAACCGGATGAAAATGGTCTCGGGCGTTTCGAGGGAAAAGTTCTTCGGGTGAATCTTGATCTCGTTTACATCAATTTTTAATGGAGAGGACGTTTCAATAGCGAATTATGTCGGCTGTACAGCGATTGCTCGTCAGAAAAGCTCGGATAGCTCGGATAGCTGATAGCACGGATAGCTCAGATAGCTCGGCTTAGATGGTTAGGTCTCATGCCTTCAGTAAAGGACGACTTCATATTAGGTGGCGCACACAAGTGGAAGGGGACGTAAGCCTTGTCCGCCCCAGACTGTAGCCCCATCTATGCAAGGCTACTGTTGGAACACCTCCTGCTGCTCGCAGCTATTGGGCCCCCGCGCAATTATCATGGCTTCGCCCATTAATGACGTTGTCTAATAAAAAGCGGGGCCAGAGCATATTACTGGTCTTATCGTAAACATCTTCAGATAACAGCCTCTGAATGGTTGCTACGATTTGACCAGTTACAAGTTGCCGGTCATAGGTCTTGTTGGCGGCTGGACCACCGGTAGTCCATACCAGGACTTAAATCACGGTACCATGGGAGTCAGCGGCCCCCCGGATTTCGGTCCGGGCCTGACTTGTCAGAGGTAGGCCCCCTTGTAGGAGCGTCATGGTGGCTGTGGTTTAAACCCAAATCACGGGAACGGGTCTAACCCATTGTAGAGTTGCAAAAAAGTACTGGGTGCTGTGACCCTAAGAACAGCAAGAGGTTTTAGGTCGGCCTCGACACATACCAAGGGTGGAACTTGTGCCTCCAACACAGTTCCGAATTGGTATCAAAGGATTGACGGAGAGCGATGGTAAGGCGTATCCTCTTGCTCCCTATGGATGTATGGGCATCTCGTAGACATAAGGTCTTATGACAGGTGGTTTACGCTAAAAATCCAGGTACGTTCTGCTCGCAGCTATTTTCCCTCTCAACGAAGCTATTTGACCAAAAATATACCTCGTCCCTGATAATGATTTTTCGGTGAAAATCTTCTCCCATTTTCAATAGAGGTCAATTAGCGAAAGTTCGACGTGCGCGATGGTCATTTGGCGTATACTCTTGGATCAATACGATCTCACAGGGACGTATAGCCAAGTCTTTCCGTAAAATACGCCACAGGGACGTTCGAGATTCCCAGCTCTTGAGAATGGCACGGAATCGATTGAATACGGTCTTGACTTACCGACTCGCATACCCTAGCAATGTCGTTTTCACTTCCGACGTTTCCCTGTCTTACTACTCGTATCACAGGAACTTTATGGGGTGAAAAATCGATTCGAGTTTTTTGACTAAGCGTTCAATATTTCGCTTAGCCAGATGATTGTACCGCCCGCAAAAAATGAGTTAACGCACGACTACGGGCTTTGGTGAAAGAAATAGAATGATTTGTGAAATCTGTTGATGTGTACGAGTATACCTTTCCATGATCATGATAGACAATCTGAAATATAGATATGACATCTGTCGGAAGACGGTAAGCGTGAGCTTAGAGAATTTGGCCATTGATCGCTTATGTATCTGATCAAACTTACGTTATGTAATAACCCCCACACCATCAACTCATGTTTGGTAATGCACTTCCTTATTTTGTAGCTGTCAGCATGGATATCACTCAGTTGCAAATGCTGATCTGTTTGGTGAAATCATTGCTGTTCCTAGAGATTCCTCTATGCAAATATCATTCCAATGCATATTCCGCTTTAATAAAAGATTGTACTCCATATTGGACACCAGTTACAAATCCGTCGACGTGTACTTACCAGACTCTGGCACACCCTAACCAAAAACCATCAGACCTCTTTCTTTCTCCTCCAGCATGCCTCATCATTAATTTTACTCCAAAACCATTGACAGACCATAGCAAAATTAATGTCAGCATTAGGGAAAAAATTCATTCCATTAGACCAGCAGCTCCCGATAATCAACTACGAGTACGTATCTCTCCGTCTTGAATTGAGTTTTTCGAAAGTTTCTCTGGGGAATCGGAATCGGATATCTTCCAAAGCAGGCAGCAGCCACCTGCTCTCCCACAGTCAGTTACCAGTATCTATCCGCTGCGCCGCCTGCAACTGCTGTGCACACCAATCACCGCATGAGTTATGATCGCGACACTAGCATAAATCATTAGACCAAACCACACCGCGGTATTCCACCTAATAGCGCAACTGGCACGTTCAGTCAAAAACTTGGTAAGCCTCCTCAAATTGCTTTGCGATAAGCTTGACATAATATGGAAAGTGAAGTCGACATGGAGCTCAATCGAGTGGCAGGCAGCCAAGGAGTACAGCTCCAACAAGTCGATTGGAACAATGGAAACTCTGGTGGTGTCGGCCAAATTGAAAGTCCGTGTTTCGTGAGGAGAATTTGATTGTCGTCCAGTGCGCCAGCAGTATCTACAGGTGTCCGGACGGTATTGTAAGTCGACTATGATAGCGCAACTGCAAACCGTGTCCCAATCGTGATCAAATCAAGTTGGTGAACTTCCCTCTTCTATCTATGTAGTGTAGCAGATGTGGAGTAGGAGGCATTTGTGGGCTAAGTGGATTTGCAGCGCTTCCAAATCATTTGTTACCTATTGCCCTTGGATGATTGGCAGGTAAATTGCATTCAGTCCAAGAGGTGGAAGGTGGAAAGTGTCTGGGTTAGGACTAACGAAACGTTTGTCTTTGAGCAAATGACCTTTTGGGTTAAAATCAACTAGTTGCCACACTATTTGGAGCTACATATATTAGCCTACATTGGATTTGTGGGAAACAATGCTCCTCGACGAGTTAGGCCAAATTTTCAGTCGACTTGATAGCCGACTTGCCATATAATTTTTCAGAACCAAGTAGTTGCGCTAAGGTGGCGAGTTAGTATACGTTGTTCACTCGGAAGTTCAAGTGTCGTCACTGTCTCTATGCAAATGATCCCAAGTTTTGCTTTTATTTGTTTTGGTCCCAAATATTAAACAATTGAGAGGCTAGACTGCTCAGCTAGAATGTCGAAAAGTTGAAAACCGTGGGAGCGTTTATTACGATGATTGCCATCTCTGTTTTGTGTGTACGTGAGCTAGAATGTGATATGTTCAGCGATATTTTCTTTGGAGCCACGACCCCATGTATTCGGGATAAGATACTTTGCTTCTTTATTATGCAAAGAGACTTAATGCCATTGGTGTGCTGAACTGGAGAGAATTTCCTATGTCTCCTTAAGCAGTAGTGCAGCGGAAGTGCTTGGTATCCGCTTGGTTTGGCTTGACTTGATTGCACCACTAAGCCTCTATCAAAAATTCAAAATCAATTTTACAATAACTTAGGCCCAACGTGGCCTAGAAAGCCTTCCTTAGTCCTTTTAAGTGCTTTAGAATCTCACCTTCCAAATCTAGTTCATTTCCTTTGCTGACTACCGCTGCAACATTAAAAAAAATTCTCACGCCATTGCCATTGGTCGATTTCAACTAATGCAGCACAATTAGACCAGAAGCGTTACTATACTTCTGCCCTATAATCCTCTCTGTAGCTCATTCAAACATGCATCCTGCACCGGAAAGTCTACAACATCGCGACATCTGTTGCTGCTACTCGATGCCTCCTCATACATACCCGTACACACACTAAATGGGTTCACTGTCATCACAGTGCCACATGAGGGCAAACGCATGACCTGGCAAACGTCTTTCATAGTTAATGTCTCGTTTAAGACTTAATTTGGTTGTTGTGGTCCTTCGGCGATGTATTCTAGTGTGTAAAGATGCCTGGCGTGGAAAAATGGTCTCAAAATCCCTTTTCGTTACTGTAAACGACAACCTCGCCATCATCACTATCACCATCAGTTGCACCAGCGCCACTATCACCATCACTATCGCCGTCACCGTCACCATTACCAACTAGTCCTCTAGTGCTTGGTGATGATGCATTTTGCGGTCTGTCAGTTAGAATGCAATTTGATGGGCGTCCTAAAAATGGTCCAGCTCCACACAGCATCAAAGTCAGGCTAGTGGCATCGCGTCATGTCATTTAGTCGCCGAGGTTTGGGCATCAAAATGCAAAGAGACTATGCGTACTTTTTCGACCATATCACTTCACATGCAACATGCAGCATAGCCTGCTTTAGCTATTGTCCCTATTGTTGTTGTAAATGTTGATGCCACGCAACAAAACCGCTCTCAACTGACATATCCGACTACGAGTACATCCGACGATTTATGCACTGCGAACGGATGCTCAAAATGTATCTCGAGGTGATGCGGATGAATTTTGACACTCTTGTGGCCGAATGCCGTTGGTTTTGAATACGTAATTTTGCTTCGAGGTAACAGATGCCTACTACTCGTACACCCGACTCGACTATGTTTGACCATGACTACGATGGCAATGATGATTATGATGGGCCACTTTGATACATGGACCTGATGGGTTTGGGTTTTTTTTTTTTTGTTTTTGCTGCATGCACATGATAAAAGTGGAATTTGAGATGCGATACTGAAATGCAGGGGAGGAGAAGCTAAACGCCGAGGACTTTGTGTGCAATTTCTCTTATTCCATCGTTCATTTGTCATAAATCACTCAGGAATTGTGGTGGACCACCGTGGTTAGTGGCCAGCAAACAATGCTCAATGATTGGTGGTGTACAGCTGGTTAAGTGGCAGACAAATCATCTGCTGTCATCGCATTGACGTTTTGTGAAATTTCACATCTTTTGTTAGGTTCGGTCTCATTGCTGATGACGAAGGGATTCAAATGAACGTGGTCAATTGTTTCTCAATGGTTTCATCACGATTTCATTGTGTCATGGTGCTTTATGAGAATGAGATTAAGAATGGGTTGCTTGCACAGTGAGACGTTGGTTGGCCACGGGAATGAATGTAGAAATAGGCTGACGTAAACTGAGATCTGGTATTCGTCCATCTGGCCGGGAGAATCTTCAAAGATCATATTATGATAGTCCTTGTGGTTTTTGTATTTGTCTCATATACAAAAGCCCTATCGTGACTCAATCAAGGTATGTCTAATAGAAACTGCCAACTTCTATGGAGCACCTATTTACAAATTATGATTTTTTTGCCAACGGTGTACGATTTTTCACAGGTCTCCGCTTCCGGCATGGCTTTTGTTACAAGATTTCCTCTACTACGCTACTTTTAAAATTAAGTCTGGAACTTCCTTGTAGCCAGAAAACCGAGGGCTAGGAATGGAAGACCCTCTTAACCGGAGCATCCATGTCGTATAGTTTGAAAAGACTGAGGCAATATGTGAACTACGTCATGTTCGTCTTGATACAGCTCCTAGGTGCCATATTTTCTTTTATTCGATCTTGTGTAAATATTTAGTTAAGCGTTTTTGTTCAAAAACATTATTTTTGTGCAGCAGTCGTTGCTTATTAAAATCATCCAAATGTTAGCAATTATTAAGGCCAGCAGATTGCTCATTTCGTAATGTAAGAACAGCTAAACTTACGCTCTTTAGTATGCAGCGATTGGTGAGTCTTTTCTCTAACAACAATCCTGCCGGACCTAACAATGTACCTGGAGAGCTTTTCAAAGTTGTAAGTGGGAACTGATCCGTAGCCTACATGGAGGGAATGTCGACAAATCCACGCACATGTAATCAGTGGAATCTTAGTATTGCTTAACAGTTAGAAAGGAGACTCTCCAAACTGCTAAAGAGCCCAGCCAGCCTTCTGTCCGCAGTATTATGTTAAAGCCTAAAATTCTTTTGGTGACCAGCTGATTGGTCTTCTTCACGGTGTGAAACTTGTTCATAGCACAATAAATAGAGACAAGCCATACCGTGCTACAAATGTACGTCATTCGCTCTACATATCCTAGCCATATTATCTGACCAACGCGCACATTTTTAACCAGGTCGTTATCGCTGTACAGCTCGTAGACTCCGCTGTTATACGAGTATCTACTACATGATTTTGGATAAGGTGTCATTATCAGTTTAGTTAGACGAAAGTTGTTACTGTCTATTTTGTCTGTGGTGAAATTATGGCGGATTCGTCCATATTGTGATTCCCTTCTTGATGACATCATATACAAATTCTCCAATTCACGGAGAAACTCACTTTGCTGCTTCTGTTTCAATACTTGCAACCGGACCAGTGACAGCTAGTCGTATACTTCCAATGATGTCAATGGAGATGATGAAAACTACATACTTCTATAGGTGGTACAAAAAAGGAAGAGGCACTTATTTGGATGAAGATTTGCTATTAGAGGGAGACTCAGGCAAAATGTCTTAAGGTATCGGAATGTCTTAAGGAAGGCATCATTAAAGCACGCATCGTATCCAAATTTGAAAATATAAGCCACACTTGCAGGCATGCCGCTTTAGAAGATAAGATCAAAGACGAATTCTATGACCTCTTGGACCGAACATATGCCGAGTGCCCCAGCTAAATCCTAGCACCGGCTAGGAAATTTAAATGCAAGTCTGTATGAGGAAGTCATTTTAAAACGGATCATCGGAAACAAGGCCTGTATTACACCACGTCCAAAAGTGTATTCAGGTTCTTAAAACATCTAACGTGTCATTACCTTTAAGTAGTCAGCAAACGGTTCCCATATCTCAACATCCATAAAGCGGCTTGGCTATACCCTGATCAATAAACCGCCAACCAGATTGATCATATTGCGATCGACATCAGACACCCCTCTAGCACTCTGGATGGCCGAATTTTCCGAGGAGCAAACATCGACTCAGATCATTACTTTGTTGCGGGCAGGGTACGAATGCGGATATCACAGGTACAAAGGACACAAGTAAGTCGACTAAAGTGCCACGTTAGACAGCTGCAATCGCAAGAGACCGCCAGAATCTTTGCTCATCGTGATTCCCTCAACTAGTCTCAAAATTCTAACCAACATACACCAACAATAAAACACCAATGGGAAGGTTGTCAATGAGCCATCAGAGAAGATGCTTCTGATGTGATAATTTCAAAGTGCCCCCACAGAGAAGCCTGACGGTTGACGACGAATATATGTACTCGTAGGTTCTTGCAGCCAAACTGTAAGCATATAAAGCTGTGCCTCATCGAAGGATGAACCCTGCCCGCGAGCTCTACGAGCAGAACAGAAGGGAAGTACACTGGGTTCTGGGAAGAAAAGAAAGCGCGTGGTCGAGGAAATAGATAGATGTAACTGCAGAAATGACTTTTGAAAGTTTTATCAGAGAATAAAATGAACATGCCTTTAAGCATGGACGTGTAGTAGTTTCGTAGTTGATGGTGAGAATATCTGCATACAGCGCCCAACAGAAAGGAGACTCTTTTGGCTGCAGGAACTATAGAGGAATAAATCTCCTAGACATCGCCTACAAAACCTTTTGTGCCGTATTGTGTGAGCGTCTGAAATTATTCATAAACAATCTGGTTGGTCAATTTCCGTGCGATTACAGGCCAGGTAAGTCCACCATCGATCAACTAACTATTCACACTACGGCAGCTATTTACCCGAGAATTTCAGAGCAAGACTGACAATTATTTGTCGACTTCAAACATGGATATGGCAGCGTCCGTCCATAAGGATGAACTATATAATGCTATGTCGAGTTTTGACATCCCGGTCAAGCAAGTCACTTTGTTCAGGATGACAATGGAGAATTCTTACTGCTCTATCAAGGTTGGTAATGACTTAACCGAGAGCTTCAATGCCAACAACGGTTCAAACCAAGGGGACGCTTCTGCCTTGTGCCTTTTTTAAATTGTCCTAAGAAAAATTTTGCAAAACTCACAAGCCAACAAAATAAGCCCGTCAAAACGCCACCATTGGAAGTTATAACATCGCGGTAGTTAAGGACTTCTTCTACCTTGGCACCGCAGATCCAAGCGACAACGACATCACCTCAGAAATTAGCCGCTGAAATACTCTAGTCAATCGCTTAAGACGCAATTGAGAAACTGACTGGCTCTATATAAGCCCTTAATCATCCCGATTTAGCTTTAATGCGAATAGCATTGGTCTTTGTCGGAAGCGGGTGAAGAAACACTTGGCTATGTCAAGAAAAAGATACTGCCTGTGTGCTCCCCTCTGTATTGAGAAGGAATGAATGTAGAGATTCAACCACGAAAAAACGTCATCTACGGACCTAACATCTAAGCTAGCTAGAACATGTTGAGTAAACGGACACCACAGCTCCAGTTCAAAGAGTCTTCGATTCTAACTCCAACGAACGGCGCAGTAGGAAACGACCGCATCTATGGTGACTCACGCAAGTGGAAGGGAACCAAAACCAACTTTGAGTGCTACACTGGAATTCGCTGCGGAAGGATCATGTTAGCTGTAGCGCCACCTAAGTAGGTAAATAAATATCGCCCATCGTTCCCGCCAATATACAGGATGTGGTTTCGTGGTCTTAGCACTGGCTGTGACTTTACTACTAAATTTCCTTACCCATCTCGATAGGTTCCTCCGCGCGTCTTGTTGGCTTGACACGCTCTTTGCATCTAACTGTTGATTTCCTTACTCATTCGCTCCTTCTCTTTAGCCATAGAGCCGTGAGAAGCCTAATTAGCTCGTAGAAAGCGCTAGTCGCACCCGTCCTTATATATTTATAGCGCCGCTTTATAGTTGAGTTCTTTTGCTACATGCACTTGGCTGCAGTCTTTGTCAAACCACGGGTTCCTTGAGTGTTGCCGGGTTAAGACAAGCATATCGAACACAGCTTGTCATAGATGCGACTGATCTTCAACCCTTAACGCGGGTTGTAAAGGTGCCATAAACGTACATTGGCTTAGCTTTTTTTCTTCGATTGCTTCCCTCGGATTGCACCGGATGGATGGATGAGATATCGCGTTTATGGTTTGACCTCTCTATATGTGCTCTATCATTAAAATTATTTTTGGGTACTAAAACACAGTGGCCTTGACTTTCCGGCCGATTGCGAAAGTCGTGAATCTAAATTTCTTTAGTCGTCTTCACTTTCCTAAGTCAATGTATGGACTCCTTCTTGCTTTTAGGGTGAATGCTGTTAGAAAATATGCAGAATCAACCTTCTTGAAAACCTTCAGCTCGTGGGACTTCTGATTTTCACGATCCCAAACTAAACCACCCCTATCATCAAGTGATGGCGCTTTTCTAAAATAAAATTTACAAAGTTCAATCATGAAGTGTATGTCCTTTAACTGATAACATAATGAATGTCTCAAGACAGTAGCTGTGCGACATAAATAACTCAAACCCTTCCCACACAATGTCAATTGACAATTTCCCAATAGACAACGGAACTAATTTACGAAATATACAAGTACTCTCTCATATACGAGTATAAGTTCTGCAAAAGTATCTCATAGCCCCACCATCTAACCCGTACCATAAAGCAAAATCATATCTATCTATGACGAGGTCTGCCATAGATGTTGCACCAAGTAGTAGCACCAGCACCAGCACCAGCACCAGCAGCAGCAGCAGCAGCAGCAGCATACTCTACTCATTCGTATACAAGGTACAGACTTGTGTGTAAATGCGCAAAACTTGTGAAAGGAAATCGCATTTTATTATGATTGATGGCTTTGAGATGCGACTGACATTAGCGCAGAACGAATTGGCACTCGGTTGACAAATGCAGTGAGAAAGTGGAAGATGACAGACTATGTCTGACTGACTGACTGCCTGCAGTATTCAAATTGTATGATAATGCGATGCCTGGGAATTGATGTTGTTCTTTGATATTGCGGGAGGTGAGAAGTACCCAGCATACTGACACAAATTTATGGGTTTAAAGCGACAGACGTCCACTTTATAACCTTTCGTGAGAACACTTTTTGCAGGGTATACGAGTATGTACACGTGATTAGCTGTAAAGTGGATTAATGAAACTGAATACGAACTGTGCTGAAATATGACTGAATTTGCTGACACAAGATTGTCATGTTTCGATTAGCACGACGAATTAAGTTTTCTGCATGAGGTTGATGGCTGCTTTACGATTAGGATTTAGGATAGCCCACGGAGTTTCCAAGTACTGCAACTTTGACTTCGCACCAGTAGTACTTATTTTACCTCCTCACGGTCACCAAACAAACTAGTCTAATCGTGCTTGAGCCAAACGCATAAGAGCAGGTGTTAAGCAGGGGAAAATTGGCAAAACTTAAACGCCCTGTCAGAAGTGACTGAATCTCGGAAAAAGGACGTAAGGCGGACTAATTCGAGTGACTGGATCAACCGCGACGTCAACAGACAGCACGGCAGTGCAAATTTTTCAGGGCTCATCAGTGTGTTGAAATAGATTTGGTGACAGGCTCACCCTTAATGTGCCAACGGAATCTTTTATATCCCCAGTTCTATAAAGAGCTTGGATCCTCGAAATTTGCATGGCCACTTAAGGACAGATGTAAATCTGTGTGTGAACAACCATGCAAAATGGAAAAGCTCAAGGGCGTTCAGAGCTGCACATGGAATGATGAGACTGTCATCTCCTTACTGAACAACTACCGGCGGTTATAGACTGCTTTTAAGTGGGTGTCACTGTTATCTAGGGGCCGGACAAAAGTAGGATGAAAAACTATGACCATCGTTTATTGCAAGCGGCAGATTAAGTGATACGTTTCGAATTTTCAGTAGGTGGGTGTAAGCACTGTTCCAATCCCCGTGAAGGATAGATTCCCCAATGTTAGCTTGATATGGGTCACGTCTCTACATATGATATAGAGGATACTTCCAAAAAATGCTTCTGAACAAAACCGACGACCAATGCCCTAATGTAAACGTTTTAGGTGATGTCAATTCCAAAACAGGAGAAGGGGGCACTTGGTAGATACACATTTCCACCTCTGGAAATTATTTTTACTTTCTGCCAACACACGATTTCCTCACCCCAATGTTCACAAAAGATCATGACAATCATTCGACCATGAATAAGTTAATCAAATTTATTATGTTCCGATCGATGAAAGGCACTTCTCCTGTGTTATAGTGATACATTAGCTATGCGCATATTCGGACTACTACCTATTTGCAGATAAGTTTATGGATATCTGAGACGCCACAAATACATAGAAATGCTGCGGGACTTTTGCCCAAACCTTCTGCCGATCTCTCAATTTCTCGTCAACGACTTTACGTTCTACATTAAGTGGTGAGATCAGTGGCAACGATGCTAAAAAACCTTCAAAAATGCAACCACTTACGTGCTGGCATTAACCGCTCGAAACCCCTGGCTTGTGTAGCAAAACAACTCGCCTATGAAGCGTCCCTGAATAGGATAAGGACGAGGGCGAGTAGCGGGTTCTAATGCCAAAGGAATAAGGATGATTAGCTTGATGTTTCTCCAAAAAAAAAGCAAAGAAGCGAGCGATTAAGGAAATTTAAGGGCTCTGCATCGGAACTCCGCCAAAAAGTAAAAAGAACATATAAAGCCAACAAGAGCCGAATAGGAGCTTGTCTGGATGACCAAGAAAATTTAGAAACAAAGTTATAGCAGGTGCTCGGGATATGGACAACCACGTGTGCAGACAGGGCAGATGACGACCCAAACTCCACTGCCAGGAAGAGCGAACTATTCATCTTGGACGATGAAAGGCAAGATTTCCCTTAAGACGACAAAAATGAAGTTAAGATACTCGTACCAATACCTAAGCTTAAGTATAGGGTGTCCCAAAATGAACGCAAGATTTGAATTTTGCGTCGGCTTGTGGGGTAAAGTGTTGCCAACGAAAAAAAAATACAGCGTGACAGTTAAGGGTTATTAAAAACGGAGCGCTACACGAAAGAACAGCGCGTTTTCACTGTTGAGAAATATTTGAAAAATAATGAAGAAATATGGTCGGAATAGTGATTCAACTTCATCAACTCTGAAGAGATTAATTCGTGATCTTAGACACTCTGGTCGTCCTTCAACAATTCGTTCAACATAAAACATAGAAGCAGTTTTTGAGACTATTGCTGAACATCAATTCGGCACTGTGATCAAAAATTTGACATATAGAGAAGCTCTTTATAGATTTTCGAAACACTTACATCTTCATGCCTACAAAGTGCAATTGGCTCATGAACCCCTGGGCACGCACAGTGAACAGAGCTCGTTGAATGGATTATGGAACAAAAAGAATTGAATGCTGATTTTTCAAACAAAATCATCTTCAGCAATGAGGCTCATTTTCATCTTGATGGCTTTGTTAATAGTTCTAGACCCGAACTTGGGGTCTAGAAAATCTGTGAGTGGTTGTTGAGAAACAATTGCATCCACAACGTGTCACTGTTTGATGTAGATTTTAGGCTGGGGTCATCATCAATCCTCTTTGAAAATGCGGCTGATCAGGCCGTTAATGGTGCTCGCTATCGCGACATAATAATCCGGTGTTTTGAAGCCAAATTGCAAGATATGGCTGTGGACGACATGTGGTTTCCACAAGGTGGTGCAAAATGCCATACAGCCCAAGGAATATTTTAATTGTTACGTGAGTCACATCCTGGTCGTGTAATTTCCCGTTTTGGTGATCAGAATTGACCTCCCAGATCTTTGGGTTTTTTTGAAGTCTAAGGTTTATGCCAACAAGCCCACGATCAACTACACCTTGAAGGAGTAAATTAACAAAATTGAAAAATTTCGACAAAAGAGTGTGTATATGCCAGCAAAGCCGTGGAGGTCATTTACTCGATATGCTACTCTATACGTAGCCGTAAACTAAAAACCTGTGTTTACTTCTTGCGTGCATTTTGGGACACACTTTATAACTAGTTTTCGAGGCGGCAGGAGATGGCTTTGTTGATACCATACATCAACTCATTTCCACTTGTAGCAACCTGAATGGCTGTTATCAGAACAGAATTAGACAAGTTGACTAGGTATACCCACTACGGCAGATCCTATAGAAAACGGCAGATTCTACAGAAAAAAAATGCTCGCTGACGAAGTCGGGTGATATGTAGATACCATTACCAGTTTTGAACTGAATCTTGTTCGAATGATTTCTTGTTCCATTTGCGTTGACGGGCTTTAGAGAAAGAGATAAGACAACGAACTCTACAAGCTGAACAGTGACATCAAGCTAGTTAGAGAAGATCGTATCTGTCCTCTGAAATGCCTCGGAGATCTACTATAACGTATAGATGTTGATGCTCCGGCAGAAAGAGTCTTAGGTACTAACTTAAAGGGACAACGCACTGGAGTTTGGGTTTAAAAAGCAGAAGGCTACTTCACCTGGTTTTGGCCAAATACAACTCTAACTGGAAAGGTTTATTGGTTGTGGCCCACGTCTAGTGCGAACTGTAGAGCCATTTCAATATACATATACCTAAATACGATGGAGTTTCTTAGTGTTAATCGAAAGGGCCGATGATCAGTAGATAAGTTTCTGGTTGTATGATGCTGGTACTCACTACTTACTGCTTTCTGCTACTGCTTTCGTAGAAAGATTTTGCTCTCGGATCCATAGATCTGAATCTGTTGACGAGTAAATAGTCGTCTTTACCGATTTCCCGTAGGAAAGCCAATCTCCCTATTTTCAGCATTTTGCATGTAGGACAGTGCAAGGTTTGCACTGATGCTTCTCTGAAGAGTTGATAGCTGCTGGTTTCTACCCTACGTTGGGCAACCTGCTGGCTCAAATGGGTCTTTAAATCGCTTAAAAATGCCTTGCCTAGCTCTTTATTTCCTAGTCATTATAACCTTCAAACATTTAAAACCAAGGTTCACCGGTACCTCTCTTTCCATCCTCCCTGATTCTCCTTCGCCCGTGCTGTTTGCAAACAGCGGGTACTTAATCCTTTGAGCGCGAGCAAATTATAAAAAAAAGAATATCGTAGATGTAGAACTAGAAACTAAAGACGGTTAATCTACAGCTAGAAATGTGGGAATGTAACTTTATAGCTAAAATCGAGCGTAAGCTTAGGCCCAGATATATGGTTGCCAATCCATGACATTTTCTAGACTTTTAGAGTTGTAAGTCAACGACAAAAATTACAAGGACTAGTAAGTTGTGGATGTGAATCTAGGCATAGACTCTGCGCTAACATTTTAGTGCTGTAAATCCAGTCCTAGAAAAACTCTTCGAAATTGAAATAGGCCTCCAACATTATTTTTTTCTTATAGATTCTATTCTTCTTCCAAATAGGTCCAATGTTGCAGCACAGAAAAACTATCTACAGGCAATTTCCATAGCTTGACACATGTGAGGACACTATTTAGAATAGACAGAATTGCCTTACTGATTTTCAATTATTTTTTTTTTCAACTGATTCGAAATTGAATATTCTTATTGTGTGGCATGGACACTTCCAATAGGACGTTCCAGCTGGCAATCTCCCTAGCGCTCCTATAAAAATTAAGTCGTCACTATGCTATTCTTTTGTCGTAACAAATGTATAACAAACGAGCTGTCGGCCACTCAGATCTATCGTCACAAAAGTGTGTGTTTTAGTGTCCATATCAACATCTACAGGATACTTGGAAACCTCAAGTCAATAAGCACTTGTACATGAGAGGACAAACTTCTGATAATTGGATGAATTTGATGTCGCTGCTGGGAACCATGTGATTTGTTTTCTCCCCTTAAAGACTATTCAAAACCGACAGTCATAGCCAACTTGATGAGTTACTGTGCACTGTGATTACTCACAACGCCACTTTCTCTAACTTTTTATCATCCCACAGAACATGCTGAAAGTACATTTTGAAAGATCTCCCTCAACAAGTTTAAGCTATTGTAAAAAAAAAAAAATCCGCGGATTAGTATTTCTTAACATTCCATGGAATCGAAAGTAATGTGTGCCATTAAATTTTGTTACTTGGCTTCGTACAAATAATTTATCATCTTTCTTAATCCGCCAAATTGCATTTGAACTCTTACAGTCTTGGCTGTATCGCGATGTCTATAATGAGTTGGCTTTGTCGCAGCAACGACCATCAGCACTCAGCAGACAAATTGCCTTTAGGTGAAAATCGCTTCTTTAAATGCAACAACTGCAGTAAAGTAAAACCAGCTGCAGCTATGCTAGCGGTTTATGTCCAGCACCACCTCAATCCATCGATCATGTTAAGTTGGAATGACCATCGAGCATTCTCATCATCATGATCATTATTGTCCTCGTCGACGTGGTCGCTGTTGTCGTCATCATCATCATCATCATCGTCATCATCATCTGAAACAGGAATAGCAATCCGATGAAGAATGGATTGTTGTCAGTGGTGCACTGGGAGTGAGTATCCGTAAATCCTAAAGACAATTCCATGTTTGCATTTCGCAACCAATCATCCATTAAATACATCAAAGAGTTTTGAGCTTTGAGTGCAATGTTCCTCCACTATCGTCATCATTTTCTTCGAGACAACGGCCAGCGTTCCTCCACTGATGGCTGTCACTTGGTCGCACACCGGTGACAGGAATTGATTTCAATTTCACGTTTCAAAGAATAAAAGTGTTCAGCGGGTAGCGGTTTGGGGTCTTCCTTGCTCTTCAAATGACAAGAATGATGCTCGCGGTAATGATAATGATGAAGATGATGAAGACGGTGAAGATGATGAAGATGATGATAGGGATGTAGATGAGATGATGGTGCGGGGAACCCCTTTAACCGCAGTTGTTGTGTCCATCATGGGGATTTATTTTTGGGGTGGACACATCACACATAAGAAACTGTCACTCGTGTTCATTTTCGCTTCCTTTGCTTCTTGTTTGGATATGAAGTGTCATTTGTCTGTGTTTGGCTTGGTTGACTGACTGGCTCGTTGACTGGCTGACTAGCTGACTGGCTGGCTGGTCGGGTTTGTTCTGGTCTTGCCTGGTCTGGTCTGTTCTGGCAAGCGTATCTTATGTTATGTGACATCGGAATGTGATTAATTCTCGACGAAGCGAAGAATGTTTCTTGGCCAAAGTTATTTGCAAAAAGTGATTCGATGAGGTGTCATCGTGAGAAAAGTGTAAATTTGTCTGTCCGACAGGTTGATATGGCAGAGGAACTGGTTGTAACACATTTTTGCTCAACAGGGTAAAATGTTTTAACAAGCCATCCATACCGTTCACACTCGAAATGTGAGAAACATTTTTAGTTTTATTTCCGGGTAGGGGTACTCGTATAATGTGTTCATTTGTAAATGACCAGATTAATTTGTACACGGGATATCGAAACACTTGTAATTCAAATGTTAGCCTGTAACCTGGTAATGAATGAGCAATGTTACGAGTAAGGCCAAAAATATGCACGTGTTTCACGCATGATTGGCGGAGGGTTTCTAACCTTATTGAAAGCGTGATTGAAAAACTGTCAAGAGGATGAGATGGATCAATATTTATGGAAATAAGAATGCTGAAATAAGGATGTTGATTACCCTCATAATCTATTCGGATGTACCAAAGCGTTGCTTGGGTGTGTGCATGAGTTCGCCTTAGAAAGGCTCTTGCAAAATCCATTCCTTCCGATTCATCTCTTGTTTTCGTACCTGCCACCGATTCAAGTCATTAAGTGTTGCTACATATTTCTGATAAATATAAAAATAAATAAATAAAATGGAATGTACAAATATAAATCTATTGGGGCTCAGAACTCATGTATTGGAGGCCAAAGAATTGATCCATAGCGCCATATCCACTAATTTTCATACTCGCGATACAACCACTCATTAAATACATGGCCATACCGTATAGATCGTCATTCTGCTGGTATACAATGCGCCAGGGATACGTCACCAGTAATTCCGGTAACTCGTTGCCACGCAAAGATCCGAATTAGCTTTTTATCGAATATGCATCCAGATATACTGACGTTCAACTTGCGTAGAAAAGCTCTCTGTTTCGTGAAGTGAGGGTTATTTCTGTCAAGCACTCGAAACCCTTCTCTGAGTCTCCGGAGTGTAGCTCTTATACTGGAGTCTGTTGAAATGGATGCTTCGTTTTCTTTTGGTAACCATTTGTCTTTCAACCTCTTTTTTGAAGACCGGCTATAGTTTGAGTCGTTAATGGTGGCAAAACTGTCAGAACTGATTAGTTCGGTCTGAAGTCCTTCCGCTATCGGTTTCTAGGGCGAAAACTTCCGCGAATGCATGTATAACTTATTAGATAACGGTTTGTTACTCCTGCTGATGCTCGCAACAATGGAAATGTCACTCTCCATTTTCGTAACAGTTCTAGTACGTCGTCCAATAATCGATGGTGCTTCTGGGTTCTGCTGTTATTTGCAATAGTAGCTCGTGAGGCTCATGTTACTGCCGGTGATAGCTTAATTTCCAAATTGTTGATTATTATTTTGTATACGCTTCCATATGAATGTTCCATAGGTCTTGTCTTTCAAAATTCTGATCGCTTGCCGTTTGCTCTATCGAGGGAACGGCTCCAATCACAAGGGACCGAGAGGGCCTTTCTGATCAAGTTTCACCTAACCTCTCGAGGTGTCGGGTACCACCAGCTTCGAATGTGGAAGACCACTGGCATTATCGACGGAGAGCAATCAGAGAGGCCGCTGCTGATGTACTGGTTTTCAACCCGCATCAACAAAGAAATCCCTGATTCGTTGATGAATGGAGAGGGAAAAACATCGGTTGCACGGAGCGGCTCTGCAGAAAAGACTACGATTAAAAAAGAAGAAAAGAACATAGGCTCCTCAGAAGAAAACGAAGGAGCGCGAAAAGCGCTCAATTGAGGCCTTAGACTGCTACTAGAAGAATGAAGTTAGGAATATTTGCAAAAGGAATAAAATGAACATAACAAAACTGACAAGTCGAACAGACTCCTGTAAGAATGGAAGAAGAAACCTCATAGTAGAACCACAGTCGGTGCTAAGAATCCGGAAAGGTTATCTCTGTGTGATTGTTATATGTATATTGAACTCCCTACTGTCAGGCACACGGCAACATTCAACTTGGACGATGACAGACAACATTTCCGGCCAACCGATTATTATAAACTCAGGACAGCAATTATCAACCTTAAGTTTACCCAAGTTACTAGACCCAGTGGGTTAATGAGCTCTTTAAGGCGCCTGTGGTGATTGGAAGTGGAACATACATCCACTCATCTCGAGTATTTAAGTCGACGAAAGTATCCTCAACGAATGCAACCTCAATCTAGTTTGTCCGATTCTTAACTGCGCCTATTTCCGGGGAATAAGTCTCGTCAGCATCGCATATAAAATCCTGTCTGCCGTATTACACGGATGTCTAAAAGCGTTCGTCAACAGTCTGGTTGGCACCTATTAGTATAGTTTTAGGACAGGAAAGTCCAACATAGACCAAATTTTCACATTGTCGTAGATCTTGGCAAAATCCAGCAGTTCCAAATCCATACACGCCACCTCTGCATTGATTTCAAAGCAGCATATGACAACGACCATAGAAATGAACTATTCAGAGCAATGTCTAGTTTTGGGATCCCTACAAAGCTCATTCGACTGTGCAGGGTGACGATGGAGAATGCACACTGCTCCGTTATGGTCGGTAATGAAAAAACCGAGATCTTCAATGCCAGAAGAGAACTTAAACAAGGCGATGCGTCGTTATGTGATTTTTGCAACATCGATCTCGAAAGAATTATGGGAAACCTGTAAACCAACTCCAGAGACACCACTTTTCAAAAGTCTGCGCAGTTACTCGCGTACATTTATAATCGGATTGATAGTCCGAGGAACACAGTGAGCTATCAGTGGCACGTTTGCCACTATTGAAGCAGATGCGGCAAATATGGGTTTAGCGTCCAATGAAGGCAATTAACGGGTGATCCAAATACAAATTTATTTTTGAATCGTGTGTTACTTTGACACTGACAGCTATTTTCGGCTCATACCACCCCAGAAGGAAATGTTCGCTCTACGTTTGAACAACGTTGGGAAATATTGCAAACTTATTCCAGAAGTGGGTGCTGTGTTGGCCAAACAGTGCTTTTACTGAAAAGAAGTTTCGGCCGAATTGAAGCAGCCACCGCGTCTGCTACAAGCAAGTTTGTGCAAAAAGCTCGTGAGACTGACTTGCACCGACGAGAAAGTGGCTGCTGTGGCCGACAGTGTTCGACTTGATCTAGGAACATCGACTCGTCAGCGATCTCAACAACTCAACATTTCACGCACCAGACTGATGAGAATTTTTCACAAAGATCTCAGAGTTTTCCCTTAAAAAGTTCAATTGACTCAGCAATTGGAGGCAAACGACAATCCGCTTCGCTATCGCTTCCCAGTCTGAGCCTTGCAGCATAACGAATTGGACATCGGTTTTGGCTAAAAAATCTTTTTTTTCTGAGGAAGCGCATTTTAACAAACAAAATTGGCACATTTGAGGATCGGAAAAGATACTCGTGATAGTCGAGAAGCCAATACATCTGCAGAGAGTGGTAGTTTGGTGAGGATTTTGGAGTGGTGGCATCATTGGTCAATTTGCTGGTCATTTCGGTCAACGACGACCATTGCAGAGCCACGCTTACCGTATTTTTGTGGGCTGAAATTGCAGACATGAACTTGGGCGATCTTTGGTTTCAGCACGATGGCGTAAAATTCCACACAGCCCATCAAACAATCAATCATTTGCGCGCTAGCCGCCTTGACGATGGCAATTGACCATACCTAAGCTGCGACTTGATCCGGTTATACATTTTTTTAAAGAATGTCCTAAAAAATGCATGTTATGCGGTTAACCCAGAAACGGTTCAAGGCCTTCAAGCGAATTTCGCCCGAGTCATTCGTAAGATGGAGCTAGAAACAGTTAACCAGGTTTTGGAAAATTGGGTTGAGAGGATACGCTATTGGACAACCATGTATAAGCGGAACAGACAGCATCGATGCCTAGGACAAAACGTCCCAATAGACCCTATCCACCTCAGCTCTGGAATCATCTCCAACAATGACACCAGCGCGGAAATCATGGGAAGTATCACTCTTGCTTGTCGTTGCTTCTTTAGGCTTAGAAGGCAATTGAATAGTAGCGCTCTAACTCGAGCAACCAAAATGACTTTATATAGAGCTATGATCCCGATTTATAGCGCAGAAGCTGCGACACTGACGAAAGCGGATGGAAATGCTCTTGGGTGCTTCTAGAGAAAAGTTCTTGTAGTAGTTCTTGTAATTGTAGGTCCCGTTTGCATTGGTGAAGCGCGGAGGAGGTGGTTTAACAGCGAACTGTACAGCAATACCGACCTCATCAGAAGTTCGGATAACCGGGCTTAGATGGGAAGATCACCTTGAATGCATGGTCACCAGAGCCCCGGCGCGGATAGTTTTTGACTAGTTGCTCACACAAGTGGAAGAGAGGCTCAGCGTACTTCTTCTCTGAAACTAGGGGTAGTTGACAAAAGACCGCGCTGTTTTCAGAGACATGTTAGCTGAGACCCTGGTCTACACTGGACTGTATCGTCGTCTAGGTTAATAGGTTAGTAGATCGATTTTTGATAAATTCTGCTCGTATCTCGCCAAAATGGTAAGGGATCTGAGTCTTGCGTCCTGCCCAAATCACGGCAATTGAAAAAGCTCTGTCTGATTTTGCTGATATCCCGTATCAGCGTTCAAACGTGTCCATTTAGTTACCGTCTTATGAGCCCATCCCACCTTTGGGATAGCAGTCTACCTCGTCACTTTTTTAACTTTTGAAACCATGATTCTACAGTAAAAAGTTTGAGTATGCAAAAACTCTGGCGACAGCTCTGGATCATATTCATTCTGGGTCAGTCGTATTTGTGCTTAAGCTGTCCAGTCGTCTGTGTCCTGCTGATCTATACAATATTCTGAGCTCAAGGATGTCTTCAAGGGCTACGTACATATGTTAAACCCTTTTTAAAATGTATATAAGCTAGTTTACCTGGGAACTAAGTATGGAGAGCCTATGGGAATAATTGAAAGTATTCTCGATCTCTTAGAAGGATGAAGGATGATTACAATGATTACAACTCGATGTGCAAATAAGCCCACGAACAAACTTTCAACCACCTCTCCGATTGTGTTTCTTTTTTTTTTTGTCTTGACAGTGTGATATGTAGCTCCCTGTAGTAGATCTCATGTCGATTCCTCGAAATGTAATCCAATCGGTCAGGATTCGCAGCCCCATCCTATGCGGCTAATTACACCACATAAGTCAAAATCTTCACCATATGTGCCAAATTGCCAACTTCTTTTGGCACACGCTAATTAAGCGCTTCCAAGCACCAGAATCAGGTAATATTTACACACACACACGCTCGTTGAACATCCGAATGATGAGTTTCCCTCTAAGGATATTCCTATTCCTATTCCTATTCGTATCCGTATTCGTATTCGTATTCGAATCTGTGCTTAATCAAAATGTTCGTTCGCAGTTGTTTTTCCTTTATGTTCTCAGTGTTCCTCGCCAATCAATTATTCCTCGTTCTCCTGGTTTGTTTTTCTGATTTTGCTTCTTCTTCCCTTTTTCGACTCATTGAACTTCTTCGAAGGACTCACTGATTAAAACATTCACGATTCGACGAATTATGCATTCGACTTAAGTTTTTGACACGAGAAATCCCTGTCGAGGGATCAAAGCCGCCTGAGATTCCTTTCTATGTGGACAAATGTGAGGAGAGTTTGGTTTTTTTTTTTTTTTTTCTCTTTTGCAGTCCGCCTTCATCATGTGGCCCTTCTCTGATATCACCACATCAGTAGTGCAATCGATCAAAAGGGTGTATTAATAGTCGAACACATGCACACAGTGGTCGTTCAACTAAGCCAAACCAAACCAAACTAAACTAAACCGAACCGAACCGAACCGAAACCCAGCCAAACCATGTGCAGAAGGAGGAATCTAATCAATTCCAATTAGGACATCTCACTGCGATGCTATGTATCCCGAATGAATTATTATTATTATTAATCATTTACTTATTATTAGTATTCCTCGTTCATCAGCAGGAGCTTGAAATGGAACCAATGACCACCCCCTAGAAGCAACCTCACCGGCGCGGTGGGTGGATAGGTATGAACAATCTCCTCCTGGCTCTCATTCTCGGATGGGTGTGATGATGAGTGAGCGACCATGACGTGGTGAAAACTTTCATAATTCATAATAATTCACCCCTCACACCCTTGCAAACTGGTTGGAGTGTGTGCATGTATATGTAGGTATGTGTGAGTAAGGATACTCGTATTAATTAGTCAACATTAAGAAATCTGAGTGTGGACACCTCTTCTCCTGGGAATTCCGCTTTTTTTTTTTCTGTTTTCGTTCTACGAGTATGTCTCGGCTAAAGTCCAGCAGTGAGTGATGAGAGCTTAGCCAGGGTTTGAGGAATTCGATGAGGTTTCCTTGATTGAAAATCCTTCTACCAATATCTGCAATTATAATCCAACATCCGCATTGAAGCTAAATAAAAAACCTTTAGCTTCAGCTCCTGATTTAGAGTACTAAGAGCACACTGGCGGGCAAGTTTTCTACTTTCCTAATTTGACATCCGAAAGAAGAAAGCAAAAAGGAGAGGCGAAGTTTTAATCCTGATCTCTCTTTCCCCTTCCTCCATGAGTTGATATTTACATGTCAAATAACTTTCAATCACTGTCGACAGGATATTTCTTGGAACCAAAAAACAAAAAAAAAAAAAAAAAACAGTAGCGTGGGTCGCGTAATAGGGTGGTGAAACGGCAAAATCCTTATGGTAGTACGCGCTTAGGGAGGTCAACACATTGGTGGATGGACGCCTTCCAGTCGATAAAGTTTTTATCCTGCCAGCAGACGTCAGACGAGCACAAGACGAAAAGGAAAGAACAGAAAAAAAAACAAAAAAAAAACAAACTCCGAGAAAAGTGCAGAGCTCTCCTTTTTTTATCCTTTTTATGAATTTTTCGGTTTTTTTTTTCTCCGATTTCCATCATGGGCGCTCTTTGGCCGATGTTAATTAATTCTTGTCTTGTAGCGGTAAGAATGGCTAGCGATGGAGATGGATAAGGGATGGGCTAAGGGATGAGGGATATAAAAAAAAAAAAAAAAAAAAACTTTTCTAAACCTGTCCACCCGGTAATATGTCAGCAAAGAGACATCATTATTTCCAGTGGTGGAGTACTATTGTATATACACTAGTCCATGTGTGTGTGTGTGTGTGTGGCGAAGAATGCTGCTGATGGATAGAATAAAAGTGACTGACTGACCACCGACCGTTTGATTGAAGGGTCCACCAGAGGGTAGAGGGAATCGAAGGAAGTTCATCGATCCGTAAAGTTTTGTTGGTTTTGCTTTCTTTTCCTTGATTTTATCCATTCTACAGCCTGAGTGGGACCTTTACCTTTCAATCATCATTCTCTCTGCACTTCGACTTTTAGGGGGCTGACGGGGGAGGTGAACCTATGGCCGGTCAGGTCTGTGTGTTTCTTAGATGAAAGACGTTGATTGACTTTCTTAATTGACTTTACTCGGTGTCAATCAAGCAGAGTGCAGACGTTAAGTTTGAGTTGAACGAGAACTAGACGTAATGAATAAAACGATTTTGATTGTGGTTGGGGTTGAGGGTTATTGTTTCTGCTCTGGGGTTCGCCACGACTAGTAGAAATTACTTGAGACTGTATTTTAAGGATTTTGTTTTAAGGTTCTTGGGACACTTACCAGACTAACGAAGGAGTAATTACAAGTTGAAGTAAGACCCCAGTTAAAGGAATTAGGAATGACACAACTTATACATGATTTGAATGGATTTCGAATAGATTCAATCGAAGTCACTAGCCAGATTCAGCTTAAGATTGGGTTTTCAGAGTTTTCTACTGATGCAAACAGTTCTTTCGAATCTGGAGAATGCAGGAGCTTATTCTACCAAACAAACTAAAGGACGATTTTCAGTGACAAAGGCTATGTCTAGCCTCATTAGAACTGGCAACAAACTGAAAGTGCTTTAATCGTTTCGACTCAAAACCACTTGCAAGTACTTAGATTTATTGGATGTTGTATAAAGTGTTACCTACTACTGCGATCAGTTTGACGAATCAGACTTATCAGCTTCCTCCTTCCCGTGAGAAGAACAATCTCAGCTTGAGATTCCATCGATCATACACTTACCATCAATAACGGCCAGGACTGCCGCGTCCAGACGGTCTGAACTTACCAAAAGAGGACGTACGTTGGATGAATTCGAGCGACTGCATCTACACTAGCAGCGTATAGGCGATTGCCACGTGCCGGAACTTGTGCTAAATACGGATTTTTCATAACTCCGAAATGGGTTACTGTCACCAGAATATCAAGTCCCCCCCATCTAAAAGGTAGCAGAAAGACCTTAGCTCTCCAATTTTGGATATATGTGGGAGGTTAAGTACTCGACCACGTAAGAATTAGTTGTTACAAGGCAACTGAACTCGCCGGGCTGGAACGGATCTCCTGTTTGCCTACGCAAATGAAGAGAGGACAAAAACTTTGAATTCTTTACGAGACCTGCCTTAGGACTTGTAGTGTAGAGAAGCAGTCAATACAGGAGTAAAAGGTTACTTGTGAAGACATAGAGTCACTCATAAGTAAAATGAATAAATAAGAGCGAGGAAAGTGTAGACCCTTGTGGTACACCGAAGTCTTCCGTTTTGTTGGTCATGGAAAAAAATTCAAAATTTATTCCTTAAGCAAGGTTGATGCAGTAAATCAGTAAGTTTTGTGCGTCCTAGAATGTCAACGAACTATTGTCAACGAACTATCATGTACTGTGCCAGAACGTGAATAGTGTTTAATCTTTCAGATGATATGTTAAAAATTTTTGGTGGAAGCCTTTTAACTTTTCGTGGATATTAAAATTACATCTTTCCAGATTATTTTCTATAGCCGGAAAGACTGATGTGGGTACGAGTACTTTTCACACCTCCTTTTCTGTTGCTCTAACTTCTTTCAGACTTAATCTAGGCTTCACTTAGGTAAAGGTTAAGTATTTTTGAAAGAAAGTGTGCAGCAACCTCAAGAACTTTCACACCACACTATTTCATCGATTACCGGTGATAATTGTGACACAGTTGTAGACTATACGAAGTGTTGGGTTACAATAGCGGCATGTTAGTTGGAAAAAGTTGTAAGCCTTTCACTATTGGAATATTTATGAATTTCTTAAGGGTCTAAGACTCACTGATTATTACCGCATTAAGTTGCTGGACACAAAATAGGAGAGTAGTCACAAATATCACTTTCGATAAATGTTGAACACCATTTACAGCAATGTGCTGTGATTCATCCTGTTTATATTTATTCTAGGATATCAGTCATTCCATAAGGTCCATTCGATTAGAGAACCTGATCCATTGCGAACAGGCCTATACCATTTCTTACAGCCTAGATTTTTTATTTTTTCTTTTTATAATTTGCGCGCGTGAGAGGATAGAAAGAGAGGTACCGGTGATCGTTGGTTTTAACTGTTTGAAGGTTATAATGACTAGGAAATAAAGAGGTAGGCAGGGCATTCCATAAGCGAGTTGTACGGCTCAGGAAGGAATCACGATATTTTAGAGTACGTCCTACAGTGGGATTGAGGGTATACTGATAAGCATTCATAGCGAGACGGGTATTACGGTTAAGAGTTTGAAGGGGCGGAATGCTACTGGCGATTTCTTTGGAGGAGTGGTGGTGGAAATAGTGATAAAACAGAGTGGGACACGACAAATTACATCGGTGTTCGAGGGCGTCCATTGTTTGAGTGATATTAGTATCACCTATGAGTTTTATCGCACCGCTTTGAATCCAACCTAGCTGGTGCAGATAAGTTTTGGAAGCACCCGACCAGAAATGGGCATTGTACTCCAATTTTGGGCGGATGAATGCCTTATATACTGAGGACAGATCAGAGGGGGTAAAGTATTTCTTACATCGCTTGAGGACACCAAGACATTTCGCTGCATTTTTGACGACATCGAATATGTGGGCATTCCAACGTAAGTTGTCATTGACACACATACCGAAAGTAGAAAGTGGCGGGGTTTTTAAATTTCGCTTTTTTAGGGACGGTCTGGAAAAATGCTGTTTTCCATCTGTAGGATGGATTGATGAAAAATCTTACGCAGTGGTTTTGCCAGCGTGGAAGAACACCTCTTCAGAAGGAAGAGAGATATACCATCTGGACCAGATATATGGCGTAGAGATATATTGAAACCTATGTAGTTGTCTGCACTCAATCTTCTTGAAGATAAAGCTGTGGTTCCTTTAAATGATCATAGGACTGTTCAAAAAGTATCCGACCGTAAATTTTATTGGCAGAATAAAAAAAAAGGTGGGGATCCATTAGCAGGCATACCTAGTCCGGGTGCTAACGGCCATAACGTAGCACTCTGTTGGAGCTACGGGGTTCAAGAGTAAGGACGTGTAAGTAATAGTTGTCCAATTATATTTTACTACAGAGGGGTAGAAAAATTTGAACAACGTTGTCATTGATCGAGTAAGTACCCTGGTGATGCAGAATCATCAAATAACATTAATGTTGGATCGATTTATTCCAATTTAACTGGAAATTAGGCACTACGGAGGATCCCAACAAAACTTGTGCCAAAGTTACTGACAGTTGAGTAGAAGTAGCTTCGTGTGGAGATATTCAATTTCTTTTCTTCAATGGATTAGAAATTACTTTTCGGAACGTTCAATTCAAGTTGTCTTTCGAGTCTGATATTCACAAAATAAATACTGGTGTGCCCCAGGGCTCCCTTCTGTCTCCGACACTCTTTTTAATTTTCATCAACCATCTCTTGTCTGCTACCTCTAATCCAATATATTCCTTTGCTGACGACAGTACTCTCTGCTTTCCATATTCGTTCCCGGACTCACGTCCCTGCTCTTCGGCTGTAGAACGGGAAGGGCAGCGTATGTTAAGTTCATTAAATTCCGATATTAGCAGCATAACGATTAGGGGAGCTATCAGCAGAGTGGAATGCTTCCAAAACGCAATGCTATGTGATGTCGTCAAAGGGAAATTTAAACACCCAGTCATTATCCATGAATGTTTTATCGCTATTTCCACCACCAGTGCTCCATAGAAATCGCCACTAGCATTCCGCCCCTTCAAACCTTTAACCGTAACACACGTCTCGCTATGAATGCTCATCAGTATACCCTCAAGCCCACTTTCGGAAGTACTCTGAAATATCGTGATTCGTTCCTAAGCCGAACAATTCACTTGTGGAATGCCCTGCCGAGCTCTCTATTTCCTAGTCATTATAACATTCAGACATATAAAACCAACTTACATCGGTACCTATCCTTCTTTCCTCCTTAAATTTCGCGTTAGTTCATAAAGAAAGAATCGCACAAGACCTCCTGGATACTATGAACTGTGATCCAAACTTCCTCAACACAGTGATCACTGGTGATGGGCCTTGAGTCTTTGAACATGACCCAGAAAAAAAGTTTCAGTCATCACAATGGAAGTATGCAGCATCCACGAGACCCAAAAATGCAAGGTAGGTCTGTATCTATGTGAAAGTCAAGCTTTCTTCTTCGTGTTTTTTGGACTACTATCAACAAGGAGTACTACCAAAAGGTTCTGCGTCACCTTCGTGCTGCAGTTACACGAAAACAGCCGGACTTGTGGGCATATGGCAGTTGGCAACTTCGTCAAGATAATGTACCCGCTCATTCTTAACACACGATTCGCAATTTCTTAGCCAAACATAGCAAACCTGTGCGTCGCCAACCTCCTTACTCTCCTACCATTCCACCCTGTGACTTCTGGTTTTTCCCCAAGCTGAATAGAATTTGAAAAGGACCGGATTTCAGACCAGGCAAGACATCATGCAGATTGCGACGGCGTACCTGCGTGCAATACCAGAAGTGGCTTTCCAGTGTTACAAAATTGTGTCTCAATAAATGTTGATTTTGTGAATAAAAGTTGGTCTGCACTTAACAGATGAGTTGGTTTCTGCTCTCTGCCAAATCAGCTTCAGACTATTGCTACTCTGACCACTTATTGGTCAAATAGACGTAATTGATACCAAACGTTCTTCTATCTGCCTGAAAGAGTCGGAAATGAATGTAACTTTGGTCTGACATGTACACCATCTACGGGACTTACTAATTACAAATCTCTCTTTGGAACACCTTGGAACAATTTGTCATAGACGGGCCGTAAATTTTTTTGAATCAAGGAAAACTCCTGTCAAGGTATCTGAAACTCAACCACCAAACATTGGCGTGTAAGTTTTTTTTATGATATTTTCCCAAACCGATGACAGTTTTCAATCAGCCACATCGCACAGTGGCCGCAATGGAGCACTCTACATATCTACGTCAAATATTCAAAGAATTTTCTGACATTAAATTTTCATTTCACACTAATTCACCTTAAGGTTGATGCACAAAGAATAAAGCCCACAGTGCAATCTCATACATAAGTCCGTCATTCCAAAACCTGCAAGTCCATAAATAATCATTAAAACCAAATTCAGTTGAA
Source organism: Volucella zonaria (assembly GCA_963966105.1). Classification (NCBI taxonomy): domain Eukaryota; kingdom Metazoa; phylum Arthropoda; class Insecta; order Diptera; family Syrphidae; genus Volucella; species Volucella zonaria. The sequence continues at coordinate 64,537,019 of OZ014531.1, read as the reverse complement.
GAACTCTCCACTTGGAGCAGTGTCATCTTCTAAATATCACCTTCTGGGCAAACTTAACCAAGGAAACCATGAAACACGTGCAATGTAAGACACTTAAACTGTTCTACTATCTCAATCCTCAGACACTCAGACTTTGGTCACCTTGAATGCCTACTGTCCACCCAAAGCATACGTAGGACTTCACAGAGAATCGAATTGCTCCAGAGGAATCTTAACATTCCCGGAACATCAACACAAATTATGTTAATCCTTTCGTCCATTGTACGAAGCATCTCCTGCCTCTCCGGGCCGGATAACAATGCAAATTATGAGTAATAATAGCGGTAATCATAAAGAGTAATAATCGCTCTCATTGCCTCTCACCATGCCCCTCTTAATAATAACGTCACACAATTGGCAATTTCTGGCCGAGTCCAAGGAGAAGGTGTTGCTGCAACAAAGGCAGCACCAGTGAGACTAAGATGTTTGTTTGCAAGGGATGCACAATATGGCATACATCCATTTCCTCTCCTCCATCACATCCTCTCACAGGTGCAATTATTACTTAGTTTAGATAGTTAAGTGTTGAACAATTGGATGATTTATTGAGTCATCGTCAGCCTACACATAGGACTGTGTAGACCGCAGGGTAAGTGTGTTAGAGAGAGTGTAGTGCAAATGAATTTACGATCTTGAGATAATGGCCTAAGACTCCTGGTCTTCTAGAAACCTGTGCCAATATGTGATTGTAGGTGCAATTGCAACAATGCCACAACCAACCAACGATGACTATATCTGCAACGTCGACGTCGACGTCGACGACGACAATGACGATTTCTAAGGACCACAAAATTATTGTCAGTTGGATGTGGGTGGATTATCACACAGTCGCGGCCGCTTTTTTAAACATCTCAGCATCCACTGCAGCGGTACTATGGCAAGAGAGCTGGTGTAATAGCAATCACGCGCTGCTAAATCACTGTGTGTCTTTGTTTGTGTCTGTATCTGGATCTGTAGCTATGCTTATGTGATGGTGCCACCACAGGGGTCGTGATATCTAGAGCCGTGATCTTAGCGCTGCTGATTGAGCAATCAATCTGACAGAATTACGTCTCATAAAAGGTGAATTATTGTGGCCAAATTGAGAGAAAAGTGCCGTAGGTCGTGAACTGGTTGAGTGATTGTGTGCTTGGCATCAATCAAATGGACACCAGCTGGCCCCAAGCAGGAAGTTTCGTTTCTTTTTGGTTTTTTATTTTTTTTTATTTTTAATTTCGGTCAGAGAGGAATTGGGTCTTGTGATGGAGTAACGAAAATGTAGGCCTCTGGCGATGGTGGTGGAACCTGTGATCGGCAGATTATAATCGACTTGATGGATGCACGATGAGTTATGGCAGGGAATTTAGGTTTCCCATGGATTTAAGAATATGATGGATACATTTTGAATGTGATTCAAGGATTCGGTACAGTTTGTTTATTTAGGCCAAATACTTAGGAAGGGTTCTCTGAACTTTTAAGCTCTACATGTACGGCTTTTTGTCGTCAACATCGTATACTTAAAGGTCCAACCTAACACCAGTTTACGTGGAAAGGATTCTGATCAAATATTCTTTATCCAGGAGGTATGTGTGCAGTAGTATTCTTTAGTTTCAACACATGATTCGCTTTTCAAACCCATGCTTAGCTGTTCCCTTTATAGCCTAGCAAAAGTTCGGTACAAAATAATCTCGAAAAGTCGAAAAGTTGTAAGTGAGGGCTGGCCTTGACTCTTCGCCAAACGAGCATCAGAAGGTTGTCAATGCAAGATCGGGAATATAGTTTGAGTTATCAAAAATTGAAACCCAGATCAAAACATCCACCCTTTCGTAGATTTCGTCCTCTGGACGATCTCCCTCATTACGATGTGCACAAACATTCTATTTTTTTTTTTTTTTAAATATACTCGACCCTCAGTCACTTTGATTTCATGTCAAAACTAGCAAGATCTGAAAATTAAAAAAAAATGCATTGCTTTGTGAAGATGGATCAGATCCCTGTACCAAGTTCTTCACTTTTGCCATAATGCTCACATCTATTGCACAATTGGAAGTGCGGATGAAGGAAATTTTCAAATTTTCAATGTTGCACAAAACACTTGAGGGGAATCTTTCTTGTGGGTAACCTTCACTGACTCTTTCCCTTATACGAGTATCTAGTGATTTCCCACCGAATTTTTGTTGCCCAACAAATTTTTTATGAGCAGGCTAACTCTTCACAGAGGTCGAGCATACTCGTATATGAAACTTCTTGGTGTCCTTTAGTGACTCGTCTTTTTTGACTCGTCTGTCTTTTTTAAATACGGCTTTCCTATTCATTTGCTATTTAATAGAATCCGTGTCTTGGTTTCTGCTTATTGAACGCATTTTACTACTTGCAAACAAATGGAAACACATTTTGATTACTTTCTTTTGGGCCGTTCTTATACAAACTCTGTATATCCCATGATTCAAGATATAAAGTTTGCACGATCCATTGCCATAGGTCGAGGAATTAGTGCCCGTTTCAACATCCTTCTTGATCCTTATTTTTGAGCTATTAGGGCAGGAACTTTTATCTTTATTAGCACGTCATTCGTCATTCATCATTCATGAATGGATTCCATCTTCAACACTAGATTTCTCGACTCAATCTTTTCAAGTTTCAAGATTAAAAAGGGCGATTGGTGGATACCTATGTCCTGAAACTTTAACGCAATTCATACGAGTTCATAGTGCGATTAAAGAAGTCAGCCAAAAACGTACTCGAAGATTTCAATTCAAAAATGGGTATGTATGACATCTTTCCTGGAGAGTATCCAGAATGCGATGACATATTTGTGAATTGTATTGAGCCTTATAATGTTTAAGGCCATCAATACTAAACTCAAAAACTAACAATTGTACTAAGTACCATAGGGTGGATGAGAGAATAGGAAGAATTAAAGGGTGGTCTTGAGGGAGAGTTTGCCCGAGTCATAGTCAAAGTTATTTGAAATACAATTGACTCCGCGTAGCATTCTAAATATGGGTTCGTTCAGTGTGAATTAATGCAGATGAGAGAATCATTTCTAAGATTTCGTGGTTCGTGGTCCATGAAATGAATTGCAATAGAGCAGGAGAATCAAAGTTGCGAGCTTAAAGCCGATGAACAAAAATATTTTATCAACTTCATGGAGTGTTGTAAGGAGTTGCAAGTCTATCAGTTTCAGACGATCAATAAATGGTGGTAGTTTGAAGCTGTCAGTACAGGGGAGACCCTATATCGCAAAACGGATAAACCTTCGCTGTACGGATTCTTCGGGCAATATATGTGTGCTGTAATAGGGTTACCATATTTGACTAGTGTACTCGAGATGACGGAATAAAGGATTCAGTAACATCTGACTTGGGAAATTCCATAGACCAACTAACCCTTGATGAAACCGAGAGCGGAGTTGGCTTCAAATATGATGTGTGCATGGAAGAGACTTAAATCTAACATTTCTGTTACTGCGGGAGCAGGGTGATTAGCAATAAGCAATAACAATTAAACTCGAGGAAATTTTTCTTGCACCAAGTAGAAAACCTGTCTTCCTGCAGCGGAAGACAGTCGAAGGATGGCTCCTTGTGTTGAAAGATTTTGATGTCATCCACATATATTGACACGGTAAATTTTCACTATGAATAACAGAGAATCGAGAAGGCTTCCTTGGGGTTCGGTGGAGGGATCGAGCACACTATACGGTCTTTCTTTTAAGTAAGAAGTAGTCCACATAAAGAAATTATATTGAAGGCCAAGAGCCTTTCATTTGGAAAGAATAACTTTATGCGAAATTTTGTGAAAAGCTTTGCTGAAATCAACTTCTTTATCGCCATCTAGAGCGTACAGAGTTCTTGATACCAGTTCTGTTAAGTTTGTGGTTGTTGGTCAACTTGCAACGGGAAAACACTTTTCCTTATATGGTGCTCTCGAAGAACTTCGGACCGGTGGACGTTTTCGGGATGAGTACGTAGTTTAGGATTTCGTCTTTTCGGAATATTTTTATGGGGAATTAAAAAAAATACCACCATGATTAAATTTTCGAAATTTATTCAGAAAATTTAAAATACAAGTTTATTCCTCTAAATCTATATTGTCCCCTTCAAAGTAATCCCCATCGACTGCAACACACTTATGCCAGCGCTTGATCCAATCCTCGAAACATTTTTTATATTCGGTTTTCGGTATGTCCATTAGTGCTTCCTGCGATTTTTCCATTACTTCCTCTCGGCGCGGCTACTGAAACGCATTCCCCGTGACGGTTTTTTTAACTCGATTGAACAGAAAGAAATCATAGGGAGCCAAATCAGGTGAATTCGGTGGCTGTTGGATGGTATTTGTTGCATGGTGCAAAATCCACGAGTTTTCTGCCCACAATTCTGGTCTCTTTCGGCGAATTGCTTCACGCAAACGTCCCATAACGTCCAAATAATACTCTTTGTTTATTGTCTGGCCTTCTGGCAAAAACTCATGATGCACTACAGCGTTGTAATCCATGAAAACCGTGAGCATTGTCTTCTTTTTTGACTGAAAACGACGTGGTTTTTTTTGGTCTCGGTTCATTTAGTGAACGCCATTCATTTGCCTGATGTTGTTGTCTGGATTGGATGTCGTACTCATAAATCCGCGTCTCGTCTCCAGGAATGATCCTTTTGATGAATGTGGGATCGGATTCAGCCTCGCAAATCATCTCTTTCGCGACGTCAACACGGTCTCTTTTTTGCATGAAATTGAGGTCTTTTGGCTGCTACACGACGGAAACCCAAATCATTAACCAAAATGTCTTGAATGGATCCAGGGGCTTATATTCAAGTCCTCCGCTATCTCTCTGATGGTTAATTTACGGTTATCGACCAACATTTCTTTTACTTCCAATGTTTTCGTCGATTTTCGATATCGATGTCTGAATGTCCCCCGGGTACTTTTTGATCAAGGTGGTATCCTGTGAAGTGAAGAGATGAAAAAGAGCTGTGATAGGTGGTCCCAATCAATTCACATACTTTTTTTTTAAATGGTGGCTAGCCAGATAGTCTGGTCCAGCAGGATATTTGTCCTAAAGGTTTTTAATCTTATCTGGGCAACTATTGAAGTAGGACAACTAGAGTTCATCAAAGTCTTCGCAGTGGTTAGCGAACAACTAGCTAACAAACTGAGCAAATTATTTGAGGGTTATCTGAGGATATATTGGCGAGATTTAATAGGGAAAATAATGGTTTCTAATAAAAAATGTCAAGTTAACCGCTAACTAATCTACTTAGCCATCTGGGTAATGACAATGAATAATTTATCTAGTGGAACATGATCACCAAGGAAGTAGCGAAGGCAACTAAGATCTAATAACCACGTCTTAGAAGAACTAGTTCTATGACAAGAGTTGATAGAGCTAGCAAACAATAATACGTCGACAAGAAAGATTATCGTAGTAGCAGCCCAACCCAGAAGATGGACAGTAAACGAAACCCACACAATAACCCTGCTCAAGGAGATCGAAGAGTTTTGCAAAATGATCCTCAGAAGTTTGTATAGAAATATCAAGCAACTTTCATTTGGTAATAGAACCGTAAATATTCGTGAACGTAAGCTGCTCCTAATGCCAGAAAGCTTGGTATGAGAAATTAAAACAGTGGATGAAGAAGACTGGTTAAGTACTGTTTCTAAGATAACATTTTTTGCGAGACGAAAGAAATCAGCAAAATTCAGGACATCCAAATACCTACTTTGCATTTGGGGTGAAGTTTGTGATTTAGTCATGGAAATATATCTGCGAATATATATTTCATTTTTCTCGAAAAACAATCTGGGAAAGGTTTTAAGCTTATTGTTTTAATGATATTGTTTTTTCAATCTCGGCAAGATGAATATATTGGGACCACAAACTATTAGCTTTTCTTGTGTGAAAATATAAGGGACTGTGTCATATCAATGTCGAGCTTCGATTCTGACCCAGATGAACGATACTATCTATGAAAGCAAGAGGATCATAGTACTTGTCGTGACCACCTGTAAGTTCTGGAACAGCTGAAACCGTAAGATTATCCCCACAATTGGGTACTGTTAGTGCTGACTTGACATTTTATTCAATATACGTTACGTCAGCTGCCTGTATACGAGTTTGTTTTAGACTCTAAACTAAGAAGGATGAAATGCTTAACGCTCCATTAACCTCAAGCGCAAGAAATATGATGGAATATATATTTCAATCCTGGTGAGCAATGTCAGTATAGGAAAATACTATCTTGAGAGATTTGTAAGACGATCAACATCTACATATATCATATTCCAACATGCAAAGCTTATCGTAGACAACTGTAGCAAATCTGATTCCTCCGTGTCAACTTATAAATACTCCATTACATATATTCGTTCAATCTCATCTCTCCTAACAACTCTCGGACAACTCTTTGAAAATATTTGCCCCTCAGCGGAAATGCTAGCAAATCAATCCTTAGTCTACCTGCAACACCTAAAACCATCCATCCTAACACCCAAGTGGGGACATCATCCACTTTAAAACACTCAAAGCGTCTGTAACATGCAAAAAAGGTCATGAAATGAGATGGATGCTTGCAGGACTTGCAGACGAAACCCCTTTAAAATCAAAAAAAGTGAAAAAAAGAAACAAAAATAAAATAAATCAAAAAAAAAATAAATTCTACAAAAGGGACGAAGACTGATTGCAACTTTTCAATTTTCTCAACCAGAATCCTGATGTGTACATCTCAAGCACAAGCCGATGGATAAGAATTTTCACCCAAAAATCCTTGCACGGATTCCCTGCCTAACCTACCCTTCATCACGTATCGCCTTTATCCTTTCAAACCAAGAATTACCGGAATTTGTCATTATAAATTATGTCGTCTACCCAGTGCCGCTGCCACACTACAACCACCACCACCACCTTCACGAGTGAAGCCGCCCAAAAAGAGTTTCATTGTTGTACATCCTGGTCCTGACCACCATAGAGTTCTACTCCAGTTAGTCTTCAAGTCTTCGACACTCTCTAGCATAAAGTGTACGGATACCCACAACACAAAACCTCTGACGAACAGACAGACACTTCAGTATAAATAATAATTGAGTCGAACTTTTTGACAGGCTGGACCCAAGGACTAAGAAGGTGGACGACTATAGTATACAGTTGACACCCCAACCAACCGCGCTGGAAATGGACGAACAAGATGAAGAGGGGGACAAAAAAACTTTTCCATCTGCAAAATTTCAACCGGAAGTCCTTTTTCGTACGGGTGCGGATCTGGAATGGTGAACGACTTGATGTCCCCAAACGTCAAGTCAAACGTCTTTTGTCGTTCTTATTATCGAAAGGAGAACTACGACGAGACGACGACCAGTAGCGGGAACTCCTGCAAGGATATCATTTAGTGTAGGTTTTCGACTTTATATGGATGGGCTGAATGGATGTGTGTATGAATGGTTGTGTAAATGTGTGCGTCTATTCCTTGTCTTGTTGATGTCATCTGTCGAAAATTTTACTGCTATTTCGTATTTTTATGTAAACTGCAGTTGCACTTGTATGCGGGTACGAGGTTATGGATGGAAGAATCGAAGTCCATGTCATTGTCATTGTACTCATCCTTCTCCTTTTCCTTTAGATGTTGTTCTCGTCGACCAACCGAAGACGTTGTCTTCGTCGTCGTCGTCGTCGTCGTCATCGTCATCGTCTCGTTGGGATGTCGTTTTCGATGTCAGAGCTAACTGTGAGTGATGCACTGGAAATTTACGAAGGACACACACAAGTAAACACACAAATGCAGATACAAGAAGCAGGATATTCTTCCAACTGAACTGAAGAAAACTGGAAGATCTACAAAGCCAGAATTCGAAGGACATGGCGATTTTCGTATTGTTCATTCGGGTCTTAACAGCTTAAGATTAGAAATTCACAACTTCCTTAGATCCTGAGCGCTTATACATGCATATGTATGTAGTATGTACGTATTGTGCATTGATATGGATACAAGGAGGATTCTGTGTATGCACACCGACGATGTGCCATAAAAGTTTATCTTCATCGTCGTCGTCTTCGAAATGTTGTATTCCTTTGGCCTTCATAAGAAAGAAGTCTACTATGATGTGCATAGGATTGAATGTGGGTGGGCGCTTGGTTGGAGAAAGAAATATCGAAAGGATATGGTAACAGACGAACTTGTCTGTCTATCTGTTGTTTCGTTGAATGAATGAATGACACCAAGGCAATATATAGAATGCTCAATGAATGGCAATGCCGTGAATAATGCACACAGATACGAGTATATGTAGGTATATGGATATACATGCATGCATGAGGAGCCATCAATGGTGGGATGAAGCAAAGCAACTTCTTCTTTTTACTGAGTAGACAAAGAAAAGGACGAGAATTACTAGTATCTTGGCTCCGAAAAGTTGATGACGCTGCACTTTGGGGTTTCTTTATCCCTTTTGCTGTTGCCTTTGAATTCGAAAATCCCATAGAGAAAAGTTGAATACTGTTAGAGAAGCCATCAATCTCGAAGTTGTCGTTGTCGTTGTCGTTGTCGAAGAGTGTCTGTGAAAGAAGAGAAGTTCCAGAGAAAGACGACTACATAGATACCCCAGTGGTGGACATCGTTGACAAGAAAAAAGGAAGAAAATGTTTTTTGAACTCCTTTTTGATGTTGAAATGGCAGGTCCTTTACAAACATTAGATGGACAAGATATTTGAGAATATAAGAAAATATTTTCTATCCCCGAAGGCAAAAATTAAGGCTGAGTTGGGGTACGCTAGGTAGAAAATACGTGACATTTGAGTAGTTGGCTACGTTGTTGGTGGTGACTTTTACATTGAAGGGTTTACCTTGAAATTAAAGGCTGTCTGAGCCGAACTTAGAACTTAAGAAGTTGGTACCTACCTGCATATGAGCTTTCATCCCTTGCTAAGTTTTCTTAAAGGGAGAAACTACTTATTAATCGACCAGGACGTTTATGGCTATAGAGGTTGCAGGAACTATTAATATTCTCGATCTTTTGATTGCACAATGCTTACAATTCTGTTGCTAATTTTTGATACGTTTACGGTTTTATTCAGTGGCTCCGCTGTGACGCTTACTTTGCTCTGTTCCGTATTAATACATTTTGCACGCCCACGTTTGCAGCCTTAAGGTGCTTAACCGGTTTTCGACATTTGGCCACTTTCCTTCATGATAACATAGATACCTATTATAGCGATTTTAGGTTGCCGTAATACGTTTTCTAGCTCGGACTGCCGTTGTCCTATACACTGTCAAACAGAGAGATTGGTTTGTTGGTAAGATGTAGATCCAGAAGTAATTCAAGAGCAATGATGTTGATGTCCCCTGCGATTTTCAAAAGATGGACAGATCTATAGAAGATTAATGCCTGGCGTGCGTACGAATTTCTTTAGAAATTTAAAAATCACATGAGAGTGTCAATAACAAGGATCCTTTTCCTGTTGCGTATAGTTTCCCCTCCAACAGATAAGCTGAATGGACCATATCTTCTTACATATCACATTTGTGACACTAAGATTTCGTATCGAGAAGATTTGATCTTTGGTTAACCCGGTTCTTCGGCTTACTAACTTCTTGCATCCTTTTTCCAGCAGTGTGATGAGATCATTAATACAAAGACGAATTTTTTTTTCCCATAAAAATAAAAACCTCTTTCGAAATGTTTGCGATACTAATCGGAATCCAAAGGCTGAGCCAACAGATTGTGTGAATGTTGGCTGTCAATTACTGTCATTTACTAAATTAAATGTGGTTCATCTTTTTGACAGATGTGATACAATCTTTGGCAATTTTAGCCATGGAGTCGTGTACTCGCACCACGAAACAACGCATTTATGTTATTCAACTTTATTACGTAATATTTCATAAAATTCGTAAGTTTCACTGTCAACATAATCACAATAGTGAGTCCGGAATTAATGCAATAGAGAAGTGTTTTGGAGAAACTGCTTCGGTATCAGGTCCAACTCCATATCAGCTTTCTCGTCCAGTACGTACACGCCAAAACATCACCACTGTGAGCTTAAGTGTTCAAAACCAGCCAAGCACTTCAATTCGTCGCAGAATTCAATAATTTGGTCTTTCTGGCGAATTTTAAAAGATGATCTTCAGCATTTGTTCAGCCTGTTCCTAAAAATGGCAAATCTTCCTCTCTCTCCTCCTACCGGCCCATTGCACTTACGTCCCTTCCATCCAAGATCATGGAAACGCTGATAAACAGTCAGCTCACGAAATATCTCGAAACACGAAAATATCTTAATGATCGGCAGTACGGTTTTCGTAGCAGCAGATCAACTGGTGATTTGATCTTATATATCACCGAAAAGTGGAACCAAAGCATACATCAATCTGGCGAAAGCAAGATAGTTGCACTTGATATTTCTAAGGCATTTGACAGAGTTTGGCATCAGGCTTTTTTGTCGAAAATGCGTGCTTTTGGGATCGATGACTCTCTTCTTCAATGGATTAGAAACTACTTTTCGGAATATTCAATTCAAGTTGTCTTGAATGATTTCAAGTCTGATATTCACAAAATAAATATTGGTGTGCCCCAGGGTTCCGTTCTGTCTCCGACACTCTTTTTAATTTTCATTAATGATCTTTTGTCTGCTACTTCTACTCCAATATATTCCTTTGCTGACGACAGTACTCTCTGCTTTTCATATTCGTTCCTGGACTCACGACCCTGCTCTTCAGCTGTAGAATGGGAACGCCAGCATATATTAAGCTCATTAAATTCCCATATTACCAGCATAACGATTGGGGGAGCTATCAGCAGAGTGGAATGCTTCCACAACGCAATGCTGTCTGATGTCGTTAAAGCGAAATTTAGACACCCAGACATTATCCATGAATGGCACTTGTATCATCGAAACCGATAAATTTTCCATTCTCGGCATGTGTGTCAATGACAACTTACGTTGGAATGCCCACATATTCGGTGTCGTCAAAAATGCAGCGAAATGTCTTGGTTTCCACAAGCGATGTAAGAAATACTTTACCCCCTCTGATCGGGCCTCAGTATATAGGGCGTTTATCCGCCCAAAATTGGAGTACAATGCCTACTTTTGCTCGGGTGCACCCAAAACATAACTGCACCTGCTAGATTGGATTCAAAACCGTGCGATAAAACTCATAGGTGATACTAATATCACTCAAAGAATGGACACTCTCGAACACCGACGTAATTTGTCGTATCTCACTCTGGTTTACCGCTATTTCCACCACCAGTGCTCCATAGAAATCGCCACTAGCATTCCACCCCTTCAAACTTTTAACCGCAACACTCGTCTCGCTATGAATGCTCATCAGTATACCCTCAATCCCACTTTCGGACGTACTCTAAAATATCGTAATTCGTTTCTAAGCCGTACAACTCACTTTCCTAGTCATTATAACCTTCTAATATTTAAAACCAACGTTCACCGGTACCTCTCTTTCTATCCTCCCTGATTTTTCTTCGCCCGCGCTGTGTGCAAGCATTTTAAGGTTACTTAAAAATTTGCACGCCTATAAAATCCAAATTACACAACAATTGAAATCCTTGGACCATCTACGACGTCGCCCATTTGTTAAATGGATGTTGGATCGCCAGGACAATTTGCCTTCGAATTTGATCTTTTCCGAGGAAGTCCGTTTGTGGATGGATGAGATTCATAAAAACCCAGTGCTTCCCAAAAAAGTCTCTGTATGATGCGGACTATGGATTGGTGGCATCATTGGCCCGCACTTTTTTGAAGATGAGGCTGGAGTTACAGTGAATGGAGAATGTAGCCGCAACTTGTTGACTGGCTATTTTTTTTCCAAAATTGAATGAATTGGATCTGGACGATTTCTGATTCCAGTAGGATGGCGCTACCGTCTACACAAGGCATCAATCAATCAAGTTATTGCGTACAAAATTCGAAGATCGCATTATTTCGGTTAGAGGAGAAGTTGAATGGCCTCCAAGGGCATGCGATTTGACACCTTTAGACTTCTTCCTGCGGGGTTATTTAAAGAGTAAGGTCTATGCCAATAACCCAGCGACAATTCAAGATCCCAAACATAACATCCAAACTGAAATTGCGGCCATTGACCCATTTAACCTTCAAAAAGTCTTCTACAATTTTGATCTTTGGATGGTCGCTTGCATCAGAAGCTGTGGTAGTCTTATGGACAATATTGTGATGGCTTCGTAATTGCCATAGATCGAGCTTTATTAATCAATAAAATTCTACATTGATTTCTTAACAAATGTTCACTTAATTTAACGAGAACTTCTACACTAGCTGTTGGCTCACCCTTTATTTAACGAAAACTTGAAAAAATTCGGTCCGCAAGATTTCCGGTGATAACGGTTCTGTCGAATATTCTCCTTGAGGCTTGTTGACAAAAACCCACGACTTCAAGTAGCCCCAAAGAGAGAAGTTTGGGATGGTTAAATTGGGCGATCTTGCCAAATTGCCAAACCGGGAGATTACACGACCAGAAAAAGCTTCTTTCACAATATCTATTACCACAGCACGAGCTACTCGTGCGTCTTCTCCTGTGGTTCCACTCTATTCGAGTCAAGTATCTAAGCGCCAGAATGTTTGCGCAGTTCGCGGGACACGATTAGGAAATCGACATCGAAATTCACGCTGCGCTAACACCGCCGACCGATTATTGGTCAAAAACATCGACACAATTATTCCACGCCCTTGCGGTGTATAGCGCTCCTCTCTTTGTATAGCGCAAGTGTCCCGTTCACAAATGTCAAATATGATTGACGTACGACGCCGTTTGCAAAAATTATACCATCTTCCGAATTTTGCGCCATCAGACTACGGTTCTTTTATTTTAAAACTTAAAACCATGGTTAACAAGACTGACTACAAATCTTACAGTCTCCCATACAATTTCTTGTATCAAACGAATACCGAAACAAAGTTACTGGACACAAACCAAGGGGTAATGTTCCAAAAAAAAACTCTGTAAATTCAGCTTAGATCATTAATTGAATCCTTTGTCTAAAGTCCTCGAACTTTTTTCCAATTCACTTCAAGTATGTAGTGCATTCAACTCTTTCTTGCTCGGCGGAAAGGGGTAATTAGCCCATTTGCCACCATTTTTTTTCCTAGCTTTACCAAAACCTTTCAAGCTTAATCTGAAAAGCCATTCGAGAATACTAATGTACAAGTTCTCTTCATCAGGAAGTTCTTGACTTGACCAAAGTCGCACCCATTTCGGCTAGTTAAAAGATAGGTAATCCACGAATCCGTTCCTTCTGACTTATGAGCTGTCAACCCGCGTGTAACCTCGTCCACATTATTCACAATCTTAGAAGCATATTGTCTCTCGCTGCTACCGATGGCAACTTAAGAAAACACCTTATATGCCCTAATAATATACACAGGCTTAATTTCTAACCAAGATAATAAATTCAAATTGTTGATGATGTCCTGCAGCTTACCTAATCAACTCTCACGCATTGAATTGAAATTATCTGGCACTTTAGTATGACGAGGGGTTGATACAATTAAACTTTGAGCAGGAATTTTACGAACAAAATTTTATTGCCGGTCGGTGTCCTGTCAACAATCTTACGTGTGTTTCCTTACACGAGGGATAATTGCGCGCAACCTCGAAATAAACACCGCGCTTCTTCTGGATTTTGAAGAACAACGAAGCCAATGCTTTCATACAACGATGCAAATATTTTGAAGTATTGTAACTAAACAAGCATCAAGGCAACCTGTTGAGAGCTAATGGAGAATTTGTAGACAGAGTTGTGTGAATAGAGGCTGGCTTTTTCAGTTTAAGTGAATGCCACCAAGAAGACTGAAGCGCTGCAATGTCATCTGCAGACACAGCAATAACTGCCACTGGAGCATCTATTGGGACTCGCAATGCCTACAAAAAGCACAATGAGTCGCAAGCATACAGAAAAACAAGTTATAAGGCCGCCATTCTTTCGTCAGGCAATGGGAAACCTAGAAAAGTCTGAATACTGTCTTTTTTTTATGGTTTGCGCCAATGGATGTGGAATCTCCTTCAAGATACTGATAACCCGTGTTACCAGCATGAACGATTTACGGAATATTATTTTCCTTTTTCCTCGCGCCTACGTCCTAAACCACAGCCTGCACACTTCTACCACTCTCCCCGCCTAACTGCCGCTAGGTATTGCTTCGCGGGGCTGGAAAGCAATTCATGCTACTCCGGTGTGTCTATTTGTTCGGCTGGTTCTGCCGTTCTTCTTTCGGCTTTTACTCTCCGTAGCTCGGTCTGCACAGTTTTTATAAATCCGCAGATATTTAGCCAGTATTCTTCCGACTCCAACATTCTCTTACCTCTGGCGGGTCTGGTAGATTTTCTCTCCATTCCCCGAAGAGTCCGCAAAGTAAAATTGCGTGCTTCACGTCCTCCTCCTGATTTGGACACTCAGGACAAAAGGGAAAGTTGTCATGGCCAAATCTGTATACATAGATATTTTCGGTATCCGTCATGACCAGAGATGAACTGCGTAAGGTGATAGTTGCAGTTTCCTTGGGCTCTGTTCATCCATACATCGATTTTTGGAATCAAGGTATGAGTCCATCTGCCCTTTGTGGCATTATCCCATCGAGGTCCTTTTCTCTGCACTTAATATAAAATGACTGAGTTTACAATACGATAAGTGGAGAGGATGCGACATGAGGCATGCTGGGCTGTTAAGCCTTCAATTTATTTATTTTTATTCGCTAACATCAGCCTGATATGAGCCCTCGCCGTCGAAAAAACTAATCTGCCAACAGATGACCCGATAACCTCCTCCAGAAAACAACCGAGTAGTGTCCTTAGTACGACTGACCAAATAGCAAAACAAAGGCAGAGCAGAGAAACAGAAATAGGTAGGCCATACAGAGCCAAGTAAAAAATTTGGAATCCCTGGATAACTTTTTAGATTGTGATAATGACAATAGCGAAGTCCAGCTGCTTTGTAAATGTAGTCTCATCGAGGCCACTTTTGAAGCAGAAAAAATGGTAAAGTCAAAATGATGTTCTGTCAAATGACTCACAAGCTAACACCCCAGATAAAATTACCCAGAACGATAAAATCTACGACTCCTTGCATATGCTGATGATACTTACGTCTTTGGCGGAAGAAAGAAACTGGATTGTAAATAAAAGAAAGAACCGCCAGCTCCTTAAATATCTCGAAACCAGAAAGCTACTCATTGATATGACACATGTACGCTGACGATTTGATGTCTTACCGAAAAGTGGAACCAAGGTAGGTAGGTAGGTAAGTAAAACTGGCTGTTGGAAAGACCAACCAACTTAGGCCTATTCGCCTATTATGATGCCAAGTGGATCTACTCACGGAACCAGTTTGAGCTTATGATGCAGAGTATGAGACCGTTTACGTCTATATTACTTAGATCGTTTAGGTCATTGTAGAAGAAAGCTCCTAAGTGAAGTTTACTTCTCTGGGAGAGAGCTGGACATTTAGAGAGTAGAGAGCTTCAACAGAAATCGTTTGTAAAAGCGCTAAGCCTTCTTGCATATTTGCCTATATAGTAAGATAGTGTCTAGTGATGACACCTATGATGGCGCTGATATGTTTCCTATTTAGAAGTATCATACTTTTAGAGCGATCCAGATCCAGCTTTGGCCAGATCTGTTTGGTCGCATAGATATGTTGGTTCAACAGTCCACCTAAGGTCTTTGCACGTAGGGATTGGTATACTTATGCTACCCTTTTCATGTATAATAGGTAAAGCCGTTCCATTTTTGGCGTGTTCGTCGGCCGTACAATTCCCTGGAATGTCTCTGAGGACCGGCACCCAGCAAAGGTGAAGGTGAAACTGCTCTGCCATCTCCGTAGGAGACGATCGGCATTCAAAAGCAGTTTTAGCATTTATTGAGACTGGATGCAGGGACAGCGGCCTGACTATCCGAAAAGATGCGGTTCTCCTTTGCAGGTGTCACGGTTTTCTTCAGACAGGACAGAGTTTCTTCAATCTCCAAAATTTCCGCCGGGAACATGCTACAGTGATTTGGAAGACGGAAAGAGAGGTTTAGATTGAGCTTATCTGAGAAAACACCGCTAACAACCTCGCTATCGGTTTTAGATCCATCAGTGTAGAAGTGGATTGACTTGTCCTCCATGAAAGCATCTTCCTTCCAGAAGGACCTGGAGATGAAGCTTGCATGGAAGTCTTTGTCAAACCAAAGTTCAGATGTCGAGATATTTTGCTGTATCGGAAAAGACTTAACAGGTACCGTTTATTGATGGAGGGTCTATAATTGGAAATTTATATTTCCTGGACAAGTGGACAAGATCAGTTTTATGGGGGTTTACTCCCTATCCACAGCGATCTGCTCAACGGGACCAGCAGACTTGTATGGTTTAAAGCTCTGTTCCGCAGAGCAACTGCCACGGTTTCAGTAGTCCTGATTGGGCTGCTAGTGGCCGCGAATAGGGAGTTTAAACCAATCTTATGAAGGCAAGATTTTTTAATCGATGAATCTCTCCTTTCTAGAATTGGAACCTTCCCGAATACTCAACTTAACATTTTTTGGGCGGTTTCGAAACGAATCTCCAAAAAATAAATTGCTGGTGCTAAAATATAGAAAAACAAAGGATACAAAGCGGCACTACAGAGAAGAACGAGATGGGCCCGCGAGCTCTGCGAGCAGAAAAGAAGGGAAGAACAGAGGTTTCTCAAAAAGCAAAATAAAGAGGACAAGAAACGCTCGATTGAGACCCTGGGGAGCTGTAGAATCCAAACAAAAGTATGCAAGAATGGAGAAGGAAATCTCAAAATAGAACGACAGTATGTACTGAGCATCTAGAAAAATTATTTTTGCAGACTGTTAAACACTGGTGAAGAACAAGACTTCACCGTCAGACACATTGAAGCATCTAGCCTGAACGGAGATATACAATACTTTCGTTTCGCTTATTTACATTGAAAATTCCATCCCTGGTTTATAGTGTAGAAGCTTGAATACTGACGGAAGCGGATGAGAATACTGCGGGGATTTTCTAGTCCTATTCTATCAATGGAGAAAATAGGAGACATTTCAACAGCGAACGGTATGAGCTGTACAGCGATGCCGACCTCGACAGAAAGGCCCGTATTACCCAGCTTTGGTGATTCGGTCACCTTGAGAGTTCCATCCCGGACTGTAGCGCTAGCTAAGTAAGTAGGCAGGTGCCCTAGAGCTATCTTCTGTTTCTGACAATCTTTTTAATGTTCATTAATGATCTCTTGCCTGGCAGTTTCAATGCAGTACAGAACTTTGGTGAGCACAGTACTTTTATATTCATTCCTAGACTCTATTAGAATTGATGTTAGAAGATCCAAAGTCTTGTTCAGAGCCTGACTTTTGATGAGCGGATAGATGGCGATATGCCAACAAAATATCGATTCTATCCGTATTAGCTTTACTGACTTGAGAAGAGCTAGGCTGATTATTAGACACTGTTTACGTCCGGGAGTCAGAGAGATACTTTCCTCAACCTGATCCATCCGCTGTTATAGATGCATCTGTGTAAGTAGTAATTACATTTAACTTTGTCGTTTCACCTCTTTGCCGTTTGTACATTTTCGGATACAGTACGATATCATAGAAGTCAACCAAGAAAGAATCGGTTGTGCAGTAATCCAAACTAGTAAGGTGTAGGGCACTATTTCCAGCTGTGCATCAAGCGATACAGGATGAAGAAAGGCGCTTAGAGCAGCCGTAGGAATAGTATGAAGCGCACCATGCTTTCCAAAACAGCGAATATCCCTTCTCTTTTTGCAGTTTTTCACCAGATAAGTGCGCCCTATGTACGTATGGGTCTAACCACCACTCGGCAAAGCTTCACGATCTCACTGGAAGTCTTAAAAATTTTTTTTTATTGATCACATAGCTCGCATAATCTATAGCACTAATTGCTATTGAACTGAGTTCCTTTACGATATTGTCGATAACCAGTACCCACAAAAGTAATGACATGACTGCCTCTTGTAAGGTTCCCTAGCGAGGAACGTGTGATCCTGCTTTTAAGCATTTTACACACCCACTTCGGAAGCGTATAACAGATTCTCAGAGACTTATATGGACTTCCGCTCGAATTTAGATTCCAAGTGCATATTTCCTTCCACCGAGAAAGTGAAATATCTGATCCTCTAAGCCGTATTCGAATGTAAAAATTTCCGCGAAATCGACGACATCAATGTCAATCCCAGTCCAAAATTGCTGGAACAATTTTTAAGCCAGGAAAACTTTGCATTAGCATCGTTTAAGCCCAATTTAGGACCACCACATCCTATTTCAGTCTTCATTCGTTCCTGTACCCTAAAATATCCTCCTTGCCGTCTACTGCTCCTTGTCACATCGCAATCAACTACAAACTAAAAGACGAATTGATGCTGTCAACTTGCCACGAATATTGCACAACAATTTCGTCGTCATCATCGTCGTCGTCGTCGTCGTCGTTGTGGTGCGCTCGGCAATGAAAATTCTCACTAAACAGTCGGCTTGTGGTGGAAATTAATAGACAACTCCTCAGACCCCAATGGCCAATCATAAATAATCGCACGGTCTGCGCGGTATACATGAGAAAAAAAAAGGAAAAAAAAAAACCATAACGACCAAACCAAGCCATCATCCAAAAAACCGTACTGTGTCGCGCTTTAACGCTGCTAATTTGCGCTGTCAGATGATTTAAAGCGTTTTTATTGTCTGCCACAAAAGTCACGCATCGGTCAGTGTTGTGCGACCACTGCTCCAGACTCCCGGAAAAAAAAATCGGAGCGGCCAGAAGGGCAACAAGCGATCTAAACTAGCAACGCTTTACTAGGCAACGGGTTGTGCGCGCATTCGCGCGATAAATAACCGTCATTTACGCGAACTGCTCTGCGGTGCTGCATGGCTGGAACGATATAAATATCTGAGCCACTTTGCGCACGGTTACCAAGTGGGGTGACGGAGTTGTTAGTTGAACGTGCAATTTAACACAGAGGCTCCAGGCAGCTGCTGCTGCGCGGATGGATGAGGAGCGATATGAGACACTATGAGGCTGCGATTAAGACGTGGGTGGACAAATAATTTACTGGTAGTTGAGGGTGTTTTATGCGAGCCGGCTGCTTCGGATTGCTTGAGCGCATTCAGCACAGAAAAAGAAAGAGATCCCCACAGATCGTCGGCTATTAGTGGGCCATTCTTTTGGCTGACACTTATGGTGGTACGGATATGTGTGCAGGGTTAGTGTGACTTTTGACATCGTATTTCATTTGGATGATTTGGTACTTTAGACTTGGTGAATGGGAGAATCGTGAGTTGGGCATTTGGCATTTGTAATGTGTGTCATGGCTGGAGTGTGAAATGCCTTGGGTTGAGCAGAAGAATTTCTGGTTACGCTTCCGGGAGTGACAAAGAAATCTGCATGTGGCCAGTAATTAAAGAAAAAACGACACCTGAACAGGGTTAGATTCTACTAGCTTCACTAGACTGATTTCGTTTAATTTTTACTTTATAAACAGTGATTATAAATACATCGGCTGGTGAGCTTTCTAGGCTTGGTTCACATTTTCAAAGACAAAAGTGCACGTGATTTCCACTCCTAAAGCGGATAAAACCTCATGCACTAGAGATCCATCAGTTTGTCATTATTCCTTCTGAAATTTGTGGAGAATTGGTCAAAATTTGATACTGACATGAAGACGCTCTGTAGCCACTATTATGGCTTATTCAAAGAATATTCACTCTGAAGAGGAGGGTAATGGTAACCTTAGTTAACATTAAGACGATCTCTCTCATAACCAGTTCTGATGGTCGCACACCAACCAAACCGACCATGTCCTCAAAGATTTCATAGTGTGTCTTTCTGCCCAGCAGATCGATGATGGACTGAATTTTCATGTTAAGGCAACTCCCGGAATAGACCAACGAATTTCAAGTCAAGACTCACGATCTCTCCATTGAATTCAATGCCGCATATGATAGCATTCATCGTCTTGAGCTGTATAAGTTTTGGGATTCCAGTAAAACTGATGCAGCTTTGTAGCGTGACGCTGAAAGCACTCGATGCAATGTGCAATTTGGAAGCAGTTTTTAGTAAGACGATAGAGTGCGCAGGATCTGTCCATGCAGACGAAATCGACATCATCCGTCGCATTCAATGCGCCGTCATAGAGGTTTTTACTGCAACTACAAAAATTGAAATGCCTAGAACAAACCACTGTTCGACTTCGAAGTGGTTGAGGAGCTAACCTACCTCGACATAAATACCAACTCTAGAAATGACAAGTCTTATCCTAGAAAACCCTACTACGTCGGCTTGGTGAAACCACTGGGCTCAAAATACCTGACTCGGAAGACCAAATGCATGCTTTACAAAACGTTTATCCTGCCAGTTATGCAGGAATGCAGAACATATATGCGGAAGGGCGTATGCAAGACAAGGTACTCGTACAACCGCGAGTATTATGAGCTGTTTCAGGATGTGGATACTGTCCAGAAGGCCAAAATACGTTGACTACACTAAAGTAGCAATATATCTTGGAATCACATCCCCCAGGTACGTCTGTATAAGAGGTCAAGCTATCGTGGATACCAGACCACTTGACCTGAACAACTAGAAGCACGGTACCCGGGTTCGGTGAAGGGGGAAAGAGCTGCCCTTAGTAATACCACTGCGAGAGCATAAAAGGATGATGCACTAGCTAATCCAAAGAGATTTTAGAATAATATAAATCTGCAGCACAGATCATTTAGATCTCGGAAGCGGTAAAGGTATTGAAATTGCATGCGTGCTAAGGCAGGGTAGTTACAAAGAAAGTGCGCCGCACATTCTTCTTCCTCCTCATCTGTGTAGAATGACAATTGCAGAACGCTCCGGGGTTATCTTTGTGAGTTTGGAGATGTCTCTTCATCTGACCTAGATCAAGTTAGTTTAGGTGTGACTGGCCTTCGAGAGAAACTGAACGTGTGTCATTTGTTTGGCATACAACATTGTAGTGCACTTGCCTACTACTTGTTCCTAGGGATTCGAGTCCAGCCAATTTATCAGCGTCACATTTCCTTGGGACGTTTCAACAGAGTGTGATCTTGTGCTGCTTAGTCGTCTAATCGAGGGATGCGCGGCAGCCTTTATCAACTCTTGAATTTATGTAGTTCCGAGTTACGGATCTGATCTCTGATTGATTGTTTAAGTATGCATGAATTATATTGGATGATTCTGGCTGAGTTAAAGCGCTTGCAAAACTGTACAGTTTATGGGTAGACTGAAGGATTTGTGCACACAAGGGTACTTCGTGAAGACCCCTGCTCCAACGCCTTAGAGCAGTCTATGGAGATAGGATTTGACTTACTGAGAATGGCTTTACTTCGATTGAAATCCCTTCTACTTCACTTACAGATAATTGTGTGGGGATAGCGGTTAAGCTACCTGCATTTCTGAGTGTCTCTCAGCCTGAGGATAGAGAAAATTATAATTTTCATCCCCAATAAGGTAGAAAATGCAGCTTACTTCGTCTGTCCAGTGCAGGTCAGCAAGCGCCTATATTATAAGTGAGAATTGGTCTTGTGACCGTGGTGTGGGCCCAGCGCATGAAATTAGAGCTTTCAATCACAAGTAAGGGGCAATTACAGCTTTTTGTTTCTTTCCTTCTACTTCAGCTTACTGTTCCGGAAGAAGCCTATCTTCATAACTCTTCCCCAGTAGCACAGAGGGATGTCATTTGACTCCGGTGGGAAGATGCATTGTATCTTCATTTATCATGCGAAAAGGGCCAATTCTTTTTTGCCCCTTGGGGTGGTACCCTATGCAGTTTCTTGTACAGCAGCGACTAAAGGTCGCATTTGGGAATGAAGTGGACCAAACTTTTTTTTTTTTTTTTTCTTATAATTTGCGCACGCTCAAGGGATTTAGGTACTCTTAAAATTTTGGACACAGCGCGGATGAAGGAAAATCAGGGAGGATGGAAAGAGAGGTACCGGTGAACGTTGGTTTTAAATGTTTGAAGGTTATAATGACTAGGAAACAACGAGTTCGGCAGGGCATTCCATAAACGAGTTGTACGGCTTAGAAACGAATTAAGATATTTTAGAGTACGTCCGAAAGTGGGATTGAGGGTATACTGATGAGCATTCATAGCGAGACAAGTGTTGCGGTTAAAAGTTTGAAGGGGTGGAATGCTACTGTCGATTTCTATGGAGCACTGGTGGTGGAAATAGTGGTAAACCAAAGTGAGACACGACAAATGACATCGGTGTTCAAGGGTGTTCATTTGCTGAGTGATATGAGTTTTATCGCACAGCTTTGAATCCAATCTAGCGGGTGCAGATATGTTTTGGGAGCACCCGACCAGAAATGGGCATTGTACTCCAATTTTGGGCGGATAAATGCCTTATACACTGAGGCCAGATCAGAGGGGGTAAAGTATTTCTTACATCGCTTGAGGAAAGCTAGACATTTCGCTGCATTTTTGAGGACACCGAATATGTAGTCATTCCAATGTAAGTTGTCATTGACACACATACCGAGAATGCGTTTTGGAAGCATTAAATTCTACTCCGTTGGTGGTTCCACAATTAGTTATGCTGTTAATATCAGAATTTAATGAGCCTAACATACGCTGCCGTTCTTGTTCTATAGCCGAAGAGCAGGGACGTGAGTCCGGGAACGAATATGAAAAGCAGAGAGTACTGTCGTCAGCAAAGGAGTATATTGGATTAGAGGTAGCAGACAAGAGATCGTTGATGAAAATTAAAAAAGAGTGCCGGAGACAGAACGGAGCCCTGGGGCACACCATCATTTATTTTGTGGATATCAGACTTGAAATCATCCAAGATAACTTGAATTGAAGATTCCGAAAGGCAATTTCTAATCCATTAAAGAAGAGAGTGGTCGATCCCAAAAGCACGTATTTTCGACAAAAGAGCCTGATGCCAAACTCTGTCGAATGCCTTAGAAATATCAAGTGCAACTATCTTGCTTTCGCCAGATTGATGTACGCTTTGGTTCCACTTTTCGGTGTAGCATGCCATCAAATCATCAGTTGCTACGGAAACCGTACTACCGGTCATTAAGAAGTTTTCGGGTTTCGGGATATTTCATGAGCTGACGGTTTATCAATGAGTGCAATGAGTCTATAGAAGGAGAGAGAAGAAGATTCGCCATCTGCTCGGAAAGAGTACTAAAGAGTAGAGTTGATGAAAAAGCTTACGCAGTGGTTTTGCCAGCGTGGAGGAACACCTCTTGAGAAGAAGGAGAGATATACCATCTGGACTAGCGGATTTATGTATATTTGAGACCTTTAAGTACTCTTGCTACTACACGAGTGAAGTGGATTTGTCCTAATGAAGATTCGACGCACCCAAGTGTAGGCGGAGACAAAGCACAATCTGGGAGTGTTGAGCTAGCCGCAAAGTGTGCAGCAAGCAGATTGGCTTCGTCCAAAGAGCTGACAGCTGGAATGTCATTTTAAATGAGCGTTGGGATGGAGTATGGGGCAGAATTTCTAATGTTTTTGACGACAGACCAACAATTTTTACTACCGTTAGGACATTGTCGTATAGAAATTTCACGTGCAGTCCTTCCTGGCTCGTTTGAACTTAATTCGGTTTTCCTCTGTCAGGTTGATCTTGTAGGAAAAAACATTTCTCTAACTCTGACAGTCTTTTCACAACTCGAGTCGTAACATGCCATTTCTTTTGGTTTGATGAGGGATAAAGTTTCTCATTCCAAAGAGAATGGTGTCTGTGATCATATCAGCAGCGGCATCCAGGTCGTTTTCGATGAAACATAACGACTAGTTAAAATTCCTAAAGAAGGAATCTTTTCTCTAACTATGTGGTCGGTGTAGAGAAATTAGCTGATATGACACAGTTGTCCGACGAGCCTAGAGGGGATAGCACATTGACCTTGTATTTGTCGTGGTGAGAAGTGCAGACAGAGACGTTTATGTCAAGTTATTGAAAAGAGCTCATGATCTAGGAGTTGTCAAAGTTATTAATAGGTCCTATGACGGAGTACCACCTTTGCATACTCTATGAAGAGATTCTTCTTCCGACTCAGCCCAGGTACCATCCACATGCCCGCAACTCGAGAGTATTTCTGACAGTACCTGTCGTAGTCTCGAGGTTTCGCTTATGCTCGTGATCGTTAAACAGAAATAATACCAGGATCTACTTTCGTCTCTCCTTACTTCTCATTTTTTGCATTCTTAGGGATTTCGTGTAGGTTTCTCTGTATCGTTTTTATCTAGAATTTTTCCAACTCTTGCTGTTCTTGGAGATGCATGATCTACTACTGCTAGCGCTTACTCTATGTACTCCTTACAAAGCGAAGTGAATACTATATTTAGAGAGGAAATCAATTTTTTGTAGAATTTGTCAAGCTCTCGGAGGGATATTGCAATATGACTTCCGGATCTAGTCAGTTGGGCGTGATCGATCGCTTCGTCTGTCTTCCAGTTTTCAGTGTGCTGACTTTATATTTTATCAATGCTAACCCTGCTAGGACAGAAGTGGAAATAGTGGAACATAGTGATACTGCAATGAGAATTCTCTACGGCCTTTAGCCAATGAAGCATCTACGCAATGCGGAATGTAACATCTACTTGGTGAAACGCACGATACAGCTTCGTGAACATATCGTAACAATGTTTGGGTTAAAGATTGTTTAGAAAGGAAGTTTAGGACGAAAAAAGCACACCTAGTGTGCAGACCATAGCAAAGTGAAGAGCTGACTTGGAGGAAATTCAACTATAAGTTGGAATCTTTTGGTATTTTAAGCAACTTTTGACCTTTCTAGGAGATTTTTGAAGAAAAAATCACCAAAATGAGGTTTTATTCTGGTGGAGAGGGCAGGTTAGTTACAAATTCCTCCACGTATTCCCTCCTTCAGCTTCTGCAAAATGATATAAGAATCCCAAGGCTATTGGAATGTCTACTAATTATAAAATTGTATGATTGTGCGTGCACGCATACATATGTCGTTCTCCTAGATAAAGGGATTGCGTTAAAAGATCAACGACAGAATTAAGCTACCACAAACGTTGTCAAACAGGCTGGTTGGCTATCGTTGAAAATGCGTATAGGTGTGTCAGACATCAGATCACACTTTTGAATGTTGAGAGCGTCATTTTTGTTGTTCTAGTAGACATGCATCCTGTCTAAAAAACACCCACACTAAGAACTACATGGGTGTCGTAGTAACTCATTTATACAAAAAGCCAAAGAGCCATATAACACAGTCGACCATCTCCGTCTTTCTAGGGCATTCAATCCCCCGTCCGATTGTAATTTTCCAATCAGATCACGTTCGCAATACTCGTAGCATCAGTATGGTATATCAGAGCTCATATTTTTTGACAGATGTCAGTCAAAAGTAAAAAAGTTACAAACCGAGCACAAAAACTCAAAGAAGCGGTAACGGAAGAAAAAAAATCTTAACAAATTCTAGCAGACAGGATTCTATTAATATCCGCTCGCGTAATTACCACTCATTCGCAACCCAGAGAGACATCAGCGCGACTCCCATAGTAAGAGCTAGAGCTTGGCTATTTATTTTTTCTATTTTTGGCCTTCCACCCTCTTGCTTTCGATTTGACATGAATGACAACTTGACTTAATCATTTATTCTCTTCTTCTTCGACGTCATCGTCGTCATTGTACAGCTTCTTCAGAAATTCCGCTCATGTAGAAAATGTTTGCCCCCAGTTTTGCTCCATTTCCATGATTCTGTCAATCATTCCTGAACCAACAGCAGTACAAGTAGTAGCAAAGAAAAGAAAAATAAAGAAATCCCTCACCCACGTAACAGAATTCAGCCCTCGGAATGGTTTCGTCCGTGGTAGTAATCCTGCACCAAGACGGTATTAGCATTGCACGTTACCAGAAACACGAAGGCAGACTTTGAGTTTTTTTTTTTTTTTTTTTTTGGTTTCTCTCATTTGGTCTTCTCTCCTGCTCAAAGGATGCTCAAATTTGGATAACATACAACAGTGTAGGACATCACAAGACGTCAGAAGGAATCACTGAACGTTCTGTTTACTCCAGAAAATGTGTCATCACAAATCAAACCAAATGTTGTGGGCAAAGTTCCTTGTCGCTGACCCCTCCACATCGGCTTGGTCGATTGGCTAAACATATCTCTCATCATGTGAATACCGACGACGACATTCGATCAACTGGAAAAAGGATCTCGATGAGCGCCAAAAAATTCCAGTAGCCAAGCGGTAGTCAGGAGGAGTGAGTAACTGGTAAATTGAAGGATCACCAGTAGCGGTGTCGTTTGACGCCTTCATTGCAAAAATCCGTTGCCAAATTAATTGGCGCGAGGGTAACTTTGGTTTTGGTTTTGGTTTTTATTTTTAAACTAGCGCGCCGGAGTTACAAAAAAAAAAAAAATGATGACCAGTCCAGAATCGACAGAGTGAACGCTAAAATAGTGATTCTGATTTTTGGAAACGCTGCGCACACCTATCAGGCCCAACTCAAAGAAATGACTTCATAACATTTGACAAACGAATATCAAATTACAGCTGCTGGTTGAAGGACGAATGGTCCAGTTCACTCAAGTTGAAGTTGGCCTTTTTTCTTTAGTCTTTTTGTTGTCTTTTGAATGTCTGCTCAGATGACTGAGACTGTGCGCTACTAACCGCAAGTCTAATTGCCAGAGACGGTACATACATATATACATACGAATATTTCGCCAGGGACACGAAGAGATCAGTTTTCAAAAAGTTTTAACGATTGTCAGTTAGTTTTAAGTAAAAATGACAGCGAATCTGCGGGGGTGGGTAGTTGTGTTGATGTGTTTTGGAATGCGAATTCGTAGAAACTGATTATCAGGCAGTTTAAAGCCATAAACAGTGCGGACCTTGGTAATGTAACATAGACTTAAGGGTTCTTCTTTACGAGTATTATTCAATAAACTAAGTAATCATCGTCAAGCTTCCCAAAAAAGACTACAATCCTGTACTTCGCATTCGCATTCGGATTCGGAGGTTTAAAAAATTTAGGAGGGAGATTTAGACGACTTGATTGTAAGATTTTCATAGAGATAGAAACACATCTTTAAATTTTCGGAATAAGGCACAATATTCACTCTGCCTTTCCAATGTAAAATCTTAGCTCGAAAGGTATGGACAGATTAATGTGCACATACTGATCAAGAATCGATGGGGTTGTGCGCAGATGGACAATTAAGAACAAGGCTAGGGAAACAGTCGCTAGAATCGATGGATGCGATTAGAAAATATCCATCAAACTGTTGTTGAAGTTTGAAGATTCTGATTTGAAAAATCTAGACTTTCGGTTCTTGAAATCTATCAAAAGTTGACGTAAGGTTTTTTTAGTACTTGATGATGTAGATAAGGCCATAAATGATTTTTCTTTTTAATTTGAGGTCCAATGGAGGACAACAATTGGTCCAATATGGACCAGACAAGCTAGATCATATTGTCCGTGTTTGCCAAAGAAATGAATAATTGATTGGGACTCACCAAATTAGCACTGAATATTGGCCACAAGAACAATCGTACTAGCAATCGCTTCTCACTCGGAGGGTCAAGGTTCGAATCCTAGCCACGCTAAGTTTTCATTTTTGTAATTGGAACTCAGTCAGAAAAATCTGCATGTGAAGCCATAACACTGACATGTAGATTTGGCTGTTGTAGGGTTTTCAAGCACCAAACAACCGTTAAAATTCACAACCTGAATCATTCCGAGTGAAGAAAATCTCTCCGTCCTATTCGGACTCCCCCCACCCCTGGAGAATCAATATCGAAACCAAACAAACCTGAGTTTCAAAACACTACATCACAACAATGCTTTCCTTTCTCCTCCTTCTATATTTCCGCCAGCGCCCTGGCAACAGTAAAAGGGTATCATAACCCCTTAGCAGATACTAAAATGCCATCTAAGCCCAGCATCTTAGGCATCTAAAAAGCGCAAAGACACCAAGTGGGGAAATGTTGAAAACTGTTTAACGCTCTTAATAGTTCTGACGTGTATGCACAAGCACACGTGGATGAAGTAGATGTACTGATCGTGCCCAGCGATTGTCTGCTTTAAAGCGCTGGCAGTCCTAGATTCCATAGGCGATTGATGCACTGGACGGAGGAAGCTGACTGGTCTGAATCATGTAGTGAATATAGGCACCACCTTCCAGTTCTTCAAAGATTTGGGTGTCGTCTTGGATAACAAATTTCTATGGACGAAAATGTTACGTCAAAAGCCTCTAACTTGCAGTCGGCCTTCTGGCAGTGCAAAGGATCTGTCGGCAAAACATGGGACCTGTCACCGAGAAGTGTCCTTTGGATCTTTGGTTCTCTGATGGAACAAGATTTCACGAAAATACGCCACTGCTACTTTTACTAGACACCAAAGAACCGTCTGTCTTGGCTGCATCTCTCTGCTATCGACGCACTGATGAATCTCCCTTCCCTTGATATTCATATCTGAGCCACATGAGATCATTCATTTAAAGAGAAGTGGCCTTTTGAACAACACACACTGGAGCTTTGATGACTCCTTTGACTCTGGTCTTATGGATATGACGTCTGATGCAATGAAACCAGAACTCCTGTTGCGGAAAAAAATATGAAATTGGCTTTCATTGTGCCCAAATTTGTTTTGGCCAGTATCTGAGCCATTAAAGGTGTGTATTTGGGTCTTCACCATGGCTCCAAATCCGATCTATTGTAGGATGAGCCACTGGTGTCTTTTTGGATGACAACAACGGAAAACTTGCATTTGTCTTCCAATCGGTGTAAAATCGGTGAATGTGAGGAAGCATCAGCGTTTGTACCGACAGCTCAGCTGAGATTTAAGCTCTGCATAAGTGATAGAAAAATCTTGCGATGCTTACTGCGTAGGTGATAACAACACCACAGAACACAACCTCTGTGAATGTCTGGTTTATGCTTGCGTCATGGTGCACGTACTCGGTGTTGAAGTGGTGGCTGTTGGTACATTAGGCATCTTATCACTGAAACGCTTACTCGTCTTTCTTCGGAAGATTGAGAAATTCCATTAAAAGGAACTCTGTTGCGACATCTATGGTGGAATAAGGCGAAACGGGGAGTTAAGGGCTTTAAAGTGATCTTTAAATAGATAAGACACTTTTTCATGGAAAACCCGGAGAACAACCTACGGCGTTAGTAGAAAAAGTAAGCTAGCAAAATTTAAAGAAGAATGGCTCCCAAGTGGCATAAACCAGCAAGAAAAACTAAGCGCAGAAATGCGGAAACTCTGCTCGGTATAGATGAAAAGAGTACTTTAAATCTCCACAAATTCGTCGGCTATTGCAGTTCATCGGCTTTAAATTACTCGAGTCCCTGCACTATTTCCAAAATGATCGGTCTCCCTAAGACAGGGATCATAAGATGAACCGCATGAATCGGCATCGCCAATCCATATGGTATTCCAGGATCTTTATGGCGATGCTTGAGAGACTCCCGTATCATTTTTTAATAAGCGTAGTAAGCGATACTGTGTTTTTATTGACTGCATAAGCTTTCGTCCGTATATTAGCTGCTTTGAATTGCTTTTCGGATTAACTGTCGGCTCCTCCTTTTTATTCTTAAGTTTGAAAATTCCTGTTCTCTCCTAGTATTGATGGGTTGGATGAAATCTTTGGTTGGTATCGTGTACATTAAGTACGAGTGGTCCTTTCAAATTTTCAGTATTAGCATTGAGTTTAATACTCTAGTTTGGGTTTGAACTCATGATCTGATGGTTTCCTGGTCTTCTTAGTTCGATGCTGTAAGCCATCAGCTCTTCGGCTCCTCGAAATGTTGAGGGATACACGACCGACAAAGTTGCTTGCAGTGTCTTTCGACAGTTGCCGTCCGAATCGAATTTCTTGATTTTATTTGGTCGTTAGTGTCTTCTTGTCCAGAGCAAACCTCCACAACTTTGCTGCGTTTTTAAAGCTCAGTAGTGAAGCATTTCCTATCCCAAACAGCAAGAAGGATCACCAAGAAAACGTAATTTTTGTGACATGCATCTCAACTTGTATCTCAAAGATTTCAACAAGAATTCGGGTTTTACGTTTTCTACGTTTTGGTTTGCAACTTTCGGGGTATGGTATGTAAGTAAGTGCCAGGTTACACATTAACATCCCCAACAAAGACGCTGATATATTCAAAACTATACTTCGTTGATGTAAAGACGAATGTCCATGCAAAGACCCTGCGACTTCAAATGGTAACTATAAACAGGATGGACCAACAGTTTATGAAAGTTTCCTTGACCCTTACCTAGCTCAACTTCCATCCACCGTAAGCAATGTGAACGACTACATAATATATTCTGCAGTACCACTCGTACTTCTGAAATTCATATGGCAAATTGGGCCTTTTACCACATCTCAGCCACAATCATTAGAGTCGAAGATGAATAGTCTCTTCATCGCTGCCAAAATGATTGATGACAGATCATGCAGCAAGCAGAACTCCAGGCTAGACTCTCTCACCCTGTCAAGCTTAAAGGACCTTGAATAACCGACCCAATAACACCAACCCTTGGCAAGCAAATTCTGAAGGAAAAACCGACAACGACGATGAACAGGAAGAAGGAAAAAAGAAACTCCTCTAGAAAATTTCAGAAAGAAGGACAAAAAAAAAACAACGAAGGGCAAAAGAAAAACACTCTCAAACACACACCAAAAAAAAAAAAAGAAAACCTTCACCGAAACAGAAGGATCTAAGCTAAAGAGGACTGTTACAGGAACAAGAGCCAAAGCAGAGGAAAGAGCCAGAAACAGGGACGAGCAGCTTGATAAAAAATTACAAACCACTTTTTTCACGATTTAACAACGCCCGGATTGTGGAGAGTTCACCGTTTACAAATGATAACAACTTGTTGATTGTAGGATTTGCCACCCTTGCCGCCCACCCTCTTTTTACATGGTAGGTATGCCTTACCGCCTGTGTACTGGCTGGCTCTCTAACACAGGAAGAGAGTGTAGCGCAACAGCACAAAAAAATTTTCCTGAATCCTGGAAAAGCCCTCTTTTCCGTTATTTTTGTTTTTTTTTCCCTACTCCTCCCCACCATACTCACTTTGCTTTGCTTTGGTTTTGCCAGTTCGTTTTGTTCGACGAAGTTCTTGTGCTGCACGAGAATAGATGTAAACATGAGTATTTGTGTGTGGGGCCAGTGGGGTGTGAGGGTGTGAGGGTCATGGAACTATGGCAATAAAGCATACAGATCGAATTTGTAAGGGGGTAAGGAAAGGGGACGCGTGAACAGAAAAACAGAAAAGGGTGTAAAGAGGGAGAACGTTCATCGTGTTTGAATTAAATATGCCGCTGCGCTTGGAGGGTTGAAGCGTAGCGCATTTGAAGGTCAAATTTCGACGGTGTTCGTACTACGTTCGGTGGCAACGAGGTTAATAGGTTTAGAGAGAGTGTGGCATTTAGCCGTCTGTGGTTTCTAGTCTCGTTTGTGTATCAAGTTACGGACAATTTTTTATTCCACTTTAAGGGTTTGGATTTTTAGTGAATTTTTTGCTACTTCAACTGGCGAGATAGTTGAATGAAATTTTTGGAACGCGAAAGCTCGGGAATGGTAAGCAGTATAAAAAATTTAATGATTTTCTTATGAAGATTGGAGTGAAAAGGAAAAAAACCTGGTTCAATGGCTTTCAAAATTGTCTAAAAAATCATTGGAACGAGGACAATTATAACCACACATCGGGAGCCCTTTAATCTGTGGGTTTAAGTTTTGGTCTCTAATGCGATAGTTCCTGATAATATTAAAAGCTTACAGCTATCGACTTATATTTATTTTTGAAAAATAAAGTTTGAGATACCGCAAAGTCCACACAAATATCATTTGTAGTGGAGAGGAAGTTTCATAATTATCGTTTTTGAGTTAATCCTTATCAAGCCAAAAGTGAAAATTTCAAATCGGAAACCATGTTGTCCGACGATTTTCCCGTCCCAGCTCGTGAGTTTATTCTTTTTGAGTCGATACATTCGTTGATCGTTGACTTCCATTGATTCGTCCCGTCTCATTTCTAAGCTAACCAACACAGAGTTAGTTAAGATTGCGCCACTTAAACTCGAGGTTTCACTTTATCGCGTCATCTCTATGGGATGGATTTGAAGATCCGACCGTTTGTCGTTAGAACTAAGAATGATTTTGACGACCGACGTTTAGACTTCTGCCACAACGGCTGGTACGATAGTCGTCTTATAGAAAGCTTTTAAGGTTGCTAAGCTATGCAGATCCTTTGGAATGTTGCGATAGTTCTCCGTTGGAATACATAAACTTTGGATCACATCCATTTTTGACCTCTGTTCACAAAGTCACATTGACTTACATCAAGTTACATTATAGTCCGTTGTCGAACGTCGAGAACTGTCGCCCAAAATGAGAAAGGAAATGGGGGTGTTGCCGCAGATACACATTACCAAGATTCTGCAGCATGCTGAGTCTTACTTCAGAGCATTCGTATGCATGTCCAAGGTTTTTCGGTGGAATAACTTCCAAGACGGGCTCAATGCCGACGTCAACAATAACCTCGTTTGAGCTTTTCGACATATTTACACCCTGAATGACTTGAACTGCAACCAACTTCAGACTGCTATAATTTCCAAACCGTTCATGACAGTGAGCTCAAATTTTGACACATGACAGATAATTTTATTATTTACAAGCATTTTAAACGATTTGCGTCTCAGTTGTGTTGAAAAATTTTTATCCGCGATGGAATTCAAACGTGATAGTGTGATTGATTGCTTTATATTTGGCTGGAAAACCGCAAATAGCTATCGTTAGAGCCCTCCAACACCTCAACGTGAATAAATCATTTCTGTCTCGAACCATAGCTCGTTACCGTGATACTGGCAGCATTGCAAAACGCCATGGAGGTGGTAATAAAAAAAACAGCAACATCGGGAGAAATGGTTCGGAAAGAGAAGGCTCGAATTGAGCGAAATCCGCGTCGAAGTGGAAGAAAAATGGCTCGTGAGCTCAACATATCGTTGGAATGGATGCAACACATACTGAAAAATGAGCTTGGGCTTAAGTCATTGAAGTTCCAAAAAGCACACGATCTTACACCGCAACAGAAAAAAGTTAGAGTCGAAAGAGCGAAGGAGTTGCTACGCTTGCACGAAAGTGGTGAGTTGCCTAATTTGGTTTTTTTCCGATGAGTCGCCATTTGTTATCGAGCAATATATCAGCAAACAAAATGACCACCGAGTTTACTTGCCAGAGAGGTCCTTCGAAAATTTACACCTTCGGACGGCCAGCAGAAAGGAGGTAGCACCGATGGTGGTGGTTTGGGCCGCCATAACCGCCGATGGTCGCTCTCCGCTCGTATTTTTGGACCGTGGCGTCAAAATTAATGCGATCGTGTACCGTGAAACTGTCTTAGAGGCAGTATTGAAGCCTTTTGCAAACAATCATTTCGGTCGGAGACCATAGACATTTCAATAAGACTCGGCACCGTCTCACAAAGCGCGCGTCAACCAAGATTGGTTAAAAAACAATGTTCCACACTTCATTTCTTCGTCACAATGGATTGCAAGTTCTCCGGATGCAAATCCGTTGGATTTTTCTGTCTGGGGTATTTTCAAGGCGAAGGTTGGCACTAAAAAATACCAAAGTTTGGACCACCTCAAACAAGCACTTCGACGGGAATGGGCCAAAATACCGCAGAGCCACTTGCGTGCTTTCTTCGGTCGTCTCAAGGCCATCGTTCGCGCCAAAGGTGGACAAATTAAAAACTACTATTGCAATTTGAAAATCGATGTATTATCCAACATGTTTTGCTTTGGCACAATAAAATTTATCGAAAAATAAGAAAATTATAGCATTTTAAAAAGTTGGAGTTAGAGTCATTCACCCTTTAGAGCCCATGTGTGGATTTATCGTCATCTATTCAGATTACCGAAGTTGATATGTAACAAAGGAGTTTTAAGCCAAACAATGGCAGCGCTCAAAATCCTAAAATGGGCTACTGCCCACTCCTGTGAACCAACAGACAAAATTGAATACTAATGGCCTTACTGCCGAAGATCCTAGCCAATGAAAAACTGACAACGATTTTTGGTTCTGCACGTGGAATATTTGGTCCCTTCACAGTTCACATGTAGTCAAACATTAAACGGAGGCCCTCAGCCACCACAAAATCTATAAAACTGCCACCTGATGGTGCCAAAGCAACGCCTTTTTGACTATGTACAATAACTATCATCAGAAAAAGAACAAGGCATGGTTACAATACGCATTAAGATTAAATAAGCCGCTATAAATTTGATGTGAGCCCACGCTTCCATAGAGGAAAAGGATGACTTTTTCAAATATTGGTTCTACGAGCTCTTCGAACAGGCTTATGAGCAATAGAACGATGTTAAGGCCATCCTTGATAATTCAGGAAAGTTAGGAAAAGATAGCCGATATCAGCTCACCGCCCACCACAACGAAATCTCTGGGTTAACCAAGGGAGTAGACGCCTGCATGGTGCAAATCATGAGGCATACAAGGCAGCGCTACAAGGCAAAGCAATTGAGACGGGAGGATCATGGGTTTCTCAGAAAGACAGCCAAAGAAGCTGAGAAGCACGTGATCGACGCCATGTGGTTTTACCGAAGTGATATTCGGAAGTTATGCCGAACATATGCATGCAGACGTAAGGAGTCGAAGTCGAAGATTTATAAGAATTACTACTGCAGAGATTCCGCTATCGAGAAGAATAAACCATTCAACGTGAATGAGCCTGCAGGAGCAGAGGAATTACCTACAGGATCGTGTAATTCAGAGCAGATTGAGTTGGCAAAGAGATCCTCTAGACTATAGAAGACTTAGCCTCCTTAATTTTATCTATTGTACTATCAGTATGATGAAAGCCATGTATTAACAATCTGATATGTCCTTTTCTGTTCACCATCGGCAACCATCTTATGGCAGGAATTTCAATTCGATTCCCACCACCAGCTTACAGATCTTACAGATGCATATGACAGCATTTATAGAGACTTTGCCAAACTCGTCTGTCTATGTAAAATGGCAATAGAGAACGCTGCTAGTCCATAAAAGTCGGTAATAACACCACCAAGGCATTTATTACCAACTTCGACAAGGTAACAGGCTGGCATACGATTCCTTCAACATCATGCTTGACTGAATTGTGGAACCCATAGGTCAATACCATATGCGACATATTCGAGAAGACCGTACAACTGGTAGCAAAAGCTGACGACATTTGCATTAAAGAAAGAAATCAGTAACTTGTCACTGTAGCATTTGAAGCCATTGAAGCAGAAGCCGCGAAGATCAACTTTGTGGTCAATGAGGGTAAACTAAAACATATCCTGCTTTATGTCAACTGCTCGGACAGAACGCTACATTGCCAGAGTAGAACTTTAAGGTGGTCTTTTACTTATATTGCCTTTACTGAA
Organism: Volucella zonaria; assembly: GCA_963966105.1. Taxonomy (NCBI): domain Eukaryota; kingdom Metazoa; phylum Arthropoda; class Insecta; order Diptera; family Syrphidae; genus Volucella; species Volucella zonaria. The sequence goes on along the minus strand of OZ014531.1, from coordinate 64,501,634 downwards.
ATAATGGCGCTACCATAGATATCAACTGAAAAATCACTCTAACCAATCGCTGTTTCTTTGGACTAAGAAGGCAACTGAGCAATAGGTCTCTCTTACGAACAACGACGACAGACAGTTCTACTATATGGGGCGGAAGTCTGAAGCGTACGAAAATGTCCTATGTTACTTCGGGAGAACAGTTGTTTAAGTAATTTTCGGGCCCATCTGCATAAAGTGACACTATCCTGGTCAAAACGGCTAGATTTCGTCGTCTACGATCGCTAGGACATGTTGAACGAATAAACACCAATGCTCTGGTTCGGAATGTCTTCGAATGTATTTCAATGTAAAGGAAGATCGCAACTGAAGGCGATTAGCACAAGTTCTTGTTTAATGGAAAGAACTGTTGGTTGAAACCCAGGTCCACTTTGAACTAAAGCGACACCTAATATAATTAATTAAGTGGGAAAAGAAAGCTGTCTCCTTACTGGCAAGGCATCTTTCGCTCCTTCCGTTTTCTAACTCAAGGCGCACTGTACTGAATCGAAATATCAGCTATAGTCGTATTTGTCTATGCAACAAAGACCTGGGTTTTGTCCTTCACCTGCCTTTCGTTTTGTCATTTTTTTGGGGCCAGTCTTTACAAACGGACAGTTTTGGCATTTTTTTTGCATTTTTGAAAACTTTTCGACATGGCTTTCAAGGTTTAACTTTCCACCTGATCTATGTGATTTTATAGATTTACCGCCCATAGTTGGCGCCCATTCACCTGGGTGGTCCCTTAATGAAAAATTCTGTTAGTGAAAGTCGGTAGGGGCTCTCAAGTGGTGCACCAAATATTGGTTTAGAATCTTATATTCGGCGTTTCGCATTATTCCAGTATTTTCATAGTTGTCGACGAAATATTATTGGCTTTATCTTAGGTCCATCTTTCATTATTGGGAAAATCTATCAGTGGCAACCGATTTTTTTAAGTTTTATAGACAGTTTAACATATTCGGTTTGCTTTCCAGGATAATAGTCAAACGGTCTTGATCAGGCATACCATCATCTGATGATATTTACTGATGTTTTCATGCTACCCCCTATAGCTATTTTCTTCGTAAAGTTGATGGAATCGATGTCGATCACTGTTAACTCTGCCTGACAACAAAGTAGTTGTCATTATTGCAGAAGTATTCTTGCTACATTTTTACCACTGACTGTGGCCCTACTACTACTCCCGGTCATCCTTTTCTGCAACACGGCCTTTTACGCATTCGTCTTCGTTGAATTCGAAAATGTTCTATTGGATTTGGATAAAACATGGCACACTAGAGACGGTGTTTCCAATGGCTTCATACTGGTGGTTTTCCGCTTGATGATTGCTAGATAGAATTTTTTGGGAATTAAATCTATTTCAATCTAGTGGTCCCTTTCCATTGCAGTCCTCAAAGACCATCTCACGTAACATTTTTGTATTTTAGCGTCAGCGATATCCACATACAGGTTCATGATAAGAACAAGACACAGATTCGAGACAATGTGGCTTCTCTGAATGCCTGCATATACGGAATACTGGAGCTGTGCCCTATATCAATCGCAATAAGAAGATATCATCATTTGCCATTCTACCCTTGGTTCGCCCAAAAATTATTGGATTTCAAGGATATCAGCTGTTTAGCAGCTGGCTTGCCTCCAGTTATCTGGGAACACCAAACATCACATCATCAAATTTGTTTGCAATAGACGGAAGAGTACTCAGCAAGAAATCCTCGGTAGCGGAGCAACAACAGTGATATCCGTACTTGTAGCATAGTTTTGTTAGGACCCATTTTGTCCCGGTGGTACTGACAAAGACGTACAATTGCATGCTCCAAAAATTGTGACTCGTTTAAAAATTAAGAAAGGATCTTCCAAACATTGTGAACGAGTAGCAAATTTGCCACCCTCAATCTCAAAATTTCTGTTGTGCATAAGACTGGTGATAATAGGAAGGGCACTATCTCCACCAAATTACTATGATGCACAGACTGCGTCCAGAATCGAATGCAATTGAGAAAAACCTAGAAATAACGAACGCTGCTCCTACCAGATCTGCTTGACGAATTAGAGTGGACATTTTCCTGATCCTATGGGAATGGTAGAAAAAAGTACAGGCAGAATCTATGAAGCTGAAATTTGCAAGCTGACGAGTAGAAAATGAGTGAATATTAACCGAAATCGAACATTAACTAACCACTTAAATGAACAGGACTATCTTGAACGAATGAACAACGATTTTAAAGTGAAAGCAATCTCCACAAAATATCTGTAGTGCTCGTAAGTAGTATCTAAAAGTACTCCCATTTGCCTTGGAAGGACTAGTGTGCCTCTGCTTAGCTTGGATCTAAGCCACACAGTTGTAGCTAATTCACTCCTTCAGGTTAGATCCGTACATAACAACATATCAACCAGTTCTAGATCGACCATGTCGACCTATTTCCCGCTTTTAATAATTAACATTCTTTAAACAAGAATTCGACTGCACACAAATTCTCATATCAAATCACCATAACCCGCACCGGCTCCAAACTCTGTATACCGGCTTCCCTGACACCACCCACCCTTAAACCATTTATCGTAAGAAACAAAAAAAAACAAAATAACTCCAACCAACCAGCGACTACACCGTGCAGTTTTTATTTATGAAAACCAAATTGTAAATTATGAACTTGTACCGCATAAGATATGGCCGCCGATTAAACTGGTAGGCGACCATAAAATCTTAAAAAATACTACCGATCGTGTCGAGTGCAATTCAAGTGCTATTTCCCGATGACAGTATACGTTCGTGAAAAACACACCACCAACACTAACATTATACCATCACCCAACCACTAGCGCACTTCAAACTAAAGGGAAACAAAGTATTACTCCTGACTGTAGTCATACAGTGGAAGATACTGTTTCACACTGATTAAGTATCCATTGGATATAACGTGCGTTTGCCTGCATTTGAAGTAGGTCCAGTCGCCTCCTGGTCGGTCATGAGAGCGCAATGAAATATGATCCTGAATGTTGTACGTAATGGACCTATCCACCCAATAGATTGTAGGCAAAGGAGCTCGGATATAACTACATAGGTAACGCATGTTTCCGAATGCGGTTTCGATTCGATTGAGTGTTCGATTAAGGTGAAGTTATGACGATTCATTTGGTGAAGCACAAACATCATGATCTCACGCACCGGCTCGTAAAGTGCTGATAAATTGTTGTACACACTAATGCTGGTATTGGTATTGGTACTTAATATTGGCACATTCTGCCTCCTGATGAAGGGGTTGTTAAGTTTGATGCTGTAAAGTACAGAATGGGAATACTTTGTATGGTTTAGTAAAATTACCTGGCTAAGCTTTTACAATTGAAAACTCAGAGTCGTCTAAGTAAACTTGGTGAGATATTAGTACCAATCCCCCGGAGTGCCCAACTATGTCTCTGGCTATAGCCGTACGTTAGAACTTATGGTAAGAAGTGGGTACATATCTCGTTGACCTGATCGGCTGTAATATCCGTTTCAGAAGTCTTAACAAGAAGCCCCTCGGGAAAAATAATAGGCCGTACCGTAAATAATAAATGCCGGCATTAATCCACATAAATATGTCGCTTTGGGCCTCATAAGCCTATGCGAAGCAGAAATAATTGTGATGAGAACAGTAACAGCCTCGACTTAACTACTGAAGACCCATGCAAACGTGATAAGGATAACATCGTTCGGGTATGTATTTGGAATGTGAGGACCCCTAATAGACCAGGAGCTTGCGATGTCCAGTACAAGAAGATACTCAAAAACTGCGATATCTACTATACCTTGTAATCGCTCGTATTAAGTTTGTTATTGGAAGAAGACTTAAGGATAAGGCCACTGTCTTAGGACCTCCTATAAAGAAGGAACTTGTGACCATCAGTATCAGAGTCAAATTCGCTAACATCAGCTTTATATGCGTGCATGCCCCAACGAAGGAAATACACAACGCTACCAAGGAAGGCTCCTAGATAGAACATATGAGCACTGTCCCAAGTACGACCTAAAAATTGTACTCGGTGGCTTTACCTCTAAAATAGTGGCAGTGACGTGGATATGCACATCCTGTACGACATTCGAAGACGGATTTATGCTGATAGATACATCGTCGTGTCAAACACACGTTTCCTACTTCCTAGGCTCCACAAGGGCAAGTGGCGGTCTCTGGATCAAAATACGATATGTCAGATTAATCACACTGCGATAGACGGAAGACAAGCACCCGGTTTTCTAGACGTCCGCAGATTCCTCGGTATAAATATTGACTTGGACCTCTAGCTAGGGGTAGGCAAAGTACGACCGCGGATATCAAAGGTAGTACAGCGCAAGGAAAATACTGCGAGGAGCTTTAATGTCGAGTTGCTGCAATCCCAAGAGATCGGCAGAACTTTTACGGATCACCTCTACGTCAACCTCTTTCATAATGCACTATTAGCCAAGAGACCCTCAAGACGAGAGCCGAATTTAGAGCTGCTGTCGAACACAAAATTCTCTGAAAGAGTTCAAAAAACGCAAAGTTGAAGACGACCGAAATTTTACTAGAAGATAAAAACGATGTGTAAGGGCGATAAAACTCAAATCGAAGCCTGTAAGGACTAAGTTGAGACGCAGTCTGTTCTAAAAATTTAGTTAAACATAGATACACCATTCAGTCAAAAGGTCCGTCAACCTGATATGTATTTCTAAACTTAAATCAAACAAATCCTCTGGATCCAGCTGGTTTAGCAGCTGAGACCTTTAAAGCGGAAGGCAATGAACTGGTAAGAAGCATGGAGAGCAACGCATGTCCGCTGAATGGAATCTGAGCATCGCTGTCCGATTTTGAAGAAATTCGACCCCGTGAGCTGCGCCTGTATTAAAGGTTGCCTACAAGATCCTAGCTGACGTATTGTGTGAAGGTCTTAAACCGATCGTCAACAGCCTTAGAGATCCATATCAGACCTTGTAATTTCACTATCGACCAAATTGTCACTTTGCTACAGATCTTGGAGAAGACGAAAGCGATACCCACTACCTCTTCATCGATTTTAAGGTTGTGAAAGCATTCGACTTTACAGGATGTCGATGGATGACTCCCGCTGCTCTTCTTTCGATATTTAAAACTGTCTCAGGCAGAGAGACGCGCCAATATGCATTATCTCCAGCAACGAAGACCCTCGTCATCCGAAGGCATAACGAAGAATTACATCTGCTGTACAACGATGTGGATCTGGTCTGAACGATTAATATGGCAAGGCCGTATAGAGCGCGTTGACACCAGTGCTCCAGCCCGAAGGATCCAGCCCAGCGCAGCAAAGTAGTGTAGGAAGACCTTACTTTAGGTGGAATACGCAGTTTGAAGGGGACTGCAGCCAACTGGGTGTGCTTAGTTCTTATCTGCTTAGCTAGGGATCGTGATGGCTAGGAAGTTGTTTAAGGTCAATAACGGCGCCGATTTGTGAGGTGCCAACAAAAGAAAAGTAAAACGATGATATGAAAGTGTAGCCCGACTATATTTTCTCCATCGCTCACAATGCGCGGCCGTACTGGATTCCTATTGTCTAGTAGCATATACGAGTAACGGTGGTCCAAATAGAAGTTTCATTTTGAATCACGTGTTATTTTGACACTGACAGCTCTTTCCTGCTATAAATTCTGACTGTTAGTCATTTTCCTACCTCCGTTGGAAAATATTGCAAATTTATTTCAAAACTGAGTGCTGTGTTGCCCAAACAGTGTGATTATTGACAAGAAGTTTTGACCGAAATGAAATGTGTGCAAAAAGCTCATGAGACTGACTTGCATCGACGAGAATGTAGCTGCTGTGGCCGAGAGCGCTCGACTCAATCCTGAAACATCGATTCGTCATCAACCACACTTGCCAACATTTCACGCACCAGCCTGATGGATTAGGGACAGCTTAAATCGAATTGGACATCGAATGTAGCCGAACCATTATTTTTTCTGAACAGGCGCCTCTTCATCTCGGCGGCTATGTTAACAAACAAAAGTGCGGAAAACCCGCACGTGATTGCCGAGAAGCCAATGCATCCACAGAGAGTGACAGTTTGGTGAGGATGTTGGAGTGGTGGCATCATTTACCCATTTTATTTCGAAAATGCTGCTGGAATCGCCACTTCGGTCAATAGTAGGCGCAATAGAGCCATGATTACCGAATTTTTATGGGCTGAAATTGAAGACATATACTTGGAGGATCTATGGCTTCATCGTGATGACGCGCCATGCCATACAGCTCATCAAACAATCGATCTTTTGCGCGCTAAGTTCATTAATGGTGTTATCAGCCGCCTTGGCAATGTCTATTGGTCGCATCGGAGCTGCGATTTGACCCCGTTAAACTTTTTTTTTGTAGATTACCGCCAAAGATCAATGTTATGCAAGCAATCCAGAAATGATTCAAGACGTCAAGGCGAATAACGTCCTAGCTATTCGTGAGATAGAGCCAGAAACAGTTAACAAGGTTTTGGAAAATTGGGTTGACAAGATGCGCTATTGCGAAGCCATTTTAATGAAATGCCACATCAATGAAATCGTATTCCATAATTAATGGGAATATTCGCTCTTTTTAATAAAGCTATAATATACTGAAAATAATTGACTTTTATTAGTTTTTTTTAATTTTTAAGAAGAAACTTCTATTTGGACAATCCTGAGCGCGTTCGTTTTTTTTATCAATATTTCGAAAAACTTGCTCAAATTTGGTTTGACAGCTATCTCTATCGACAGTTCTATCAATCGCAACATATTCAAGGCAATAGTGGGCCGGAAGATCTTGAATTTAATGCAGAACCAATGTCTAGAATTTCAGGAAGTGCGTATTCGTATATTTCTCGGAACTTGTTGGTCACTTACCACTTCACGAATAGTAAAGTTTTCTGTTTGTAGTTCTGTAACCGATGAATGTCTTCCACATAACACTCTTAACGACTCTTCTATCAGAAACTCCCAAACATCGCAAAGCCACTCATTCAACTAGGCCAACAACCATTTGTATCATTTTAACATTACAACATCCCGGCAGGTTCCTTATAGTTTCCCATTCCCACATCTGTATACCTACTAACAAGCAGCCCGACATTGATTACTCTACAAAAAAAATAAAAAATAAATAAACCTAATCGCCACCAGTTGTTAGGTCGTGATAATTATTAAACAGCACCCCATATGCGCCTCCACATTACACAGCGTAGCCTCCACATTATTCCGGAGTCTTCAAATAAACTTTCGCTCTTCAATCATCTCCGGCATATTACGAGTACACTGCTGCTGGTTGTGGTTGTTGGATGCTGAGGCTGTTGTCTGACGCTGCTCCAGTCACCGCCATAGCTACACCATGACGTAAAACAGTGAACCCATTAAAATCACCTTTTGATAGATTTATTACCCATCTACGATTCGAATACACTTACCAGATACCCACATCAGTTCGTTGCATAGACAGACGCCCCATAAGCAGCTTCCCTTTCCATCAAATCGAATTCTGGAGAGAGGAATAGAAGACACCCAAATGAACGAGATCCAACCAACAACTAACAACTGACAATAGCTTATTTGACTTGCCGGAGATACTACTCAGATACGTGCTCCACAAAATGTATTTCAACTTTTCTAACTTTGCTGTATGAAGTTTGTTTTGTTTTTTTTTTTTATAATTTTTATCACCCGTCTATCTGTCCTCGTTTAATTAAATTTTGCCTGCTGGAGTAACATGCGAACATGTTTAACCCATAAACGCACTATCGTCACTTGGTGGTGCTGTCCCTAGTCAACCCCGTTCTCTTATCACCCCTAAAGCTAAGATTCAATATCGATATCGTCGAAGGAATCCTAAAAGTGTCAAATGCGAGTGTGATTTATGCAGTCAGCTGAATGATTTGTAGACATTCCATCTCCAACAACACATCCGCACACACTCGCAGCACATATTTTCCTATGAGAACGGGAGAAAACCCAACGATGATGAGGAAGAAGAGGAGAAGAACATCGCACATCGGCTAATACTGTGTACTGAAATGATGATGAGAAGGAGGTGAAGGAATTACTTGTATCTCATGGTTATAGCTAGCGCGCCAGCCCCCTTCTCGCCAAAAACCATCCAAGCAATTCATATTCGCCTTGGATGAGCGATTTATGGGGCACTTTCCTTGTTCTTCTTACCCTCAAGACTGCTTTGGGTGATTTTTAGGCCGATTGATGAAAGGGGAGGATCGACGAAATGCAGAGGAAGAAGATCCGTTCATCTCATAATTTGTTGTATCAGACGGGACACGAAGTGGACAGATGGATGGGTAAAAGATGATTTGTTGCTCAAACTATAAATAGAAGTTTCGTCTCCTTTCTCTTAACAAAAGGTCAGAGACTCACTTGAGCTTCTATCATTCGAGATGACATTTCCACATCGGAAACTATTTTTACACAAATACGAGTACCCATACACACAAGTTCGCACATATGGATACACGTTTGGTCTGATTAAAAGGCAAATACAAGCAAAGATACTAGATACGGATACGTGGAAGCTGATGATGCCACTGTTGCTGACTGATGATGAGGATGATGCTGTCCGTTGTAATTTAGCGCGCGATAGCTGATCTGTCAATTTGGATCTTTTAGTCTTTTTTAGTTCTGTTCGCATTTTCGGAGTTTACCGACGATGACGATGACGATGACGATGAACAAGACGATGGCTTAATTCGTGAGATGTTTGAGTGATTTGTTGTTTACTACTCAGAGTATGTGAAGGAAATGTAGCGGAGCTAACTAATGCTGTCGAAAGTGCAGAAGGATGTGTCAGCGAATGGCATTTGCATGCGTCATCTGTGTTAGATTTCAATTAAATCATCAGGCTTCGGCAAATTCTTTTTTGTTAGAGAAACCAGACAAGATAAATACGCCGAAAATGAAGGCAGATTCTAAATGACAGCAGTGTTGTTGTCGCAGGATATGTATCTGTTGCATCGTCATTCGTTGGAAATGTGAAAAATTTGATCACCTGTCTAATGGGACACGTCCGGTGTAATGATGTATCGATGGGGCAAGTGAATAATATGCGGTAGAAATATGCAATGCTAAAAACGCTCCCAATTCAATCAACTGGAGTTACATGGTGCCGAATGCCACTATAGTCATTAACTTTGCATATGGAACGCCCTACTACCACACGGACGAGAGATCAAACAAGTACAAGATTATGGTATGAGATTCCCAGGGTCTGTCTTTGGACCAGTTTTATGGGATATATTGCATGGGGGCATACTAGGAACGCGAAGGACGAATAGGAGATCCTCTCGGTAGGTAGGAGTGCCGGTTTTTAGGAGGATCACACAATACACCACGACTCGTGCACCTGGTTGTCAGCGAGAGTTAATGATTGTTTTCGGTCAGAGTTTAGGGAAAGTATCAACTCTCCGATCCCTTTGCTAGATAACTCTTCTATATCATTGAAGAGGTGTAGGTATGACTAAGGCACTATGCCTGGTACTCGCTAGAGCCGGGAACTTGCAAAGAAATTTCGTGAGAGATTCTTCCTCATTTACATTTTGCAGTCAAGCAAGGTAGGCTGCATGATCCCCTATAGGCCAGTGGTCTGTAGTTATGGGTATATGCAAGTCTAGGAATATCTTGTCGGAATCTGCTTAGTAGTTCTATTGTCCTTGCTTTTTATAACTGTCGCAGTTTGGTAGTCTATGGCAGCCTTGAACGGCCAGGACGAAGAATTGTTTGTGTATGTTCACCTTGACTATTCCTAATAAAATTTTAACTGTTTCTGTTAGTGCATCGCCAAGGGGTGACATCCGCGTGATCAGTTGATTTGCCGTTTGGTTATCTTCAATATACTAGATGGAGTTAAAAGTAACCTCCTTGGGAATGAAAAAATTTTTTATTATTTTATTTATTTATTTATATCTAATATAATTTAATGAGCTTTAGCTACCATGACTACCAGCTCGATAATAAAATACTCGTACATTACATTATGACATTTACGTACAATACATTAATAGTTAGAATTTAATAAATAGCTTTCAGATACGGTTTTCCATTTTTATCTCACAGATTAGTTTGTAGGTTTGGTTGATGTTTTCTTCTGATGGATTTTTAAGTAGGTTCAGTAAGGATAAGTTGGGAAATAGTATTCTTGAGATATCTTTGATTTTGGTACAATCATAGACAAGGTGTTTGATGGTGATTATTTCATTTGCGTTACAGAGATGGCAGTTTGGAGGATCAGATTTTGATATTAGATGGCCGTGTGTGGTGTAAGTGTGGCCCATTCGAAGCCACAGATATATTTTGATTTTTTTCCATGAGCATTGTGTGGGATAGATGATACTTTTAGCATTTGGATTAATATCAGAGTAATGATGTCTATATTGTGCCCAGTCGTCATATAGTTTCACGTTCCAAAAATGGTTTATTTCCTTTTTTGTGTCCTTGTTGTTTGGAATTTAAAACGTAGCTAATGGTTCACTTGTTGCGGATTTTGCTGCTTTATCTGCTGTTTCATTGCCTTTTATGCTAACGTGACCTGGAATCTACGTGAGTTTTATTTTTTTCTGACTTCCAATAAGTTTATTGCGGATAATCTCAGGAAAAAGCGTTCTGTTGTCAATATTTAACACTGTTTCTAGTATGGAAAGGCTGTCTGAACAGATAATAGTTTTTTTCGAAACTGAGATTTCGATTGCCTTTAAAACAGCCATAGCTTCAGCTGAGAAAACTGAAGCAGAATATCTCAGAAGTCCTTTTGATATTATGGTACCGTCTTAGGTGGAGACGGCAAAAGCTGTACCAAGCTCATTTTTAGATCCATCGCTGAATACGAAATTAAACTTATGTTGTTTTTCGGTCTGCATTATTTCAAGGAAACTCTGCTTATACTGCTCGTTCGAAGTTGTTATTTTAGGTAAACACTTGAGTTGGGTATTTACACAACCTTTTGGTAGATTCCAAGGTGGTTTGGCAGCAGGTCGTATAACCTTATTCAAAATTGGGATATCCATTTGTTTTGAAAATTGTATAGCATTATAAAGCGTAAATGGGGTTTTCGGAACTTTATTGCGGCTTAAGCATTGCTTAGCATCGATTGAGACAATACTATTTCCGGTTGTGCTTAACTTTTGAATGAGAAGAGATGTGAGGTGTTGAACTCTTTGCTCTATGGAAGGAAGACCCGCTTCAGCTAACATGTTTTTAATAGGTGTAGTTCTAAAAGCTTTTAGGCTTAATTTTATAGCAGTATGGTACTGTTTTTTTATTATATTTAGTGAAGATTTTGGGCACTTTCCATAAATACTCATTCCATAGTCGATTTTGGCAAGAATGGTTGATCTGATGATACTTATCAGGGAATTAATGTGAACTAAACTATTCTTAAATGATAAGTACTTAATAATGTTAAGTCTGGTAGCTAAGCTTTTTTTTAAGTACAAGCAATGTTCCTTAAAATTAAACTTACAATCAAATATTATTCCAAGCAAACAGAGATTATTTACATTAACTATTGTATTGTAATTCGGACATAAAGCAATATTTTTTGGGCAACTAGTTTTTCTACAGATGTGTAATATTTTACTTTTTTGATATGAAATTTTTGAGACGGAGTAAGAGCACCAGGTTGAAATATTTGCCAGAATGTTTGAAAATGTAGAGGCAGTAACTGTGAGATCTTTGCATTTTGTAAAAAACGTTAAGCCATCTGCATACAAAAAATGTTCCAAGTTTTTATTTTTTTTTTATAATTCGCTAAGATCATTAAAAGCTATAATGAAAAGCACAACTGAAAGAGGAGATCCTTGAGGAATTCCGTTTTCAAGATTTTTTACTGAAGAATACACATGACTTAATTTTATTCGGAATTGTCTGTTATTTAGGAAGGATTTAATAAAATTGTAAATTTTTGGCCCGATTTTCCATTCAGCTAATTTTTTAAGGACAATATGAATTCCAATTCTTTCAAAGGCTTTTTCGAAATCTATGGATAGTATTGAAACATGATTTTTCGAAGATAGGGCAGATGCAACGAAGTAGTCAACATGCAGTAACGCATCGATTGTAGAATGCTTATGTTTAAATGCCACTTGGTTTGGACTAAGGAGCTTTTTTTTTATCAAGGAACCAAAATAGTCTTTTTGCAATGATTTTCTCAAGTATTTTGCCAGGGCATGTTAGCAATGATATGGGACGATAACCACTTATTTCGGAAGTGCTTTTGTTTTGTTTTGGAATAGGTATGACACTTGCTATTTTCCATACTTGAGGGATGATCCCTATGTTAATGATTTCATTGTATAAACATAGAAACCTTTTTTTCAAGTCCATTGGTAAATTTTTTAGCATTGTATAAGAAATCCTGTCGAACCCAAGGGTTTTCCCTTTTGCGGAGCGAAGACAGCTTTCTAGTTCTATTAAATCGATAGGAAGCTCGATGGATTTCGCTGTTAAATCAGTTTCATTAGTTAGGGTCGTGCTATTAATGGATTCTTGTTTCTGAGTAATGAATTCGGGGGAAAAGTTTTTGTCCTCAGAATATAGTGACCAAGTTTGAGCAAACAGCTCTGCGATTCCATGTCTTAGAATCGTCCGAACGACGAACAACGAACAAATACTTGTAGCAGCAGGCATTGATCCAAATGAGGCCGTTGATGATGACAACTTCTTTGTGGTCGAGGATCCGCAGGAGAAGGTAGAGGCTATAGGAGCGACTTTCCAGGAAGTGTACAAGGCGAATGACATCATTGGCCCGAACCACGACCTGGAAAGTCGAGTCCTTGTGCACGATTCCTGCCTTCGAAAGGAAATTGTGAATTGGCGATTCGAGAGCTCGGGTTTCACCCAGTTCAGTGACGATAATATGGCAAATAATGTCATCACCAACGAAAGGGTATTACCACCGTTCATTTCGAAGGAAGAGCTCCAAACGATCTTCGAATCACTTAGAAGTAAGAAATCAGTGGGAACCGATGAAATACCGAACATTGTGCTTCGACATCTCCCACTAGAAGCGGTGGGCATTTATACCATCCTGTTTAATAATGCAATGAATAATGCACATTGTCCAGCGCATTGGAAAACTGCGGTGGTACATCCCATTCCCAAAAGGAATAAAGATACTTCCAATCCGGCGAATCTCCGCTCGATCAGTCTTCTTTCAAACATCAGTAAGGTTTTCGAGAAGGTGATCAATAGAGTCCTGACTAAGTGGGTTGAGGACAAACATATCGTTCCGGATAATCAATTCGGTTTCAAGGTGGGGCATGATATCATTCATGCTGCGTCTAAACTGGTTTCTGATATCCAATGGAACAAAGGCAAGAACCAGTGCACTGGTGCCTGCCTGGTTGACTTGGAAAAGGCCTTCGACACCGTATGGTTAGAGGGACTCTTTTTCAAGTTGGACAGGTTGGGCATTAGTAAACCACTTCTGTATATTCTTTTTGATATGCTCTCCAGTAGACAGTTCATCGTGAAGAATGGCGATGTGACTTCCGCTGGAATATTTAACATTAAAAACGGTCTGCAACAAGGTGCGGTAAATTCGCCGATCCTATTCAACATTTACACAAGTGATCTGATAGGTTCACTTCACCATGCCATAGCGTACGCAGACGACTTAATTGCGTACAGATCAGGTCCAAAGATTGAGGTCATTAATACACTTTTGCAACGTGACTTCGACAAAATTAAACAATATTGCGATGACTGGAAGTTGAAAATCAACTTTCAGAAGTCGGAAACCATTCTGTTTAGGACGCCTTTGTCTGGGGCCTCTAGGGATACCAGAAAGAATTGGCGAAAGTTCTCTATCGTCGGACAACATGGACAGCCACTTGCTTGTCGAAATGTAGTCAGATACCTTGGGATCTGGCTAGATCAATATCTCTATTTTAACAAACATATAGATGTTGCTCTGGCCAGAGCCAGAGGTGCTTTTGCCCTTACAAGGAGACTGTTTTACAACAGCCAACTCGATGCGAGGGTGAAGGTGATCTGCTACATGGCCCTTATCCGGCCTATGCTTGTATTTAGTTGTCCCGTGTGGTTCAACGTGAGAGCAAGCTTATTGGAAAAGATTCGGGTGTTTGAGAGGACTTGTCTTCGGACTTGTCTTCGCTTATACAGAACACCAGAATCCGAGTACATAAAATTCTATCCTAATGAGGTGTTATACAATAGGGCGAACCTAATAAGAGTGGACAATTTTGTTATTAAGTTGACTCGAAGGCACATTGCAAGAGCAATGACCTCGTCAAACAACCTGATCTCCGGGGCTTACTACCCTAATTATATGTATCATGAGAGAGTTCGCTTTGACGGCTTTATTCCTCCAGAAGCGTTCCTCTACTTAGATACTAAAGGTCTGATCCAGGACAGATCGGCGGTGCCGCTAATCTTCCACGTCGCTCGAACAGCTGCGGACAGGCGACTCAACTACGACAGAGACGTCGCACACGGCAGTGCGGAGCGTCTCCGGTTCAGTAGGGCGGTAGGGTGTCGCGACATGAGGGATGTTGCTCGGCAGCACCAACAATTTTGGTGGCTAGTTGAAGGAAGGGAGAGTTCGTCGTCGAATTACTCCAATATTGGTAGCTTCATGTGAAGCAAAGTGGGTCGCCTAAGTTTTTTTTAGCCATGGCCGGCTTACATAGTTTTAAGTAGTTTTAAGTAGTTAGGAGTAGGAGTTAGTTTTAAGAAAAAAAAATATATAAAAACCAAAAAAAAAATTAATAAAAATAAAAAATTAAAAAAAAAGAACATACATCTATATATATATACATATATTTATATATTAAGTATATATATATTATGTATATATATATATATATATGTATGCACTAGATGTAAGTAGTTTAAGTAGATTAAGACTTATTTTTAGGTAGTTTTTAGGATTTTAGTTTTAAGTTTTATAATAAAATATAAGAAAAGTCATGTTACTAAGTTTTTTTTTTTTTGAAAAAAATGTTTTCTTAGTTTTAATTATAAGTAATAGAAATAGTATAGTATAGTAGTAAGGTACGTCGAAAGACATAATTTAAGTGTTAGGTTTAACTTAGAGTGCCCGCATGGGGTCAGTAAGCTAGAATAAGATAATTTTAAGTTAATTAAGCTAATTTTTAAGCATTTTTTGTCTAGCAAGTAAGAGTAAATTAAGTAATACAATAAAAATGCATACAAACTGAAAGCTCTGCGATTTCACGTGGGCATGTTAGGTTTTCAGATGAAGTCTTTCACCATAAGGCTGTTATAGTTGCCTGTTAACGACTTTACATCCGCCCAGAGCTTTTTAGAGCTGGAATTGGGGCTTAGCAGTTTTTGCAGCTTTCCTAAAAATTGCATTGGCTTTGCGAAAGGCTATGAGATTGGGATCTGATGGATATTTTTTTAACTTTTTCCAGGCAATTTGTTTGATTTCTCTGAGCTCTGCAATCTCCTTACTCCACCAAGGGACCTTTTTTTGTTTGTTTGGTTTGTAATGCGTTTGAGGGATAGATATATTTGCTGCCAAGCGGATGGATTTTTGGAGAGTGGCAGTTTCTTTGTTTAAGTTTGGCGATGGGTTCTTGTTAGATAGAAAGTTTGAAACTTCAGACTGAAATAAAGCCCTGTTAGCCCTATCTGTTTGAAATTTTGGTGGATATTTTCAATTTAGTTGCGGAGTTTCGAATATCAATGTAGTTACTATTGGGAAGTGATCACTGCCATGCAAATCAGGGAGCCTTGAGCAGATGGAGTTGGCGCAGAGTTGGGGTGATATAAAAGTTAAATCTATATGCGTGAGTGTACTATGTGTAGAGAAGTGCATAGGTTGCCCGTCATTTAAAAGGACAAGGTTTGAGCTATTTAGGAAGTCTTCTACTATCCTCCCGCGGATATTGTGAGAAGGTGAACCCCATAATGGATTCCATGAATTGAAGTCCCCAGTGACGATAACTGGAGTTTGGAAGCCATTAATAATGCCTTCCAAGTCTAAAGCACTAAATGTTTGATCTGGATGAATATAGACTGAGACTTTGAATTTAAGCTCTATTTCAACGGCTATAGCTGGAAGTCTGGAATTTATGCTTCTCAATTCATGAGGTATGGACTTGTGTATAAGAAGGCCTACACCTTGAGTCGAAGAGGTAATCGAGGGCAAGTTATGAAAGTAAGGTGAATAATGCTTGGGTGGTTTTGGTTGAAAATTAATTGTAGTGTGGGTTTTTATTAATTAGGTCTTCCACTCACTAACAAAATCACAGAAAGAAAAAATAATTTTTTAGCGAAAGAAATCCACTGCAAAGTTACGAGGTAAATCGTATACCACTGAAAAAATATGTCTAATCACACAGGAGATATCTGACCGGCCTGAAGGTTTTAAAAAGTTTTTTTTATTTTATTCAATATAATACCTTTTTAGTTTGATACACTTATTCCAGCGATTTTCCAACTTCTTGATCCCGTCCGAAAAGTAAATTTCCGGAAGGTCTGCAAAATACTCCTCCGTGGCGTCGATGATTTATTCGCGTGAGCTGAATTTTTTATTGATGAGCCATCTTATGAGGTTTGGGAAGAGATAATAGTCCGAGGGGGCCAAATCGGGCGAATACGGTGGATGCGACAGCAAGTGGAGCCGTAAATCATTGATTTTAGCCGTGGTTGCGATGCTCTTGTGCACCGGCGCATTGTCTTGCAAAAACAAAATTTTTTTTCGCTTCATATGAGGCCGTTTTGCAGCGATTTCGGCCTTCAATTGTTCCAATAATGCACAGTAATACTCGCTGTTGATGGTTTTTCCTTTTTCAAGGTAGTCCATGAAGAGTATGCCATGACAATCCCAGAAAACCGACACCAAAACCTTTCCGACACATCGAGCCTCCCTCGGCCGCTTCGGAGCACTCGTGCCGTCTTCAATCCATTGCCGGGCACTCACTCTGTTCTCTGGAACCAAGTTTCATCAACAGTTACCAAGCGATGCCAAAAGTCTGCCCGATTTCTAATCAGCAAGTCCAAACACTCTTTCGAAGTGCTCTCGCGTTCGGGTTTTTGGTCAGGAGTGAGCATGCGCGGCATCCAGCGGCAGGATAACTTTTTCATATTCAGAATATCGCCCAAAAAATGGCATGTGCGCTCAGTACTAATCTTTGTGGTCAGCCAACACCATTTCATGTATTTTTTTGACATTGTCCTCTGCAACCGCATCGGAGGGCCTGCCGCTGCGGACTTGATCGGTAGTGGAATTGCGGCCACCACGAAACTCTCGAAACCAATATTTGACTGTGTAATCTGACTTAGCATTAGCCCCATAATATTTATCCAACTTTTCTTTTGTTTCCTTCGCCGTTTTGCCTCTCAAAAAATAATGTTTTATGAGAGAACGAAAATCGTTTTTGTCCATACTCAACATGATGCCAAACACGTCAACAACAATCAGCTGTCAAAACAAAAGTGAAAACAGTATCGCACTGAAATTTGGCATGTCTGCCTAAATATGAACTTCAAGGCACCATTACCCTTTTTTGCAGTAGCAGCGCATTCTGGCGGTCAAGGAGGTTATTTTTCACTCCACCTAGTAATTCGATTCTGTCTTGTAACGCAGATGGCAACCCTTGACTGGGAGCTAAGAAGGTTGAGTAAGGGTTGACATTGTCTGAGTAGTTTTGTGAATGTAGTAGCTGAATTAAAAGCTTCAATTGCTTGATTCTGGGTGAAAATGATGGTGTTTTGGGTCCGTTTTAGCGAGTTTCTTAGTAAAAGGCAAACCTCTCTCCGGCTGGAAGACGCCGGGGTAGTCTGGCAGATGAAAAGTTATCGGCACTCGAAATTTTTTCGAAAATTTCTGGACAAGATTGTTGACTCGTAGTTTTCAATTGCGTTTCCATTTTTCCATTCTTCCCTAGTTAGACATTTTACTGCGATTTTTCAATTAAAGTATAAAGAGGGTCTGGTGTGGTTTGCGGGAGAAGCCACCAATCTGCTAGATAGTGTGCCTGTGTCCGTAAGAACGACGGGTCCAGCAGTCGGATTCTCCGAGTCGGACCTCACAACATGCTGATGGACTTTTCTGAGGGCTTACTTAGGGCTTCCAAGCAAGGGCGCTATAGGTAGGAATCGGACGTATTAAGGCTCCATTTTTGCCCGAAAGTATTTAACTTACCCGATCAGTATTTAATTTCCAGTTAAGCTTTGAGTCAAGGATTATGCCAAGATAGCTTATGCTGACGACTTTACCCTGGCAGAAATGGAAAAATCACAAAATAGAAACCACTGCTAAGACAGGCCTTAAGCTAGCAAACTACAAAAGCGGAGCTGTCCTCATAAGCACCCATAAGAAAGATAAGTACATCATACAGATAGATTAGTACATAATTGAATCGATGCGGTAAATCATGTGCCTGACAATGTACGAGTATAATCGACTAATGACCCACCTTTCGAGAGCTAGTAAAGCATGTATACAACCGTTAAGTCCTTATGGAGAATATTGAAGTACCAAGGCATCTTGTCAGAAACTTTCTTACGCAAGCAAACTAATGCTCGTAAATTCGGTTCTAATGACGGCATCAGGAATTAATAGCGAGTCGCCAAAAGACGAGCTTGGTACACAGAATTGGATCGGCTTCATAGAATGCGATGAACATGATTTCAAACCAAATGCCAATCGACCTGGAAGCCAGATAATCGGCGACATGAATAATGTTGCAAAAGCACAGTGGCAAAAAGGATCAGCAGAAAACACAGGGAGGTAAGTTATTGCGCAGTTTTCGAAGAACTGGGGCTTCTTTGACTTTCTTTATAAGTAATGGCATGTGAATGACCAGGGTTGTGAAGGTAAACCACAGAACCCGATGCATGCGCTGAAACTGAACAACAGTCAGAACAACCCAGGAGAGCGAAGTTAGTGGCATAAACATCCATGTTTGTGACGATAAAAACGTAGGAAACTGCAAGTAGGGACCTACTTTAAAAATAGTGTATTAAGAAGGGAATAATCTGTCAGCCCTGATAGCTTAGGGAGAAGAGACGAGATTTCGTACTAGCCCCTCTAAAGCAATGTTTTGTTTGGCGGTGCCGCAGGAGAGATATAAGAAAGTACGTGGGCATGTAGAGAAATATTAACTTAGGCTTCATACCAGTAGATATTAGATTTCTAAAGATAAGAAGTGATCCACCAGACTCAGAAAAAATGCCATAGAGAAACATCTCTTACAGATAGTTCGGAGTGGTGTACACAATCCAAAGTCATCGCAGAGAATCGTAAAAGGATTTACATATATGGATTCAAGCTGATGAGGTGATGGTTTTTCTATAATTAGTTTCCGAGCTACAGCCCTTCAATAAATTACAGAATCTATCACATTCTTGACGAACTCTTCTGACCCTCATTCGGATTAGTGCGAAAGAAGAGCTTTCACAACAATTTGGCTATTTCAAGATGCCTGAACTACCAGCAGGTCATCAATCCCCCGCACCCTCAACCCCCCCCCCCCCCAAAAAAAAAAAAACCAACGTACCAGTTCCGTAATGTAGGCCCCCCAGATAACTGCTTTCTGATATAAAAATACGTAGTCGGTGGTTATATTCTTTCACTATCAAGCCGCATGTCTGGGTTCAATTCCCAAGGCACACTCTAAAAAAACAGAAAACAAATCTTCCTTTCAGCAGAGAATGCAAACATTGCATTTGTAACCAGCAAACTGATTGAACTTGCTAAAGGTACTATCAAACGCAAATGTTTGGGGCAGGTAACATTGTTAGTAGAAAGCGAACAAGCTAAAGCACATGGCTGACAGCAGTCATCTGAAAACCTACCAAGAACGTATAAGTCCAGAAACATATGAAGTGAAAAGAAGTGCAGCTTAGTGAAAGAGGAAACAAGCTTAACTACAATAGATCAACGCACTGACCTCTAAGGCTGAAGAAGAAGCAAACAGGTGCGATAGCAGGGCCGTCCATAGCATTACAAAAAAACTTCGTCGGGGGTTTAGATAGTTGGAAGTCCGTTGACTTTGGATGAGAATCAGCTTCGTAGATGATGGGAACCATTTACAGAAGCGATTAACTACTTAGGAAATTGCGATTTAGACCCAACCTCAGGTGAGCAGCAACTAGTCCCCGCATTCGAAGATAAAGGAAAAAAGGAAATCGCCAAAAACGCAACCAACATTAGATTGAAAGAGGGAAATCATTGCAAAGCTCCCCAATGAGGGAAACCTGACGGAATATGGAAAGATATATGATTTTTCCGACTGTGGCTATATCGAGTGAAAGCAAACTTGATTCAACGCTCGTCATGTAACAGGCAGTGTTTTGAGTTGAAGCCTCCTGTATCGGCAACATCTTTCAGTTCACCACCAAGCAATGCATCGAGTATAGATCTCCTTCTATAACACTCGCACATAGTGAGACTTGTGAAGGAGAGGTATACCAGAAAAAACTAGTCACCAGCCTATTTATGATGGCACTAAATCTCATGTCTCCTCAAGGGAAAGGTGTCAAAGGAATCCAAATTTCGTACCGAAGCACGACAAGATCGTATTCTTTCACAGTTTAAATTTCTTGTAGTAATCAGTGATGTCACCAACATAGCTCTATCTGCAAGAAATATGGGCCCCAGTTGGACTATGATGTTTTTGCTACGCCGCCGGTGATGTGTGCGCCTTCTCACATACAAGATATTGAAGCTACAACTTGAGACGAAGAAAGTCAGACTCAAACTAAATAAAGCACAGACGAAGTCACTTAGAACTTCAAATTTATAGCGTGACATCAGCGTCACCCATCTCAGCATTGCCGAACAGCAGGTCGAATAAATAAGCAGCTTTCTACATCTAAGAGTAAGTGTCATAAGATGGAGGTGTCGAACTGAATGTGGACAGCATAATTCGCAAAGCAAAAGCTATTGTGTAATATGTTCGACATGCTAAAATTTTAAGAAACAAGGTTTTCGTGGGTGTAATGGAAAGTGACCAACAGAAACACAAAGCTGCAAACACTCGTAAATAGATCTCAAAGCAACTTTTTAAGAATCTCCTGGCCAAACTCTATGTCAAACGACAAACGACATAGAGAAGGACCGTTGACTAGGAATCCAGATCTTTGGGGATGACTTGGAGGGAACTCCGACCAAGTCAATAAAGCGCAATGCCCCTCAAAAGATCAGATGGCGCAAGAAAATAATTAAGACCTGCGTGTTTGTAAGACATGAAGCTGTTTACACTTTACCGTGGCTTCTTTTTGTTTCCTGCTTCATTTGAAGTGACTGTAGCTTCTAGAGTCTTTGATTCATTTTTCCAAATATGCACATTGATCTGCGCTATCCTCAATATTAGCATTAAGACTGCATCGTGTTTCTTTTCCGTCCGGCTTCTTATTGTAGCTTGACAGAGTAGGTAGGAATCATTGGAAGGTTCTTTCTAGTGCCGCTTGACTCGCTATTTTTTTTCTTAAACAGAAGTGTTGTTGGATTCTTGATGTGTTTTTCTGATCTTATATTTGTGGTCGATAAGACTAATTAATTGAAGTGCCCACCGCTAGTCCTCTATGAAAAGTCAGATTCTTCTCTTCCTTTTCAACGCCCTGGAATCAATATCTCCACACGAGTTGGGCGTACTAATCATTCGAGGTGATCTTAAGTTTATTCCTGTAGTTCTCACAGTAAGATTTCTGTCATTTCTGATTAGGTAGGACGCGGACGTTTAAGATTTTAAGATGAGGACAGCGACCATCGTCATGCTATCATGGTATCACTTTACTGCGGCGCTCCTAATGATTTCGTGCAGATATTGAACAATTCACCATTCGCAACAAATGATAGTGCTTACTTGTTATTTGACAGACCCATGATATGAGTTTCTTGGACAGAAATACGAGGGGTTCCTAAGGACTGGTTTATCCGGTAACAGTCGTCCAAGGATCTTGTAATGAACGATCTCTCCCAACTTAGGGTTTTGCGTAGAAATTGGCAAACCCAGCTTAGAAAATCTTACAAGCTTTTAAAATGGCCGGATTCACAATTGACCAAGTACTACTGGCCAAATGTTTTTACAATTTACCAGCTCAACTGTTAAAATCTCGGGTCCGGTAAGTGCTTACATTTGAACAGACTGCAACATGCCTGATGAGTGAGGAACTCGATCGAGTTTAAGACATCAATCCTTCCCTGATGAAATTAAGACACACAAATGAAATTACATTCGAAAATACATTCTAGGAATATATAACCACCCACAGCAACAAGTTTGAAAGATTATTGGGCACATGGCCAATTTAAAAATCGCATTTTCCCCCATCACTAACATCAATGTCATCATCTTCATTGCTGTCATCATTGCTATCATCTGAGATATGCCATATCCCTGATGCATTTCATGCATGATAGTTCCTCTCAGTGGCAAATCATCACCAGCACCAAGACCCAGTAGAGGAGTAGAGCATTAGGCGAGGCATTCAGGAACAGCAGCATTTGCAAAATGAGAAGATAACAAAAAAAAAAAACAACAGAAAAAAAACAGAAAAAAGAAGCCCTGATACTCGTACATGATACGCGCATCATCATCACCATCACCATCATCCTCATCATTGTCGCCGTTGTGCTGTATCGCAGTATCATTCTCGTCCAGAGAATAGTTGTATACTCGTTGTCGTCTCCAAACTGCATCTGCAAGTTCGCCGCCGCGCCAACCTCACCATCCTAACCATCATATTCTGTCTTAAGCATGAGCATCTTTCGCGTCACCCAACCGTTGCTCGTCTCGCTCGACAGTGTGACTATGCATGCATGAAGCATATCAACATCATCATCTTCTCATCTCAAGTCATATCATTTCATATCACTCAAGAATTTCAGGACATTAAAGCTTCCCGCATATTCGTCGTGGCCGTTGTCGGTCGTCGTCTTCAGGCTTGTATCCACATATAGCTCTCCAAGAAGAGACAAAATATGAACGATGACGACGAGAACGACAACGGCAACGACAATGAAGACGATGATGACGACGACAACAACGACGACGACAAAGATGTGCGATGGAAGTGATTGTGTATGGAGGAGCATGAGGATATGTATCATAACCCAGAAATCAACATCGTTGAAGGATGATGATGACGATACTGCTGCTTCTGCTGCTGCTGCTGCTGTTGCTGTTGCTGTTGCTATTGCTGTTGTTGCTCCTGTTGTTACGGCTGAGAATGATGATGACGACGAATAGGACGAGATCGGTGCTGACGTTGATACAGCTCCTTCAAATGTGAACCCCTCATCTAATTCCCATTCCAATTCCCAGTTCCAGCTACAATACCCTTGGTGATGATAATGATGCCTGCCTGGGTGAAGATGCACAGATAAAGTGACAGCGAGTGCACAACAACTATGTATTTATGTGATTATCCTGAATCCTGCTTATCCTTGAAGAACTCCTCCTCACACTTAACCACACCGATTCGTATGAATGTGTGCATTTGGAATAAACATCGCTTTTCCTGGTAAAGCAGAAAGTTTGCCTTCATTTCGTCTGAATTTCGGTTGCACTCCATTCCGACACACAACACATGTAGCTATACGAGTATGTACGTGTACGTAACCCACTGATGGTAAGTCCTTGGGGGTGTGCGGCTTGACGATGACGGAGATTTAAGGATTTTGTCAGGGGGCAAACTTATAGTTTAAGTTGACGTGAATGGGATGGTGACTGGTGGGTAACTAAACTAGTGACTAGTCACTGGTAACTACAACTTTTCTAGTGCCGCCTCTGTTGTTCATTTGAGTAGACGGATGGACTATTGGATAGATGACGGATGAAATGAGATAAAGCTCTACATGGACACTGACACTGAGCTCTAAAAGCAAACCAGCACAATTCAGAGATGGGCAAAAGATGGCCAAGAGATTTGTCAACATTTTGAACACGATTAATGTCACAAGAAGTTCACCAAACTTGACGGCATAATGTCACGTGGTGTACGAGTATGTGAAAGAGTTTCGTTTCAACATCGTAATGGAGTAAGTTTTGCTGATCACAGACGATTATATCTGACAGATGGAATGCATCTTCATCTGTAGGAATACGAGAGACCAATTACGAAGTTTACTTATCCCCTTTGCAAAATCCGAATCTCTATCTCCTCTCTCTTTCTGATTGACCCATTCATCTACATTAACTCGGTAAACAATGACAGCAGTGCAACACTTTAACAAGCACACAAGGTACATCCAATAGGCCGCCACTACACCGACCTCCTACACGCACTTTCCATAGTGCACCGAGTGAACATGATGCACGCAGCATGCAACACGCACTTTGGCGACAGTGCCATAGCTACCAAGGCTACCAATTTCATTCCATTATAGTGGCGGCGCGGCGGTGGCTTCTAAAGCTTACACCGCACCATACAGATATACGGATACGAACCAACCAACCACCAACCAACTAACCAACTAAACCAACTAAACCAACTAAACCATCTGCTGCTGAGTTATTGGAAAATTGTTTGTCCTGAAATGGTGAACCAAAAACTACCAACTCCAGCGCGGCACACAATGCCGGCTAATAATCCTACCAAGGACCACTTGCTGTGTATGATTTCCAGCCGATATCGGTGGCTTCCACCAGCTAGCTAACGAGGCACAGATCACAGCAAAGCATTTGCACTATACGAGCACTCGTACGAGCACCCTCGTACGATTGAAACCGCGCGAATCCGATCCGATCTCCTTTTTTTTTTTTGTTTTTTTGTCGCTGTCAGCGCATTGCCAGGAGTTGGCGGTTGTGACTAGAGGTTCTTGCATGCACACGGTGATTTCTCATGGCGCGCTTAAAACTGACGTGCACTAAACGCATTACATGCGGAACAAGGAATCTCAAACCACGACAACAACGACGACGCTGGCATATGGTATGACTGCGACTATACTCGTGGTGAGCTAAAGAAAATATTTGCATAGAAGTTGTGGGCCTGGACCTGGATCTGAACCTGAATGCTAGAGAAGAGTGCTTCTTAGGAAGCCGTGTAATATGTGCGGGTTCTACGTCTGACTTTAGATCACAATATAAGTAGAACGTAATGTGTGTGCGCATATGGTAATGGAGCTAGTGGTTTAGCTGGTGATCAGTGATGTTATGTTGGTCGAAGCTGGAAAGGGAAGAATGCGCGGTGGTGTTTATTGGAACAATAGGTAGGTGTCTCAATTTATTCTCATTAAATGAGGCATAGGCTACTTTGCAACAAAAGGCGATGATTTGTTACTCTTATGCATGCTTACGAGTATAGGGGTGCTCTTGGAGGAGCAGCAGTACTACAGTATCCGAAACGTAAGGTATAAGGTAGAGCGGAGTGACATGGATTTTGGATTATCGTTTCTGTCGTTTGTAATAAGGTAGCTTGTTAGTACCCAGTGAGTTATGGGACTTTTGATCAGCCCAGCTAAAACGTCTGGGAAAGTAGTTATGAAGAATGAGATCGTGAATTAGGGTCAGAACTGGCCAAATAACTTGTGACGGACTTATGAAAAAAACACGGATGACTGGTTTTTTACATCACTGAGTGTAGAACTTGAACGTACCATGCTATTGACTTTTAGCTAAGGATCATAAGATCCTCAAAGCCAGGAGCTATATATAATGAAAAACGTTACACAGCCGATTACCTAAGAAGCAAGGTGCTATCATCTACAAATAGTTTTCGTTCACTACGAATAAAAAATTGTACGCCCCCCAAAAAATTATTGACCTCGCTCCTTGGTCGAAAGTCTCCAAAAGTTTGCCTAGGATACCTAGGATACCTATGCAATTTCTCAAAGAAAAAAACCCTTTTGGACGTTTCAAGGAAACGACCTGCTTACCATCGAAAGAAGGATTTCTCTTCTCCTAAAGCCTTTTGGGACTACCGCAAGGTGTACACCAACGGGCAGGTTTCCAAAATTATACGTATAGAGACCGTCATGGCCTTTTTTTTCGTCCAAACCGATCTGTCAAACAAATAACTAGTCTGCTGTACTTCTAGTATGTTTCTTTAACTATAATCTCTCAGTGTTTAGTAGAAAAAAAATAAACGCTTCAGCGATAAACTGCCTACAGTACAAGAACCCACTACATCAGTGCCGAGGATCTACATTTTGATGCTCTGTATGCTGGACACGAACAATGATACAGCTCCTGAATTTCCCCATCACTCTTACCTTAGCAAGATGGTGTGCTTAGAAAAAAGGAGGTGACAGAAGTTATGCTCCTATGAAACCGTCAAAGTTTCTCCCCTAAGCAATGCCTAGAAAGTTCATTAACGACCTCGTTTCCCTTGCCCATTTTGACCTGGGATCAGAGAAGCCTTGCGTTCTTGAAGTAGCTTGGAAGGTTCGTAAGAGAACTTAGGAAGGCCTTCATTGTAGCTTGGCAGTCACATTAGATCTAGATACGTCTCCCTCTCCACAAATTCTTCATAATATACGAGCAGAATGCATATACATACATACACATGTAAATCCACTTGGAAGACAGACGCAGATATTCTTAACGAGAAGTGAAGTCTAACGTTGTCTTGCTCTAAAAGGACACCAGCGCCGCATCCTTGATCGATTTTATAGCCAGCAGTAAAGACCTGATTTCCTTTTTGGGTCAGCTTCTTGCCAAAACCATTCCTGGACACAGAGGAAGTCCATTTCGTATTTTTGCATCAGCAGGTCAATGAATAGGACGGGATATCCATAAACCAGAGTCAAAAGACAGTCGGCGCTTTCTTTAAACGGAGGATGAATTTAGGAGAGCAGCCGGTGTTAATAGCAAAGAAAGGAAAGTGCGTCTACCACAGAGTCAGGCATGCTAGGGAAAGCGCCCATATAGCTGAGACAGACCGTGCTTTGGAATCTCAAAATGAGCAGTGACGTTCTTCGTGAAATCTTGCTCCACCAGACAGTCAGTGCATGGTACAAAATTGGTCATATTATGGTCATGTATATCCGAAGGACCCCACTCCATGACGAACCCTACGTCTTGTCGAAAACTCATTTACCAACAATCAAGAAGTACTTTGGAGGTTTTCCACGAATATTCCTAGGAGGTTCTCGACAAGACATATGAGCAATGTTGACAGTATATTTGCAGTTACAATCATACGGCGATTTTAATACAACGACAGCATAGGAGGATATCTTTGGTAGGAGAGTTGGTAAGCATAGCCTACGCGGCATCACATCTGGCAACGGACTTAGACTTATTGAAGTTGCAGCGGGACGAAATATTACCATAGCAAGCACACGGTTTCCTCATCTCAATATACACAAGGAGTCATGGCGGTCTCCGGAATATCAAATGCTAAATCAAATTGATTATTTTGCGATAGTCGTAAGACATTGACATGGATCATCACCTTGTGCGAATGCGGATTTCCCAAGCGCCACAACAAAGAACTACTATGAGAAGACATAACGTAGAAAAGCTGCAATCCCAAGAAACCGCCAGAATCTACACCGAACGCTGATCCTGAAATCTCTCAACAACACCTACGTCAAACCGAAGACCAGTGGCAACGCTGCTAATGTGCCATTAAAGACGCCGCAACTGATGTACTGGGTTTCACCAGTTTGATGAAGAATGCCGGCAAGCACATGCAGCTAAACAAGAAGAGTACGAAGTGGCGCTGCAACGAAGGACGAGATCCGCTCCTGAGCTCTATGAGCAAAAGAGACTGGAAGAACATTGACTTCTCCAGATAATGAAAAATATAACGTGAAGCGCGCGATCGACACAATTGAAGTTTTACCAACAGTTTCACCGTACACAAATCTGCAGAGATGAAGAGGGAAACCTTGTAGTAGAGTCACAGTCGGTGCTGAGAATATGGAAAAACTTTTTCTGAAGACTGTATAACGTCGAAGAAGTCTAACATCCCGCCATTAAGCAGAATAGACCATTCAACCTAGACGCCGATAACAAAAATTTCCGTCCACCTGACCAGAATGAAGTAGGAATAGCTCTAAGATAAAATGCGAAAAAATAAGCTGGATCTGACGGCTTACCGGTATTCAAAGTTGCTGAGAATGACTTTGTGGAGAGCATGCGCCAACTCACTTCTCAGATTTGGTCAGAAGAGTATATGCCTGTTGAATGGAATCTCAGTATCGTAAGTGTCCTTAACATCGCGTACAAGATCTTATCTGCCATAACGTGTGAACCTCTGAAACCCTTCGTCAACAACCTGATTGGTCCCTCATCAGTGCGGTTTCAGACCAGGAAAATCCACAATCGGTCAAATTTCACACTCCGGCAGATCCTGGAAAAAACCTCAACAAGTCCAAATCGATACCCACCATCTTTTCATTGACTTTAAGGCCGCTTATGACAACATTTATAGAAACGATATATTATACCATGTCTGTCAAACTTGTCCGTATACAGAATGTCGATTGAAAAAGCTCGCTGTTCCGTAAAGATCGGCAACGACTTAACCCAGACATTTGATGTCAAAAGTGGTTTTAGTTAAAAATGGCGCTGTCATGTGACATCTATAACATAGTACTTGAAAGAATTGAACAGACAACTGAACACTGGAGGCACAATTTTTTAAAAGTCTGTACAATTGCTAGCATTCGCCAATGATATGGACATAGGTAAATTGGAGAACTAAACGGTGTCAACGGTCACTGGTGTTTTAGCTAACGTTGAAACGGAATCTATCAAAATGCGTTTGACAATAAATCAGGGCTAAACCAATTAAATAAATGCTATCAAGACGAAGGGACACTTAACATCGACGAATTTGACAGAATGTCACAATCGACAGCTGTAATTTCAAGGTATGAGTAGTATGGGACTTTGTCTACCTTGACTCTGGAATAAATTTTGCCAACAAGACCTCAGCAAAAGCAAAACGAACAATCACTCTTGCCAATCGCTGATTCTAAGAAGGCTAAGAATTAGTAAGGCCCTATCTCGCGCAGAAGCATAGACCCGATCAAAAGCGGATAGTCAGTCGTTTCGAGAGAAAAATCCTTCAAAAAATATTCGGTCCAATTTGCGTTGACGGGCTTTGGAGGAGAAGATTCAATGACGAACTATATGAACTATACGAGCTGAACAGCGACATCGACCTAGTTAGAAACCTGCGCATCATTTACTTGAGATGACTAAGACATGTAGAACGAGTGGACACCAATACTCCGGCCGCAGAGTCTTCGAATTTAACCCGGAGAGACAACGCAGTAGGAGGAGACCTCACCTTAGGTTGCATTCACAAGTGAAAGGGGACCTCTCCCGATTTGGGGTACGCAATTGTAGGCAGTTAGCTAAAGACCGGACTAACTGGAGAGGCTTGTTAGTTGCCACCTATGTAAGTAAGTAAATTCCATTCTATTGCAACCTGGAGCTTCAGCATGCTACCTATGAGGGTTGTTCTTATGTTAAGTCATCTTTTTATCGAAGGCGGTAGGTTTTCGCAGAAGTATTCCCATTTACACACATTTAGAACGAATTTTGCAACCGCAGTGGTAGATTTTGCAGTTTTTGATTGTCCTTTTGTCTGGCCCCCGCCCAATTATCAAAGCTTCGCCCATCAATGACGTTGTGTAATAGAAAGCGGGGGCAGAGCATATTACTGGTCTTATCGTAAACATCTTTAGATGACGCCACCGAAATTTGCTACGATTTGATCAGTTGCCGGTAATAGGTCTTGTTGGCGGCAGAGCCATCGGTAGTCCCTACTAGGACTTAAATCACGGAACCATGGGAGTCAGGAGTCCCCCGAATTTCGTTCCGGGCCTGTCTTGTTGAGGTAGGTCCCGTTGTGGGAGCGTCATGGTGGCTGTGGTTTAAACTCAAAGTCGCGGGAGCTTTTGCCCCCAACACAGTTCCGAATTAGTGTCAAAAGATTGACGGAGAGCGATGGCAAGGCGTATCCTTGCTTCCATAAACGTAAGTCTACACGACAGGTGTTTACGTTGAAAACCAGAGACTATCTGTCCTTTTGTCACATACGTCCCATAGTACTTTTTATACGTCGGTTATGTCAGCTTTTAAAGCCTCCAGAGTCTCGAGAGGATGTTAGATAGCACTAAATTTGTGCAGAGTTCCCTTATTCCAAGTATGTATTGTACATACCTGAAGATTTTCGATCTTGCCACGTTTGCATTGGTCGTCAGTTATATCAATCATATCTGAGGCTGGTGTAGCCTCGTTACATAGGTATTCTCCTTTCGCATGGAATATGTGTGTTGCTTAAGGTGGCGTAAGAAACAGGGGATTCTTACTGACACGCCGGGCGCGTTAAAATGGAAGGCTACCTTTCAGATGTAATCGTAATGACCAGCGAAATTGCTTTTAAGACAAACGATTTCATAAAGCAATTTGAATTCATTTAGATAAATTTGAATGTATTTGCTTGATCAGACCGAAGTCTCGAAAACTGGCAAAAGCTAGTTCTAATTGATGCCTGGAGCGTCTCTGTTACAGTCTAGGTTGTCAGGAAATTAATAGGAAAACACTTGATTGAAATGTTGGCAACTTGCTTAGATGAAATATATTTTGCAACGATACTGGAAAGCAATCTTTGACATCACTACTGGTTGCATAAACAAGTGATGTCATTTTCCTTGCCTTCTAAGCCACACCTGAGAGTAGAGTTGATCGACCTTAAACTTCCAACACATGTTGTAATTGAAACAATCAATTTCTCTTTCGTTTTGATTACACGCTCAATTGCATTCAATTCAACTCTATGGCATTCTATATTTTCTCGAAAGAAACACATGAATTCCATGTGAATGGCGCAAAAAGATTTTCATATGCAACGCCTAGGAGAATGTGTAATTAATTGTGCAAACATGCCACTCTATCAAATCAATTTACAGCATCAATAACAAACAACAAATGGCCAATGCAACATGACCCCTTCTAAGTCAACTCGGCCAGCAATCTCCTCCAGCTCCGAATTCAACTCCAGCAACAACGATAAAAACAAAAAAAAAAAAACCGAAAAGTACCCAGAGTACTCGTAGTACTCGGAGTACGAGTAGTAGTAGATACGAATACTCGTACCCATATTCCGCGCCCAGATTATTGATCGCTCAATTATCTTCGATAATTTAATTTTGAGACTCCATAAAGGCCTGCGGCCATAGCCAGGTTAACTAGCACTAGCACTAGCACTAGCACTAGCAGCAGCAGCAGCAGCAGCAGCAACACTATCACCATTCCCAGTGGAATGCTATTGACCAACAATGCTGCTCTGGTGCTCAATGTTGGAACATAAAAGTGTTGTCTAGTGCAACAGGCATCCTCGTTGTCGTGGCTGGTGTTGTTTTGGGGGAGAGGGCGTGAAATCCCTCTTTAGCTCTGTTGGTTTGGGTGAATAGCTGTAAATCGCATCTGAATTGCACAAAACGTGATTTCCTTTAATTTCTCGCCATTAAATTGTGGCTGCTCCTTAATGTTGTAAGATTACTAGCACTAAAGGATGGTTATGGGGTGCTACAGACTCAGGGGATGTAATGGAAATTTTGTTTGGTGCGAAAGGGGGCAGATTGCGGATTGAGATTATTGTAAAATCTGCCGAAGGGTACTTTCCATGAAAAGATATTGAATAAGATGTAGGGATAGATTGATTGTTAGTTAGCTTAAGGGGGGGCAGAAGTACGACCATTGTGTAATATTGAAGTAGGTCTGTTTCATCTGATAATTAATTAAGTGTCACCAAGTGATCAAAGTCCTTCAAACTACGATACATTCGATAAAATTACAATTTATGGATGGTTTCGAGTTGGTGATGGGCACGGGGTCTATACTAAAATCAATCCGGCTGAAAAAAGCGAAGCTATATGCTAGAGAACAAGAAGACAAAGAATTCACTGCTTACTCCTACTCGTAGATGTTAAATGGTTAAACAGAGACCCCACCCAACATTTCATAGAAATCACCAGCGGATTTAGGCGCTGAATCAGAAGTTATAAGATCTTTCAATTCCTGTGAGCCTTGCTTCTCTTACGCGATCGAAAGATTGGTCTCGAACGATAGACAAAGTACCGCAGAGGCTTAGCTACGGTTAAGCCGCATCACAATAGGTGTTTTTGACAGTTCCTCCAAGGAACCTGTAAGGGCTGAAGGAGCTCCAGAAGAGGCGCATTCTTAAGGAAAACCGTCTTAGTGTCAGATAGAAAGGAGAAAAGGTGCAAGACAAACGCATGCATACAGAGATGGAAAGTGCTGTCGAGATGCAAGCGCTAGAAACCTCACTCATTAACGGCGGCAGACAAGCGAAATAGATCGACCGAAGAGGCACCCTCTGAAACAGATCAAACTCTCAAGCCCATGAGAAGGCGGCCATTCGGGCATTCATTCCGTAGAAATTCGGATGAAACCGGCGCTACAATTTAAGTGCACAGAGTTTGGATTCCACGGAAAATACACCTCCAAGAAAATCCCGAAACCCCCAAAGAGGACGAGACTTGCAATAACAATGGTCTGAATGGCTCCTGAGTGCAAACACTGTGTTGATCTAGCCAAAACTGGAAGTGTTTGAATTCAAGCAGAGAGTTAGGATATGAAAAGCCGAGCTCTTAGGGAAATTCCAGCAAACTCCTGGATAGTTAAGCATGACTGTGCTGAAAATCCCCTCACTGCTATCAACGAATTTTGAGATTTTCAAGCTGCCGATATTGGTAAGATTTATTTCCTGTGTCCGGTGGCAACTCAGGAAAACGGAGGATGTGTAGACGTGCTTTTATACCCATTGAGGGTGCACTCGACAACGCAACTTTTGATGATATGTGTAACAACACCTGGCAGTATAGATGAATCATTTGTAGATAGAGCAATTTTGGTGGATAGGAACTGCAGCCAACATGTGAAGCCGAGAGTAAACCGAAGTTGCCTGCAGGGATAGGATATACCTATCAACCTCTAAAGCCATATGGATGTCAACCTAGATAATTAACTTCTTTGGATATCGAATAGACAATCTCCATGGTGCTGTGCAAAGAAGTTTCCAGCAAGTCACCTGTTAGAGTCCTTTTTATATGCATGGATGTTCAATTATATCCTCTGCGCCGGTTATCTTAGTGGTACAAGGTTTTTCGAAAACATGCCACAGCTATTTTTAACACACTCCAAATAGACTCTGTTCTAGATGCACTGATAAGGCTCACTCCCCTTGATATTCATATTAGGGACTGCACACTTAAAGCGATCTTCTGTGTAAAAGAGAGTTATCTTTGATACGTCATTCAGTCGAGCTTTAATGACGTGGCTCTCCGATTGCCTTTTGACTCTGGCCGCATAGACTTCCACCAGAAATCCAGTGTAAATACGAAATAATAATTTCGGCAAGGATGCGGTACTAATGTCTTTCTAGAGCACAATGATATTAGATTTCACTGCTCATTAGAAAAACTTGCGCATGCCTGCTAAGCGGAGATTAACGCAATCCCGATCCCAACGAACTACATATATTACGAAGAATCCATTGAAGCGCTTAAAGCCTTGTTGAAACCTCTGAGGACTTCCAAGCTAGTTCAAAAATGTAAGCCTTTTCTGAATACAACCGGAAAGCTGAATTCACAGATTCAAAATCCAGGACCCGAACCTTGGGTTCATGTTTCCTTGATAAGAGGTTCTATTGACAATCAGTGCTAACCAAGCACTACGCTGGCTAGGCACCTAAGTATGCTAGAACGTCATGCGAGGGCGTAATGACGGCACCACGAAGCTTTATATACATAAGTGCCCGGACTTCGCTCGAATCAGGTTGCAGCCTGCGGGTACTCTGCACGGATGTGGTGGGTGGTGGTACTTTATCACTGAAGACCTTTCTCATCTTTCTTTTGAAAACTGAACAATTGTAGTCCAAGGAACCCACAAAAAGGACAATGGCATAGCTCTTTGCCTGGGCCCTCTGTGCTGATAAAAAAAAGAAATGTGTTACTCAGATCTATAGGTCTTGTCCCGCTTTAATTTTTTCCCAATTAAATATTCGCCAAACAAATCCGTTCCATCTGCAGAGATCTAAGATAAATCAACTGCATCCAACTAATTTGTAAGTAAATGAGATTGGGCTGACCTATGAGCATTTCTTACCGAGTTTGTCTGTAGCCAAACGCTCTAAGGCATGGAAGTGCTGCCCATCTACAATATATACCCGCTTGCTCCTTATGGCTTCTAGTGTCATCTGGACATATGTAAATGATATAGGACATGCAAATGATTTTATATTTGCAACAAAGGGCAAGATTGTGTACGTGAACTGCAGCTAAAAATAAAAAGTCATTTCATTAACTTAATTATAATTCACGAGATAGTAAAGTCTTATCCTTGGGACTAGAGTTCTCCAATGAAGCCGGATATATCGGAGTGATTTATTCTAATTAAGATTCTTTACCCCGCAAAATAAATGATGTGTGGGCATTGCTTATATGTAAGTTATGTAGCATGCTCATCCTACAGAGTCTGTGGGGACTATGACGTCAAATCAGTCGTTCGTGTACTCAGGGGGCTTCACTTCAAAAGTCGCAAAGAAAGACACCTATGGCGTACTACTTGGAATATAAACTTCTCGAAACAATTTCAGGTAAGAGATATCACCTGCCAGAATCCACAGCTAACTCCAGATGGCCAAATTGACCAAGTGTTTACCGATTGAAGATATCCTTCCAATTGAGCAAATATGCACACTCTCAGAGGTGCAATTGCGGACATACGACTATGTTCGGTTGCAGCCTGGCTAATAGTCAAAATGTCTTAAGAAAAGACAGGGCCATGGCATGACACCATGTTCTATTAATGCCAACGGTCAGTATGTTCTATGCTGCACAACAATCAAGGAAGTTCAAGATAGCTCTGGGCTGTGAGCCCTTTCCGAAAAAGAAAACTGGTACGACGAAGAATTCGGCCAAATGAAATGGGTAAAAAAGAGGTAGACGAAATTGGTCCGCAACAAGCAACTACAATACATAGAGCAGTGTGGGGAAAGAATGCTCCTAGAGGAAGGGAAGATAAAAATCCTACGGAAAAAGAAAATATCCCATGCTGCAGGAAATCAAAGAGTTCCGTGGTACAAACCAAGTTTGGAGATTTTTTGAAAAATATTCAGTTTGCTGTGCTTCTTCTCAGAACTCTTCCAGATTTGCCCGAATTGGCAAGGATATACGCCATCATATAACTTATGATTACATGTAACCGGGGCAAAACTATAGCGACTGGATCGCGGATCTCAGAGGAATCGCAAAAAACTGTGCATTTGTTTGTAAAAAAGAAGGATGTAACCAATCATATGGCGACTACATGATCCAAGATACGATTGCGTTCTATACCCCACATGAACAAGTCCGACCGGCAGCGACTCAAGACAAAGATCCGACACTAGAGAAATTGCAGCAGATTATAGCAGGATTTGAGACATCCAAACCATCTTCATCGATTTTAAAAGACAGCGACAAAAGCTCAACAGTCATATCAGAAGTAAGCGCAATTTACCAATATACAAGTAAGTCCAATCAAATTTTTTAAATCGCAAGTCTTGTCCTTATTGCCACGTGAGACATCAGGATTCCGTTTGTGATAAATGCCACCGTAGGGAACACATACAAAGCGTGTGTATGGCAAATCAGAGAAAATTAGAAACCTAGCAGGCAACTTCAGGTACGCTCGCCATGACTCGCAAATTCTCGTCAAAACGCCTCCAAAGTCACTCGGAACCGAAGCGCAAATGAAACTGTCAGCTAGACCATGCAGAGATTTGTACACTTTCAGGCACAACCGAGAACTCGACAGTTAACGAAGAAGTTATGGTATCGCTAGCGATAAATAACTCGCAGTTAGATTTTCAATTAGACACAGGTACACCTTGCTCATTAGTAGGAATGCAAGGCTCTACAGATTTAGGTTAACTCATCTGTCAGCTTACAGATCAGAAACTCCGAGCTTATGGAAATTTTGAGGTACCGGTCAAAGGCATCGTTTATGTCAACGTAACATGAAAGCAAAACACATTCGTTGAGCAGGGTCCCAATATTATGGGCCTAGATTGGTTAAAGGCATTTAAGTTTTCCCTATACAGTTCATCGGGAGAGCGCGGTTTGCAATTGGACCATGAGGATAGACAGGAGCTTGCTATTAAGGCAAAACTATTTTGTGAGTCCCACTTCCAGTCATGGCCTAGAACGCAGTACTCAATTCGAAGCACATCTGAAACTAAAAGCCAGTTCTTACACTAAATACGTGCCTTTCATTCAGCTCCTTACGCTCAGAAGTCTATCGTCAAAGAAGAAATAGACCGAATGGTTCAACTTGATATACTGCGTCTCGTTCAGACGAGGCAATGGGCGACTCCTATTATAGTAGTAGGTAAATCGAATGGCTCGATTCGAATATGTGGTGATTACAAGGTCACGGTTAACTAACCCTCAACTGGAAGTCGATCGCCATCGGATGCCTAAGAAGGAAGAACTTTATCATCGTATTCAAAACGGAGAGCATTTTACAAAAATAGACATGTCTGAAGCCTATCTACGAGTATAAATGAGACGATGAGTCTAAGAAAATTTGCGTCTTATAAACTGAATTCGGACTGTTCGAGCTTCAAAGACTGATTTTTGGTACATCAAGCTTCATTGAGCCGCATATATTGATAATTTCATCGTGTCGGGTAGAACCTCAGCTGAGCACTCCAAAGAGCAGGAACAATGGTTCAATACTCTGAAAGAAAAATTATGCGTGAAACAACGCTGGTTCATTATCGGGAGGGTTTACCTATATCTTTGGCGACAGACGCGTCGTCTTACGGCATTGGCGCTGTCAAATGGCGCACACATGTACCCGGATGGATCAGAAAGACCGATCGCCTTCGCCTCAAAGACATTGACAAAAAACTATAGCCAAATTGAAAAGGGTGCACTCTCGATAATCTACGGCGTGAAGAAATTCAACCACCACCTCTATGGTCGTCAGTTTGAGATCATTACTGACCATCAGATGACAATTCAACGTCTACAGCGATGGGCAGTCATGCTAATGGGCTACACGTGTTCTATACGTTTTCGACCAACGAAGCAGCACAGCAACGCTGATTGTCTTTCCCGTTTACCAGTCGGACCGGACGAAGATTTTGATAAATCAGAAACGTGTGGTTAAAGATTTCCCTATAAACGCCTCGGCCGTCGCTGATAAATCAAAAAAAGATCCAATTATAAGCCGAGTAGCATGGTACATCCAAAATGGGTGGCCAGAACATTTGCGAAGTAGTGAAAACAATTTAATTCCTTTCTTCAGATGCAGGTTAGGCTTGTGTATATGTACTGACATGGTCTTATTGCAGACGGATAACAGCAGAGTTGTCGCTCCACAGAGTCCTCAGTCACAAGTGCTTACCCTATTACACGAAGGTCACTGGCGGAGACCAGGACGAAGCAAATGGCCCGTCGGTATTGTTGGTGGCCTGGGATCGATGACTCCATCCATCAAACTGTCTCCCAGTGTGGCGCTTGTCAGATGAACGCAAGTCATTCTCCAAAGCAAATAGATGATAGCTCTCGGCTCCTTCTAGAATTTTCCGTTTATCGTCAAAAGAGCTTCTTGCACATCGAAAACAACCATAAAAGCGTTATAGTCAGTGTTTGCTTTGGAGGGGTTACCGAAAACTAACGTATAGTACCCGACAACGGAACTCAATTCACGTCAGCTGAATTTCGAGATTTTTGTAGTCGTTTATCGATTCAACACATAACTTCTGCTCCTTTTAATCCGGAGTCCAAGGTAGCCGCTGAACAAATGGTGCGAACGTTCAAAACAGCGATTGCAAAGATTCTCTGTGACACCACTTTGGCAGCATATAGGTCATTACCAGGTACTGGTGGTAAATCGAGTATAGAGAAGCTCCATGGTCGTTGCCATCGAACTGTTCTATCTGCCATGTGCCCCGATCCAAATGCTCACAGCAGAGCAAAATCATCTAAATTTGCAAGAGGTCAAACCGTTCTCGTCCGACAATATCTATGCAAAGTTAAATGAGTTAAAGCAGTCATCTTGGATTTGTTGGGAAGGCGGATGTATAAGGTCCAAACTGAACACAAATTCGAAAAAGAGAAGGCAAGCAAACATTTCACTTTGACTAATCCCATTTCTTACTCCAATCCAGACGATTCACAACCAAATAAGACGAATCATCAAGCTGAAAATAATCCATCACTTGAAGCACCACTTTCGTCATAACCAAAGATTGGAGAGGATTCAGTGATTACGACGAATTCACCAGCAGCACCTGTGATTGAGTTCACATCACCTAATGCACCAGGTTGTTTAACGTCGGCTGAAGCTGTAGAAGCCGATCGTGCAAGTCCAGCTTCAAGTTCCAACATTCCTGCAACCCAGTCTAGATGTGCCCGGAAAAAGCGAGTCCGGTTCAATACACTCCCTAGTTCATCAAATTCCAGATGATCCGAACGATTACTGAAGAAAAAACGAATCCGGATGAATTTCAAATAAGTGCGGAGGAAATTGTTGTGTTTAAAAGAGGGAGTTGCAAACACAAGAAGCTGATTTGCCTTCCCGTACTTAGATGTCGTCCGTCGAAGTTTCCGTCTTCGTCCACCATGATTACACTTGACATTTTCAGCACATTCCTTTTCCGCTGCCAACCATCTGCCACTTGCTTTTGGATTATCTTAGCGGACACTTAGTCTTAACACCATTCATCTTGAATTACCTACACCCACATTCGTATTAGATGCGTAGTCACTTTAGTAAAGTCTATTGCGACTCAAGGAAAGATGGGGCAGACAAGTAATGCCGGCAAAGACCATTACAGACATTGTGTTGCTATAAGAGTTAAAGCCAATCCTGGCATATTTTTTGACAATTGCAACATGATCTCAGAGAGAGAATGCACTCTATACTACTGAGAATGTTCGTCAAAAGATTTTATCGTGCATCGATGTCTTTGAGCCTAATGTGGATATAGTACACAACTCATAATTAATATTATTTAAAACTGATAATGTTACGTTCGTAATCCCTCCAGCTTTGAAAATTGTCCGCTACATGTTCCATATGTTTATTTCACAGACAAAAGGATATTTCAAATCTCAAAAAGCATAGGCGGTAAGTGGCAATCTTCTGGAACTTCTTCCAATCCTTGACATTTAAAAAAATTCCATTCGAGCGATCGATAAATCTTTAACTCCTCAAAGTCATGTTATCCCGTTTATCATTCAGATTCTTCGAGATGAATTTAAATCCGCAAAAGGTATGATTACAACAGTCGCAGCGACAAATAATGCTCGCAAACGAAGAAGACATTTCGCTTGACATTATTGCCAAGGTGTCAGTTTCGAGGAGACCTCCAATAAATTTGTCATTGTTACCGCGCACAAATGTCACATGCAAGTGTACCCAAACAAGCGATTCATCATTGGTCATATACGAGATAACATGCATGAGTAGGAGTTTTGCAAAGTGTACTCGTATGTGTAAAAGTCAGAAAACACTCTCAGATGAAGTGTCAAAGCGATCGTGCTTCAAGCGGCAACAGTGCGTTGCAATTTGAATTTTTGTTTTCATCTCGATGTGTGTTCCTGATGTTAGTGAAAAGCCTCACACGGAATTTAACATGGCAAGAAACAACGCTGTAGATGTTGATGACGACTGCATAAGGAACAAATCAATTTCGATCGTTGACAGATGACACAAGACGGAGGAGAAACGTTCGCTCTGGAACATGAAAACGTCATTAGGACGTTGACAGAGTGAATGCTATTTTTTTTTTTTGTCTTTGTTGACGAACGCGGAAGTAGAATCGGAAAGTGTGAATGTCCTTTAGTGGTGGAGACTCGCTAAATTAAGAACTGAAAGAAGAAAACAATAGACAGAGCGAAGCGGAATGAAGAATGGGGAAGATACGGAGAAAATAGAGGAAAATGTCTTTGCAGAAAATGGTCTATACCCACCTATATATTTCCGATTAATAAGACCTTCTAAGACTAGATGAGGGCAAAGGAACTATTTCGAGAAGGCAACGCTGAAGCCTACGACATATCACATAACCTCGCCAATAATTTCTAGGGCTAATAATGATTGGGGTAATATGTATCCCAAGTTGTTGGGGTCATAAGATTTATACCTAAAATTAGAATAAACCAAAAGCCTCCCCTCATTTCTTCGCAAAAATATGGAAAATGTCCTGGGACGATATATCAGGGACAAAACCTTTCAAATTAATTTTCTTCGGTGATTCCTATAACCCCGATCACTCTCAGATATGAAGGCGAACCCAAAACATAGGAGCAGGCAATACTAGGAGGGAATACTCGTACATAGATACGAGTAGAAACCAACATGCTTGCAAACAGGAAAATCAAAACTTCATTGGGAAGGACTCAACTTACAGCCATTGCTGCGAAAGGTAACCAAAAAGAATGGGTTCCTTCCTCCTATCATAGGGAATCGTAGTAAAAGAACTCCTGGATGTCTGATGAAGACAGTTTAAGTTCAGGGATACGCTGGCTATATTGCTATCCTAGCCAGATGTAACTTTCAAGAAACAACCTCAGGTCGGGTTCAGGGAGGTCTTAAGCTCGTAGCTAAATGGTGAAAACAAATTACCAGAGAAGTTGAGTTTCTTGGAGGGCTAACGCTTGATCAAAAGCCTGCCTGGAATACTCATTCAATACCAAGAAGACCAGGATCTCTTAGAGCACCAACAATGGATGGAATGCACACGGTAGTTGTTGAACAGGTTTTCACCCAAGCCAAAGACATTTGGTGGCGCAAAACAGAACAAAGATATGCATATGCCAGATTCAATAAACTACAAAGACTGGACTGTGTATGTCAAATTATGGCAATGAGAACAGGACCCACCGCAGAACATACCTCCTCTTCATCCCCAAATTCAGAAAGGAGTTTTAGCAAAGTCCAACATCCTCATCCCAGTGAATGAAAGCAATTTCAAACTACTTGATACGGACCTTGTACAGGAACTCGGAAACAATGAAACTGAGGACAGATACAATACTAGCTACAGTCTTAAGGACATATTCCAGAACAACTGAATCCGGAATAAAAAAAAACACCGATGTGCCTTATACAGAGACCTGGAGTATATGGAGTGAATACCAAAACGTACAGCAGTACCTTCGTATTTCAATCTGAAATATTATATAGAAAGCTTTGACAGGTCTAAACTGGGTAAGCAGTTCGTGCATTCGTGATAAATTAAAAAAAAAAAACAAAATAGTCGAAGACTTCACCAAACCGCTTACAACACTAGTCACTAGGAAAATGAGGAAAGTAAAACCAAAGAAAGGACCCAGTTACGACCTAATAACTGAATAAGTCCTTAAAATATTGCATTAGAAAAGCGTTTACTAAGCTTCTCTACAAATCAGGTGCATAGAATTACCAAAGTAGTTCTGGAATCTCTTGAAGAAAGACAGATTTGCTCAAGCATATTTCTTGAAGTCTCACAAGTCCTTTGACAAGATGTGACCCGAAGGCTTGAGAATCAAATTAGAACAGGATTTGCCTTTAAACCTATATAATATGCTGACAACTTACGATTATTTCGGGAATAAATTTGTCCACATCAGACACCGAGTTCTCGCAATTCAAAGAAATTTTAGCTGGCGTGCCACAAAGAAGTGTTCTCGGTCCGCTTCTATATCTCCTACATACCCCTGATATGATATCGCACGGAGATGGGACATTGGTTGATAACATTACCATATCATCGGCATGTGAAAAGATCGATGAAACAACAGTTCAATTTCATAGAGCCCTTAATAATGTAAATGAGTAGAAAAAGACTTGCCGGGTTGCCCTCAACGAAACCAAATCTGTTCAAGTAAACTTAACTTTCAGAAAAACGAGCTCCTATTATCGAAGCTACTAGAGCGGTGAGCTGAATAACACCACATGTCGTAGGTGTGCCCCAGGGCTCCGTTCTGTCTCCGACACTCTTTTTGATTTTCATCAACGATCTCTTGTTTGCTACTTGTAATCCAATATATTCGTTCCCGGACTCACGTCGCTGCTCTTCGGCTGTAGAACGGGAACGGCAGAGTATGTTAAGCTGATTAAATTCTGATATCAACAGCATAACCAAATAGGGAACAATCAACAGAGTGGAGTTTAATACTTCCAAAACACAATGCTGTCTGCTGTCGTTAAACCGAAATTTAAACAGCCAGCCGTTATCCATGAATGACACTTGCATCGTCGAAACCGATAAACTTTCTATTCTCGGTATGTGTGTCAATGAAAACGTACGTTGGAATGACCACAAATTCGGTGTCGTCAAAAATGCTGCTAAATGATTACGTTTCCTCAAGCGATGTAAGAAATACTTCACCCCCTCTGATCTAGCCTCTATATATGGCGTTTATCCGCCCGAAATTGGAGTACAATTCCCACATCTGGTCGGGTGCGCCCAAAACATTTCTGCACCTGCTGGATAGGATTCAAAACCGTGCGATAAAACTCATAGGTGATACTAATATCAATGGACACCCTTGAACTCCGACGTAATGTCTCGTGTCTCACTCTGTTTTAATTGCTATTTCCACCAACAGTGCCCCAAAGAAATCGCCAGTAGCATTCCGCCCATTCAAACTTTTAACCGCAACATCCGTCTCACCATGAATTCTCATCAGTATACCCTCAAGCCCACTTTCGGACGTGCTCTAAAGTACCGTGATTCGTTCCTAAGCCGTACAACTCGCTTATGGAATGCCCTGCCTAGCTCTTTATTTCCTAGTCATTATAACTTTCAAACATTTAAAACCAACGTTCACCGGTACCTCTCTTTCTATCCTCACTGATTTTTCTACCTTCGCCCGCGCTGTTTGCAAGCATTTTAAAGGTACTTAAATCCCTTGCACCGATGGCATATACCCAGTTATGTTATAAAAAGTTACCAGCGAAGCGAATCTTCACTGCTGTTCTGACAGCGGCATTTATGCCGATATCCTGGCAATCAGTGAGAGTAGCCCTTATACCAAAAGTCGGAAAAGAGAACTACGCCAAGAGCTTCAGATCTATAAGTCTGGCCTCCTTTATGTTGAAGAGCATGGGGAGAATGGTCGAGCTCCATGTGTGCGAAACTGGTTTTCGAGTGCATCTTCGGCATCCTCTCAAAGTGGAAGATGCTGTGAGAGTGCGCTTTAAAATCTGGTAGGCAGAATTGAAACCGCACTTGCCATAGAGATTGACGGTGCTTTCGAGAATGAAAATTTTCACGGCATATGTAGTCCAGCTAGACAACACGGCGTAGATCAAAGCATAGCTGGTGAATAGGACACTGATCGCGGATGCAGGCTGCGGCCAATATGTGATAATAGGTGTAAACAAGTGCTGTCCACGCTGCGGCGTTCTGTCTCCACTACTGTGGTGCATATTGGCCGACTCACTGCTCAACCCTCTCAATAGTTCTGACGTTTACACATAAGTATACGCAAATGATGTTGCAGTACAGTTTGTTGGATTGTGCCTGGCGACTGTCTAATGTAAAGCGCAGACAGCACTAGACGTGATCGACGATTGGTGCACTAGAAATGGGCTTTCAGTCAATCCTCTCTACACTGGGATTGTTCTATTTACGAGAGGGATGACGCTGACTGCTCGGATTCATCTAGTGCTTGAAGGCATCACCATCCAATTCTCCACAGAAGCTAAGAATTTGGGTGTCATCTTGAATAATAAGTTTCTATGGACTAAACATGATTCGCCGAAAGCTTCTAAGGCACTGCCGGCCTTCTGATTGTGGCAAAGAGCTATCAGCTATCGGCAAGCCGCGGGGCCTGTCACCGAGAAGGGTCCTTTCCATCTACACGGCTATGATGAGGCCAATTATATCCTATTCGTTATTGCTGCTTTTACTGGACTTCAAGCAATGGTCTGTGTCCCAAGCACGTCTGTTCCCGATCTAGACGCATTGCTGAATCTCCCTTCACTTGATATTTATATCATGGGCTGCACTCTCAAAGTCAT
This sequence comes from Volucella zonaria, assembly GCA_963966105.1. NCBI lineage: Eukaryota > Metazoa > Arthropoda > Insecta > Diptera > Syrphidae > Volucella > Volucella zonaria. The sequence continues at coordinate 64,457,681 of OZ014531.1, read as the reverse complement.
CTTCCGTTTAAAAGGAACTGGTCTTTTGTACAGCACGCACTGAAGCTTTGAAAACCTGTGCGCCGAATGTCTGTTGCATTGACACCAGAACTCCTGCTGCGAAAGAATTACAAAATCGACCTTCCCTGTGCTCAAGACTGGTTTCGGCCTGAATCTGAGCCAGGAATGGAATGTAGTCGAGTCTTCACAGTTAGATAATAAACCCATCTAGGATGCGTTGCTGGTATCTTTCTGAAGGACAACAACGTAAGATTCCATTTCTTGTTAGTAAAACCTGGGTCTGTCATGCCAACAGAAATACACGCAATGCTGATAGCAAGGAATTATATTGTCAAGAAGTGGTAGAGCTGGCAAAGCATTTGCACCTATAGCGACAGCAAAGCTGCGCTTAGAGCCTTGCCAAACCCTGTTACGACTTTCAAGCTAGTTCGAGAATGCAAGATTTTACTGCTCACTTGCTCAGAGGAGAGATTTTCAGGACCGGAACCTACGTTGGGCCTGTATCGGTTAGGGTTTCCATTGACAGTTGGTTTTCAAATGAGCACAACTGCAGATGTAATGCCTCTCCAGGTTTACGGCAGACTAAACGAAGGCTTCCCAACGTCTCTAAGAGGTAACCGGCCTCAGTAGGAAAAACTGCAGGCTGCTTACTGTCTAGGCACTTAAACGTGCTGGACATATGTAAGTGATACAACATCCTGCGACTCGTGCTGTGCAAGTGATGACAACACCGCGGAGAACTACTTCTGTGAGTGTACCCAATGGGTGCTGGTACTGTGGCCACTTTAACACTGAAGCTTTCTTTCTGCTGTCTTTCTTTGAAAGACTGAGAAAATGCATTAAAAGAAACGTCACAGGGGTACAAGGTCTGTCAGTGACAGCCTGCATTGGAAAGACCATATATTCAAAAATCGCACAATCTCTTGAACGCGCGCTTATTATAAAAGAAAAAAGGAATCAATCTGAAGGTATTCTGTTTTCAAAGAAGAGGTCATGAGCGCTGGAATCGGCAGTTATTTGGACGAATTACCTAGATTAGGCCCCGTCATAAAGAAAAACTGAAACACATTTGGGTAAGTGATACTAAACCTATCTCCACTACTTTGATTTTGCTGTTTAATAAAATCGACTATTCCATATTCTTATGTTGCATTCGCAAAAACGGACGAATGCAAGTATAATTCTTTAACCGTGTACAGTTGTATCCCGAAAACCGACAGCCTACGAGAATATAAAAATAAAAGCCTACAACTACGTAAACAATTACTAGAAAAAGAAATCAATCCCTGAACTGTCTGCCAACTGCCAAATCCCAAAGATGAAACCACTGACTTAAGAGCAACTCTTCAAGCCCACAAAGTACTTCATCTGAATCCACAAATTTTTCCCCCAAAATCTACTGCAATCTTTCCGAACCATTGATCCTTCGTCTAAACCAAGTTCGGGACGACCAAAACCAAAAAACAAAAAAAAAAAAAAAAAACTTCTTTCAATGCAATACATCAAAGTCCATCTATCCTTGCGAAATTGACCGACTGGGAATTTCATGATGAACATACCCAAGTGTACCACGAACCCCTTTCACGAGGCCCCCAACGTAGAGTCGTTCCACAGAAATCCCAATTCCAGGACAAAAAGAAGAAAAAACCCCGAACGAAGGAGCAAGGGTACAAAAAAAAAAAAACTCTTCAAAATCAAATGCAGTCCTTGGACAAAGGATAGGTATGTACTTTGGGTACAACCAAAAAAGTAAAGAAAAAGAAAAAGGAACAAATACAACACGACTCTAAGCGAACGAGTTGACAGCTGACGTAACTTGTCATAGTCAAGAAGAATCCTTACGCTACCTAAGGGATACCAGCTCCACTGGAGTACCACCAGTACCATCAATAGCACCAGCATACTATGGACGCCATCACCTTGGTCTCCTTTTCCTTATTTGTGCTCCTTCAGATCCTTCAATCAACCAGAAGGGAAAAAGAAAATTCATTTCTCCATTTCTTCATTTCTCCATGATGTGACCGGAAAGGATGTTGTGTCCGTCCACCTCTTTATATTCCGAACAGGGTGGCGGCCGGCGATTGGGTTGATGTGACTCTGCCGTGGAATGGGATGCACTCAAGAGTATGATTACCGATTGACAATGGCGCAAAAGGACACAAATGTATATATGTATATCCTTGTGGCTGCCTTTTGAGAAGTATGTACACACTTCCAAACATACGAGCATGTATTTATGTGTGTACAAGTGTCTAGATGCTCGAGAAAGTCAATCCTTTACACACAACTTTGAAGGATGGGGATACTTCAGTTAGTCCTGCAACTTCTGCTTCTAGTCTAATGATTGAAAATATTTTTCATGTCTTGCAGAAATGCTTTACTCCTTCCATTTTGTCTCCTTTACCTCCTGTCACTCACAATCGTATACACAAACACATCCATCCCCATGTCCATTGATATAAAATTGAAAAATATGAAAAATTGAAGGATCACCGTGAGGATTGTGCTCGTGATTTGATTGAAGGATGAAATTTGCTGTTTGACAGTTTCGATTGAACGGAACATGACAAAGGATATACTCGTAGGTTGAGTTGAGTTTGAGACAAGATGGACAAGCAACGGGACAATGGTTTTGGGTGGCTGGTCGACAGTTTCCTTTTTTTTTTTGGTTTTTTTTTTTTTTTTTTTTGTTTTTCTCCTGTATCCCTTATCCCCATCTGGTCCTGGTCATCATTATTGAAGTTGCATTCAATTCACGAACGATTCTCGGCAAGGACGAGGAAGTAATTGTCGCTCAGACAATTGCTTCAAAGTTGTTATGAGAGCACACAAGACCAACTTATCCTCACACAAAATGACAAAAGGAGCTAAAGAGTGTGTTGGTGGAACAAAAAAAAAGTTCTAAGGGATTTGGGAATGGGTAGGAACCCTAGTCCCATGTCAGTTCATGCGAAATCGCCAAAGAAGACGATGAGAAGACTTTGACGAAAACACCAACAAAAATTAAGTATGAGGCGGCATACTGACAGAAGAATCTCCAATCACAATTATTATACATAGACGTATACAGAGACAGCCAAGGATCAGAGGAGGGCTGAAAAAAGAAAATCGATAAGAAAATTTAATTAAGTCTCAACCCGGACATCATTTTTGATGTCCACTGTGACAACAATGGCCAGCACCACCATCAGTATGATGATGGACGACAGCAACAACGACACAGGAAGATGGACAGATGACGAAGAATTAAAAGGATCTCGACAGGGACAACTTCAACCCGGGACTGAGTGTCTACGGGGGTGTGTGTAAGTGTTCAATGTGTCATGAAGGAATATTGTTCTGTTTTTTTTTTTTCTTTCTTTTTTAGCTTTTCCTCATTATCCTCTTCAGTCATAATATTCCACTTATTCCCCAGAGTAGAAACATAGGTCCTTTGGATGCAAAGTCGAGTTGTAACCGCAGTCTTTGGCCATTTTTGACCAGAACAAAAAAAAAAATTAAATTATCTAAATACTGGATATGGACAGAGAGTACTGAAAGATATTCCTGGTTTGTGGCCAGCAAAGCAGTAGGAGAATCTAACCCTACCACGACATGGTTCGAAAATTTTTGGTGTGAAACATACTGACGAAGGATCAAATGAAGTCTATACCTCTCTCTTCCATTCTGACCGTCTATTCGTATTTGTCGTTTTTTCGTCGTATCTCTAGTCCAGTGGCGAATAATTGATGAGTCCTTTGGCGATTTGGTTGTTATTGTTGCTGCGAAAAAGAGAAAGGATAGTGAAAAGATGGTATTCTTGGGGATAAACACAGCGCAATACTCTCCAAAAAAAAAACAGTGTCGAAAGGAGAGTGCAAAAACAAAAACCAACACAATCCAGGGTGACTGGCTTTAGATAGCATTCACCCGATAAGCAACGGAAAGGAGAAAAAGGACACAGGAAAGGACTAATGATGGGACAGGAAATCATTTTGACAGAAAGAAGCACAAGCACTCCAGTCCAGTAGCAAAAGCAACGAAGGGAATAGAGAATCAAAATTGGAATGGACAGTAGATTTGGTTTTGATTTGATTGACAAGAAATGAACGGTGAAAAAGAGGATTAGGGACATGACATCCATGAGCAACGTGACGATGCTGGTGAAAAATCACAGCAGCATCAATTTTTGAGACTAACAATCGAGTAAATGGATAACAGAGCCCAAGGGGAGCGTACAAATAAGAGAAGGTCCACCAATTTGACAAAATCAATAGAATGTTCACATGTGGAAAAACGTGAATTCGATTTTTTTTCAATGCTGTAGCATTCGACATACACTAGTCGTAATGTCAACAGGCATAGACAATTAGCATAATATCCTGCAAATATACAAAGGGTGTAGCATTTCTCATATTTATCTAGATTCTAGGCGATGTAAACGGGAAGATGGCAATCAAATGAAGTACGAGCATAAGTATTTCAAAAACAAATTAATTCTATAGGGGTCGGTACTACTGCTGTGCAGACAGTAACGGAGCTCAGAGAATATTGAGATCTCCGCTCTCAGCCAACAAAGCAATCGGCTTAATTTTGTCCAGATACACTAACGAGACTACAAGCTGGAACGTACCATAGACGCATACATTGAATTCAGAATCGAATGTGAGGTCTCGAGAAAGAATCTCCGGAAAACCAATTGGACATTCTTTAAATATGTGATCGACAACCCTGTCAACACTCTAATTAAACTCAGTACAGAAAAACAGATAGAGGAAGATACTCAGAACCTATATGGTGACTTTAAAAATTGAGCTGATGTTGGAGGAAGACTGAAATCTGTACAGAATACTCGTATGTAAAGCTACTTCAGACCTCGAAGAGTGCCTCTTATAAAAACTCGGATACACTTGGTGAAACATCAGGCTGGTCAAAGTCCTTACCTCTTTTCACTGAAGTTATAAATGAGCAGAGTAACACAATCCCTTCTATCTGGTATCTGTCATCAGCTAATGTAATGAATGAGGCCATCAAACAGTCAGTTGACTTCTGTAATAGTTTCAAGTCGCCTGGCAGCTGGTCTACATGGAGAATTTCAACCGCTAGCTTGAAACCTGTAAGAGTAGCACGCTGGTCCAGAGGTCTGACTTCCTCCATATTGAATGGGTTGGAGAGATTAGTCGAGCTTCATGTAAGCAAATCTGCTTTGCAAATAAATCCTCTGTCCAGGATGTAACATGCCACCAAATGCGAAGATCCTGCGAGATTGTGCTTAAACATCAGGTGGCCCGAATTGAAGCCCCACTTGATAAGAAGGGTTACGGATTTTCATCGTTGTTGAGATGTCTCTCTACAACGCTACTTTTGATGGGATGTATTACTTGACCCTGATTACGGATGCTGACTGCGGTCAATTTGTAATGGCGGGGGTAAAGAAAGGGGGTCCAAGGCGGCGTCCTGTCTTCACTGATATGGTGCATGTTGTTCTAGACCAAACTCCAAAAAAGAGAAACCGTCTGCCACGGCTGCACAGAGTCTTTCCACAGTATGTTGTGGCTTAGACGTAGGTACTGATGGATTTCCTTCCTATTAGTATTCATATCATGGGTTACACTTTCAAAGCCAGTTAACGTTTAAAATTGCCTATGGACATGCCATCTGATGTAATGACACCAACACCAACTCCTATTGCCGAAAAAATTCGAAATCAACTTTCCCTGTGCCCAGATATGGTTTCGACTAGAGTCTGAGTCAGAAGAAAAATATTGTTGGGTCTTCACGAAAGGCACCAGAACCGAGTAAGGATGCGCCACTCTTGAGTTTCTGGAGCACGAAAACTTTAGATTCCACTCCTCATTTGGAAAACTTGTGTGTGTCATCCAAGCGGGTATGTTCGCAATTCTGATGGCAATGAAGTATGGTATATTACAGAAACACTCCAGCTGGGATTAAAGCTTTGGGGTTACGACTTCCAAGCTAGTTCGAGAATGCAAGACTTCAATGAACGCAGTCGGTAAGCTGAAATCACTATGAAATCACTGTGAAATTACGAGAAATAAGATCGCCAATGAACTCATTAGGCAGCGCTGAGAGGCCACTTTCTCGGAACCCGAACCTGCGTAAGGATTGCTTGCAATCCTTCCATTGACAATTGGGTTTTATATGAGCATAACTACTTTTTATCATAATTAAGCAGTGGAAGCGTTAACGATACGATCAAAATTGTAAATTCAAATGAAATTGGTAGTACTTGGAAGCATTCTACTTCTGCACTATTTTCCAGGATATTAAAACATTGCAGGCTGCCTATTTGTCGTCGTACTGTAGGTTTGCGACAGTCTCTATTTCCTATTCATTCCTATAGCTTGTAAAATAATCTTGCGAAGAGGCTCCTATTCTGCTGTGGATCCTACCAATGAGGCTGTGGCTGGTTAGGACACCTGTAGCGATACGGATGTTTTCTTTATTGAGTCCGACTAAGGTACGTATTCTCCCGCTGTCTGTGCGAGATACACTTGCGGTCATAAAAACTGCAACGCCTAATGAGTTCTCAAAAAATGCCTAATTACATCAGATCGTAAGGGTTTTTCCCATACTAACGAAGGGCATTCTCCATAGCGGAGTTCGGCCTCGTATTTAGTGCAAAAAAAATCAGTTTGAATTGAGTTGTGACGGTGACAAGTAAAAAAAAGTGAAATGTCTGGTAAATATCATCAACTGACTCGGGACGAAAAAGTTCAAATATTGACTTTAGTCGAAGAAGGGCTTGGCTATCGTGAGATTGCGGTTAAAATAGGATGCTGTCATTCAACTATCGTACGACTGATGAAGAAAAAAGAAAATTTGGATCCACTGGAAAGGAAAAAAGACTCGGGACGAAAACGTAATACAACCCAGAAGACGGACAATGTATTCCAACAAATTAGCATGAAAGATCGCTTTAAAAGCGCTGTCCGTATAAGAGCAGAGCTGAGTGAATTTCATCAAGTTGATCTAAGCACCGAAACCATACGCCGACGGCCACGGGAGATAGGTTTATATGGAAGACGACCAGCGAAAAAACCTCTCCTAACCACAAAAATGAAAAAAGCTCGCTTGACGTGGGCACAAAAGTACGAAGATTGGACGCAGGATGATTGGCGATGTGTGATATGGTCCGATGAAAGTAAATTTAATTTGTTGTGTGCCGACAATTTGCCATACGTAGGACGGTCAGCAAGTGAAAGGTTCAAGGACGAGTGCATAGTCAAAACAGTGAAGTTTCCTCAAAGCCAGATGGTTTGGGGATGTTTTTCTTTTTTTGGGCCCTTTGCACTTTTTTAATGGAACAATGAACGCTCAAAAGTATGGAGAAGTAGTAAGGGAGTTTTTGGTACCAGCAATTGAACAGCATCATTCGTATACTGACAAGTGCATTTTTCAAGATGATTCTTCGCCTTGCCACCGCGCCAAATCCGTAAGTAAAGTGTTATAAATCAACTTCTAGATGTCTACTTTATAAATAATAAACAGACAAGTAACTAGAGTCTTTCAATAATTTTCAGCTCAAGACAACGTTTGATGACCTCGGAATTACCCGACTAGACTGGCCAGCTAATTCGCCCGATTTAAACCCAATCGAACACATGTGACATGCAATGAAACGTAAGGTGGCTGAACATAAACCAGAGAGTAAAAAAAATCTAAATGAAGTTCTGGAACATGTATGGAATACTGAAATTTCAAGGGATATTACTGAACTTCTAGTAAACTCGATGCCTTCTAGAATAAAAGCGGTTCCAACCGCCAAATTAGGAGCAACTCGGTATTAATAATTTTTTTGTTAAAAGTGGCATATCTAAACATCTTATATATACATACATAAAAAATGTATCGTTTGATTTTGTTAACCAATGACTGTATTAAAATATTTAAAAAAAAATAAGAAAATTAACTGGTTTTTCTTTCTTTGTTAATATCTTTTTTCAAGCATTCAATAAACAGATGGAAATTAGATAGAAATACTTATAAACTACTGCGGAGTACTCAACAAAAATTTCATTTCATTATAAAAATTATTATCGTAGTTAGTAACAATTTTTCAATCATTTTGATATGGTGCGGTTTTTATGACCGCAAGTGTAAGTCCCTTTGGCTAAAAGCGAAAGTCACTCCTGCTGAACCGTGCTTGGTTGGTTTGTTCTATGGCTATAAGTCCCATTTTGCATTTCAGGGTTTCAATTAGAATATTTATTTCATTGTGTGTATTACTCCTGTACAGAGAGGCACCCTCTCTTGCTGGCTCATCCGCTTCTTCATTCCCTTTCGCTTTTGTGTGTCCAGGTACCCAGCAGATATACACTCGGTGGGATTCGCAGACTCTACTTAGAATTTGGCGATACTTTTGTTTAGTCGTTTCATTTGTCAAAGTGTTATGCCTGCTTGACTGTCCGTAAAGATAGAGATCTCTGAGCGATTAAGTCGCTTGAGTAATACAGTACAGTATAGCTTTACGAATGGCAAATACTTCCGCGTGAAAAATACATTCCAGCTGTCAGCCCTTTGGACAAAGACAATCTGCTTGCAGCACACTTTGCGGCTAGATCAACACTTCCAGATTGTGATTTGAATTCAATGGGGCGTATCCACTTTCACACTCGTGTAATAGCTAGAGTCTTTAGGACTCTTTCCGAGCAGATAGAAAATAGCATTTGTCCAGCCCGTCCCTAAAAAAAGGCGAATCTTCTTCTCTCTCCTCCTACAGACTCGTTACACTTACGTTCCTTCTTCCCAAGGTCATGGAAATGCTGATAAACTATCAGCTCATGAAATATCTCGAAACACGAAAACTTCCCAATGACCGGCAGTATAGTTTTCATAGCAACAGCTCCACTGGTGATTTGATGGCATGCCACACCGAAAAGTGGAACCAAAGCGTACATCAATCTGGCGAAAGCAAGATAGTTGCACTTGATACTTCTAAGGCATTTGACAGAGTTTGGCATAAGGCTCTTTTGTTGAAAATGCGTGCATTTGGGATTGACGACTCTCTTCTTGAATGGATTAGAAACTACCTTTTGGAACGTGCAACTCAAGTTGTCTTGGACGGTATCAAGTCCGATATTCACAAAATAAATGCTGGTGTGCCCCAGGGCTCCGCTCTGTCTCCGACACTCTTTTTAATTTTCATTAATAATCTCTTGTCTGCTACTTCTAATCCAATATATTCCTTTGCTGATGACAGCACTCTCTGCTTTTCATATTCGTTCACGTCCCTGCTCTTCGGCTGTAGAACGGGAATGGCAGCGTATGTTAAGTTCATCAAATTCTGATGTTAACGGCATAACTAATTGGGGAACCACCAACAGAGTAGAATTTAATGCTTCCAAAACGCAATGCTGTCTGATGTCGTTAAAGCGAAATTTAAGCACCCTGCCATTATCCGTGAATGGCACTTGTATCGTCGAAACCGATAAACTTTCCATTTACGGTATGTGTGACAATTACAACAGACGTTGGAATGACCACATATTCGATGTCGTCAAAAATGCTGCGAAATGTCTAGGTTTCCTCAAGCGATGTAAGAAATATTTCACCCCCTCTGATCTGGCCTCAATATATAAGGCCTTCATCCACCTAAAATGTGGGCATCTGGTCAGGTGTCCCTAAGACCCCCTTGCACTTGCTAGATAGGATCCAAAATCGTGCGTAAAACTCATAGGTGATGCCAATATTACACAGTCATTCGACACGCCTGAACACCGGCGTAAAGTCACCTGTCTCACCATGTTGTATCGAAATGTTCACCACCTGTGTTCCACAGAAATTGACAGTAGCATTCCGCCCCTTCAAATTTTTAATCGTAACATCCGCTATGAATGCTCATCAGTACATCATCAAGCCCACCTTCGAACGTACTCTGAAATATCGCGATTCTTTCCTAAGCCGTACAACTCGCTTGTGGAATGCCCTTCCGAACTCTTTATTTCCTAGACGTTATGACTTGCAAACATTTAAAACCAACGAACATCGGTATCTCTCTTTTTTCCCTCCTTAACTTCCTTGCGACCGCGCTATGTTCAAACGTCTTAAGGGTACATAAAACACAGCAACGATAGGGAAGAAATTGCAAGGGTCTACATAGCAGTTCGTAAAACTAAAAAGGAAGTATCAAAGTTTGGCCAAACTCTATGTGACATTTACAGAAGTCAGAGTCTAGAGAGCCCATAGTATGCGACTGCAGAACTCAGCGATACTTGAGTTGCTAATTTATCTTACCGCTCTCTTGACATGATTATTGCCAGATCATCGAAACAACTATCCGCGCTTTTCATCAAATCTTGACTCATGACTGAGTTCTAGCTCGAGGATATCACAATAGGCCCATCTATGGCTGCAGTGATAGAAGACACCCAATCATCTTAACCAATCAATCTACGATCTAGAAAGCTTGAAGGACTGCCCACAGCTCTAAAGTGCTTCTATGTAGTCTGAAATAACGATTCCTGTATTTAGGTGTGAAGTCTAAATAGTTTCGGGGATTTCTATCGAACCTAACTTCCAATCTAAGGCCCTGATAAAGCTTGACTGAATGTCTTACAAAATGTAAGCCATAAAAATATTCCTCATTGAAGAGTGGCCATCTAGACCGATGTGACAGTATATGGTCTGAAAACATCTCACAATAAGACACATGCAAGCAGGACCTGGGAGCAGCATTAAAATTAGTTTTACATAGTACACAACTTCTGTCGTAATGATGTTTACGGCGAAAACGACTAGTAGTGTCAGGTGGCAATTTGAAGATTCAAAAACCGCAAAATTAACATCAGATTCTAAACACTTAAGGACTCTGTTGCTTAAATAATCTTCAACTTTTTGTAGAACTTCAGAACTATTTCTACAGTATACGAGTAGTTCAATCAAAATGTCTGGTACTCTGGTTCTTTAAGACCCCGTCAACTGAAGACTTGAAAACAAGTTTCCCACGACGATCATGTGGCGTAAACGGAATAAGTAATCTAAATTAAAGGACTAACTTATCCGTTAAGCACACGACACTGTCCATCCCGCAACACACGACAATTATTTGTTCAAAGTTGTCGTTCCAAAAAAAAAAAAACAAAAAAAAAACCAAAAAACCGACAGCCAGACAGACAGACATCCCACCATACGAATGAACATACGTGTGGCAAACTTTCCATTCAATTTGAACTCAAATCGATTCATTTGTCCATCATGTGTCTCATTTAATCGAACATCAGGCAACATAATGAAGTCGGAACAACCGAATGTCAAGTGGAGTGGAAAAAAAAAAAAAATGTCCTCAACAACTTAGAGGACAAACCGAAATCAAGTAAAAATTGGATCTAATCCCGAATCCTAGCGAGCAGTGAAAATTTACATTCCCGTTCGACTTGAGTCATTCCCAGTGCAACGGCAGGAGTAGCAGTGGCAGTTGGATGGCATTTTTTTTCTTTCTTTGATTTGCGCGCATTGAAATAGGAAATGGAAAACAAAAGCAGAGACAAATTTAAAGTTTTCTTCCTCCTTTGCGAAGGTCCTGTCTCGTGTGCAACTCATTCCATTACCAGTTGCCAGTGCCACCAACATCTCAAGCCCATCACTCGACGTCATCTATTCGAGAAAGTTCAGCAGTCGTACTTGGAGTTGTAGTCGTAGTCAAAGTCCTAGTCCTGGATTCTCTTGTAGTTGTTCGTCTGTAGCAAAATTTTCTGCAACTCATTTACTTCTATCTGTCCATCATTCTGTCTGTCAATTTGTCTTTCTATAGAGAGTATCTGTCCATCAGTTGTTTCAGTATTTTCTACTACTGCCACTGCAGGCATCCTCGTCCTTCTTTTTCATCCACACAATTCTGGCATCATCAGGCCGAAGCAAGAAAAAGACGGAAAAGGATATCGAAAACTCAAGATCTATGAGTAGCACAGTGCAAGCTTTTTTTGGGGTTGGTAGGTGTAGCCAAGTTAAAGCTGACAGGAGCAAAGTTAACTGCATACGCTTCCAATTCGTCTCGTCCTGTATGACAAGTCGAGAGAAGTAGTTAACACGTCGTATCCTGGAGTTGTGACTGTGGTTGTAGTAGTTGTGCTATTTTGTACACGTACCAGTAGTTGGAAAGTTTTTCTTTTGTTCTAGCTTTTTCGGAATCTCCTGGAAAAATCGTTCTCCGAGGAGCCGTTTGAAGAGTTTGGTGTGATGGTGCTGGTTATGGCCGGGGATGGAGTAAAAACTTTTTTAATGACAAAAAGAACTTTTGACGAGCGAAAGAGGTGTGCAATTCAAATGACACAAAGGGTGATGGCAATTAGTTGGGGAGAGCCCAGGAACAAAACGAACAAGATAAGAAAGAGGAAGTAAGAAGAAGAAGAAGAAAAAAAACAAAATACCCGACAAAAAGAACAAAAAAGGATGGGCAAATGGTTTTAAAAAAGTTATGGATGTACTCGTCTTATCTTGGACTTGGAAATAATTCTACTATAAGCGACTATATGACTGCAGCTAGAGGGCGTTTGAATGTTGCCAGGGAGCTAAGATACTGTGGAAGACAAAGGGAGTAGTATCCCTTAGAAGCTATGTTTCTTGACTTTAAGAACAATGACCCCACAGAGGTATTGTAAGATGTCCTTTTGTAGTGGATTCGCTGGCATACGATTAACGAAAGAAAAGGAAGTGTTGAGAGGTTGAAACTTTTCGGTGATGTAGAATGGAAATATTTGTTGCTATGTTACCAAATAAATTTAGATAGAAACGGTCTCTGTAGTAGCATTTCAATCAAACTTAAACCTTTACCAGCTAATGTAGGAGTATTTATGATTACCAAGTTTCTTTCTTCAAAATTTGTCTCATTGTTTTTGGACCGCCAGATCCCGCAAGGAAACCTGCCCGAAATGGCAACAGTAGATATGAACTACTCTGTCTCTTAATTTTTAGAATGCAAATTAAGGACGGATACCACTGATACTGTCAGGTGACTTCTACAGCGGTTCGACTTATAGGGCTAGTGAAAGTTTTGCATCCTTAGTTATGTTCTTCTAGCATTATTCATGGTCCCAAGCAAGCTGTCCAGCGACCGCTATTACTTGATCTCCGACTTTTGATCTTCGTTTCTTCTCCCACCAGGTTGTGGCCGTCGATGTGGCCGAGTCACTGTAGTCGACAAATTGTTGTCTTCCTCACTAAGTCCACACCTTTATCCAACTCATAGAACTGGCGATTGCGTTTTCTGATCAATAAGGAGTTTAGCAAGCTTTTTTCAAAGACAATCAAAGAAGGTCTAGCTGTTGGCTCATGTATGGTTATATTGCTCAGGATTGTATTTTGTAGATCAAGGTCTGTTTGGACAAAATTAATTTGCAACCATGGGCCATGTCCATTGCCATTTTCTGCAGAATTTTTGTTCTTTAAGAACCTTTGTTTTTTTTTTATAATTTACTCGCGCTCAAGGGATTAAGTACCCTTAAAATGTTTGCACATAGCGCGGTCGAAGGAAAATCAGGGAGGATGGAAAGAGAGGTACCGGTGAACGTTGGTTTTAAATGTTTGAAGGTTATAATGACTGGGAAATAAAGAGCTATGCAGTGCATTCCATAAGCGAGTTGTACGGCTTAGGAACCAATCACGATAGGAAAGTGGTCTTGAGCGTATACTGATGAGCATTCATAGCGTGATGTGCAATTGATTTTGTTTTGGTCGACACCATAATTTTCGGACCGAACCGTCTGACCCGTTCTTCAGGCTTCGCTGAATCGCTGGAAACAGCACTACTCATTTGGAGGTCTGCCTGACGCAATATCTACTCGTACGTATTCCAAAACAAGGTCTTTGCGGGAATCGGAAGACATATCTGAAAGAGTTCGATGGTTCAAGTCTTGAGTTTTAGAATAGATCAATTTTTTCGGAGATCCCGAACTTGGTCATAGCTTCATAGACCTTACTACGATAAATATTGTTGTATGCTGCTTTGAAGTATGTAAAGGAAATATGGGTAAAGTCAATTAAGAAATTACTGACACAATCATCCGCTGTCCTAGTCGCTCCCGAAATTATGTTGTTTGTCATGTCATTTACTGCACAAAGGGTAATCAAGGGAGTTAGGCAATGCTACCAAAAAATGGTGTGGTGACGTCAGATATAGTTTTTTCTGTTTTCAATTTCTTGTTTGAAAATTGAACCTAGAACCCTAGAGTTTTAGTTGACGAGATTAGGCATTGCGCAGACATAAAACATGCTGTACCTATAGTCCTGAAGTTCATTGCTGATTTTGCAGGATTTGTATATAACGTGAAGATATGATCTACTTACAAGTTTTGTGGCCAGAAGTTATTCCTTTGTACACTTTATACTGAAAATTGATTGGTAGGCAAATTGAGGGATAGATAGATCCAGTTGGGCAGGCTTTTACCATCCTACATTCGGGATGCACATGAACGACTGCATAATGGCTACCAAACTATTACAAATAGCCTTAAAGCCTTCGACGAAAAACTTGGCCTCTGTTTTCTACTTATCTACGGAGGCTTTTAATAAAAAATCTCCTAGTCTCCTTGAGCTGGGCGACTGCAAAACCTCGAATTAATCATTACACGGCGTGTTTCGGTTTGGTGGTAGTTTGTGGACTAAGTTGCTTTCAGCTATTTTTTTTGATGATGGTGGATATGCATGATGATAATAACGATGGTACTTATGTCTTTAGATGTCTACGGTTGGCTAGTAATCGGCCTCATGGAGACAACATTACTCAGTGAATGCTGGTTCGCTAGAAAATAAACGATGAAGCCCGTGCAGACGAACTACAGAGAGGAAATTCAGGCGATACAAACTGGACAGTCTAAGAGTAAGCGAAATTGGATGATGGGAACATGGCACCCAATCCTCCGAAACTGGGCAAAGCGTTCTGATATAGTCTGGGAAACCAATCACTTGTCCAGGGCTCCAGTTCACCTTGTAGTGACGTGCTATTGACGGCGAGTTTCAAGACTAAGGTTAGGAACATAATCATCATATAGTGCTTTAGACCCTCAAAGCAGCCGATGAAGCTGACAAAGAGCATTTCTATAGAATACTGAGCGCAGTTACAAAGATATCATAATCGGGATGGGAGAAGATTAAATGACAACACAATGGCCTCTGGAGTATAAGCAATGAACACGAAGAAAGGGTTGTTGATTCTTGCAACTTTAATCACCTGATCATAGGAGGTGTACCGTTTAACTACAAGAACTGATACAGTATTAGTTGTGTCTTAACTGACCTACAAAGCTCATCAGACCTGACCGATCACTTTAATATTAGCCGAGTCTTTGGAAGTTGCATTCAAATCATCCGTATTAAGCGTGAAGCTGACATGTAATGGTAGCTACTATAGGTCTTCGTACTGCATATGTTAGCAGCAACCCATTCAATCCAGGATCCTCAAATGCACCAACAGATGAGGGACCAGCTTGTCACAAATGCAAAAAATGAGCATCTTCACTCCTGAGGCCATCGACTACAACGCCATTAGAGATGATTTTATGTATGGGACACCCTCTGCATTGAAGGTGGTAGAAGGAGAAAAAGCTAAAGCACGTGGCGGATAGCAGATACCTGGAGGAAGATCGTATTGAACTCAGAGCAAGGAGTGCAGCGGCCTCAGTAGTCGAGCTTCCCTAACCAGAAGCCAAGTGCCAAGTGAAGTAAAAATAAGTTCAGAGTAATGATAGACGCGGTAAGCGTTACTACCACACATCATCGCACTAGCCATAACGGCTAAAAAGCAGCAAATAAGTTCGACAGCGGGACCGTCTAAAGTATTAATAAGGACCTCACGGATGGTCAACGTTCCAAACTACGTCTAGTAAAAGGATAGATGTAAATCTTCTGACCTCGGATGAGGAATAGCTTACCAAAGTGTTGGAATATTTTACAGCACTACTTAGGCAACAACGATTTGAACCCAAGCTCAGGTGAAGATACCACAGCAACAAATACCCGTATACGTATCTTCCTCAAGGAACTCTAAAATAAAGTTGTTGACAAGGTATATGACGAAAACAAGGCGGTTGCATTGCTATATATGGAACTCTTCAACAGTACGGCGGAAATCCTGCAGCCACAAAAGCAATTGTAAGGCTGTCCAGGAAGGGAAATCTGACTAAGGCAACTGGAAAGATATATGCTTTCTTAAGATAGTGGCTGGATCGAGTTAACGTTCGATGTACTACGTCGAATAGGCAGGTTTTCGATTTGGAAACTCCTCCGCCGGCCACATCAACAGCCTGCGGATCATTACCAAAAAATGATTCGAGTATACGAGTAGAGCTCCGCTACATTTGCAGTAAATTCATTGGCAGCTTTTATAAAACGCGCGTGAGGTATACCAGAAAAACGAGTCATAATAGTGACTATACTCATATAATGGTAATAAATCTCATGTTTTACATTACGGTAAGTTGCAAGAGGAATCTGAAGCTCGCAGCGGAGTAAAAGGTTGTATTCTTTAGCCACTGCTGTTCCTTGTAGTAATCAATAATGCAATCCGGGTATATCTTTAGTAGCTTTTCTATGCTGATGGTGCCTTGCCTGCTCTCACATCATCTCACAAGATATTGAACCACTACCAGATTGCTCACAACTTGAACAAAGAGCGAAAAGTAAATAAGACTAAAACAAGAGTCTTCCTTCCGATATAACACCAGCGCCGCTTAACCCAACATTGCAGATCAAACATGGAAACACTGCTACTTTATGGGAAAGTAGCAAGTGGCTAAAGCCGTCACAAGGAAGCAGCAAGCCTTCATAAATAGACGCCCTCACAACATCTTCAAGATCTTCTGACCAAATGGTATATCGAACGACAAACTGCAAGTGGTAACGGACCAAGAAGAAGAAGTGGCGAGAAGTCGGAATCCAGGTGGCCAAGAGAAACGCCGAGAACGACAGTCCAGGGCGAATCTATATATTTGGTGATGGTTTGGAGGAAGAATAAGCTCACTGCAGAATTTCGAACGTGATGGCCCGCAAGCGTTTTTGATGCCCTTTGCGCCACTAACGGTCAAAGGGCCCAAGTAAATGACATAAGTATGGTTGGCAGGAGCATGTTGAAAGGTGTTCAGACAAATTTCCGAACCTCATACTTATTGGAAACCCATCTCCAAATCGGGCAATGGTTAGAAAATGTTTAGAGCCAATATTGGTCCCTCTAAGTGTTGGTAAATTCAAGGCATGTGATGTGACGATTAGCGGCCATATCGTTGAAACTATACCTGTCAAATTGGCTGTCATGTTTTGCCAAATCACCATGGACAGACATAGCGTTCAACAACACGCGCAAATGATAAATTTTTTTATCAAAATGGGTGTTCTGTCCGAGCAACGTTCCTCGCGCATAGCCCATTTTACGGTCGACATAATCGTCCTACCGAGAGAGCTATACGCAGTGTGGTGCATAAATTTGTGTCTACGTTCAGTAAACGATGAACCAACACCCGCACGTCGACGAAATGCAGGATCTTACGAAATCATCGCTGCTGTCCGTAAGAGTGTGCAATAGAATCCGAGGCAGTCGATTTCGCGTCGCTCACAAGAACTCGGCCTTTCGCAGACCACCACAACTTGGCGATATTTGCGCCGTGACATGGGTGTGTACCCGTACAAAATTCAATTGGGACAGGAGCTGGAGGTAAACGACGTGTGTTCGCTGAATGGGCTCTGGAGCAGTTAGAAACTGACCCTAATTTTCAACGAAAAATCATCTTCGGCGATGTGGACCATTTCTGGATGAATGGGTACGTCAACAAACAAAATTGTCGAACTTGGGACGATACCAATTCACATGAGGTCCAAGAGCGTCCAATGCATCCCGGAAAAGTCACTGTTTGGTGTGGATTTTGGGCTGGCGGCGTCATTGGTCCATATTTCTTGAGAATGACGTCAGTCAGGCCATTACCTTCAACGGCGAGAGCTACAGCTCGATGATTATCAACTTCTTTTGGCCTGAATTGGATGATATGGACACAAACGACATGTGGTTTCAACAGGGCAGCGCTACGTGCCACACAGCTCACACTACATTGGAATATCTGCACGAGCGATTCGAGGTCATGGTCATTTCACGTGGAGTTGAAGTGAACTGTCCATGGAGATCGTGTGAAAATTTACCTCGTTAGACTTTTTCTTGGGGGGTTTTTAAAGTCACAGCGGCCCTCATAACCCATGCCATCGGTCAAATTCAGCCTGATCTATGCATCAGAGTCATGGAAAATTGGACATTTCAGATGCGCGCCACCCAGAGAAGCCGCGGCGGACATTTGAACGAGGTTATATTCCATACATAATGGCATCGAAAGGCCTTTCAAACGACAATATCCCACACATACTTTGTTTTATTTAAATTTAAAGATAGGAAGCGCTTAATAAAAGACCCTTTATACACGAGTACACAGTAGGATCAACGACACCAACTGACATGAATCGATTTCCTCACTGAACAACCAATGAGCGGGTCTCAATTTATTGCTGCAATTTCAGTCGAAACTGCACAAACCGCCATGAGTCCTTGTCACATAGAAAAATATAGTCAGAGTCATCACGCAAACATAAAGTTGTCACATTCCAACAAATCACATAAACAAGCGCTTGACATGTTCAACACGGTGACATCGGTGCTAAGAAAATATTTTTCACTTTTTGGCAGCAGCGTGTCGTCAGAAACGATCTTCTTAATAAGCGACAGGGCAAATTATGATGATTATGAGCTGACGCTTCTGGTACTCCTCACTTCTTGTCAATGCTTGGCTCTTGCAGTCAAGACGTGTCAAGACGATATGTTGTCGACTTGAATATATTTTACCCAACAACAAGTGTTGTCGTGGTTGTGATCGTCCCTCTAGCAATTGCAGAATCGGGTGGAGACATACCCCTCACACATACGACCAATTAGGCATTGCCACCTGTCAGCAGTTCGTCATCCTTTCTGCTAGTGCGACATTATATAGATTCAAGACCGCTCGGGCAGTGGAATCTTCATTAAGACACCGTACGCATCATGTGCCGGACTAAAATAGACGCACAGACCACTGTGTATGTCGAAAGACATTCATCACCCGCCTCAGTCCGAAATAGAATCCACGAATCTACAAGTAACAGCGAGCAGTGTTTGTCGTCCGTTTTTCACCGTTTTGTAATGAATGAATAACGTCCTACGGCTTAGCCTGCGGGACGGGTAACCCTTCTTGTGTTGATCGTTCTATGTACGGCTGCAGGGCACTACTTTAGTTTGTTGTGTGAGCAATCACAGAATATGACAGTACACTAGACAGCTGACAGATGACTGAGTTGTCTGAGTGATGGAGCTGTGTGTTGTTACCTTAGGTGTAGCTGCTGCTGTTGGGTTGTTGTGCGCCTTGGCAACGAACTTGCTCAACCGTTAGATGAATGTGTTGGAAAATGTACAAGCATTTGTCAACAAGAGATTTATTGGCGCACAATAAGGAGAGTGATATAATCTTGTGAGATTCTTTGTTGCAAGCACTGATGGTAAGGCTGGACTCGTCAGGTCATTACATTGTGAGTTATATGCAGTGGCTGCGGCTCACTTGTATTATTATAGGTGGACGAACTTTACAATGCAGAGTTGTTCTACATTGAAAGTAGATTTGGTGTGAAAGATACTCAAGCAAGTGGCTTTAGGAAAAAAAAAAAATTTCGAGCCTCTTTAACAACGCCTGGCTACGTATTTATTTTGTGAATCAGCGAAGCGCTTCATATATGGTCCTTCAGGCTTGTCCCTCTAATGTTTGGAACCTTAAACCAGCGTAAACTTCAAAGCGTTCAAATTAGATATCAACTTTCAAACAAAATCATCAGCGTTTTTATAATTCTTTTCAAACATCATCAGCATAATCCAGATATCTACTTCTAATAGCTCGAACCTAATTACATCATGGCTTTGTATCGAAGATTTCTTATTGAATTTGTTTGTCACGAAATGTTCATCGTTGCACCATCAGTGAAGAATACTCATATACGAGCACATATCTATTTATCTATCCCCCATCACACCAAACCTAAGCAATTCTCTATATGACCTCGATTCGAGATTGTTCGATTTGGTGGTGGTGCCGTCATACTATAACGCAAGCATCTATCCGTATCCATCGATCCGGTTTATAACCGCCCGCCTGTCCGTCTAACTGACGTCCATCGTAATCACAAATGGAGTTTTCAAAAGAAAAGTTCACTTTCTTATGTGAAATATTCGCCCTCTAGCCATCTGTAGTATAGCCCAACTCTACCCCCTACTATGCTACCACCGCGTGCAATCGGAAACTAACAACATTCAGAGCCAATATTGCCCACCATTCTCCCAACTCCAGCGCTAAACGCGACACCATCAGTACCATTGATGGCAGTAGTACGTTGTAGTGGCAGGAGTATGCAGCAGCACAGCTAAAGCAGAGAAAAGTTGATGTCACATCCAATTTCAATCGATCTCGGGAAAGCTTGAAAATGTCCACCATTGGGGACAGTCTACTGACAGCATTTCAGTTGGCGTCACACACATACAGCGGCAAACGAGAACACCCAACCGTTCCATCCTTTAAAAATTTCATCCATCTATCCAAATGCATCCGTCGAAGGATGAAGGATAAGAAACGAGGAAACGATATAAGGACACAGACGAAGCTCGGCAACGAAGACGACCGGCAATCACGGATGCATAAGACGAGAAGACGATGAAAAGAGTTCGATGGGTTATGGCCTTGCATAACCGAAGCGATGTACCACCCTCGAATTCATTCAACGACAACATCGACAACGACAACTGAGAAGACGTCCAAGATGAGGACGGCAACTACGACGATGCGATGAAGACGAAACCATCATCAATATGAACCACCAGACCGACCAATGTTGGAAAGTTCCAAAGAAAAGGTGGAAAACTCCAAGAACTTTTAATCTTCAATGCAAAATGTCAAAATATCCATATAGATGGTAGCGTTGACGACGACGACGAGGAAGACGAGAAAGACGAGGACGACTACGACAACGACAACGACATCGACAGAGACATGGACGAAAATGACGATGACGATGACGATGAGGACCAAACGAGCCAACCCTGGCCGCATCTAGTGAGTGGGCTGATGAAAGAAAAGATGGCATGACCAGATGAAGACGATGAATTGTGGTGGTATATAGAAGGACCTCGCTGCAAGTAATACTGTAAAGGAAGCAATTTCTGATGTTTCGGACTTTATGAGAACAGGAGCGGTGTAAGGTAACTAGGGCGCCATACTACACATTCATTAATATCGTTTTAAACACAAATGGATTCAAGAAAAATTCAAAAAAAGTGATTTTACAATTGAATACGAAAAGATACATATTGTTCTTTACGTTGTCAAGAGATTGCACTCAAACAAAGAACAGTCCACTGTACACCTTGTATGTTTCCTTGGCTGCAATTTCTCAGTCTTTCATAGAAAGATGAGTAAGATGGGTACTCTCAAAGTGCCTATAGTAGCAGCATCTATATCAGCGCCAAGAGAAGACTTATATTTTGGGGCTTATTTGGAAGTAGTTAGAGATTTTAGCAAGCCCTTAACTACTTCATTTTCACTTCAGAGGCAGGCACTTTGCTCGATCCACTGATGGAATTTCAGTATATATGCGAAGAAGCTTCGAAGATGGAGTCTATGGCCACGTCAGGGACAAATTCAGCGATGATATCCGATATATTCCGAGCTCAGGTAAGAGGCTTTTTCGCTAGAGGTAGTGACGGTAGGTTTTAAAGAGAACCATCCAACCATTACTGGCACTATCCAATGAAGGATCTGTTCTTCCAGGGTTAAGAGCTGGGTCACAATACCATACATTCAAGAAGTAAATATATGAATGAATCAATTGTTGACAACCTCAACCAATGAAATATGTGAAATGTCCGATCACTTAATAGTCCATATGAAACTATACAATAAGAGAGGATTCGGAGGAAAAAGAGTGGAGAACTGTAAATACTGTGCCTGCTATAGAGAACAGAAAAAGCGCCTAGTTGGGTATGGATTTATCATCAAAGCAAGGCTTGAGTTTTGAGCTTCATAGTCGTGCCAATGTTAAATTCGTCAATGTAAACTAGATATGTACTCATCCCTTCACAGAGGAAATAAACGGCTTCTACCAGCTCTTAGACCTACGAGCAAGGGCCCTGGCAACCCGATTGATCACATTGCAGTCGACGCAAGACACCGCTCTAGTACTCTAATTGCCCAAAACTAGCTAACATCAACTCAGACCACTGGCGTGTTGTAGTCAATGAGCGAATGCGAATATTACGTGTGACAAGACACCGAAAAAAATTTATGTCGGCCTGATACAATCGCAGGAGGCTGCTAGAGCCTTTTCTAATCACTTAAACCCTTCGAGAAGTCCTATGCAGCAAGTTTTATACTGCGCAGATGACCAGTATCGCCAATGTTAGTAAGCCCTAACAGATGGTACAACTGATATGTAAGGTTTCGCCAGATCATCAAAACGAAATCCGGAGCGCAGTAAAAAAAAGGGCGAGCGCTGTTCATGAACTCTATGAGCAAAAGAAATAGGGGGAACATCGACATCGAGCGGAAGTTCTGCCGAAATGTGAAAAGAACTTCCAAGTTAAGAAATATCGAATAGAAGTATGCAGCGATAAGGATAGAAACGTACTACAAATCGACAGCCAACACTTTTTTTTAATGAGTTTAAGGCCGCATATGACGGCATTTATTGAAACGAGCTAGAATATATAGAGTCATGTCTAGCTTTGTCATCCGATCTAAGCTTGCTCGTCTATGAAGGATGACAATGGAGAACGCTCACTCATCCATCAGACCCGCTGATGACACCACCGAAGCATTTGATGTTAAGAAAGATGGCAAGATGTCAAGAGATTCCTTCTTAGGCCAATACCAGGAGCACAATATTCCAAAAGTCTGTGCAATTCTACCACAAGCTTTTCACGTTCAGCGAGCTATCACTGGTTTGCGGTCATCGTAACAGAATATGAGGGTAAAAGGAATCACATTCTGTCGGCAAGACAGGATCCAATAGCAACGCTTCGGACAGCAGAGCGCAAAGCCAAAATAAAACTTTGTCAACCTGTGTTTCGCTGAAAGATCAGATAATGGCTGACATCACTGTAGAGATCAAGCGGAAAATCAATTTTGCCAATCACTGTTTCTTTGGACTAAGAAGGCAAATAAAAAGTAAGTCACAGTCCCGAAAAAACCAAGAAGTTCCTTACCGTTTCTGTCCTACTGTATGGCGCGGAAACATGTCGAAGCAGAACGAAGCAGTCAAGCAAAACGTCTCCCAAACATCGCCTATAATATCTTTTCTCTCGTTCCTGTGAAACCATTCACGAAAAAACTGGCTCGCCCATATCAGTGCGGTATCAAGCTAAGGAGGCCCAACATCAATTAAATATTTACACTAGGGCAGATCTTGGGAAGGACTTGGGAATTTCAGATCGACGATTCGGGCGAGCTGCATATACAACGCCAAATCTAGTTGCATTGCCAGCGGAGGAGGGGATTCAAAGACGAATTACGTGTACTGTACAGAGACACTGGTCTAGTCAGGTGTCTAAATCCTCAATGTCTGAGATGGCTGGACGAAATTTAGCGAATGGACGCCACAGCTCTGACTTAAAAAGTGTTTCATCCTAGCCCCCCGAGACAGCGAAGAGGACGACCGCACCCCATGTAGTGAACGAAAGTGGAAGGGGACCTCACTTAACCAGTGAATGACTTATTGATTGAGGCCCAAGTTCATACAAAAATTTCCAAAAATGCAAGATTTTAAGAGCCTTGGCTTTCTCCAGAATTGGGAACACTAGACTTTCAGTGGGAATATTTGAAAGAATCCAATATTCCCCCGTAGGTATTTTCTATTCCTGATTTTTCTGTAAGCCCTGAAAGTGCTCAGCCGGTCAATCAGGATTAAACTCTTTCTCATTCCTGAAAGCAACCATTCGCCAATCATTCTTAATTTGATTCTGTCCTACAGTTCAGGGCATGTGCTCCTTTGCAAATTGAAATCGAAGCTGCTTAAGCGCTGCATTCAGTGGAAGACTTCTAGCATTTATTCAGGCCTCGAATTCAATTTTTGATATTGAACGACTACAATTAGAATCGTAGTTTACGATTTGCACACAGCAACTGATGAAATCTCTGTAGTTCTATTGGGTCTACAAGTAAGTTTCCAGCGTTTGTTAGAGATGGCGCCACCAGTGGATCCCGGGCAGAAATGTCAGAGCCCATGTGTTTTATTTGTAGGTTTTGTATCTGTCAACAACTTTGCAGCGTTATATTTGAGCAGTTCTATCGGTGTCGTACATTTTATCGAGCAAAATCATGGCAAGTTTCCAGCCAAATAAACGTCATTTGCGGGAAGCGCTGCTTTTATTCTTTAATATGAAGAAAAGTGCGGCTGAGGCCTATCGTTTGCTTTCGGAAACTTATGGGGAGGAATGTATTGGTGAATCGACGTGCCGCGAGTGGTTCAAACGGTTCAAAAGTGGTGATTTTGGAGTTGAAGACAAAGATCGCCCCGGAAAGCCGAAAAGTTTTGAAGACGAGAAATTGGACGCTTTACTGGATGAGGATCCGCGTCAGATTCAAGAAGAACTTGCTGCATCATTGGGCGTCACGCAACAAGCCGTTTCCCTGCACCTAAAAGCACTGGGATTCATTCAAAAGGTTGGAAACTGGGTGCCGTACGAATTGAAGCCAAGAGACGTCGAACGGCGATTTTGCATGTCCGAAATGTTACTGCAGCGGTATAAAAATAAATCATTTTTGCATCGTATTGCCACTGGTGATGAGAGATGGATTTATTATGATAATCCTAAACGCAGAAAATCGTATACAAAGCCCGGCGAGCCCGCCCAATCGACGCCGAAACGAAATATTCACGTGAATAAGGTCATGCTCAGCATATGGTGGGATCAAAAGGGTGTCGTATACTACGAACTGCTTCCGAGTCGTGAAACCATCAAAGGACCATTATATCGAACCCAACTAATTCGTTTGAAGCGGGCATTAAAAGAAAAACGGCCGGAATATGAGACCAGGCATGAGTCCGTCATTTTTCATCACGACAACGCTCGGCCACATGTTGCGGTTTCGGTGAAAAACTATTTCGATAATAGTGGATGGGAAATTCTGCCTCACCCGCCTTACAGTCCAGACTTGGCACCATCTGATTACCACTTGTTTCGTTCGATGCAGAACGCTCTTATGGGAATACACTTCAGCTCAGTAGAGGAAATCAAAAATTGGCTCGATACGTTCTTGGGCTCGAAAGACGAGAAATTTTTTTGGTCCGGAATTCATAAATTGCCAGAAAGATGGGAGAAAGTTGTAGCTCCCGATGGACGATACTTTGAATAAAGCATAAAACTTCAAATTTTAGAAAAAAAACGCTGGAAACTTACTTGTAGACCCAATATTTTTCCATAAATTTTGAATCCTCGGAATAATTGTCAGCAGAGGTTGTACTTCGATAATTTTTCTTCGCGGTCAAAATAGCAGTCCAGGTGTTGGTC
Organism: Volucella zonaria; assembly: GCA_963966105.1. NCBI lineage: Eukaryota > Metazoa > Arthropoda > Insecta > Diptera > Syrphidae > Volucella > Volucella zonaria. Next base: position 64,432,135 of record OZ014531.1, on the reverse strand, counting down.
GTCTATTTGTATTCCCTCGGAAGTGTAGCGACTACACAAATCTTGTCTATTTCACTCCGAATTGCACTTTACAATAATCTTACCCAAGGATCTCTTACTAATCTTCCCGAATTCTATTATTTTCGCCACTGACTTTATTCAAGTGAACCGCAGTGTATATCGATCTGCCTCCCATAAATCCGCATTGATTGTCTTGTAACATGATATTTTTGCTCAGTCGACTCTCGGGAGGACGCTTGTGCATACATTTTCATTGTGTGGGCCATTAGCGAAAATTGTTGCAGTTTTTCGTGTCGCCTTTGCCTTTATAGTGGAACAAGAAAGCTCCCCTTCCACTGGTTAGGTATTCATTGTACCATCTTGCTTAAGAGAATAAATCCTTTAAATTCGCGATTTGCGATCTTCATCAATATTTCGAGGAACATGCGATCCGTGCTCACACCGCGTTCGCGGGCGATCTCCGTCGCTTAGTTTTTCAAATCTTAATTCGGAAATTCCTGTCATATTATCAGACGAGGCGCTGGCTCTCGTTCGATCCGCTTCTTGTCTTGCATGTGTAGCTCGTCTAACATTTCCATCTATAATCCTCCTTTAAGACCAGACCTACGCTGCTCCATAAAATTCATATCCTTAAGGATTTCATTCAACTCTAGCTTTTTTTGTTCTCCTTCTTCCGTCTTCAGTCCCCACTCCCCAATCTCTTCCTTTGCCTTCCATTTTCTTTTTGTGGGTACTTTGTGCAAGCTTTACTTGTACCCCTTTGAATGCAAAAGTTGTGTGTTGCCTGCCCATCAAATCCAGAAGCTGTAACTTTGACTGAAACTTCAATAACCAACGAGACTGAGGGATAGGATGTACTCGTACATACATAGCTGGGACTGTAAATCCAGTTCTCTGAAGTTGCTGTCCATTGGAGATTTAAGGACGGATGAACCAAAGACGACGAAGACGAAAATGAAGAGATGTCGACAGGAATGTCAACTACAATCTCGTCGCCGAAGATGTCGCTTCCGCTGCTGCTCCTACAGTAATGCTGTTCCAGTTCTTTCTAATGATGATGAAGTTCTAGCGATACATAACCCATTCATCTCCCAGCTCACAATTCAACCGATTCAGCTGGCTGCCCCCCTACCCATGCACAAACACAATTTCCCAGAAATGTCATTCATCTTTCAATAGCTTTCGTTGTTTTTGCGCGAATGAATAACGTGAAGACGCTTCTCTGACGGGAGGTAATATTCCGGTGGCTCACTCTCCCTCTCTATGCATCAATTGACGCGCCATCCTCCATACCAGTTCCTTAATTTTAATGCTTAGGTCGGGGCTGCCCCTTCTACTCATTTGACACTTTTCCAATCATTTCTTCGGCTTCTTACTGAATTTTAAACTTTTTTTTTTTTTTTTGTGTCTTCCATTCCAGCCGCAGTTATTGTGTCCTGTGGGCTGAGACAGGCGCTCAGTTTGGAGGTCAGAAGATGAAGCTGCAACGAATAGAGGAAACATCTTGACGACAATGCCGAAAAATATAAAATCAAACGAAAAACGATGCAATGGTGAAGGAGGACAAAAGACGTTGACATGAGGAAACGAAACTGTGGGGGGGGGGGGGGGGGATAAAAAATAAGAAGAAATTCTCAAGAAATTGATGACGAAAGCGTGGGTGGAAAACAACTGGAGACATCTTGATTTGGTTTCCACGCGTTTTTGTCTTGTGTCGCCGTGGTTCTCCTTCTTCTTTACCAGTCGACATTCAATTGAATGGCATTGCTTGCCGTTCTGTCAAGGAGCGGTGCCACTGTAATAGTCTTCATTTCAATTCAGCAAAGTGACACAGACAAGAAGCCTTAGAATAAGGAAGGGTATGGAAGAAAGCTGAGAGGTTTAATGTAGGCTGGGAGTTAGAGCAGATGAAAAAAAATAAACTTTTAAGTTGAGACATCAATGTTTCATGCGAAAGTCAGTTGGGTTTCAAGTATTGGGGTTGCAAAAATTGAGATTTCGTAGACGAAGTTCGGATAAGCAATGAAATTGCATCGAAATTTGTTGTCTGTGGAATCATGAGCCTAGTGGTACATTTTCTAGAAAGTGAATTCATTGACAAGAGTTGAAGAATTTAATCCAAAAGACCAATTCAACAAGGAATTATCTACTAAGGGTCGCGCATGCGAGTACGTACCTAAGTTCAGCTTAAAGTTAGTTCATGCCAATCAAGAATGTGCCCTCGATGACTCACAAATCAGGTATCTTGCACAGAGAAATGTAATCTCCAAAGTCGAGGTCCACCCAGAGTTTTTCATTGACTTCAAGGCTGCAAACTATACGAGTAGCATTAATTAATATGTTGTTCACAAAGCGACTGAAGAAAAGCATACTTAGCTCTACCGTGGAACACTGAAACACGTATGCTACTTGCCACAATTCGTTTAGCGCTCCCACAGAAGAACAGCGTATATCTTATCAAAAATGGTTTGGAATATTTTGGCTATGGCCCTACCAATCTTTTGAATGAGAGTCAGGAGCGGAAACTTTTGCGGGAATAGCGGTCACTATCGAAAATGGCATCGACCATGATCGTAAGCGAACTCCTTTGGGCGCTGTCCGATATTACAGATTAATTAGGTAAATTCCACGTCAGAAAAGACACATCCATCTTGAACCGACTAGAATACGTGATGTGATGTCACATCTTGCTTTTGCATCAGGTGGTATGGCAGCCAGCAATCGGAAGTCAATATTTCACTGTCTACAGCGTACTAGGAGACCAGAAATGACCTTCACCAGTTGGCAGGTCAGCTAAGAGGGGATATCCATCCATCCACCAAATAACAATCCTTCATATGTAAGGCAGTACTACATATACAGCATTATGCCTCATAAGGACGTTCTGCGGAAGAATTCCTCCTATGGACCAAATTTGGCATCATTGTCAGTATATGGCATACCTTATAAGGGCTTCACCAAAGCACTAAGACCAACAAGGATTTCCAAAGTAAATTCTGTGTTTCTAAAAACTACATTGGGTCGGATGAACTCTATTCTCGAAATAGAGAATTACTGCCACTGTGATGGTAGGTTGAGTCGAAACTGATGCTGAATGATGCTAAGTGCATAACCAACATCTTAACCCCACACACATATAGAAAAATATACTTGAGTTGTTACCGTCATTTTAAAGTGAACAAATTCATAGAGCGATTGTCCAACTATTAGAAGCTAAAAACTGTTCTCCGCTGTACATACCCACCAGAGGAACCTTGCATTCTTGAAGTAGTATGACAGGGCTCAGCACGAAAGTATTTTAACTACCGCTATAAACGCAAATGCTTCGGTTCATTGTCATCAGGATTGCGTATATTTCCACATGGAAGATAAAAGCGAGAAATGTTACGTTGTCGTCCTCCAAAATGGCAAAAGCGTCACATCCTTAGTCAGTTTTGGAGCAATCCATGAAGGCTCGGATACATTCCAAGACCATCTAGTGCGTCTAGTACCAAAAACCACTTCTGTTTAAAAGGAAGACGGCTTTGAGAGTGCAGACATGATATGATTATCAAGGAGGAGAAATTTATCAGTGCATCTAGAGCAGACCTCGGTGTGCTTGTTAAAGCCCTCATAGAGCCCAGCCAGATCGTTCTTTGGCGTCAGTGACGTATTTTCGTGAAAGCTTGTTCCGGCAGAAAACCGGCGCATAGGATATACTCGTAATTGACCTTGTCATGACCATGTAGATCCAAAGGACCCTTCTCGGTGATAGGCCCCATGTCTTGCCGACAGCTCCTTGGTACTATGAGAAGGCGGAGAGCACCTTAAAGGCTTTCGACGTTAAATGTTTAGTACATACGTAGAAGCTTGTTATCCACGATGTCACGCAAATACTTAGCTTCTGTGGAGATGCCTTTAAGCACTTTATGAGATCAGACCAGTCAGCGTCCTCCTTCTCCAGATCGTCTAGAGCAGAGCGAGGTGTGCAACCGAGACAGTAAAAGCAGTAGAAAATGCCTTGTGGATCCAAACGATCGTTCTTATTACCAGAAAGCCGACAGCGCTTTGGAAATTCTCGATGTGATAAGTTTAGTTGGTTGTTCGTAGGACGCCTTTAAGCACTAGAAGCTAAATGGTCTAACTGCTCCTTCTTGTAAAGTAAATAGTCTCAGTTTTGGAAGGATTGATGAAAGGCCATCAAATGTTTTGCCCATGATCTTCAACATAAAAGTCAGACTGATTGAGGAGCACGTAGTAATTTTTTTTTCCAATTTCCGGCGTAAAGGCTACTTTTTCTGTTCGCTAGACGTTCGGATTTTATGACAGTAGCATCCTATCAGCGAAGATACTGTTCAGAGCTACCAGCTGCTAGTCTATTTCTTTTGGTAGCATGACTAGATATGTACTCGTTGTTGTTGATGACCTCATCTGTCACCACAACCAATGGCAAATACAATCTGCCGATGTTGGGTTACTCAGCGTCCTTGCAGCTTCGGCAAAGAGCTAGGAGCTGGGTGTGAGACAGTTATGAACAAGTTAACTGGGAAGTAAGTAAGTCTCAAGTAGAAAAAACCAAGGACTTGGTACAGACTTAGTTTGGGTATCATCAAATTCCTTGAGTGTTTCCAGCATGTCCTTTTTGAGGACTTTGACTAGTCTGATTTGTCGCAAAAGTCTTTGTAAGAACCAGTCTTGGAAATGTGAGTTAGCTTCTTATGTTCTTATGGGCGATCTGGAAGAGTTTTTTCTGCTAGGACATGGATCGCCTTTCTTCAGTTTCGTTCTGTGTTTAGGCTGTGCATAGATGGACTTGCCGAGCTCTTCCGTAGAGCGTGTGGATTTGATTTTATTTCATATTTATCCTCTTCAAGAAAGCCGAGACCAAGATGCAAGCCTGAATTCGATGTCCCCATGGTCTGACATGGTAGTATCCGATAGCATTTTTCAACCGATATTCTCCTTACCGTATCTCCTGAGTAGCGTTAAGTCGGACACTTACTATGCTACTTTTGTAAGATATGTTGGCATAGAGCCAACATCCTTCACAGCCAGGTCAGGTGGTAATATGGATCGCAGAAGACGATTGTCTCCCAAATTGCACCTCCTACTGCCCAAAATAGTATTCCATAAGCTCGGCTTCTCCACCAGTAGCGAATCATAGAGCAAAAATTTGACGCAAAGGCGAATTCGTACTACTCTGTTTCCTTCCAATCGCTGGACATATAACGATGCGAAGCCCCTTAAACACCCGAAAACACCGATGTATTTCTTTCACCTCCGCGGACAGAAACAGTTAAGGAAGTCATATAGGTCTTCCGCCTGGTCAGGCAATATAGTCACTACTGCTTATAATCCATCGTGTTGAGCACTTCAGACGTAAAGAACGCTTTTCAATCTGCTCATACATAGGTATGTCCGGCATATAGAGTGCTTTGGAAATTATTTTCAGCTTCTTATAGTATCTTCAAAAAATATCTAAGCGACAATTGACATGTCAAGGGGAGTTCTTCAAAAAGAAAATCTGAGATTAATGTCGGCAACATTCGGTACGGAGGCCTAATCTATTAGATATCTTCTTCTGTTTCGATTGCAGAATTGTGTCAACACTTGCCTTTTTGGCTCCTTAAACGGCTTACGATAGTGGCAGCGCAGGGCATAAAACCTCCCAAAGTAAACTTAACCACGCTTTAAAGTGCATCTGACCGTGGATATAGAATCATGGTCTTAACGTGACCCACAGACAAGGAGGCACTCGCCAGATGACTGTATGTATGTAAGAGTATAGGGCACATGTTGCAAAATTAGACATAAAAGGTAACTGACAATGCAACAGATATAAGCGACTACTTCAGTTTATTTCTTTCCTTTTGTAGACCTCACCTAATAATATCTCTTTTCAGTACTCTGAGTGACAACTGTTCACATACCATGGCAGCAACAAGCCTAAGAGCTGGTCCATGTTTGTTCTTAAAGGAGATCTAGACGCCTCAGACATGTTAAGTATTTTGCTCCTTTCGTAGTTTTTGCGTAAAAACCGACATGTTCATATCAACTACTTGGCGCAATTATCCTGGTGGTCTATCTTGTCTTTTACTGTGCCAGAGTGGAAAATGCACCACCAGCCATCATCATTGTCCATGTCTACCATAAGCTGTTGCGTTTCGCGTCTCTATATTTACATTCCGTATTAAGGTCTGGTCATCGTATCTGTTGTATCTGTTGGTGGTGGTAAAGCGCCAACCGGAAAGTGGTACGAGGATAATGAAAGAAAAACAAACGAGTGGATGATTACAACTACGACTACGACGACCGCAACGACGAAAATGATGATGAGGAGGAGAATGAGGATGAAGTAGACGACGCCATTATTGTTGAGTTGTCGCCTTCTTGCATTGTGTGTTATCTCGGGGTTTTAATTAAACAATTTAACCGCTAAGAGGCGATGTTCGCGTTACATATCGCTGTTGCAGGCAGGCGGTATCGCATCTCAACAAGGGATATCGTCACTTTTTGCCATTGCCATCGTCGCGTCGTTACTAAAGTCAGTGTCGGTGTCGTTACCGTACGTCGTCACATCATCGTTTGCTGTTAAGAGGTAGTAAAGTGGTAGTACTCTTCCTCTGAAGGAATGGGAATTTTTTTTCTTCTTGAAAATGGATCTATACAAGGAGGTTCAAGTTTAACATAAAGTTAACCATAAGAGTCCTCGAAATAGACAAACATTTGCACAATATGGTATGATAGCTCCTTTTTGTATGGATATAGAGGACCTGTAGACAATGGCACAAGTGCATGAGACATTCCGTCTGGACAACCGGAATCGGCCGCCTGGATCTTGCGACTTCACGCCTTTCGAATTTTTCTCTAGAGTTTTTTGAAATCGAAATGATCAAAACATTGAAGGAGCAGATTAGACTCTGTATCTACATTTATTTCAAACCGTGATTGAAAATTTCATCAACAGCACCCAAATGTGTCAGCAAAGCCGAGGAGGGCATTTGTCATTCTTGTTGGGGCAGCCTTTGAGTGGATTGCAGCAATCGATGTTTTCCCAGTGCAAGAAAAAAATCACAGATTTGGTCCTTTATGTTTTCACTCATAATTGAGCTTAGTGGCACCGGCATCATTACAGATGATACGAATCGAGCTAAAGCCCCTGGTGGAAATCTAAACAAATCGATTCACTCCAGATGGAACGCTCATTTCAATGAACAGAATATTTTCATTAAAATGAGATGAAAGTATCTACAAATGGTTTGGCAAAAATCAAATAAACCTACCATCTAGGAAGTGAACTGGAATCGGCAGAAGCCCAGTCTACAGAAGAATCGCATTTTGGATGAAACTTGCCATGCGAAGCAAACTAAATTAGGGATTTTTACAACACTTCTGATGTTACTAGACTTACTCGTACTACATCAGATAGGAATGCACTCGAAATTGGATAAATTACCAGCAAAAGCCTTCAAATTAATATGAAGACGGTCTGTCAAATTTTTACCCTCAGAACATTCATAGCCCTTTGGGAGAGTCCATAACGATCCATAAACAACGTGTGAGGCAAACTTAACGCTCAGCTAATGTAATGCATCAGTCTTTAGACCCACATAAAAAGATGCTTCAGTGAATACTTCAAAAATAGCTTGGCTAATTCCTGATGACGATTCTAGCAGATGTAAAATAAAGGTCCGTATATGCACCTGGATCAAGCCTCAAAGAAAAATCCGACTCCATTCATCTGGGTGATGCATTCGTTAGACATAAGAGTGGCTCTACAGGACTACAGGAGATACAATGCATAAGACTAGCCTCCCCCAATAAGGAATCATAAGTGGTGTTTTGCCATTTTACGATGAATAGATTAACGCCAGCATAAAGCGTGCAAATTGTGCAAACTTATTTAGAATCCTGGTTCGGTTCGCCAAACTTTTCGTGCACTACGTCCATTTTACGGTCGAAATAAACGTCCATCTGAGCAAGTTATTCGGAACACGATGAATCGTTTTCGTACCACGTACACTCTAGTGGATAATACGCATCCCCAAAGACGACAAACAGTGCGAACAGAAGAAGTTATGGCCGCTGTGGAGCGCAGTGTTGGGAGAAACCGAATGAGTCGATTCGCCATCGTGCACAGCAATTAGAGCTATGCCCATCCATTTTATGATAGATTTTACGGAAAGGTCTTTGCTAAAAAGCTTATAGAATCCAATTTGTGCAAGAGTAGGTTCGGTGATTGGGCCGAAAACATGATTCAGCTTGACCCTCATTTTCAACGCAAAATTTTGTTCTACGATGAGGCCCATTTTTGGATAAATGGTTATGCAAACAAGCAAAGTTGCCAAATTTGGAGTGGAAAAAACCCAGAAGCCTTTGTCGAGACACCTTGCATTCATTAAAACTCACTGTTGTGCTTTATGGACTGTTGGAATCATCGGCCCATATCTCTTTAAGGACGATGCCGGCTAGAATGTTACCGTCAATGGAGAGCATGATTTCTAACTTCCTCGTTCCTCAGTTGAATGTCATTGAGGTGACAGAGCTTTGGTTTCAACAAGGTGGCGCAACATGGCACACGGCGCGCGACACCATCAATTTATTGCGGGAAACATTTGCTGAGCGCATAATTTCGCGTAATGGACCTTTGAACTGGTCTCTAGGATCCTGTGATCTCGCACCTTTAGATTACTTTCTTTGGGGGTATGTGAAGTCACTAGTCTATGCCGATAAACCGAAGACGCTGGACGATTTGGAAGTCAACATTTACCATATTATTGCTGACACACGGCCCCAGTTTCTCGATAAAGTTGTCGAAAATTGGACTCCACGAATGCGCTTCGTTCGAGCAGGCCGTGGCGAGCCAGTTGTAAGACTAATTGTTAAGAATCGGAATCGGAAGATTAAGCCAACGCGCAGCTGATAATACCCTTGATATTCTTTTATTTGTGTTTGGTGAAGTCTTGAAGAATATTACTAGTAAAGGCGTGGCGCGGATACCCTGTCAACAGAGCTGACAGGACTGGCAGATCTTCCTTCACACTGTATGTGGATACTGTTCTAGGCTAAATATGGTTGGAAGTAAACATGCCCAACTACTGAAATCTCCAAGGTACTCAGTCCAATCCAAGTAAACTGGACCAACCATAGAGGGATTAGTCTTCCGACTATCGCATATAGGTTTTTACCAAAGCTACTATATTAAAGGTTGAAGTCCATTCTCACCAATGCAGGTTTACACCGTGTTTGTTCTTAACAGCTTCTTTAGTAATTTAACTGGTCGTCATGTTTCCTCGATAATGGATGCCGCTGCTGGTATGATCACCATTCTCCTTGGAATTAGATCCTTTATCCCTTATCGGATTAAGTGTATTAGACCAAAAGAAAAGGCATGATACGACTCGAGCTGTAAAGAGGCTGTCAGGGTTCGAGAAATGTTTTTTCGGTCCTATAAGACCATCCCGACAGAGGAAAACCAAACAAGATTAAACGAGCCCAGAAAAGACTTCAACGTATTTTTTAAGCGAGTAAAATTCCAATACGACCAAAAACAGAGGCAGAAAATACTACAATGTCCCAAAGGCAGTAAAAATTGTTGGTCATTCGTCAAAAACTTTAGAAATTCTTCCTCATCCTTCATCCCAACGCTCATTTATATTGATATTCTAGCTGTCAGTTCTTTGGACAAGGCCAATCTGCTTGCTGCGCACTTTGCGGCCAGCGCAACACTCCCAAATTGTGCTTTGTCTTAGCCTACATTTGAGTGCGTCGAATCTTCAATGGAACGAATCCACTTTCCCACTCGTGTAGTAGCAAGGATACTTAAACGTCTCAACATACATAAATCCACTGGTCTAGATCATAAAACTCCCCTTCTTCTGAAGAGGTGTTCCTCCGCGCTGGCAAAACTACTGCGTAAGCTTTTTCATCAATCCTACTCTTTAGGACTCAAAGCAAGGTAGTTGCACTTGATATTTCTAAGGCATTTGACAGAGTTTGTCATCAGCCTCTTTTGTCGAAAATGCGTGCTTTTGGGATCGTTGACTCTCTTCTTCAATGGATTAGAAATTACCTTTCGGAACGTTCATTTCAATTTGTCTTGGATGGTTTCAAATCTGATATTCAGAAAATAAATGCTAGTGTGCTCCAAGACTCCGTTCTGTCTTCGACACTCCTTTTAGTTTTCATCAATGATCTCTTGCCTGCTAACCAGGGAAACTATCAACAGAGCGGAATTAAAGCAGTACAACTCACTTATGGAATGCCCTGTCTAGCTCTTTATTTCCTAGTCATTATAACCTTCAAACATTTAAAACCAACGATCACCGGTACCTCTCTTTCTATCTTTCCTCATTTTCCTTCGCACGCGCTGCGTGCAAGCCTTTTAGGTACTTACTCGTAAGTCCCTTGAACGCGCGCTTTCGACAGTACGATTAGAGATTATTTATACGCTGGAATGTCAGAATACTCGTAATGTATTCTAACTCTCCGAAGTTCGCCTGGCTTTTCAACAAGATACTAACTAACACTATCAGTGAGAATTGATAATTGATTTTCTTGAGCAGTGTCATTCTGGTCGCGTTTACCGATGATTGTCACATGGGTAGTCAACGCAACATTTCCAGATTGAAGAAGTAATTGTGTCGAATGGGTATAGATACGCGAGGAATAGAAGAAATACTAGTGAACAATAAACAAAAAGTTCCACTGTCTTCAACACGAATTTCGATCCAGTATTGGCCTTAAGACCACCGATGAATAAATCTTGCCAATAGGTGTTAATTAAGATAAGAAGATGGGAGCGTTCGGAAGCATGATTCTTCGCAGGACCTATGATCCAAACTGCGTGAACGATGCTCTACACCGATATTGACATATTGAAGAGCTTGGTTAAGCGCTCGGACCAAGAAGGTACTCTTTTCAGAATCTATGATATTAATGGGAAACAGACGTTTTATATACACACATTGGAAGGACCAAGTCAACCACGAATCAAACAGCCTGGAAACAAGTTTTTAAAGCAGATAATGATGACCTTGCGGAAAGAATTAACCATTATTAGTTCTAAGTTTTTTTTTTAAATAATTGCTTACCAAGAAAAGTCAAAATCGCTTACCTGGAAAAAAAGAAACAATTAATATTATTCATTCGCGTATATTGAAAATATAAATATTTAAATTATAGAACAGACCGCCAACAACATTTTTATAAGAATAGAACGGGGATGTGTGAACAAATTATATAGCGCCATCATCTCCTACCACTGTCTGTAAGATAGATGATAACTAACAAGGGCGTAAACCAGATGAAAAGGCATCTTTTCAATTCTGATGCTCGATGATCCTTAAAAAAAAAACAAAAAAGCTGTGACACCATCATAAGCGCGTTATGAAATATGCGGGTACCAAGCTGTCCAATACAAATCATACTCGTAGAAAATATACATATATATGGACCAGGGACCAAAGAAATACAAAATAAAAGGAGAGATTCCACAAGGGTCAGTTCTAGTACTCGTATTGCCATCAAAAATATAAAGACATAGCTTCGCTCATCAGATCTCTAACTGGCAGACCACAAAACAGAGGCCACGCTTATAAGTTGCTAAAACAAAAGTCATTACTTGGAGGTATTTTTTAACCATACATTTTTAGAGAATATTTGAAACGCTCAAGAGAGAAACCTAATCAAACAGTTGTCGAAGTATCCAGGCTAGCATCAAAGATATGATAAACTAAGAAACCAACCGAAAAAAAACTCCTTGAGGCTGCGGGAAAATTAATCCGTTCACTCGGAGTATGTTCCGCATATGTAACAGTCTCGGAGGATGAAATCAGCATGGATAGCTGGAGGCCAAAACATCTGCATCAAAAAGCGCAGAAAGAATGGCATGGCCAACAGAGAAAATGGACTGTTAGAGTGGCAAAGACGATGGGACACCTCAGGAAAGGACCGCCAAACTGCTGTCAAACATCAAAGAATAGAAGAGCAGAAATTATGCCGATGGATGTATGTTTTTGGGACTTCCTTCATAAATCCAAGCATGTGAGCAATGCATATTGACTGGATCGCAAAGATAAACCGCAGAAAGAACCACCATGGTGTCGCAGTGATTGCGAAAAATGCTTATTCTTACGACGAAGTAAACCTGGGAGACTGCAAGTGCTTTCATATTGACGGTGATGCAGCAATTGTGAATAGAACATGAAGCGGAAATTCCCCCAGCACTCACTCAAAAGTCGCACGTATAGCTAACCAACCCTATGTGGTACTAAATTTCGAAGGGAAAGTGTTCGAAATTCACAGTGGAATAGTACCAAAATCACTGCACTCACATCCTCTTACGGCCGGTATAGCCGGTGAAACGTTCCTACTACGGAAGAGACACGAGCGTTTTTGACAATATTGCGACCTAGGATGTACGCTAAGTAGAAACATGAATATTGAAAAGAAAAAGATTTGAAATCTACTCCAACTGTCTTAAAAGACCGCACATGTAAGGCAGCGGTAGTAAAAAGCAATAAGCAATATCTCTGGTGGAAAATTCAGCCTCTAACCACTAGGAAGTAGGTTTATTCCAGATGATCGATGAACTCATATCTTTAATACACTGCATGGCCAAATGCTAATGCTGATCATTTTTCGGTCGCCGCCCGATTGATAAGTCAAGTGTCCAACCAAAAGACAGTGTAACATGGCAAAACAAAAAAAAATTATAGCGACCTCCGGCATGCCATCGGGTTTCGTATATATCAACGAATAATGGATCGAGTAAATGAAGTAGCCTAGACAGCTTCAGCCAACCAAAGCCTCTAGGTTAAGTAGAGACTTCGAAGAAGGGATAAGATTGACACAAGAGCCCTGAAATAATGGATAACTAGTGCAGCGAGCGAAAAGTGATCAGTGCAAGTCTAGGTCTCTACGGAAAGTAAATTCCACATATTACTGCAGCGCAATGTTATCCGAAGTTTGTATACGACATTTAAGCAGTGGCAGTTGACTTTATCCCGGAGAGCAAGCTCTTCGTGATTTACATTCCAACAATTCACTGGGAATAGTAGAGAAGGAGAGAAACCAGGTACCAAGAAAAAGTTGAATCCGGTAGAAAATGATATCGCATATCTCTGTCAATTGTAGTATTTTTGCAGCAATCACCGGAAAATACCTGCGTGGCTTTAAACAAATCGACTGAAGACGAAAGCCTTTACCTCGACACAGATCCTGGGAAAGGCCAAAGAAATTTAAGTCGAGCTTCTCATATTTTCAGCGACATTCTAGCCGTATATAACAGCATTCATCTTCTGGATATCGACAAGGAGGACTAAATTCTTGATCACTCAGAAACCGATCAATGTACGCTGTGTACAGCTTGGGTTCTTCGGTTTCATAAATCTCTCCGGATTTCGGTAAGGACATGTACTATCATATGAACACCTAGTCCGTCTGGCGGGTGTAAAGACTGAATCCTTCCATCCTTAACAAATCCGTGTAGCTGTAGGAATATACTGATTACATCGGCATCGAAAAGGCCTGAAAGTAAATATGAGTAAGACATAGCACATGATGTTGACAAAAAAAAAAGGATCAGATGCTGATTGCTTGGGGGTATTCGCGTGCCGCGTAATAAATGAAAATCCCACACATGGCATCTAAGTAGACATAGGTCAGTGATTGACTTTAACTAACCTTTGCTACTGCGTACAAAATTCCAAACTCAAAGCTTGTCGCTATATTGTATCCATTCCAAAAGCTGAGATACGCCGACTTCTTTGGCTACGTTTAACGATTTTAGGTTCGCCACATCCTATCAGAAAAGTGACCTAGGATTTTCATACACTCATCTCTAGATACCTTCGAACTTGAATGAGTAGCAAATGCATCACAAAAACTACAATTTAAAGCCAACAAGTAAAAGTCCACGTAATCAGTGAGTAATTCCTCAAATAACCCGATCGCATATCCATCGCTGTGCTACTACTACCACACACAAAGTTCCACACACGATGGATATGTTGGTTCAAAACAATTTTCTCTTCTCTGATATGTCCACATCATGCAAAATGCTCGTAAATAAAACCAACAGGCAGGCAAAATACGCGTCTACCATGGTTCACCATCACCAGAGCCCGACAGGACCACCCTCTTCTTAGCCAAACTGGGGCAACTACTTTGCCCCAGCATCACTTCGTCTAATTCTAATCACCGATGAGCTAAGGAGTCGTCTACTTTTCTCATGCATTCGCATGCAGTTTTTTGATCATCGTAACATTTTGACATGCTGCCTCTGGCGAAAGATCCCCATTCTTGGCCTTTTCTACACATGGGAAACGAAAAAAAAACCAGATAGTGACTTCTTAACTTTTGCAACTCCTTCAACTCCTTCAACTCCTCGAACTCCTCCAGCATGAGAGTAGCCTTACAGCAACGCCGCGGCGCATTTGGCGCGCATTCTCTATGCAGCAGTTACCTGTTCGCGTTAATTAACGATCCCTCAACTGATCGAATAAATTAACCGGGATGTCATGCAGGCACGTCTCGTCTCACAGAGAAGTGGTGAACGGCGGCCGGTGGATGGCGGGACGATGCCGAGCGTGAGACAGATACTTAGATTCTTGAAAATGCATGAGTACGATTAAAAATAGGACAAATGACCCAGGGGGCACCGGCATCAACACCGGGCATCACTAAACCAAGCGAACTTCGTTCTTAAGTCACTGATCATAAATTTTGCGTGCACTATTGGCATTCGACTGATTGGATAAGATTTGCGATCATTTACACAGGTCGACAACGGTGATGTTGTGTTAGTGTGTTACGTATCCCGAAAACACGTAAACTGAAACCCACAACGACAGCAAATGACGATGACGTGAACGACAAAGAAATGTGTTATCGCAGGGAATTTCGACATGCAACATTGCGTTGCCTCGTAGCTTCTTAAAGTGCCTCCAAAGGAGTATCCAAAATCTTTGTCCAAGTTGTCCATGTGTTTCTTGTCTACCTGGTTGGCTGACTTGCTGGCTGGCTGGCTAGATGGCTAACTGTCTGGCTGACTGGCTGGCTGGCTGGCTGGCTGGCTGAATGCTTGGATATGTCTGGTTGGCAGTGTGTTGTAAGCTTGTTTCACCTCTCGGATTCAATTCAAATTTACGAGTGTGATCATGTGAGCTCGCAGAAATGAAATGGGCGCCCCTACATTTGACACATTCCCGCACAGTGATGATGGTGTCCATGTAGAAGGGGAGACGACGAATCAGTAAACAAACTACCAAGGCAAGACGTCAAGATGCTTCAATGCTTTCGAAAGCATTATCATCGTCACATGTCGCTCACTAATTGATTTTTCTTGTCGCCTGGATATTGGGTTTGTTTCTTTTCGCTTGGATAAGGGAAGAGACTGTTACTGTGTGACTGCGACTAAGTTATCCGGTAATTGCAGCACATAGAGGGATGGTATGGTGAGTTCTTTTGCAGGATTGGGACACACATGAACTATATGTAGTACAAGGTGAGAGAATCTGTAAGTGATTGCAAGAGAGACGTTGTTTATGGTACTGCAGAACTGTTTGCAGTTTCTGATGGTAGACATGGGTCATCACCTTTGACAGTTCGGATAAGTATTATTTGCGGGTGGCAGGATTGCGCAACGAATTTGTAAGTGCTATGTAGGAGTGCAGATATTTGTAGGTGTGATCAATGCAACATGATGTGATTTTAATTATTTTTAAAAAAAAAAAAAAAAAATGTAGGACCATGATGGGTCCCTTGCGGCAGCCCACTGATTTTTCTTAAAAATAATGATTTCTATGGGTGTTTTCTGATTTATCTCTACCGTGCAGCACAGGAATTAGCATACTACCTTCGGAAAGAGAAAGCAGTCAGCATTTCAGTGCAAAACCAACCAACAATAACATTACACCTTCACTGCAACCGTACATTTGCTTTGAACCATCAGAATCGTTGACGTAAATTATCGATAACCATCGATAGTTTATGTCACTCCATTGACTTTGATATATGACGATATTGCTAACAAATCATAAATAACAGGAAGTTCGGTAATAAATTCAATATTTCCTCACGCCCAGTTTTGCGAACAAGCTTGCTACCAAGGGTGGGCGATAGGTATGGGTTTTTAGATAGATTGTGACGAATGATGGACTGCAATGTAGTGTTATATGGATACACCTTTCGGTAGCAGCAGTACCTTCATCATCATCATCATCATTTTCACTATCTGGAACAGCAATAACAACAACATCGGCAACAGCAATATAAAACGTCAGGGTGAACTGCATATGGTTGAGATTACAATGATGAATGCCAGCAAGCTACAGGTGACACATGAGAAATGTTGTTTGTCGTTACCTGGTCGAATGGTAGGTGTATATAGAAGGGGAGTTTCGACTATTTTTCTTTCATCATTTGCATGCATATGCTAAGAGGTTTTTCAGTCATTATCTAGTCTACAGAGATAGATGGATTGTTGCACTTATCAACAAGACATGGCATATTGCAAGACTCGTAGCAACATTGTTGTTTAGTAATAATTTTGCCGAGAGACTAATTAGGTTCACTTTGACCGTTGTAAGCCGGCTGATTTATTGCCTTTGTATGACTGCAACGTAAGTGAAGTCATGGTTGGATTGTGATGGTTGAAGCTCGACTAAGTGACAGTTTTTGAGAAATTTTCGCTTTTTCCGGCTATGAAGGGGGTGATGTAGTTTTGAATTGACTGAGCTTTTGTTACATCCCTTTAAATGACAATTCTCCAATGGCCATAGTAGCATATACCATGCGTAAGATACAGATGATGTAAGCAGCATATTTTGACTTACGGCGATAAAATGAAAACTGTTTAGAGAGGCTTACCGAATGGCAATGGTTTTTTATACAGGGCACGATATGGAGACTATGAACATCATCTTCTTTCAGAGAGATTACTTGAATTTCGACTACCGTGAACTAAGCCAGATAAAATGAGGTATCAAACTGTCTACTTTGATGCCGAATCCTGGGCTTTCACCATCACCTACAGATCACTAGCGATATCCAGACTCCTACCGAAGTGATGTACCTAGGGCTTGGTACACCTAATGTAGATATCGTTAGCCTTGGTTTGTCCTATGCTCGTCTACTACCAAAAAATTGGAGGCTCAATATAAATAATTAGCTACACTCTATCAGCGTGAGTTAATTAAGGAATAGAAGAAAGGAATTCATTTCGGCGATATTTATTCGAAATGAAATTTCGTACAAATACTGGCTGGACACTGAAAACTTAGACACGACTTAAATCTTCTTCAGAATACATAGATTGACCAAATTCAGTGGTATGGAATAGAATATTATGAGACCCCGATATGCCTTAGATTCGTTGAAAAGGCATTCTACAAGCTTCCATCACTTTTGGTTTATCCACGTCTTTTTTCATTGCAACTTGACCACAAAAGCTGCACGTCATGACATGGAATAAAACGAAACGTTGCATGTCCAAAGAGCGATCAAACGAGGATGTATAAAGTGTTGACATAAAGCCGTTCATCTGAGCACAGCTTCTGCATTTGCTTATAAAGCTCAAATGGCTCCGAAAGATGAACCATAAATCCCACATTCATACTGCACGCTTCGAAATTTTGCGCTGAGATACCCGATCGTTATGCCTTCTCCAAAACAAACCAGTTGTGTTTGATCGATATTATTAAATGCAATATTCTTCAACAAGCGCCGGTAGCCCCAATGCCTGTTCAAGCTCTGTGAGAGGCTCCCCTGAGTTTCGTGTGATACCAGTATGATCTGAGACCCAAACAAGACCCAATGAATTCACCCTTCCGACTATGTCCAAAAGAACTATGTATTCCCGAATTAGTCGGGAACTAGTGAGAGGGCTTAGCAATGCCTTAACCGCACATTGGCTGTCGCTTCAGACGCTGGAGTGGAAGGAGACCACTGAGTCTACGCAATGTCCAATAGTGCATTGCCGTCAGGATTGCGTATATTTCCGCTTAAAAGACAGATGCAAGGTTTCGTAGCGATGACTGAAATGGTTCTTTATTGCCCTACAAAAAGACAACAGCGTCTCATTCAAGTTCGGTGTGGCAAAACCATTCGGCAGCATTCCTCTCTTGTCTCTGATTCTAGCGGAAACTGTTCCTGGGCACAAGGTAAATCGATTTTGAATCAGGTGTCATTGCATCAAACATGCCCTGTGTCAAGAAAAAATCAAATCTTATCATAGCCATGCATACCCCTCCAAAGTGACATGTCCTTCATGTTGCAAAGCTCTATTACCTTCTCAGAAAGCAGGCAACGTCCTGGAGGTTTTCAACATGACCCAAAAGGACTGTAATCCATTTTGACACCCAAATACTAACACTTGGAGAAACGTAAGCCGATGGCTTTAAGCACTGGATGAGTCAGATCAGCCGCCTCCCTCCTTCTCGTAAAGAGAATTATCTCAGTTTTGAAAGGATTGACTGAAAGTCCATTTCTTGTGAATCAATCGTCAATCGAGACTAGTTAACAGGCATCTTGAACAGAGGATGCATCCAAAAACAATTTAGCACACATGAAAGTCAACTATTCCCTAGACGCTCTTCAACATGAAGGAAATCAGTCTGCTTGGCCTTAAAGTCTTGACGAACTGTTTTCCTATTTTTGGTATTGCATGACAGTACTAGGCTAGCGCTCAAGATTCTCTTCAGAGTCTGGTGCCGTGCAACTTGAAGCATAAAAAAAAGAAACCTCGTATAGGCTCTTCCGTTTCCAAAACCAATGACAGAGACCAGTTACTGCGACCTGTCTTACTCAGCTTACTTACTCGTACAGGTTCGGTGATAAGACCAGGTTATGAGCCGGTTCGGTGCAAGTTATCTACGAAGCGAGTCTCAAGAATGAGAGACAGAGTGTCTGCTTTCAACTTAGTAGATGCCATCAGACCTTTTGAGTGCTCCCAGCCTGGCCGATGTGCTTATTTTGATGATTTGACCAGGCTGCTAGCTTTACCGAGCGCTTTAACCCAGCAGTCTTCAAAATTCGGATTCGTTTTCTTCGACTTGTAGAAATTCAGGTATCTCTCCAGTTTACGTGACTTGTTTAGAAGATCTCCAGATTCCTTACATATTCGCTGCAAATCTGCATTCAATCATGGAATGGGCGATTTGCAGGAGTTTTTCCTGGCTGGACATGTCAGTTCAAAACAGATGGTGAGGCCAGTATTTAAGTTCTGAAGAGGCTGCTTTTTCTTTTGTTTCCTTCTGAGTCTAACCTGAGCATTGTCAGACTTCCCAAGCTCTTCCTCTATTAGGTTTTCTGAGGATTCCTTCTGTTCAACAGGACATGATCTCACATCCGACTCTGAATCTTATGTATGTGTGTACCTGCCTGCAATGAATAGTATTTTTCTGAAAGTCAGCTCATAAGCATATCTCTTGAATAACGTCAAGCGGACAACAGGCTCTCTTACTTTCGAAAAAAATATAACAACAATGTTGGTCAGAAGTATGAATCTTGAGGTAGTCCTTATTTTTGAAAAGTGGATCATTGGATTTTCAGATCAGCTTAAGTCTTCAGATGCGGCCTTGAATATTCCTAGCTGGGTGAATTGAGTTCCAATTTGATTGCTAAGTTAATTTTAAAGTGGGACAACTTCGAGCCCTTATCGAGAAGTATATCGTCTTGGCATCTTCCATGATCTAATCGTAGCCGGCAGATGGTCTGCCAGAATGTCTTATTCAAATGCTTAACATCCAAACTTTTGTAAAACTATTTTCACATCAGTTGCTCAGTTGCTTGTGACCGAATTTGTATTTTTTTTTTTGTGTTTATGTCCCAGTGTAGCAGTTCCGGCAAGATTAATACAATAAGTGAATTACTTTCATCAAGGCTAGACTTACGCATGGTCATATTCTTTAGAATCCACTGAATATCTCCCATGGGACTCCAATTGCATAGATGGGAGTCGATGTAACAAGAGGTCCTGGAGGGCAATGGTAATTTTCTCATGTCACATAATAAGAGTATGGCTATATCGCTTCTCCTGGACTTTGCTCTTGATGAAAATGTTTTGGCGGTTTTTACTGTAATAGGTAAGCAGCTCGCGTAGCATTTAAACTGGAATTTAGTTACTAAAAGCAGTCATTGAAACATCCAAAGAAGGCGAGAAAGCCATTTCCGGCTTGTGATAATTTAAGACGTATTTCACTTACAATATTGCTGCGATCAAAAAGGGTCTCAAATAGTTAGCTGCCGGCTAAATTACAAGGCAACTTCATATACTACTGAGTCTGAAGTGGCACTTACTTGAGTGCGCATGCATTCTTGCAGACGAGATCAATAACTGGTCAAGTTCAAACAATGTCCCTTCAGTTCAAATTGGTCTAAATTGGTCCAAAAATAGCGTCATGTCTAAGATTTTGGGTCCATACTAGAAGGTGGACAACTTGCCTTAGTAAGGAACATGCGTACTTATGTACCAGTTGTACCACATTGACTTTAACACTACTCCAAGATACCCAATTCTTCCCTTAAAAAAAAAAATTCTCTATCCCCCACTTAAACAGATGTACCAAGTAAATCTATTATTTCTATTGCCTCCCTCACATCATTCCCTTCCAATTCAAGGATGCCATCCAACACCCATCCTGCTATGGCATTCCCTAACTTCTGAATGCATCATAAAATTTTAGAGTTCCTCCAAACGAATATCATCACTACTTTAGCTTCATCCCAGAAGCTCGGTTGAGTTCAGTTTATTTCAGTACGGTTCAGTTTGGCTCAGGATTTTGTTATGGCATAGCATGGCATGGACTTCCTCTTCATCATTGTGGATCGCGCTGGCAAAGTAGTTTCTCGAAAAATCATTTCAACTTCAACTCGCGTCGGTCGTTCCATTTCATCTCTTGTGGATGTGTGTGGCAATCCTTCAATTGCTAGCTAAACTGACTCTCCAAACTCACTCCCTTCTATCCATTCTAACCGACCTACTCGAATTGCCCTATTTTTCCAAACAATTTTTTGTCCTCTCAACCAAACTCGACAGCGCCATCTTCACCGTCGTCTCCTTCCGCCGGCGAATGGACGAGAGGAAGGGATATAAAATTTTATTTGACGACGCTATTTTGTATCGATTTCCCACAATTTTGGACGATGGATGAAAATTCCTTTGAACATTAAGTCTGACTTATGACTGGGGCGCCATAAGCAGGACGAGCAACTCAAGAAGTATCCATCCTTGTGCACTCTCCCAAAAACTCACACACAAAAATAATCATAATAATAAAATAAAATTGTGTTTACGTATCGTCGTACAATGAGCAGCCGAATGGGAACGGTCGGTGGGCGGTGAGTGATGGTGGTAGCAGTAGTGGGTCATGGATGATTGCGGGGGTTGGAAGAAGTGTTTCAGGAGAGTTTGGTAGCTTCGATGTATGGGATGGTGGCCCTAAAGTCGGAAAGAAATTGCAGCATAGCATTCGAATGTCCTCGTTATATAGAGGTCATAAACCACCGTCGCGTCGTTCGCTATATTTTGTTCAGGAGTTTAGTAGTGCGCTGCTGTTTTGTTGGAGCACACTCGATGGTGACGCTTCCTTGTCGTTCTCGATTTTGGGGTTTTAGCTTTGCTTTCTTGGCGTTAGATGGAGAAGTGAGACCGTCTAAGAATTGAGGAGGAGACACATCAGGGAGTTTGAAAGGTGATTTTTGCGTCCATGGTGCATTTAAAGTATAAGGGGGTTGTAGAGTTATGAGATTGTTTTTTTTTTCTACTGTTGTACTAAATGAAGTAAAAGAAAAAAGCTTCACTGAAACAGATACTCGTTTTCTGTCGAGGATTTATGTAAAGTGCACTTGGCGAACTACGATTTGAAGTGTAAAGAGTGACGTAGATGAAAATATTGACAGAATCATGTACATGTGTATATTGTATGCTATGGTTGATGTAAGTGAGGTAAACCAATTGTGAAGGATACAACAGAAATTCAATGAAATCTCTCACTTTACTCCCTGAAGTGGGTTTTTGAACCTACGTCTATGTAAGGCGAGAATAAAGCATCTCTCTAATTTATGGGGCGTTAATATCTAGGATATATTGTAGCATAGATAGCATCTGGCATAGATAAAAATATAAAGCTCTCTAAGAACTCCAACGGCTTCACCTTAATGCCCTCGACTCAATTACGAATGCAGGGTGTTGCCAAAAAAAGCCTTCACATACTTTACTGTCATGTTAATATTGCATCAAAAAGATTCCATCAGCGAGATCAAGACGGAATAGAATAACGATAACATTCACTCAAAACGTATCTTTTTTTGTGATAGCTTTTCTAGACAGATCATAGAATCTGAATACCCAAGGAGACCCCAATCATCAAAGGATCAGACATGTGATGGATAAAGAAAGCGTCGCATGAAAGCATGACGGTGGCGAAAGATTTTTTGCTCTCTGCAATCCCACTCGCTACGTACCTACATTTGACGAAAAGTCCTGCCATTAAATCAGCTGAGAGAGCAAACCTATGGTGTTTGCTGAAAAGTGATGATGTTAAAAATTATTTTATCTATCAACTACTTGTGAATTGAACCCAAACATCTGAGAATGCATTCCACGGACTTATTCTCTGCACCCCTTGCAGTTGGATCGAGCAAATTTTAAGTGCCCAAAACAGATTCGAAGTAGCAGAAGAAGCTTAGAATCTTATGACAACCGTAACCAAATTGCAAATACCAGCATCCTGAGGATGCATAGGTACGAAATGGTAAAGATTACCACAGTGCGCCAGTAACTTTGGGATTATTTCTCACTAGGATTGCAAACGTTTGACAACTAAATAACCCCAAATGATCAAGATCGTTGAAATGCTATGAAAAATATTTCCACCATCTGGACGAAAAACGGCGAGAAGGCAGAATATTTTGCTTTTCAAATCTTTTGGGGGTTAGACGAAGAGTAGAAGACTCTAAGACTTTGAATACTTGATAAAGAGATTTTTATATTTTCGGAAGCTTGCCATTCCCAACCGACGTGAGAAATATCAATTACTGTTTCAGTTTTCAATGTTGCGTAGAAGTTGACAAACTTAACCACTTCTCGATACTGTTGCTGTCTAATGCCACGTCCGTTCGAACATTTCCTCTATTACTTTGTTCAGTAATAATAGTAAGGTCTTTAGCTAACTGACTCCAGTTGCGCACTCCAAGTTAGTTCAGATCCCGTTCCAATTGTGCGTACCACTTAAGTTGAGGTCTTCCTCTACTGAGTTGTCTCTTCGGGTTAGATCCAAAGACTCTGCTGGTCGAGGCATTAGTATTCATTAGATCTACATCTATCTCAGACGACTGAGATAGTCATTGTACAGCTTGTTCACGGCCGGCCCTGCAAAATAGGTGAACGAAGCTCAAATCTGCACATGGAATGTTCCAATCTTGAACGGACCGTGAAATTCACTACACCGATTTCTACAGAGAAAACAGACAGCAGACTGTATCTGGGTGCACATGTATTGTAACCCGCAGACTTAGAAAAAAAGTCTTGAGCTTTCGACACCTTAGCGAACTCCTTATATCAATACGCCATCAAGGGTCTTTCCGGTAAAATCTGCTTGAAATGTACTCAAAGTATGATGTGAAGTTCGTCTTGAGGCTACTTCACCCGAGGGCCTACTTCCCGAACTTTTTAAGCCAGCGGGAGATGACTTGGTAGAGAGTTTGCACTTATTTCCAAATGTTGATCACTAGAAAGCATGTCTGAAGAATGGAACCTTAGCACCATTTGCCCTATCCACAAGAAAGGAGATCCTCTTAGCGGCGCCAATTATAGGGCATCGGTCTCATTAACATCGCACATGAGATGTTAATAAGCTGCCATCTTCGGTCTAAGAAGGTAAATGAGTAGCAAAATCTTGTCAAGGAGACTCTTTATAAGACCCCCTTCATCTCAACCCTTCTCCATGGTGCAGAAGAACGGACCTCAATGAAGTTGAGTGAAGACATCCTTGGCCTTGTTTAAACGCAACATTCTTGGAGTGATTTTTGGTCCCGTTTGAGTTGACGTAGATAGGACGAGGAGATTTAACGAGCTGTAAAGTGATATCGATGTGGTCAAAAATTGGGTATAAGCCGTCTTGCATGGCTTAAACACCAATGTTCATCCCGAGAAATCTTCGAAGCCAACTCAGACGAACAACGCAGAAGAGAAGATCTCGTTTAGGTGGCCTCCATAAGTGGTAGGGGACCTCAACCAAATTGGAGTACGCTGATGCAGGCAGTTAGCCAGAGACTTCACAAATATTGGTTATTTATTGAGGCCCACGTTCATCACGGGCTGTAGCACCATCGACGTAAGTAAGTAGAATTGCTAAATCTCTTGTGGAGACGTGTGGAACTGTGGGCGAACTATGATGACAGTTCGTTCAGATGCGGAGTTGATTAGCCTGAATCTATTTTCAAAGCTGGTGTTGTGTAGGCAATGTTATGCAAAGTGGTGCTGTCAGAGATGCTGTCCTTTTTTGACGAAGTACCAATAAAATTACTAAGGAGGATCATAATGCCGTGCTAAGGACTTTACTCATACGTCTGGTCGAGGAACTCGTGGAAGCTATACTTAGAAAATTCGTGTATTTCCTCTGCTGTTGTGGTATCTTGGTAAAGTAAGTCTTAATGTGTTTTGTCATGAGACCAAATAGGTGCTGCTCCTGCTCTGACAATAAAGTAGACATCATAGTCCTCCATCCTTCTTTTGCCCGCCCATTTCATTGCACTTCTTCCGTTAATTGTTCGGCTATATAGAGACTATTAAGGGTCCGGAGAATCCATTTGCACGGCCAAAAGTCGTTGCCTACATTCTGTCACCTGGGGTCGTGAACGGTAAGCCCAACCATATCCGAGGCTGTTTGTTTCTTCATAACATATAACAAAGAACTCCGGAGTCTAAGAGCGGCTTTGAGGTCGGAAATTAAGCGATCAGTGTTCTATCCAAAGTTATACCATCGATATGGTTCTCCATTGAAATTTCTTGCAAGATGATCTGGCGCGCTGGCCCTTTAAAATTGAAGACAGTAAAGTTTGGAAGTGCAGGATCCTTCTAGTCTCTGGACACTTAAACATCAGTACAAGCGGCCCTCCTTGATCTTCATCACGTCAAGGCTAGTTGTGAAAAAACGCTGATCTCAAAAAAGGGTCCCTATGTGCACGACAATGTCTTCCTATAGATAATAAGTCGCGCCTTCTCCACGAATGGTCTTAATAGTTTAGAACTGAGTAGCAGTAGAAGAACGACTTGGAACGCGATCGGCTGAGGCATATTCTAATGCTAAATCAATTACTTGACAGTTGCGAATTGTAACACCAGGACATATGGAAATATCTCTGCAAAGTAAGCGAACTAAGAGTGAAGTAAGGAAAATTCGTAAGAATAATCGCCTGTGGGGAGGTGGGTGGTGTGTTATATTCCTAGTTCTTTCTAATCTCATTCATCGACAAGTCATACTCAATACTTCACCACGAAAATGCTCATTCATCTATCGTAATGTGATGAGCACAATAGAATTAAATCCTTCACAAATGTCAGCAATCAGCCAACAGGTTAGAGTGTGTTAACACCAAATGAATTCCAACTCCATCCTCCAAATGGCCAATGGAATCCTTTCAACGGCACTTGCAAAGAATTCGTCTCTTTTAGAGTCAAATTCCGCAGAGAGAAAAATAAAAATAAAAGCATTGTCCCGCCATACATCGTTGGTCTTCACATCTTTACCCCTTGTGTTGCCCCCTTATTCGTGTGAGCATTTAGATTGTGACATTTGCATTTGATTTTTTCGTTTTGTTGTTGTTGTTATTGGACAGCATTGCTGAACTGTTTTGGTGCCAGACATTCATCCTGCTACTGCCTGATGGAGTACGAGTATGTATATTCGGGCTGACCGAATGACTGTGATGATGCCATACAACGCTCGGCCTTAAATTAATCTGAGGACGGGAATTTAGTGCACTTTGCTGTCATGATAGTCATGGCATCGCAGTCATGCTCGTCACTGGTAGTTATATCTAGCTGGTCATGGTACGAAACGAATAGTCGTTGGACGTTCTTCAGTTGGGTTGGTCAAATAATTTATTGGAACTGATCATGAGACAGTGGTTGAGAGAAGCATCAGCAAACATATGCATGGTATGTCCTGTGATGTCAACAGTTCATTTGGTGTCCTAACATAAAAATGTCCTTACAGTGTATCTGCATTGGTAGTATTCGAGTTCGAGTAGGAAAGCATAAGAGTACTGTGATGGATGAGGATGTGATTGCTCGCGAACACAGAGTTAGTCACAGTGGATGGAGGAGATTTAGTGATTCATAATTGCTGTTCATGGTTGACGGCTGTGATGGTGATGTCGTTGTTTGGAGTTGGTGTTAACTGTCAGAGTTGAGAATTTGATTTGACATTTGAGATTGGAGAGTGGTTGGGTTTAAGGATTTTTTTTTTTTTAAAGACACACGATGGTTTTTTTTATTCATGGGGAGTTTTCATTTCGTCTTGGGGCACTATTGGGACAGTACCAAGGCATTGGAATCGTTTAGTTCTTTTATTTGTTTTACTTTCAAAGATATGGACCATGTTGAACGAATGACACTTTTTGAGGGATACGCACTTGGTAATCTTTAAGCCAGAGATTTTGGTCTCTGTCAGCAGTGATGTTCTGATGATCTCCAACAAGTGTGTTCTGTTGACAGATTCTTTGATTTCTACTTGGTTCGCTGGATGCGAATGGCTTCATATATACATGACTAGTCCTAAGCTCAGTTTGGGCAGAAGAGGATAAATCGGCTGTAGTCAAGTTGCTGTGTCTGACCATACAAATGCGGCTAAAAACTCAGATCAAGATTTTTGAAATCCAAATGCTTACTGCGAACTTTTCGGCGGAAAAATGCCTCAATCCTTTAGGGAGACCACTGATTTTAAAACCAACCAGATAAAGACATGAATCTTCTCAGTTTCTTCAGTTCAAATTTCACATATTAAGCCGGCTTAACAAATGTTTGAGCAAGAGACCACCGGATTCAATTGAGAGTAGAAGACCAATGCTTACATTATTAGGAAGACATCTGATCATCTGATGTGCTAAGATTTGACGACGAAATCCTTAATTTGACACAGAGTGTCGAAAAGTGCATACAACAGGTACGATGCCATACAAAGCTATAGAGAACCTTTCTTTCTTGGGCAGCCTTGTTGTGGAGGACCGCTTGAGTCCTATGGAGATTATATAGAAAACCAAAGTGAAACGTTGACCTGACCGTCAAAGGTTTCCAGAGTAGACGTAGAATGGTAAAACAGTATTGAGGTGACCCCATTGAATTATACGCTACGTGGTACTTGCGATTGAAATAAACAAACCGTGGTCTTTCCGTCCGCTTCCGTTTTATAAATTGTGGAGACCAAAACCAACATATCACGAAAACCGCTCACCGACTAGGACGATGACCCGATATTGTCCGATCTTTTGACTACGATGACTCCTTCAGCTTTTTCTTGTTTGGTGGATTAGGCTGGAATGACGGGGAGACTCAACCTGTTCCAGTTAAACTCCATCAGAAAAGATTGGTGGTTAGTCAGGGTGATATTTTTGGTGGGAAACCGAAAAAGTTGAACGGGCTGCAGAAAGGCTCCAGAACGACTAGTTGAGTTGTCGTGCCTAAAGCAGCGACAGAGAAGAGAAACAGATCGACGAAATTGACATCCATTTAAACCGGCCAAGATTTTGGAATCAAAAAACGGATCCCTCTCTTCAAGAGTGGGATTCTCTAAGTCGACAGATTTTACCGTCTATAACGACATGATGAAACTTCCCAAGTAAACCGATCAGAACTAGGTCACATCCAACTCCTATCATATCAAAGCTACGAGTGAGCCGAATAATACCATCCGATGAAGCAGGTATCTACCATGGGTTGTGGTGACGTGTGAAGCCATCAAACACGCTGTTGCTTCTCTTGATGAAATCAATCGTCTGACTGCTTCATTTAAAGCACAGGAAACCCAAGGCGTGATCGAAGATTGGTGCAGCACAAATAGCAATTCAGTCAATTCAAGAAAGCTGACTGGTCTGACTCATCTTGCGAACCTTGATTCGTTTTTCTAGCGAAGCTACGTATTTGGTTGTCATCTTGAATAATAAACTTCTTTGGACTGAACATGTCACTTTGAAAACCTTTAAGGCGCTATTAGCTTTCTGACAGCGTGGAGCAGCTTTCGGTAAATCATGGGACTTGTCATCTAAGAGGGTTATATCCTATGTATGGGTTGTCTCGTTGAACTAGCTTACACAAAGACACGTCACAAATGCTTTAAATGACTCCAAAGAACGGTCTGCCATGGCTTCGAGTGGTCTGCTCTAGTTTGATGAATCTCTCGCATTCCGTTAAAAGGAAGCCTATCACAATATATTGACACTCGTCCAATGAACATGCGGTCTGATGAGATGGCACGAGAGTTCCTGGTTTATTTTTCAACAACGAAAACGTTAGATATTCGAAATAAACGAAATCCTGATGGCAATGAACTATATTGCGAAGAATTGGTGGAATGGTGGAAGAGGGAAGTATTTACCAAATTCCAAGCTAAGCCGAAAATTCAAGGCTTCCTGAAAGCAGTCAGAAGACTTAACTCACTGAGTGTTGCTTACGTCCCAGGTCATAATGGGATCGCAGGAAATGAGATCAATGATAAGCGTCCCCAACAAGGCGCAGAGCAGAGATTTTCAGTATCCGACCCTGGGTTAGGATTGCGTGCATTTTCGGTTAGTGATTCCATTGACATTTGGGCTTCTTCTAAATATAACTACGAGTATAAGCGTCACAAAGACGCTAGTAGGAATAACTGTAGACTGTACTCGTCTCTGATGGAATTGGTTCTGGTACTCTGTGACTGAAGCGTTTCTCCGAATGACTAAAAAATTCCATCCAAGAACATATAGACGCGGACAGTTGTTCGAAAAATCGGCAAGCAAGGGGTATGAGTGTTTCAGTTTTTACTTGGTAGTTGAGTTGAATTGTTCTTGACTAATTGGCTTCATAGGTTTTGCAATAGTTGACCACCCGACTACTTTCTTTCTTGGGTTTTTGACACCACCATAATTTTGTATTTTTTTTTTTTTACCTCTTGAACAAGTTTGCTGGTTCGTTTCTTAGTGCTTTAGCCAAATAACTCCCTTGCTTCTTGGATCCCTCGCTTTATTCATCTTTTGGCTTATTTGCTTCCCGGCTTACTGGGTCCTTAGAGCCTAAACCCTTAGATACATATGGTATTTGGTTGTTTGCTCTATTTTAATAAAACAATAAGCACTTAGAGCATTTGTTTGTGCTCTTTAAGTATGGTGTTCCTGGTTACCTTTTTCTGTTAGCATAATACCTTTCGACTGGATCTGTGGAAAATCATATTCATGACATCGCTCTCGGCTAAACCACACAACTATGTGCCCGATGTCATCAGTGGCGAAGACAAATTTCAAATAAGTCAAATTCCGAACCGCTCCACCAGATGCTTTTGAAATGCTTTGTGGTGCTGTAGGTATATAAGCGTTTATCCACAGATGGATTCCATGAACTCAAGTTCTGGCATGTATCGTGAATCTTTAAACGCCAAACGTAATTTGCTGTGAAATTCGACAAATTACTCGCCTTACTCAAAGCCTAAACAACCGAGAAAATGAAAATGTCCTCACCACTGCCAAGTGGAAATGAAAATCCTTTCCATTCGACTCTGCGTCAGCTATGCTCGTATTGTTTGTAATAACCACCACTCGATCAGCAGACGAAACCGAACTCAATTGTCAATCTACTCTACCAACCGGTTGGTTATCGACTACAAGTACGTTTCTCAAAAGGAATTCAAATTTTCGGTTGGGTACTCTTCACGAAGCTAATAAGCAATAAGCCACTCGGGCACGTCTCGGTCATAGAATAGAACAACTGATGGCTAAAGCCTGGCTCTGCTCTTCCTCCGCTGGGGAAAACAAAAAATTATAATTTAAAATTTCCAATCCTCCCCCTAGGGTGGCACATCCCCGTTACTACATAATTCGACAAACGACGAAGACGGCGGCGGCGGTGGCGGTGGGTGGCGACGGTACTACCACGAATAATCACACAATTCGCATTTACATCACATTCCTGATGCCAGCAAACATTTTGCCTCCAGTACTATTGCTGCCGTTGTCTAGGGTTTGTTCTGTTCTTTCCACCCAACTTTGCAACTTATAACTGTTTTTTTTTTTTTTTTTTTTGTTGGTTTTCTTTTTTCGCGCGACTATACGACTACATCGACGATGATAATAAACATGCTTGAAGCGGTACCAGCACCAGCAGTAGCAGTTGTTCTTATTCTCCCCCGAAAATCCTTCCACCTGAGCAAGTGCACATCTTTCGAACGAAAGGAATCCGATGTTTTTGTTCCCCATACCCCAGCACTTCATTCCGCGCGTCCGCCTCTGCACTTGGAACACCCTCTTAACGAGAAATTCCTTTTTATGACGGACCGATGGCACAACCGAAATCACAATCGTAAACAATGAGGAATTATGACGAAAGCTTTTGCCAAAGCATCCACTCACACATCTGTTCCGGCAGTGCTCACGTAGCATACCCTTAACTCATGTGTGAGTATAGTATGGGGTGTCATGTGAAGGGGGTGGTTGATTTTTATCCAACTCCTGTGATTTGCAACAGCCTCAAACTACATCGAGAGTCCTGGTGATTCTTATTTTCTTCTGCCAAAGGGATATTCTGCTGGAATGTGTACGGCGGCGGTGTGAGGGATGAAAACAGCTCTCAGTGTGGAAGTTAATGCGTGCACGTGCTAATGGCTAGCAGGCTGTCAAAATGACGCAGCGATGAGCGAATTGTGGGCTTCGATCCAAGGGAAAACAACGACAAATGCAATGGTATCCTTGAGAAATCATTTTATTTTATGGATGCGTTATGGGACGAGCCAGGAATGGAGCATTTTTAGTTGGACGAACTTTGTGGGCGCTATGTTATTTCGTCTTCCATTACGACTGCACCCTACTTCCTCTCTCTCCGCCATTGACCGACTTATTTAGTCCGGACGAATTATGTGCGATATACAATTTCGTCATTTTGATTTTTTTTCTATTTCGGATAGTAACGAGTACGTGATTTGGTTCGTCTGATGGTTTTCAAGGATAGCGACTGGCGGATGAGGTGCGAGTATGTTGGCCGGATTCTTTTTTTTTTTTCTTTATGAAATGACTCATGAAAGTGTTATCGCGAATTACTAAGTATCAAGCTCGTGACTCCAAGTAAAATTGGTGCAGCAGCAATCAATTACATATTCAACGACTTAGATTGAAAAATCAACTAGAGAAAGCGTAAGAGTATGGAGCATGTATGCTACGTATGTTACAATATATTGGGGCCTCGTATTCGAGCACATTTCTAAATCAGTCCCTTTAATCACCTGGCTGGGAAAACCAAGGCATTTGATCTGAATGTGGTAAGCAGCAATTATAGGCTTACGTATCTATGATATTTGTGCAGGACTCAAATGAAGAAAATTCTTTCAGATATTGTTAGGGGTGGCATGGACATAGACATTGCAGGCAACCTGTTTTCGAAATGGTCACAGTTTGCGTCATCAGAAAGGAAGAACGTCTTTGATCTACTAGCATGTGCAATAGTAAGAAGAGATCACTTTTCGATAGGAATTTGAAGTAATTCTATACTTCAGTCCTTGACATTTCTCTTGCGTAGCAGATATGAACATGGCATTCAACTACATAAATTTTCTGTTATCCACTTTCACGAAATTTTGTTATTTGACGGATGTGTGGTATTTTACTCTTGGCATTTTTACGTCCGTCGTTCTAAATAGACGTCTTCCCTATCCTAATTTTACAATATCAAAGTTTATCACAGATTTTTCCCTTTTCCATGCTTTCAAAACATTCAAAGTCGAATTATTATCTCAGCGTTGACGACGAATTTTCTTATTGACTGATCGTTTCATCCTTATTCCCACTACATACTAAGGAAACCCAGAAACTTCTAAACGGGTCATTGAAAATCGGAGGCAAACTGAAATATTTACAAATCGAAGTAAGAAGGATATAAGCTTCGCGCTTCGAAGAGAGCATCTTATAAAAGTTACTTACTTACGTTCTCCCATCTCGTGAAGAATCTCTTCTTGAGACATAGCAGACTTAGACTCACTCTGATCCCAGCGACGCTGCTTCCACTTGTTAAGACAAAGTGCTCGGGCATCCGCGATGGCTTAGTCCTTAAAACGGAGGTTCGGTCTTCCTTGTCGACCCGAACCTGGAGGCTATGACCCTGTCCATTCGGTCGATATGGACTACATCCACATCTTGATACAGCTCGCAGAGTTCGCGGTTGTATCTTCTCCTCCATTCGCCCTCCTCGCATACGGCCCCAAATATTCGACGAAGAATTTTTCTCCCATAAGTGTTCAATATCTTTTCTGCTTTCCTGCTTATCGTCCAGCACTAGACGTCATAGAGTAGAACTGTCAGGATCAATGTTTTGTTGGGCATGCATTTCGACTTCCGAGTTAGGAGTTTTAAGCCCTTTTGTTTCGCCAAACCGAAGTAGCAGCGGTTTCTTAAGGTAAGTCTTCGGCGAATCTCCACTAGGGTGTCATTTGTGGAGTTGATGTTTACTTCGAGGTAGGTAAACTCCTTAACCTCTTTGAAGTTACTGTTGTCAACAGTGACGTTTTATGCCAGTCGGTGGACAGATACTTCTTTGTTTGTTGACAGCTTGTTCTTGGTTTTGTCCTATTTACTTCAGAGTTAATTCTTGTCACCTGTTCTTCAATTGCCGTAAAGCTTTTATGACGGCGCTCTGGGAGAGACCGATTATGTCGATGTCGTCTGCGTATCCCAGCAGGTGGACAGATTTGCTGAAGATAGTATCCAGATCCAGTACTATCATAAATTGAAGAGTTTACATGGCAGTGCATCTCCTTGCCGAAACCTGGTACAGATTTGGAATAATTCGGAGGAACTGTTCCCAAATTGCATATTGCAGTGCGTGTTTTTCAGCCTCACGCGACACAACTGGTTCAGTTTTGCTGGGATCCCAAATTCGTATATCGCTGTGTAAAGCTGAAAGCGATCAATGTTTTCGTATATAGCTTTGAAGTCGATGAAAAGATGGTAAGTCCCGACTTACCTTAGAGATAAAATTTGGTCGATTGCCAATCTGCCGGGGCGGAAACCACACTGGTACGTGCCAATGAGTATGTATCTTGCAGAGTGGCTTGAGACGTTCACACGGAACATAGGATCGCCTTTCTTAAATATGGGGCATATAGAGCTGATAGTCCAATCATCGGGCCATACCTAGATGATAATTTAGTTATTGCATCCTACAAAAATATTACCTCCATGTTTGAAAAGCACCACTTGTAGACCATCCGAGTTGGCGGCCTTCTTTTTCTTCAGCTTTTTGATAGCTGAGTCAACCTCTTCTATACTCTATGCGGGGAGAGTGGGAGGACACTTACTTCTTCATTGACTGGATGTGGGTTCCCTTCTTGTTCTATTCGCTCTCTCTACCAGATGCCCTCTAAGTATTGTAGCTCCTGGAAGTGCTGCTTAAAGACATCTACCATTCCCTGCGCTTCGGTAATTAGGTTTCCTTCACTATTTCATAGAGGCTGCGTTCCGGGCTTCAAGCCAGCTGCCACTCGCCTAGCATTGCTGAAAAAGCTCACCTTGAGCTGGGAGACTACATAGGCCATGCATCGTCTGCAGCTGCGCATTTTCTGTCAACTTTTTTCATCGTACGCACTCATCAATATACCAAGAGATCTTTTTCGATGGCGGCTGGTGGTCTTTTTTGCGATACTGGTTCCACAGAATGTTGGCAATTTTAGATGGTGATTGCACAGCGGAGAGTCCCTCGCTCAGACGCTCACTGTAGGCTCTGGCTAGTCCATTCGAGTTAACGCTTCCAATGTTGAATTGTTCTTCTGGGTGGTTCACAGCTTCTTCTAGTTGGATAGTCGAGCTCTAAATTCGGATGCAACAAAAAAGTGGTCAGAGTCGACGTTTGCCCACCTCAACACAAACAACATTCAGAATGTCTGATGCATGCCTCGCATCTATGACATGGTTGATTTGGTTGACGGTTCGACCACCTGTGTGGATTCGTAGTTTTTGAAATCTAGTGCTGCTTATCACCGTATTGCGAGGTGCTGCAATCTCATTAGCCGGAAACCGTTGTCTGTTGTCGTATCGTGGAGGCTGTGCTTTCCGATTAATCCGACGAAGATGTCTTCCTTACCGATTTTAGCATTGAAGTGACGTGCGCTAATGTGCAGGCTGAAGGCTGGAATGATACCTTGGTGCGGAACATAGCCAGGCGATCGCTTATCGGTTTAATGTCAATTTCCATTGACCGTAAACAATCTTCCAAGACGAATCTGCATCGTAAAATGTGCAGTCTTTTGTGGCAGCTGTAATAAATGTCGAAATTTTTCGGTTCTTGCGTATTATATCGCGTGAGGATTCAGATTCAAGTTTTTGAGCAGCACCAGGGGTGTTCAGTGTACGTATGCTTCAGGTGCAAACTCTCAATTCGTAGTCCGTGAACGTTTGGGGTCGTGATCTTAACGAATTGGGTCCGTTGGCATCCAAGGGTTATGTCTGTCGTAGAGATCTTGAAGAAGACTTTTGCGAAAATAATCGGAGCACTAAGAGTCTTTAAAAGGACATATTAGCCAGACTAGAAATACTCACAAAATCGGGTTGTCGAGAACAGGGATTCTCTGTCTTATGCTTAATGTCCACTTCCCAGGCAATCCGATCAGAAGCGACTCACAACCAGCTCCTATCACATAAACTATAATTGAGCTGAATAACTCAACACACCCTAGCTGGTATCGTACATCGAATATCATGACGAATGAGGTCATCAAATACAATGTACTCGTAGCTTGCTTTGATGGATAAAAGTCGTTTGGATCCGATGGTATACTCGTCTATCCAATTATGCTACAAAAAGATAAAGACCATCTGCTGGGAATATTAAACAAAATATTAATTGCTAACGAATACAAACGAACCCTTAGACCGAAAATAAGAAACACGCTCACCAAGAGCTCTAGACAAATCACTTTAACTTCCTGAATGCTGAAGACGGAACATGCCTATGAACGCGAAATATCTCCCGAGATTGCCCTTCAAAATTTAGTTGCCAAAATGGAATGGAATGCCTAGGGCAATTTCAACGACATAGTCGGAACTTTCGATAATCCGACTTTTGACAGCGTCTGTCAAAGACGAATCGCTAGTTTTGTGAAATGGAGCAAGACTATTGAACGGAACCTCGGTTCCGGA
The DNA here is from genome assembly GCA_963966105.1 of Volucella zonaria. Taxonomy (NCBI): domain Eukaryota; kingdom Metazoa; phylum Arthropoda; class Insecta; order Diptera; family Syrphidae; genus Volucella; species Volucella zonaria. Next base: position 64,396,786 of record OZ014531.1, on the reverse strand, counting down.
TACTGCTATGGCGGTGAGCTGTGTATGAAGCCAGGGGTGAAAGGGGCCAAGCTGTGCTTAAGGCTAACCCCTTTCAAAATTTCCAACCTAGTTCGAGGTTGCAAGGTTTCTCTAAATGCAATCGAAAGACTGAGTTCATTGTATTTTTTTTAAATCCCAGGTTGCAATGGGATCGTGGGAAATAAGGTCGCCGACAAATTTTCTAAGTAATGCTCAGAGGAGAGATTTGTAGAGATTCTGTAGAAACAAATGCTTCAAAACGTTTCTAAAATGACAGGATCTTTTCTGAATTCCTTCAGTAGGAAAGACTGTAAATTGCTTATCGGCTTCGTAAAGAGCACTAAACTCATGCTAGGAACCTAAATGTGCTAGGCATAAATGACACAACATCATGCAACGCTTGAAAGTGACGCCGATGAGGACGTAGAGCTGTCTATCGCTTTGTAATCTTCTTTACTTTTTACCAGACCGTGCTGTAATCAAACATTTAAGGGACTATCTTTTAGCTGAAGTCATTAATTTATCACAAATACAAAGGCAAAAGTTAATGAGCCCCAAAGTGAAGATGATCTTGCAAGGCATACGACTGTTAACGCATGCTCTCAACTCATGGATATCGCAGGATTAAATCTAGATGCCATAGAAGAACGTTCGTATGAAGTTCGTCCTGAGAGTCCAAGTACATACGAGTATGTATGCCTGAAAGATATTGGTCACCTCTTCAAAGACTGCAGTGTTTCCCATGGATTTGGGTCCAAGTACTCGTAAAAGTTATTGTTCATCAGCTAAGTTCCAGGCAAATTATTTTAGCAGTAATACCTGGCACCTACTCTATCCGTTTTATTTATAACTCAGGTATCCTTTCGACTGTATCTTGTTTCCAACTTTATATTTAGTAGACCGCAGTCATTTGGCTGGTGACGGCAACTACAACCAAGACTATGACGACAACAATTCTGTAGATGACACAATCATTAGGAAGACGATGAAAATCCAAAACAGATTTTTGTGTTGAATCTGATTTGTTGCTTGCTGCCCATCAAAGTGATGTCAGTGTCAGAGCCAGAGTCAGTGGTAGACGACAGGGGATTTAGAAGACACGAACACGAAAGAATGTCTGCGACAGTACTTTTATCTGTCACAGTGGATATAAAATTCCATACATGACGATGATGACGAAATGTGCTTAGGGGTTGCTTGTGAAGGGTTAATGTTTACAAAAAGTACGACGTAGAACAGAGCGACAGTGACGATGTTTATTCGGCTTTTTTTTTTTTTGAAGGAGATTAGCTTTTTCTGCAGATGAGAGACAGATCGGACTAAGGAATGACAAACGGGACGAGACGAGACAATGTGTGTAAACGTGGTGTGCCCTGTGGCAATTTTTGTTGTCGGAATGTCAAGAACATTGTCACACGCATATTAACACACACAAAGGGTAATCTCATTGACTACTAATTCGGGCGAGCCTTAATAAGTTTTGGAATGGCAATAATTTTCCACCGTATGAGGGTTATATGGCATTCGGCGGTAGTAGCAATGTTAGCACTGGTACTGTACAAGCTACAGGGGGTTTGAGTGATGTTTGTGATGGCAACATGACAATTTGATGAGTTTATGACTGAGTTTTTGGGATTTCAAAATGAAAAGGGATAAGAGGATTTCAAAGTGGAAAGATAGGTATGTAGGTGTGCGTGCATTGAATTTGGAATTCTGTCAAAGGTACTGAATTTATGAGGAGGCTGGTGGACGGAATAATGGTTGACACTGGGATTTGCAATGGATTAAATGGCGTATTTACGTATGTACCTACTTTTTTTTTACATACAAAGACATGAATTAAATACTGAGTTCGAAAACATGACAAATACGTTTGTAGGAAAATTAAAACAGAAACATACTGACATATGTTTGTTGTTGTTGAGTTTTAAGTACAATATTGAAAAAAACCTAACATTCCAAGTCAAGCAGAAGTCTAAAGCCTATGGCTCAAGGCCAATACCTAGTTTGTCAAAGCAAAACCTAGGCCAAAACGATGGTAAGGCAATGTATCTTCTATCTATTTTAGCTTTCTAACTCTGGTTAATGGGTTTTTCTGACACCAGTAAAGGTAAGGTGATGGCGTAGCGCAGTGGGTAAGTTCGCTGACTACTAAGCTAGAAGTCTGTTTTAAATTTTCTGATGTTGCCAATATTTTTGGCCGAACAATGGCAAACCTTCAAAAGTGAAATCTTCTTCTGCGGCCGTTGAGAGTCGGTAAAAATTTGGTAAACCCTCAGGCATTGAGGGAGAGATTAGGCAGACATTTGGTCAAAAGGTAGTTATTCGCATTTACAGCATAAGCTCAAACATAAAAGGACACAGGGAAATCACCATAATCAATCAGATGAGCTCACTATTCATCGTGTTGCGAATAAATCGCAAACCACACACACCCTATGACGCAAAGCCACCAACGCGTCGACAAAGTGTGGTGCAGGAGAAACTGTGTATGAAAGTGTGTCCGTCCGTGTGTCCACCAACTGCAAAATTTTGGAAAAATAGATCAACCAGGCCCGTATAAAATGTAGTTAAAGGAGGAACTAAGGCCACGAGATCATAGGTAGCGACAGTATTTCGCGGATTGGGCTCCTGAGCCGATTGAGGTCATCTTTTGTTTTTATCGAAAAGTCGTGTTTGATGGGGTTGAGGTTCACTTTTGGCTCAATGGGCTCAGAGAGACTCATGAGACTCATTACAGCCACAAAAGTGATTCCCACAGTTTGTATAATCCTAGCATATGAGTAGGCTGGAGACACGCACAGGACATTCATCTAATCCTCAATGGGAGCTCCGCTTGATCCACCTACCACCTGGGCAACAAACGGGCAGACAAAGGTTTAAACATAACTCTGGTAGTCCGCTCATAGTCAACACGTTCTGAAGGAAGCTAAATAGAAGTAGCCTTGCCTTTAACGTTTATGTGCCATCTAGATTGCCATCTAGACTGGACACAATCGGAAAGCAAGAGCTTATACTCCCTACGGGACAAATTGTTCACTTCCGTCGAGGGGTCCCAATCAGCATTTGTCAGCGGGAGTCCCTTTCTAACCTTAAGCGGAGGCACTTCCAACAGCACCTGTAATGCATCCGTAGATACGGTTCGACAAACTGGTTCGCAGCCAAACAAGGCCACTCTCTGGTAAGACAAGATCTGACGACGATCACACTCAGGCATTACTTTCCCGTATCAAGTCGATGCCTCAAAGGTTGCATAGACAACAAAAGGGCACCGCACACAGTGCGAACGGAACGTCTGGTGAGTCCCCAGTCATTCCATAGAATGTGCCTTACCTGACCCAGAACACTCAGCAGTCGTTCTCTTAGCTGGATAAGGTTAGGTAGGAAATTCATTCGCTCACGTATCGTTACGGTAAGGTACTTGACCTTAGTCACATATGTACTTACGGCTTATATCATTCTTGCGTATTGTCGGAGCCCTATAGACCGCTTGCAATGACCCATGGAGCAACATTGGCACAGTCTTCTCCCGAGCGAGAAATCTCCTAGTGTTTTACATAAACGCCTGACGATAGATTGACTTAAGTTCACGAGATGCCCATAGATCCATGTTAGCCAGGCTATGCCTGGCCATTGCTTACTCACATTCATAGTTAATACCAAAGCGGAACCTGTGTTGAGATCACAAGCTCCATCCTTGGTATCAGTAGAACCTGACCAAAACCACTTTCCGATCTTAGGGTCACAGCACTCAGAACTTATTGTAACTCTATGTACATCGGGTCGAAACCAACTGGAAGACCCTTCCTGCTTTTTAGGTTAGGGCTTACCTCTAACAACCGAAGTCTGGAGGTGCCGTGTTTTAAGACCTAGCGTAGACAGGTGACAGTCCTGCCGCTCAACAGGACCTATGGCCGGCATCTGGCAATTGGTCAAATCGTAGTAACCTTTGATACTCTGGCACTATAAGAAGATGTTTAAGATAAGGCCAGTGTTTGTTCTATCTCCGTTCATTATTAGACCCCGTTATAACGTAAAGTAAAAGGACGACCATGACAAAAATTAATTTTAAGGCTCCATGACAAAATCTACTATTGTACAATTGATCGTCCCTGATAATTTAAAAGCCAAGTTTGAAGAGGAGTTATTTGATACACTAGGATTGCATGATACGACTTTCGTAACCGGATTCAGGCCAATCGACATAGTAGTGATTCGAAGTGGTATTATACGAGTACAATAGAACTCCAAATAACATAATATCCACAAAGGAACTTGGCAGTCCCCTGGATCTCTAGATCTTATTACGATCAATTCCAGAAATGGCTGCAGTATTCTACGAGTCTGAACATTTCAAAAGCCAAGAGTGTTGCAGCAAAGGTGGGAATAGGAATATTTCGGTCTCCAAAACACCGAAAAAGTGTAGACAGAAAATTTAACATAGGAAAGCTGCTATTGTTCTGTTGAGCTGTTTCCGATTGTCTTCCAAATTTTCTCGAAAAGTCCAAGTGCAGAGTAACATCATTGGTAGACCGCAACATTTTTTGTTATGTTTGTATATCCTTGAAACGTTTGCACACAGTGCGGGGGAATGAGTGCAGATTATAATGGAGAAAGTCAATAGACCGGGCAATATTGACATCTCCAATGAGAACTTTGAAGTAAGTTCAGAACCAACTGAGCAGATGTGGGCATTGTACCCCAGTTTAAGGCAAATAAATGCTTAATACTCGTACTATTGAGGTCCCATCGGATGGAGTAAAATATTTCTTCCTTTCCTGGGTGCTTAAACGTTAGAAGACAGCATTGTTTCTTGAAAGCATTGAATTCCACTCTCTAGACGGTTCGCCTTATTGGAATAAAAGCAGCAGACAAGAAATCATTGATGAAAATTAAAAAGAGTGTCAGAGACGAAACGGAACCTTGAGGTACACCAGCCTTAATTTCGTGGATATCAGGCCTTAAACCATCCAAGACAATTTCAACGTTTCGAAACGTAGTTTCTAATGCACTGAGGGAAAGATTCAAGGAATCCAAATTCAGGCATTTTTAACAAAGACCCGGATTCTATATTCTGTCAAATGCCTTTGGAATATCAAGGGCAATTATCTTGCGATTGGTTTATACTACGATATTACTTTCTGGTGAATAGAACTGTTGCTACATACGAAACCCGTAGTGTAAGTCTTTGAGAAGTTGTCGTGTTAATTATTAAGAAACCCATGGTGAACTAGTTTCAGATTGACTAACAAGTAAGTAGCATCCTTAAAGCAGCTATTTGGAAAAACCAAGGCTCGATGTTCACCATCAACCAGTTCTTCGATTTTACGGTCGCATAGGACATAATTTATAGAAAAGTGTTGGCATCCCTGTGAGAATCATACTTAAAAGGATTGTGGGAACTCACAGACCAACATCAGGAGAACAACATTTTCTAAGCTTGTGCAATTATAAACTCAAATCCACAACCAAACTCTATCTCCCGGCTTCTTTTCACTAAGAAGGGAGCTCAAAACTAAGTCCTTATGCTTATCGCCCCAGCTTTGATGTTTGGCATGGCAACGTGTAGCTCATAAAAAGTGTTAAAAATGCCATTCGCTGTAAATGTCATTCAAAGTCTCAGTTTCAATCTAATTTATGACACCTTTCCATCAAATACCTGTTTCCAATGACTTTGGTCATAAACATGTGTCCGAAGGTATCGTCATACCGTCAGTCGTCGAAATAAATTCCTATGACAATGCGGATGTGTATGATACATTACGCCACACATACAATAAACACAGGTGCAACCCTTAAGCAAATATCACTACTACCATAACTAACACCCCCCAAAGACTTTGAGAATCAACTGCAATGCTGTACGCTTCAACAATCCACCCTTCGTCTCTGTGACTGAGGGCGATGGCCCAAGCGGAACGCAATAACAATAATTTGTTACCAACAACCCCCCACAACTTATTCGCCGCTTGACGAGAGCTACCCAGAGACAAAAACATGAAAATAAAATATAATAACGAAAATATCCATAAATCCATCGAGTGATATCTTTTATTCAACTACCGTCGGCATTTTGGGCGGCAGTAAGGGGCAATAAGAAGTGACAAGGGCATCCCAACTACCACCCACCCCTACAAACAGGCAGGGTAGAAGAACGCCTAGACCATGACTGGGACTCTGGCACAAATAAAAAATGAATGTTTGGTCATAAATTAAGCTCTCATAACGTAATAAAATTTTACACTGACATTTCGCCATCAAACGTTGCATTTTGCAATGAGTCACATCACCACCCCCCAGCCGACCGAAACCAGAACGCCCCATCAGCGCCAACCGGCGGTATTTGAACAACATCAGCTGAGCTCTTGCCAAGTGCATTTGTAAGTTGGCTTCCGATTTATGTGTACCTGGGTGCAATACTCGTAGTTACTCGCATGCTTCAACCCCCTTTATCAGGGATTGTAGATTCAATTTTAGCAAACGAGTATTTGTTTTGGGGCAAAGAAGAAAAACATCCCTTGCAACGAGTACAGTACACGGGTATGACATGGCGTAGGGCTATGATGAAGTTGGCTGCAATTTGGATTGATGGCTGTACAGGGAGTTTCACGACATCAAAGCGAACGTAGCCAACATTCTTCGCAGTGATATTTCAAAGAAGTGACAGAGGCGAGCATTCGGAGTGATGTGGATCATGGAATTGTCGCCTGTGGATGAAGGGTGCAGTTGGATGAAGTAAAGTGGAGCAGACATTTGTCGGAAATTATGACAAAACAGGCTGCAGGGTTACGTTGGTTGTTTGAGACAGTTGCAGTGACTGGCAAGGAGCGATTTGTGACGTGCACGTGAATATCCATGTCCTTGGATGGTAAATGCAGGAATGATGGGGTTTGTCAAATAAGACTGGGAGGTTGCTTGTTACTATTAAATTAAAATTAAGGTATAAAGGAACATTGGTTTCAGGGAAGATATCGTTTTCAGTGTGTTTTTCTTTCAAGAGGACCACTTGCTTTGCTTTCCAAATATTACCATCAAGGAACAGATAACAAGTGAAGAATGTCGTACTTCAACTCATCTACGAAGGAGGGAACAGCTGGAAAAGCTGAATTTTACTAAAGAAAGGGCTCTAAATAGTCTGGATATCTAGTAAAGAATGAAAGCTGCTATGCATAGACTGAAAGCATCTGGCTGACCAGCAGGGATTTCAAAATAGTTGGATCCTGAAGTAAGAGCCGGGCAGTAATTATTTGAAATTATTGCATTGCTTCTCAGTTTGAACTTCACTTCACAGAATCATTTAAAAGACCTAACAACCATATCCGAAGAGAAGCTTGTAGGGATGAACATGGAAACTTATTAACAGAGTCACAGTCGGTATTGCGGATATGACAAAACCACTTTTGCAGGATTTAAAACGGCGAAGACAACTCAAATTACGTTGTCAGGTATTCTACCATTCAAGCAGAACCGTGAAAATCAAGAGAATCGTCCATTGGACCAAAATATAGTGAAAATTGCAATATCCAAGCAAACGTAAAATAAGACTGCTTGACCGGACGGCGTACTTGCCAAGTTATTTAAGTCAGCAGGAGATGACTTCGAAGAAAGCATGCACCAAGCTTATTTCCAAGATTCTCTAAAGAATGGCACCTTAGCACCGTTTGCCCGATCTACAAAGAAGGAAATCCTCTGAACTGCCTTTTAAGCCGCACATGACAGCATACCACTTTGAACAAAAAGTTCGGGCACCACACCATCGTGTGGCGCTCCCATTGTTTCGATTTGAGTTCTGTTTCTTTTGTTAAGTTGGTAAATCTGTTGTGGACATTCCCTCTAAATCTTAGCATCATAGCTTGACATTTTCAAAAGTTAAGTAGCAAAGATTACATCTGGCGATTTTTTATAATTTTAGAAACGGATTTGAATTTGCAACAACGAACTTGTACTTGTATTAAATTTTGCGTAAAAAACGGATTTAATGGGGCGCGAACGTTGGAAATGTTGGAAAAGTGTTTCGGCAACGATTCTCTAAAGAAAACTGTCGCTTAAGAGTGGCACGAGCGGTTCAAAAGTGGTCGTGAGTCAATCGAAGATGATGATCATCGGCAGACCATCGACATTGAAAACCGACGAAAACATTAATGTGTAGCAGCAAAGTTGGTGCCAAAAGACCTCAATTTCATGCAAAAAAGAGACCGTGTGGACGTCGCAAAAGAGATGATTTGCGAGGCTAAATCCGATCCCACCTTCATCAAAAGGATCATTCCTGGAGACGAGACGTGGGTTTATGTGTACGACAAGCGATCCAGACATCAGGCAAGTGAATGGCGTTCACCAAATGAGCCGAGACCAAAAAAAACACGTCGTTTTCAGTCAAAAAAGAAGGCTCACTGTTTTCATGGTTTACGAGTACAACGGTGTAGTGCATCATGAATTTTTGCCAGAAGGCCAGACAGTAAACAAAGAGTACTCGTATTATTTGGGCATTATGAGACGTTTGCGTGAAGCAATTCACCGAAAGAGACCAGAATTGTGGGCAGAAAACTCTTGCATTTTGCACCATGATAACGCTCCGTCGCACAATGCCATCATTACTCCAATTCGTAATTTTTTGACAAAAAATGCAACAAATACCATGCAACAGCCACCGAATTCACCTGATTTGGCTCCCTGTGACTTCTTTCTGTTTAATCGAGTTAAAAAAAACACTACGGGGAAGGCGTTTCAGTAGCCGAGAGGAAGTAATGGAAAAATCGCAGGAAGCACTGATGGACATACCGAAAACCGAATATAAAAAATGTTTCGAGGATTGGATCAAGCGCTGGCATAAGTGTGTTGCAGTCGATGGGGATTACTCTGAAGGGGACAATATAGATTTAGATGAATAAACTTGTATTTTTAATTTTCTGAATAAATTCCGGAAACTTTTTGCTCAAGGTGGTATATGGAGACGAACTATACACAGCGCCATATCTAGCCTAAGTATGCCGGCCAAAGTCGTCAGAATGTGCAGAACGACGATGGAGAACGGTCGCTGCTTCCTAAAGGTTGAAAGCAATCCCTTGAGAAGATCATGTGAAACCCACAAGTCAGCGCCAGAGGAACAATCTTTCAAAAGTCTGTACAACTACTTCCATATGCTGGTAGCATTGACATCATTGGCAAGTACTGTTCCAATTAACATACTCGTACATTTAGTCGTGAATAAGGGCAAAACTAAATAAGAGGTGTTTCAACGGGAGGTGCAGGATTATTTTTTTGAATAAGACCACCAATTGTTGAAGTATCTCTTAAACCTTTATTGTTTTATAAAATAGACATATGGGGATTATTTGTGTGTGGCGTGCATCCATTTAAATGTGTTTTAAAGCCTCTTACCAACAAAGAACTCAGTACGTCACTTTTCCAGCAACATGTTGCTTAGAATATGCAAAAGCGTTGACATGTAAACGCAGTCTCCATTGAGCTTAGATTTTAGTACAGAAAATGGAGTATTTAAGCCAAGACCTGTGTGCTTGCGTTCTTTTCTAATTCCGTTCAAGCCTTATCACCACGGATCGAACATAAGATCGTAAATGTTGGATTGAGAGTGCTTCTCGATTTTTTTCTTCCTAAAACACATTTTTTTAGAAGTATATGCTTCGTATCGTTCTATATGTGAGAAAGTGCTCAGAAAATAAAAAAAATCAAAACCTGTGGAAAAGAAATCAATCAGGTAAAAATGTGAATCCCCTTCATTAATCACAAAATTAATAAGATTTCGTTATTTCTATAGAAAACTGCGGATTGGTAAAGCAGTTCATTCGGTACATTTGTGTCACATCAGGATACAGTTACCTAGTGGCCGTAAATAACGGAACATATAGACCAAGCTTTACCAAGGCATCCGCAGACTTTTAGTGACCTAGTGGATTTTTTTTTATAACACATACAAAAAAACAAAGAACGTACCTAACCTAACAGATCGCATCGAAAGTATCAGACATACTCGTACATATTGGGTCTATAACTTATTCATGCGGTTTGCTAAGAGATGGCGTAACTTGTGTTACTCCATTGTTATTATTCCATTGGAACATGCGTTGGAAAGCTACTGTTATTGTACGTCATTTCAGTATATGTCATTCATTTGAAGCGTAAACAACAATAATTTTTTTTCACTCAAATATGTCGAACTTTGTGCCTGAAAAAGTGTTTTTGCGGGGAGTTCTCCTTCATGAGGAAAACTGCTGCCGAAAGTCATTGTATTTTGGTGGAAGTTTATGGTGAACATGCGCTAGCTGAGCGAATGCACGAAAAGTGGTTTGCACGATTTAAAAGTGGTGATTTTGGCTTGGAAGACGATGAACGTCCTGGGCAGCCAAAAAAGTTTGAAGATGAAGAACTGGAAGCATTACTCTATGAATATTGTTGCCAAACACAAGAAGATCTCGCAGAATCTTTGGGTGTCACTCAAGTAGCCATTTCAAAACGTTTAAAAGCAGATGGATATATTCAAAAGCAAGGAAATTGGGTTCCTTGCGGTTTTGCAGCGAAATGCTGCTGGAATGCCACAAAGGGAAGTCATTTTTGCATCGGATTGTTACTGGTGATGAAAAATGGATCCATTACGACAACCCCAAGCGCAAAAAATCATATGTGAAACCCTGCCAACCAGCCAAATCAACGGCAAAGCCGAATATCCATGGCGCGAAGGTAATGCTCTGTATTTGGTGGGATCAGATGGGTGTGCTGTATTATGAGCTGCTAAAACCGGGTGAAACCATCAATGGACAATGCTACCGAACATAATCCGTTTGAAGAGTGCAGTGATCGAAAAACGCCCGGAATATGCGACCAGACACGAGGCAATAATTTTCCATCATGACAACGCTCGGCCCCACTTTGCTATTCCGGTTAAGAACTATTTGGAAAATAGTGGATGGGAAGTCTTACCCCACCCGCCTTATAGCCCAGACCTTGCCCCTTCTGACTACCATTTGTTCCGGTCGATGCAGAACGCCCTCACTGAAATACGGTTCACATCAGAGCAGAATATCAAAAATTGGCTTGATTCATTCTTGGCTGCCAAGCCGGCGCAGTTCTTTTGGGATGGGATCCACAAATTGCCAGAAAGATGGGAAAAAGTCATAGCTTCAGATGGGCAATACTTTGAATAATACTATTGTACATGGTTTTCTTAAATAAACGTTCAAATTTTGGAAAAAAACCGCACGAATATATTTATATACCCAATATATATATGGAGTTACACACATCGGTACTGAGAAATATTAAAGCGGCGTATCGCAGAAGAAAAGAACCAAGTCCAGCTATAAAAACCACTCGAATTAAGTCAATACATACATATGTACGAGTATGTGCACCTAGAATGTTCTAATGTAAAATTCAGCTGGATCAAGTGATCGAATCAAAAACCAATTCAATGTATCCATAGTGCTAAGTACCTCCTATATTGTGTTTTATTACCAATAATTACGATTTAATCGATTCATAAAATGCTAGCTACGTCAATTAAATCTTTCAAGTTCTATAACATATTTGTATCACCTATCAATTCACGTGACATGTTTAAAACTTAACCTAGATTAACCTAACCAAACTTGTCTTAAAAACGTACTATCCTAAACTCATTATTAAAATTGTCTATTCCTACTTACTTTGATTTAACTAAATTTAAACCAGAAAAGAAATGTTAGAAAAACAAAAAAAAACTTAAGAAGGACCTATAAAATTGTTTAACGTAAAGATTACGTTATTGTATTTAATCTTAAGGCCCAAGAATAGATTTAAATATTAAGTAATTAATTATTCAACCCACCAATGAAATCAGAAAGCAGGGATTTGTGTACAAATTTCGACGCTGCAATTACCATCGAGATCAAAAACCGTGAGTACCAATTTGGTTTACAAAAATTTCTACTTTCATTTGTACTATATATTCTAACTTCCGTATTACTCAATCTTATTTAAACTCGACACATGTACAAACGTACATGCACATACCTATCAAATTAAGCGTATCGTATGTATTTTTACCAAGTTGATCTGAAATCTCATATGAATTACATTATTTGAAATACAATGCTTATAGTTGCCGTGTAATCATGCATTAACCTTTCTTTTTTTGTTGGAAAGTGCAATATGATTTGTGCTCAAGAAGAAGGAGAATCTCTTGGGTTTATCCTGCGAGATCCCAAGGTGAAAATGACAGCTCGTTCTTACAGGCCTAGTCTGTAGGTCAGATTTCTCCGCATGTCAATACACCGACGACATAATTAAGACAAGATACCAGTAGTTTACAATACCTCTTTAGCAAGTTTTAAACCATATTTGACAATAGCCTTATTACGCACATCCAAAACGTGCGATATCCTTTGGTATGCAAGGAACAAAGTCCTCTTTCTATTTTCCCTTCACCTTTCATAGGTGACAATATTTACACCTCTTGGCATGATTTTTTTTGTAGGCCAGCAAACAAGCAGCAAGTACCCCCCCTCCGACGAGCTAATTGCCGTGCATCCGCAAGCATGCCAACCGCTGCTTTCAAGTGAGAACTCTTTCATCTTATCTCACGCTGGCGGGTTACTGCTATTAACCACGCAGGTAACCCTAAAATACTACTACCTGTGGAACCCAATATCTTTCAGATAATCGCACCATCCTGTTAAAAGTAGAGGTCGTCGGTATCCATGTCTTGGTCATAGCTTTTCCGCCCTCATTTTCGAAAAAGTAAGTCTCTATGACACCTCCGCTCCATAAACTGCACCATAGAGTTACTCATTCTGGGTGCATTGGTATCTCCTGAATCACTCGTGGATTTTCCGTGACCCAGATGCTGTAATGTGCCTCATCCGAAAATACAATGTTAGCATGTTTTGCAGGACCCAATCTGAGGACGTACGGCGCTGCTAGAAGTCGGCCGGCTTTAGTTTCTGCGTTAATTGAAGAAGACGTAAAACTCGCATCAAAATTCTGTGCAGTGCGGCTGTGAAGAGGTTAAGCTTCTGAGAACGGTGACGAATGGAGGTGTTTGGGTTGTTTTTGATACCTTACTTTACTGAGGCGATATTTTCCATCGAACGTCCAGGTCGAACATATTTTGGACGTCTTCACATCTTGTATGGAGCTCGTCTTTTGTAATTTTTTTGATTATGTTGCGCACACGCGTCTCGGAAGGCATACGACTGCGTGCAACACGAATTTCCATAACAAAATTCAATGATATGGATTCCGTGGTAAATTTCCCAAATTTATAGATGACATCGGTCACCATACTCGAATACCAACCCTGTGTTCATCAGCCGTTAAAATAATAGGCCTTTCAAATCCTGCACCTTTATATGCTGTCAAGAAGAAGGGATACACAATATCGACGAATCGGACTGAGGGTCACTATAGTGAGCTATGATTTTGAGGTAGTCAGGGACTTTGTATATCTCGACTCCTGATAATGACATTTCATTAAAAAGCAAACGAAGGCTTAGTCTTGCCAATCGATGTTTCTTCGGCTTACGAAGGCAAATGCGTGATAAAGTCCTGTTAAGAAACTCTAAGGAAACTCTGTATAAGAGCCTCATCATCCCAGTTCCGATCTATGGTGCTAAAGCATGGACTTTAGCGAAGTTGGATGATGATATCCTTTGCCGTTTCGAATGCAAAATTGTTCGAGTGATCCTTCGTTTGCGTTGATGGAATTTAGAGAAGGAGATTTAACGCTAAGCTCTGCAACTTTACAAGGATATTGACGTGGTCAGAAATATGTACATAAATGGCCTGAGATGGGTAGGACATTTAGGGAGAATAAATATCAACATTTCAGTCCAAACAGTCTTTTTTTTTTAAGTAGCGCGCGTGCTCGAGGGGATAATGTACCCTTAAAATCTTTGCACACAGCGCGGGCGAAGGAAATTAGGAAGGGAAAAAAGGTAGGTACCGATGTACGTATGTTGGTTTTAAGCGCTTGAATGTTATAATTACTAAGAAATAGAGAGATCGGCAGTGCATTCTACAAGGGAGTTGTTCGGCTTTAATTCCACTCTGTTGATAGTTCCCCCATTCGGAATTTAATGAGCCTCCGTTCTAGAGTCGAAGAGCAGGGTACTGTAGCAGAGTGTACTGTCATCAGCAAAGGAATATATTGGATTAGAAGTAGCAGACAAGAGATCATTGCAAAAATTAAAATGAGTGTCGGAGACAGAACGGAGCCCTGGGGCACACCAGAATTTAAGAGTATTTTATGTACATCAAACTTGAAACCATCCAAGACAACTTGAATTGAACGTTCCGAAAGGTAATTTCTGAACCATTGAAGAAGGGAGTCATCGATCCCAAAAGCACGCATTTTCGACAAATGAGGCTGATGCCAAACTCCGTCGAATGCCTTAGAAAAATCAAGTACAACTATCTTGCTTTTGCCAGATTGATGTACGCTTTGGTTCCACTTTTCGGTGCCATCAAATGCCATCAAATCACCAGTGGACCTGTTGCTACGAAAACCATATTGCCGATCATTGAGAAGTTTTCGTGTTTCGAGGTATTTCTGACGGTTTATCAAAGTTTCCATGACCTTGGAAAGAAGGGACGTAGGTGCAATGGGTCTGTATGAGGAGAGAGAAGATGATTTGCCTTTTTTAAGGACGGGCTGGACACATGCTGTTTTCCATCTGCTTTGGAAGAGTAGGATTGATGAAAAATTTAAGCAGTGGTTTTGCCAGCTACAAAGAACACCTCTTCAGAAGAAGGGGAGATATACCATCTGGACCAGCAGATTTTTGTATGTTGAGATCTTCAAGTACTTTTGATACTACACGACGCACTCAAGTGTAAGCGGAGACAAAGCACAATCTGGAAGTGCTGGACTGGCCGTAAAATGTACACCAAGCAGATTGGCCTTGTCTAAAGAGCTGAAAGCTGTTTGATTCCAACAACGCAGTAGAGAGATACCTCGCTTTAATGACACTCACAAGTAGAAGGGGACCTCAACCAGCTTAGGGTACACAAACTCCCATCGCAAGGCATGGTCTCGTGGCTTTAGTTCCTCCATCATCCGGATGTTCTTATACAGGTGTAGACTGAGATCTTTTTGCAATATTTTTGACAATGCAGAAAGGCTGACCAAGATATTGGCAACTGAATAGGGAAACCGAAATCTGCGTTTGGTATGTTGTTGAATATATAGCTAAGCTATTTCGAGGTATGCTTTAAGCCCAATCCAAGGTGAAGCTATGATGTAATACACTCGCAGCATCCGGAAAATGAGCTCCGGTATCACGGCTTGTCTAGCCCTTCGATCGCAAATAATGTCAGCATTACATGGCCCTCATTATTTTAGGGCGAAAGTTGTAGTGGATCGGACATACGCTCCAAGAAAGTTGTACCTTCACTGTTTGTCATGCAATAAAGAAGAACACCTCTATTTAGGACAGAGGAAGAGTGGGTTGACTAGGGCATATAAAGCGGAGAACAGTCGAGAATGAGTCATGGCAGTAACAGAGATGATATCAAGCATTGAAGCCCATAAAAAAAAACCCAAAACGACGGCAACCAGTGCGAGTACCAGGACACTCAAGATGTTATTGGGCATATGAAACCTAATCCGCACGTCGCAGAGCTATTCCGCTGTAAAAATATACGTGGCCATCGAAGGAGTTTAAGCGATTCTGATATTTGATTCCGAACATTTTCTTCTTTTTTAGTCTTAGAACCAATTTATGTTTGAAGTTTACAACCGTGAGGACCTTTCGGAAAATAGGAAATTTGTCACTCTCATTTGTCACTGACAGATGGAATTGCTTTTATTTTATCAGAAAGCACTGATACTGATTACAATAGCCTGCTACAGTGGGAAGTACTCGCATTATCCCAGTCATTACTGGTTAGTACAATATTTTTCACAAATATGAACTCCGCTTCTGTCGCCTTTCATTGTTCTACCCTCAGTATTTGTAGATGGAGAATCTGCATAAATTCCCAGCTAAACAAGATTCTGGCCAAGATAAGTGGACTTCCATGTGCTTTACGATGATCTTTAACCTCTAACACTCTCGGACTCATACTACTCTAGCTTTTCTGCTTGCTATAGTTTTTGTATGGATCTGGGTCTTTCTGTGTCTACTGTTACATGTAGTGCCAAGAAGAGGATAAAGGGCTTAATGGACACTAAGAATTTTCATCTTGTGTGACGAACTTTCTATGCATCAGGGTTGTGTTGCTGCTCCTTAAAACCAAACAAACTTTAGTCTTCTTCACAAATGGACAAGTAGGTAGAATCCAGAAGAGGCAATCCATATTCACACGCCACTCTTGTTTTCTACTCCCAGATCTACTCATTCTTAACATTGGTACCCTCCGATGGCATGGTTGTTAGCTAGCTTCTTTGACTTTGAATTGTATCTGTTATTCTGTATCCTTTGACATTATACTGCTGTCTAAACATCTGCACACACATATGATGTGTGTGTGATCCTGGAAGGAACTGATTTAGATTTATCGTAGTTCGAAAGGGAAGTCTCTCTCTCTCTTATTCCTTGTAGCCTTGATAAGTCTTTGGTTGAGCACATGAAGTGTCCTTTTGAGTTTCTTCTTGTTTTTGTTTTTGTTTTTGTTTTTGTTCTTGTTCTTCCTCTTCTTTTGCCCCCTTGTTGTCTTCCGTGACCGACTTCATCGTCATCGTTCTCGTCGTCGTCTTTTTGACCCCTAAATCAACGTATGCCTGTCTGTACATGGTTTTGTTATTTGTTATCCTTGCTGAGGCTATATTAAGCAAGAGAACACTGAATGAAGGACGACAATTTTGGCTAAAAGACTGTCCAACCGATAGATGGCAACATATCTTTAAAACAAAATTTCTTAACTTTTTTTTGTTGTTGTTGTTGTTGCTTTCTACTCTTGTGAGGATATGTCTATATGTATGTGTTAGGGTATTCGTTCCTCCCGCTACACGTGTGCGAATTGAATTGCGAGAACTGTGCTTTATGTGTCGTCTTTGTGTCTTATGGAGGAACAATCGCATTTGAATTTTATTGCTTCGCCTGTCAATGGGCATCTTGAAGTTTTCCAATTGTAGGACATGCAGCACACACCATTACCTCTTGTCCCCCTTTACCCATATGCATGTATATACATAGACTGCCTGCCACAAACCCCATTGTCAGGATTTGTGTATAGTGGTCTATGCACAAGGACAATGGTTCTTGGCTATGCTAATTCCAAGTTTACCAATCGATTTGACATCCTTCAAGAGAGAAGAGGATTTTTCCACCCCTTCTCAACAATATTCGTATTTCGCTTGGAAGCCGATTATAGCCGTGCTGTGTGTGTGGGTGTGGGTGTGTGTGTATGTGTGTGTGTCACAGGACGTGACAAATAATTTGATAGTTTCTTCTTGTTATTATCCTTTCGATGTTGTGCTTTGTTTTCAGTGATTTATTTGACAGCAAGCAAATGCGATTTTTTAATTTCCAAGGGTTGCCATTGATTTTTATCCACAACCGAACACACACTCACACACACCTATCCATCCATTGGCAATGTCAAGAAATTGGGGGCTGCCGCAAATTTGTAATCATCCTTCGAAGCTGTTAGTTGAAGGGCTGGCTCTGGTGGGTTTCGTGACAGAAAAGCATTTGTCTGGTCTATGCAGAGTGAAGCGCACTAGGTGGGGGATGAACGAAAGTCATAAATTCTGGTATCTGAATGTTCCATAATTCGCTGATTCGTTTTGAGTTGATTAAATACTTGAGACTTTTCGAGAGTGAGGACTTATGTTTTGAGGACTTTTAGGGGGCGAACTTACACCGAAAAATTTTGTGGCATAGAATATTTGTTGAGTGACGTTATGCAACTATGAAATTTTCATGGTTCTTGAGATATAAACATGTATACGAGTATATCAGGGATAGAGAATGAGCTCAGTTTCACCAGAAACAATTTTTTAAAACGTACAAATTACCTGTACTCAGGATGTGTCGGTTTCCACGGTAACAAAAATATACGTCTCTGTATCCTCACTTTTGCCAAGAGATATTCAACTTTTTTGAAATCTGTAAACTAAAGCTCTGATCGTAAGTTGCTTCGTTAACATCACTATGGACTGAATATCTATTAAAAATAGTCTTTAAGCCTTAAGGTCATAGGCACCCTTCATTGGATTAGGGTAAAAGTCAGACTATTTGCAAAGAGATATCGATTTTGACGGTGACCGGAAACGCAACTCAAAATACGAATTCAAATTTTCGTATTAATGGACAGGTGTTGGATTTATCTCCTAGTGGTATTCCCCAGCAAATCACTGCGCTACGAGCTTTGGTAAATTTTACTCGCTAGGTCGACAAAACGCCTAAATCAGTGTGAATATTCTTGCTCCCGGATAGTAGAATTTTCATCTCAGATGTCTAATAGCATGAATTCAAATCGCGCGATACAGGATACTAATTGGTGGTGCAGCAAGCATGATATTCGGAAGTTTTACCAACAAGTAGGAAGACCATGCCACGAATTTAAAATTTGAGCAGACAATTGCCAAGACTGACAAGGAAATCTCACAATCGACATTGAAAATTTGGAAGGAGCTATGCTTGAATTCGAAGATGACCAATTTGGTGGTGTCAGCCTGATTGACCGACCACTAAACAACTCTGTCCAACGAGCAACATAAAGTTATGATAGCAAAGTTACGGATGCTATACGTATACTCGCCCAGCTATTCAAATCGATTGAATGCAAACTACCCTATCCTGTCCTAACCTATGAAAGCGATCTGTCTTGTAGACATCGTCTATAGACTCTGACTAATCTATGGCATCACCACCCAGAGAAGCTATATATTTGGGTTTCATCCTGAATAGTAACCTAAACATGGCGCGTAGAAATCTTCCAAGATGCTGTTAACTTTCTAGCGGTATATGGAGCTCTCTAGCTAGACTTGGGATATGCCACCAAGGAGTGTCTTATGATAAGACGGATTATATCGTATGCATCGGTTGTCTGGAGAAACAAGGTTTTACAAAATTATGTCACCGCTGCTTCTACCAGACTCCAAAGAACGGTCTGTCTCGGCTGCATGGGGCCTATCCCTATCATGTCAAGCTCCACTCTAATCTCTATTCCTCTTATATTTATATTATGGGCTGCGCTCTTAAAGCCTTCTTCTATTTAAAAAGAAGTAACTTTGATAACCTTGCCGATTTTCTTGACACTCTGGTCTTATGACCCTCCCTCAATAAACGGAACCAGTTTAGTCTTTCCGATACAGCAAAATATCTGGGTCTCATTTTTGACAGGAAACAAAGCTTGAAATCTAACATTCAAGAAAGAAAGCCGCAGTAGCTGTATTCTCTTGCAAAAGAGCCACTGGTAACAAATGAGGCCTTCAACCTCGCATAACCCACGGGCTATACATCTCGGTCATAAGACCGATACTCACCTACGGGGTTGTTGATTGGTGGACGGCCTTAGACAATGCAATCAAGTGTAGAAATCAAAGCAGAGTCCAAAGAACAGCATGTTTTGAAGCCCCTCGATATCTAAAAGCGATAGAGGGGTTGGTGGCGGTGTTTTTTCAGATAAGCCCAATCTAAGCCTCTCTTTCCGTCTTCCAAATCACTGTAGCGTGTTCCAGGCGGAAAAATTTTGGCGATTCAAGAAGCTTTGTCTTGGCTGAAGAAAAACGTGATATCTGCAAAGGATTTCCGCATCTTTTCGGATAGTCAGGCCGCTATCAAGTCCCTGGATTCAGTCTCAATAAATTCTAAAACCGCCCTTGAATGCCGATCATCTCTTGCGGAGAAGGCAGGGCAGTTCAACCTTCACCTTTGCTGGGTCTCGGTCCACAAATATATTCCAGGGAATTATAGGGCCGACGAACTCGCCAATATTGGAACCAATTCACCTATCCTAGCGGAAAAAGGTAGCATAGGTATACCAATCGCTACGTGGAAATCAAAATCATTAAAGCTGGATGCTAATAAAAGAACAGACCTTAGGTGGACTGTTGGACGAACATGTCTAGCGACTAAAAAGATCTGGCCAAAGCTAAATCTGAATCGCTCTAAGAGTCTGATCCTTCTCAATACGAAACATCTCAGCGCCGTCATAGGTGGCATCACAGGACATTGGCTTATAGGCAATCCTGCAAGAAGGCTTGACGCTTTTACAAACGATTTCTATAGAAGCTACATGGACGAGGAGGAAGAGGAGACAATCCTCCACCTACTCTGTACATGTCCAGCTCTCTCTCCCGGAGAAGAAAACTTCACTTAGGAGCTTACTTCTACAATGACCTTAGCGGTCTAAAGAATATAGACGTAAACAGTCTCCTACGCTTCATCATAAGCTCAAATTGGAAAGAGGATCATAGATCCACCTGGCATCATAATGGGCCAATAGGCCTAAGTGCGTTTGCCTTTCCAACAGCCACTTTTACCTACCTTTACCTACCTGGTCTTATGAAATGGCATGGTGTCACTATGAATGACATGCGAATTTCTGTTGCTGGGAAAATGCACTTCATAAGCCGGTGCTGGCTTTTTGGAAAAGGACAACTTAGATGTCACTCCATGTAAGGAGTGCAATCCTGATGGCACTGACCTACATTTTTAAGAATCGATGGAGGGGGAGAAGTATTTGCGCCTATAGCGTCAACCGTCCTGCGTCTAAAATCATGTTAAACCCTCTCAGCACTTCTACGCTAGGTCAAGGATGCATGGCCTAAATGAACGTAGTCGGAAGGTTGAATTCGTTTAGTCATATTTGAGTTCCAACTCATAATAGGGTCGCGGGAAATGCGATCGCCTTTTGTTTAGCACATATGTGTGCCTGGTATGAAACGCTTCTAAGTTTTCTGTGAGAGTGATAGCAACACAGCGGATAGCTACGAGTATCTCTGTAAGTATTCGGCCTGAGTTCAAATCAGGCGGCGGTTACTCATCGTTGATAGCGTGTGCTGATACTATGGGTCCTTTGTCGGTGATGAGTTTAATTATTATTTTACAAAAGGCAGTAAAATCAACATGTAAGGAGTACACTGAACTAGTTCCTTGACTGGGGAAATGTTTACAAGGATCCTGAATGAATTGTGCATATAGGCACTGCCCTTCTAAATAGCTTTTAAATGATCGTAGTGGAAAAACATCAACAAGAGTAGGACACAAGAAACAGCAGATAGAACGATAAAACTGGCAACGTGACCCCGTACCACAAGGAACTATAAGTAGAGTTTGCTCTGCTAAAATGTTCAAACCTTATACACTTTGGAAAGACTACTTCGATTCAGGAGATTCAGCGGTAAGAATCAGAAATAATGTAGGGAACCAGTTAAAATATTTATTTCAGCTTCCAAGGAAAACTTCAGCACGTTATAATCGCTGGAAAGGTTCGTTAACCATCGACCTTAGATCGATTAGTAAACGGCTGGTAGTAATAGTAGTCGTTTAGCGCTAAATTGCACGATGACGAATTCGCTGGTCTATTTTGCGATATAATATGTATTGTCATTGAATCGAGTTCTCAGGAAGGCAATGCCTTCATGGGCAATGTGTCAGGTAGCTCGGTCTTCTCATACCATGTATTGTCCGAATGAAAGTCATCCAGTCTTTCTAAGAAATTCTCACTAATCATTGTCCGGTAACGCGAGATCCGGCCTCATTTAAACAAAAAAATAAGGACCTGTGATGCCATCATCATTAACACACCAAATAGGGCAATTTTTGTGGATGTAATAAGTTTCTTCTTGCCTTACTTGCCTAAACACGATTTTTCAATATAAATAAGCCTTGACTTCGAAATGCTCTCGAGCCTAAGTTACAAACTCCCATCACAAGCCATAGTCCCGTGGCTTTATTCCAACACCAGCTGGATCTTATATATATGGGCCCAGGCTATGGTCTTCCGCAAAATTACCCACATCACATACGGATAAAGGCCACACTGCATAACCGTCATATTAGAGAAGCTACAGGTGTCAAATTTGTGGGTCATAGTAACTAATGTTTGCCTTGTATCAGTGTTGAGCAACACGTGCAAATTACTAAACTCAACTAGCAAAATTAGTTGTGCTTTGTCCAATTGCTGGATAAATTCGAAACAACTGTTTCAGCAAACAATCAGACAACAAAACGAGGAAAAAGTCCTGCAGTGAACGAGAGTGTGTAGGATAGTCCGAATCAGTCAATTCCTCATCGCCCCAAAGAACTTGGCCTTTAGCCGACCTCAATTTGGCGAATTTTGCGGCGGGGCTTCGGACTACTTTGCTGACTCAGGTAAACGACTTGAAGGTAAATGACTATAGGCAGCGTCGATTACATTCACTGACTGGGTCTAAAGCAGTTGGAAGTGGACTCCAATTTCAGACGGAAAATCATTTGCAGCGACGAGACCCATTTTTGGATAAATCGCTATATCAACAGCAAAATTGTGTCACTTGGGGAGATAACAATCCGCATGAGGCCCATCAGTTGTAAATGAATACAGGAAAAGTCACTGTCCGGCATGGATTTTGGTCCGGCTCGTTTTTCTTTTAAAGTGAACCTTGCACCACTATAACTGCCACCGGAGGGAGCAGTTTTTTTTGGGAAATATGGATTCATGTGGACATGGACTACATAAGCTAGAGAATATCAAACAAATAGACGACAGCGCTTGACATAAGACGGTTCGAATTCCAAATCTCAGGTTCAAGACCCCCAAAACCAGACTTTCGCATATGCCTGACACACTGGCACCAGCATGTGTGGAACTGAAGAAAAAAGAAGCTTGAGTGGATAAAGGAGAGACTTACCGACTAGGGAGCTTCTATGTATTCGTGTGTAAAGGGTACAATCAATTTTTTTTTAACAGGCCTATCACCATCTAAATTGGCTAGCAAAATTTATGAAACCATATACTGACAGCAACAATTATTTCCAGACAGAAACAACTGTCAACACATGCTACTTCACAGAAAGCTAACTTTTTCACGTAGAAATTTCGAATGTCATCGCCCAATTCTCATCACTATGGCATGTTTCAATCCGACGACGCGACGTCACCCGTCTGTCATTTCACAAAAGAATTCGAATGTCATCAAGACAAGAGATCTCTCACTGACGCCCCACAAATTTGCTCAGTCATTCGGTTTGTTGTTCTTTGCGAAATGACCATCATTAGTGAGCTTCCTCAGAATCAACCCACTGACACACCCTTTAGCAATTTTTTTTTTATTGTTGTTGTTATTGTTTTTGTATACCCTTCACATTTCTTGTTGTCTCAAAGTAAAGACTGTGTGAAGTGAATGAAATAAATTTGACGACAATTAGCGAAGAATTTTTCTCTCTTCCAGCTATCCGCGCCCAGAAGTGTTGACAACATTTCATCGACGACTCGACACGGCGACGTTCATAAATCAAATTTGGACATTCCCTGACTAATGAACTCCAAATGGGAGAAGTCACCTTCAGAAGAACACAAGACGACCGACCCCACGACCGATGTCCAATCGACAAAGTCACAATTCAGCGGCGAAATTCTGTCGAAAATGTCTCATTGCTTGTTTCGTCATCACTCGCCATAAGACGAGCTTGCGGAACGGAAACGAAATTCAACGATTCAACGATTCAACGATTCAACGATTCAACGATTCATCGAGTGAATTAATTAATCAATTAATGTTTGTGCTTTGTGTCGGATGATGCTGGACCGTCGGCGGGCTGCAGGATGACAGCCATTGGCTGTGATGGAATTTCTCCGCGGTTTCTTCTTAATCAGGGTGCTGATGGATATGCGACGACGTGGTAATAAAAATTATTTGCCGGCCAAAAAAAAGAAAAAAAGTATTAAGTTTCCGAATTCTGTCTAATTTGCATGTGACATTCTGGAGATTCTTTTGAAGGTTTCGCGGAACCATTGACATTAGTCGACAATGGGGCTTGCGAAATGGCTTTGGACATGTACGGACAGATACCTACGATCTGAGTTATGAGATGTGACTGTCAGAAGGTACAGACGAATAAATTTACAGATACGAGTAACATTATGTCTCCGGTTAGGTTGAAAGGATTAATTTGCAATAAAGGAGGCGAATATCATTGGATTTCTGTTCACAGTAGGGTGCAGAAAGCAGCCGGGCTTACCTGGAGGGTTGTTTATCAAAATTAAGGCAAAATTTATTGTAATTGCTTGGCGTTTTCTTTGAAAGGTCATGGGAATCCTTTAAGAATAGTCATAGTTGGCGCCCAATAAATGGCTTGTACCGGATGAGAATGAGCTCCAAAGCTCTCTTCGTTTACAAAAAATTCTAAACGTGTTAGATCACTTTCATCTCTGCAAAAAATTCTCATTCCTTTGATTAACTCCGCTCTAAGACCGACAAAATGTTAAGCTCCTCACCTTAACAGCCTGAATATTACAGCAATAGGCCACCGTCAGTAAAGAGCTACGCGAGGTGGTGACACTACTTTGCAAAATTTGTGGCACCAAATGCTGCCCAAGCAAACCACATCCTTATATTATTACAGCACCATCAAGTTCCTCTATCGCCATGGTTCTTACATAGCATTCAGCGCTGCTCTTATGTACCAACTTTCCAGATATCTTCTGGAGTCAGGCTTCGTCATTCTGTAAGATTTAAGCATGAATTAGACTCCCAGCATACATAGTACTTTGATCGTTCCTGTTAGCAAAATCAATTCTCGCGCGATCCTTAAAGTCATAGAGCGATGCTTCCCTTCTTTATAGTATCGGTTGTGTGATAAACTTGACTGTGTAGGAAGTAGACATTGATTTGGTTCAAAAGCCTCAAGTCATCGTCAACCCGGTACTGTAACATCTGGTATTACTAGTAAATGAATTGTCAGGGAAAGTCGGACTTATTTTAGTAGAGGCATACTTTGAATGACTACCGGCTAAGACAGGTGATGAAAAGAAGAGGACGTCAAACGTATGGCGCATTGCTGCTGCTAAGATATCTCACTCCTATAGCGACAATAGTGAAGGGAAACAGAGCGGCGGAGGTCATACGGACTGAAACCGATCAAGCGTCCTTTTCATCCGTCTCGAAAAGGATCAGGAGGAAGAAAGTTTCTAGCACTCCTCTGTCGACGGATTTTTTCACAGGCGCTATCCGGGTGAAACCGATGGTACAACTAGTGGACATCGACGAAAACAAACTAGCAGTGGTTTGACGCACACACAATGTCCGGATGCAGCCGGGGATCAAAGATCGTCGTTTTAGTGGACGGTCAAACCTAGCCTAGGAAACAACACCGACTGAAACTGCCAAGCTTACAGTTCAGGTGGATGGAACTAAGATGTTGCGAGAAAATTCACTTACTTCACTTAGGCGACGCTATAGCCCGGGGTGGATATGGGTCTTTGACTAACTGCTTCCAGTTGCGAGCTCCAAGTGAAGTTGAGCGAAGAAACGTCGAAACACCAAGGGCAAGAAAATCGGTATTCCTTTAAGAACGCCGCAATAACCACTCTAGTGCTTCGAATTGGGAAGCCAGGCAATGACAACAGTCTGAACGACGATTATACTTACGCGGATCAATCTTCAACACTCCAAGTCAGCTACTACATGCCTATGTACAAGTACATAAAACCATCAGTGGTTTCGCAAGGATAAGGCGTTTCACACTGCTATTTTCGGGCCGAATTCATCTAAGCGTAAGCAATTTTGCAACAAAAATTTAATTGCAGAAGGCATAAGCTGTGGATCAAGCGGAGAATGACACAAGTTCGTCATTGCGTCAGACCGGCTGTGGTCGAACTCAATGAATACAGTGATTTCAGGAAGGAGCAACAAATTATGTGATGCGATGACTGGAAATGCAACGTGAGAGACAATCGTATTCGAACGACAGCGTCTGCCCTGGTTGTCTATTAGCCAATAGCCACCCAATATTTGTTACTACAGTAAGAAGGCAAGCAATCGTTTTAACGATATGCAACAGGTACACATAGGAGATTACTGTGTAGAAAGTTCTATAGGAGCTTTCCCTGTCAGATTATAGGTACATCGAATTCAGAATCGGGTGTGAACCTTGTTGAAATTACAAAAGAACCAACTGGACATGCTTTTACGAGGAACCCCGGAAGTCCAACAACTAAGAACGAAACAGAAGATAGAGGAAGCTTTTCAGAACCTTAATGATGTCCTCACCAAATTTTTTGAACTGACGTGTTCTAAGGTTGCATCGAGTTCATAAGGAAAGTCGAAAAGATGTAAACATAAAACTAATTTAGGAAGATTGCAATCTTAGTAGATTTAGGCAAAAAAATTTAACAACCTACTTCAGGCTTGAAGAGATCTTCCTATAAAGACTCTTGCGGAAAACTCGATGACGTTAGTTGGCTAGTCAAAGTCCTCAAAAAGGGGAAATCGGCAGAAGTGGAAAGACTCAGAAGATCTGATGGCACCTATACTGAGTCAAAGCCAGACATCCCCTGGCTCATGCTTAAGACTCGCTGATAAGATCCCCAGAGTAATTTAACCCAATGTACTCGTAGCTGGTATCTGCCAACTGCTAATTTCTTTGGTGGCTGCAAGTTGCCTGTCATCGATGGCTTAGACCCAGTTATACCACAAAAATGTAGTGGCCAGTTTTTTTTTTTATAATAAGCACGCGCTCAAGGGATTTGTGTACCCTTAAAATGTTTGTACACAGCGCTGGCGAAGGAAATTTAGGGAGGAAGAAAGGACAGGTACCGATGTACATTGTTTTTAAATGTTTGTAAGCTATAACGACTAGGAAACACAGAGATCGGCAAGACATTCCATAAGCGAGTTATACGGCTTAGGAAAGAATCACGATATTTTAGAGTACGTCCGAAAATAGGATTGAGGGTATACTGATGAGCATTCATAGCGAGACGGGTGTTACGATTAAAGGTTTGAAGGGGAGGAATACTACTGGAGATTTCTATGGAGCACTGGTGGTGGAAATAGCGATGAAATAGAGCGAAACACGAGACATTACGTGGGTGTTCGAGGGTGCCCATTGCCTGAGTGATGTTGGTATCAGCTATGAGTTTTATCACACAGTTTTGAACCCTATCTAGCAGGTGTAGGAATGTTTTAGGATCACCTGACCAGATGTGGGCAAAGTACTCCAATTTCGAGTGGATAAACCCCTTAGATATTGAGGCCAGATCAAAGCGGTAACGTATTTCTTACATCGCTTGAGGAAACTTAGACATTTCGCAGAATTTTTGACGACATCGAATATGTGGTCTTTCCAACGTAAGTTGTCACTGACACACATACCGAGAATGGAAAGTTTTTCGGTTTCGACGATGTAAGTGCCATCCATGGAGAATGGTTGGGGGTTTAAATTTCGCTTTAACGACAGCAGACAGTATTGTGTTTTGGAAGCATTAAATTCCACTCGGCTGATAGTTCCACAATTGGTAATGCTGCTAATATCGGAATTTAATGAGCTGTCGTTCCCTTTCTACAGCCGATGAGCAGGGACTCAAGTCCGGGAAGGAATATGAAAAGTAGTGAGTACTGTCGTCAGCAAAGGAATATACTGGATTAGAAGTAGCAGACAAGAGATCGTTGATGAAAATTGAAAAGAGTGTCGGAGACAGAACAGAGCCCTGGGGCACACCAGCATTTATTTTGCGAATATCAGACTTCAAACCATCCAAGACAACTTGAATTGAACGTTACGAAAGGTAATTTCTAATCCATTGAAGAAGAGAGTCATCGATCCCAAAAGCCTGATCCCAAACTCTGTCGAATGCCTTAGAAATATCAAGTTCAACTATCTTGCTTTCTCCAGATTGATGTAGACCTTGGTTCCACTTTTCGGTGAGACATGCCATCAAATCACCAGTGGACCTGTTGCTACGAAAACCATATTGCCGGTCATTGAATAATTTCGAGATATTTCAGCTGATCAGCGTTTCCATGACCTTGGAAAAAAGGGATGTGAGTGCAATGGGTCTGTATGAGGAGAGAGAAAATGATTCGCCTTTTTTAGGGACGGGCTGGACAAATGCTGATTTCCATCTGCTCGGAAAGAGTCCTGAAGAGAAGGATTGATGAAAAAGGTTATGCACTGGTTTTAGCAGCATGGAAGAACAGCTCTTTAGAAGAAGGGGAGATGTACCATCTGGATCAGCGGATTTATGTATATTAAGATATTTAAGTACTCTTGCTACTACACGAGTGCGAAAGTGGATTCGTCCCATTGAACATGTTGGCGGAGACAGAGCACAATCCGGGAGTGTTGAGCTAGCCGCAAAGTGTGCGGCAAGCAGATTGGCCTTGTCCAAAGAGCTGACAGCTGGAATGTCATTGTAAATGAGCGTTGGGATGGAAAATGAGTCAGAATTTCTGATGTTTTTAACAAATGACCAACAATTTTTACTGCCTTAGGATATTGCAGTTCCAGCCAGCAGCTGCTGGCGGTTAGCCTGCCATTGCCAAACAGAGAATCGTAAAATATGAATACATGGTCGTCAAGAACTCCAGACTAATCTGTCTGAGTTCGAATTCGAAGGTCGAATTTCAAAGCGCAAAACTGCTTTCCAAATTTCTGTCCAAGTTGCAATGTGACTACCAATCTTCAAAATCTCATGCGCAGAATTAAAGGCGCACAAGACTAGTAGATGCGCTGGGCATTTTCATTGAAATGGATTTCTAATAATGCAACTTATTGGAGCGTAGGTTATTCGGCCAGACAACACGGCATAGTCCCATCCCTACTTTGGTGAACGGTGCTGATGAATGAAACCAGGATTGTGGATATTGACTGCGATCAATATTTCACGAAAACACGTCACTGCTGCCCTTAGCAGTTTATTCTGTCTCGGCTCTTTGGGGCTTTCACTGGCACGTCTAGCTCTGTTCTAGCACAATTACTAAATTTCCATCCGTCCGTTTAAAAAGAAGTGATCTTGGGTACAACACGCACTAGACGTTTGAAGATCTATCACTCTAGTCTTATGTACATGCCTTCTGATGCAATAACACCAGAACTCCTATTCAAAATCGACTTTTCTTGAATGGCTGATAGGAAAAAATTTGTTGCTCTTCCAAAGCAAAGAAGGTAAACTACAATTCTATTTACTCAGGAAAATTTAACGAAAAAAATTTTCCAAGATATCGGCGTTTCTGTCGAAAGACCAGATATGGCACCGTTGGTGAAGAAAAAATCAGCCCCTGTGGCTATCACATTTTTTCTTCCAGCAACAGATTCAAATTTCTGGATAAACTCTTTTGAAATTTGTCGTTAAGAATTCGAATTGGAAGATTTCAAACGAAGATCTCTTTTCCGATCATAAACTGTGTCTACGAATTTGATTCATTGGTAAAGAGGGTTACAGCGTTCTATTATCAGATCTAATCACGAAAATTACAAACACAGTCTGGAATACACAGAAAGAGAGTTTGAATCAAACGGAGACAATGTTGTGGAAAAAAACAGCTGAGATCCTACTTAAAGGGCCCTCAGGCATCACCTTTTTCTGGGTGGCTTTGATAAATACTAAATTTAATCTTAGTTGAAAAGCTGCTGCATTTCTCAAGATCAACACCAAGCGGGCTAAATATTCCTGCAGAATAGTTGAGTTCTACAAATGAACACCTGTAACCCCTTTGGTAAGCCCAACCGCAATACCTGCTTGCGGCGCTTACTGTGTGAGTTTCTTTTTTAACAGCGAAGCTTAAGGGGCGAACGGTGGGTCTCCCGTCTCAAGAAATGAGTGTTCCTTCAATCGAAAAACAATATTGCTGTGAACTGATAACATGTTAAAGATTCTTGACTATGATCTGTTTCTAAAATGAGAAGGGGTTTTCAAAATTTCCAAGTTCTGAGGAAAACGAGGAGCTTCACTTGTGCCTGTCTTTAAAAAAAACGCTACGGGCTCTACTCTGATAAAACCGCAAGAAGGTTCGGGGTCGTGATTACAACAGAAGTAGAAGTACCCTTACCCGTTTTTGGAATAAATATAGAAACACCATCATCAAACTTGCGAGTGTCAACGTGAAGAACTGGGTCTTAACTGCTCTACAGCTGTCCTGTATTTGGTAGCAAGCAACTCCATTTGATGTTTTCTGGTCTAAAACAAACGCTGGCGTACTGCTGAACTACTTAGTCGAGCGTAGTACAATCAAGAGCTCAAGAGTTTACGAATTAGACCTTTAAACAACCTGATATACCTTCGGGCATTAGAGCACTTAAAAACAACAAGCCTGTTAGGTCGTACTTCCGGTATACCCCCCGAGCTCCTGTACAGCCGTAACTCGGGCAAGCGTAATGCATTCTAACAGAGTGGAACAAAGGGATTCAGAAAGTGGAGTGGTATTTGTGTTTCACCGGCAGGGCC
The DNA here is from genome assembly GCA_963966105.1 of Volucella zonaria. NCBI lineage: Eukaryota > Metazoa > Arthropoda > Insecta > Diptera > Syrphidae > Volucella > Volucella zonaria. Next base: position 64,366,474 of record OZ014531.1, on the reverse strand, counting down.
TGCTATCTTAGCAAACGCAATTCTGAGTATTCTAAGACCAATCAGCCTTTTAACCAGAAGCCTTTTCGTTGACCATATGTACATTCTGTGCTTCATCACCTTCTTCGCTAAAGGTCTCCGATTTAAGGCCACATCATGCATTGGAATCTTCTTTGCCAGAAAATATGTAGGTCCAAATGCACAATTTCCACTGTTCTACCTAGTTGTCATGTATGTGACTGCGCCATCACAGACATACCTAGTCCAAGGCTGTTGAAACAGGATGGCTCGTAGACACGCCTGACCCTCTATGTTCCTTAGGGAAAGCTTGGAGTACTAGGTCTATAGTAGAACCAGTTGATTAAACAATCCCCAAACGTCTATCAACTTCAGCACAGGATTCATCAGAGTATCGAGACAAACCTTGCTGGCTAAAGCAAATAAAGAGCTCCCAGCGTTAAAAAAAACCTTGCACTCAACTAGTTGAATGCGGAAGCGCTAATAATGACATCTGTGATAACCAGCGATTTGTTAGCAGCTCTCTTGTCTCTTTATGCCCTCTTCCAGAGAAAAAACGGTGTCACCTTCTCTATTTATTTTTCCTTTTTTTGAATTCCAAGTTCGGGGAACCCGTTCCATGATACCTTCAACACCTCACACCATTTAACTAAGACTTCTTCTTCTGCGTTCGTCTTCGTCGACAAATCAATTGATTTCCCGCGCGCAAACACCTACTCCATGCGGGTGACACAAAACTTTTGTTCGACAAAAGGCGCGTTCCTAGCATTAGCCGCAGCACAAGCGGAAGTCACACCAAAAAATACAAGGAAACGAGCTAACGACTAAAAGACACACGCGAACTAGCGAAATGTTTTACGCAGTCGAAAAGATGTATGAGACAGGCAAGACGTATGGAAAATCTATTGCTTGCCTAAATCCCTTCCATTACCAGCACTTTTCTTCTCTGCTCTGTTCATCCACGTGAAAACGGGGGGAAAAAAAGACAAAAAAAAAAAAAAACACTGAATTGTAAGGATAGAGAGAACAATTCAAGAAGCTTAAAGATTTCCCACCTAAGATTAGACGCCAACAGTTACCAGAGGCGCGTCTACATGAAGGCGTCAATGGGTGAATGTTACCTGCTGTTACCTAAACCTGGCACACGCAATGGGTGCGAACTTCGGATACATAAACTTGCTGAGGAAAATTTCGCTTTTCCATTTCCACCTGTTGGCAACAAATTGTGGTGGCAATGGCGATGACTTTGTTGCACTGCACAACTGAAGATAGAGTTTGATTCCGTTTCTGTAGTACGAGTAGATGAGGATACCAAGTGGGACAAATTATTTGGATAAGAGTTGGGTTGATAGCTGACGGGAGTTGGTGTTGATGGAGTGATGGAGCGTTTGAATCGAGAGAAGAGACTCATTCACATCTAGAGGCAAATTTGATGGCTTACTTTCCTGTTGTACCTACTGCCCTTTCAGAAAATCCACAATCCTGTCCAGAAGGCAAAGACTTACACCTGTTGGATATCTCTTCAACATGTACCTATCATCGACGTACTCTGCACCATTCAAAGGCGCCACTTGAGGGTAAACATAAAGACCTCGTGACATTTACTCGTATTTCATATTTCCCTTCTTCTGGCAACTCAACGCCATTTCCCTCGACGAAAGAATAAAAATTCCAACTGTCGTTGCGTATCCATAAACATCCTTATTCTCAACGACATGGCCCCCGTTGATTTCTTCGGAAAATTTTCTCACCTCATAACCGCTAGCGCCATCGTCATCATGTATCAAGAACATATTTCGCCACCCGTGTCGTTGTATTGCCCAAAACACTCTCCTCTTAGACACTTGCATCCGCAACAGCAGCATCCTACATCACAATTACTTGCAGCCAACAAGAGAACCAGCACTACAACTACGAGCACCACCAGCACTAGATAGTCAGCAATTTTTCGTGCGCATTCCAAGGAGATCGGTGTTTCCTTTTCAATTATTAAGTGTGTGTATAAATTCATCGTCCAGCCACCATGCAACACCCACCTATCTTGCCCCAATCCCATTTCCCTGATGTTGCTCGTTGCTGCAATTGCAATTTGAAAATTATTACAATCGATGTCTATCGTCTGTCGACGCAACTGTCGGAACTGTCATAAATAAAAAAAAAAAAATCATTTTTTCTCTTTTTCTTTTCCACGGCTTCTTCGAGGACCGAGTATCTCATAGATGCACAGATTCATACAATTTATTCTTGCTCCACTACATCGAGATTGACTGACAGACAGTTGTATACAAGCAGATTCCGCTGCGTTGCAAAATTTTACTTGTACTCGTACTTGGGCTTGTGCATATGCGCGATCAGAAAATTATGTATCTTGCCACTATCGAACATGAGCGGAAATCTGGTGCCAGACTACTGCAATATCCTGCCAATAGATGGGGCACCAAGTCTACAAATACAACTCAACGAGGTCCTCTCACTTCTCACTTCTCAGTCAGCACTGTGATCATTACCATCAGCTGCATGTCGAGATCGTTCGTTGCGTTGAATTGGGCCTTGCGCGTTCGATATTTGTTTCATTGCGCGACTTTTTCACGCGCGCCAATTTATGCAAAACGATTAAATGCGCTTTTGCAATTTACAGTTATTTATTGGAGGCAAAAAATTTCCTACCCCGTGGCAAACGGACAGAAAACACAACCACGATCACGACGACGACGATCAGAACGACAACGACGATGTTGACGACGACAGCCATGTCCACACACATCATTTTGATGTCCAAATCGTTTTGGCATTTCGTTACGATTTTGACAGCCTTGGCCAGGGGGAGGGGGGTGGAGGACACGGCCAGGAGGTACACGAATTGTGTCAAGTTAATAAAAAATAAGTGGACACCATAATTCAGTTTAAGTAATTGTAAACATTTGGTTCGGCATTCGTTTTTGGACGACCTAATGTTCAGATAATGGTGAAATGACTGCCTGACATATGGTATGGACGAGCAACAGTAGGAAGCGTGTATACGAGTACACATATGCTTCTTCATGGACGTTATTAAGACGCAATTTTACGTGCGTTCTAATTGACGTAGTACTTGAGGTGACAATTTCCTCGCGCAAAAGATGATCTTATTAACTAGAGAACTGCAAATTGAGATGATTCATGATCCATGTCCTTCTGACTGTAGATTTTTGGTCACAAGGAAGTGTTTGGAAGACTCAGGCTAGAAAATAGTTCAAAACAATGATAATGTTTTGGTCGAGGTTTTGGTTAGCTACTTACAACGCTACAGTTTGGAGTGGAGCAGGGTTTCGGCTTTCCAGCTAGCGCGGTGTTCTGCCACCTGTCTCCAGTTGTGCACATGGAGTTTCACTTATGTGCGCCATCTAAAAGAAGGTCACTCTCTACCTTCTGGGGAGGACTCGAAAATTTCACTGGTAGCCATGCCCACCTAAGCCGAGTTATCTGACGAAGTTAGGATCACTGTACATACCTTGCCGTTCATTGTTGAAACGTGTCCTGCATTTTCCATTGATGCAAAAAAGGATCTAAAATTACCCGAAGAACTTTCTTCTCGAAGCACCGGAGAGTATTTTGATCTGCTGAGAAGATTAGCCTCAAGAACCAGCGATTAGAGTGACCCTTCGAATATAGTCTCCTTGTACCTTAAAGTTGCAGCTACCTGTCGTGAAGTTTGTCCTAGGTGTCGATGTTCTGTGTCCCTTATTTTTGACATCATATACTCTGTCTTTCCTTTATTGATCGCTAGGCCTATATTTTCCACTTCGGTTTCAATAATCGGAAGAGCTTCATTGACAGCACGCTATGTTTTTTCCATTCTGTCAATGTCCTCTTCATATTACAAGTAACTGAACAGACATTTGGATGAAGGTTTCTTTGGAGGTTACTGGCCAGCTTTGTACAATTCTTTCAAGGACGATGTTGAAAAATCACATGACAAAGCATCGCTTTGTCTAAGTCCTTCTCTGACATTGAAGGTCTCAGTTTTGTCTTCACTCTTCATCCTAATGAGCTTATGTGGCTTTGAAATCGATGAAGAGGTGGTGTGTATCGATTTGGAACTCCTAGGATTTTTCCAAGATCTGCCGTAATGTGAAAATTTGATCTATGGTGGACTTTTCTGGCATAAAACACCACAGTAATGGTGGCTGGTCAGACTGTTGACGACAGATTATAGGCGTTCACATAATACGCAGACAGGATTTTATATGCGATGCTGAGGAGAGAACATGTTCGCCTTCAGTTGGCATAGATCAGGGGATCTGCCTTCTTCAGGATCGGACAAACAATACTCAGGTTCCATTCTTCGGGCATACGTTGCTCGACCCAGATTTTAGAGACGAGTTGATGAATGCTTCGTATCCAATCATCACCTGCTAACTTAAACATGTCGACAGTTAAGCCATGAGGTCCAGGATGTTAGACCTTAACTTGGAAATCGCTGTCCTGACCTCATCGTGGTCGGGTGAAGGGATATGTTGTCTGTCAATGTTCATTCTGGAATGTTGTTCGTCTGCAGAAATAATTTTTCAAGATACTCAGCTCCAACTGTACTTCTGATCGGGTGATTGATCGGGAAGCTACTAATTGTCCTATAACCTGGATTGGGCCAGCAGTGTAACAGTCGAGTTCGTAGCGTAATGCTTGTTTCACTTCCTACTGTTGCTCCCTGGTTACAGGATGAGGATATCCTTACGCAAGAAGGTTAAAATTGCCAGTGCGTTCTCGATCAGTAGCATATTACTGGCCTTCGTTGTCATAGGGCCCAAAACCCTATAGGGAAGAGATAAAATGTCATGAACCATGTAATAGCCTCGGACGTTGTCGGCTTAGTTCAGCATAAGAAATCTTGATTTTTTGGAATATCAACATGACAAACTGCGAAAGTAGTTCTTATGCGTCCGCCTTACTACAAACCCAAAGATAACTTTGAGGAGTTCCATCTGAAGATTCTTAAATTATTCTTTGGTAGCGTATCAGACTTCGAATTAAGAACTACGCGGCTTGCAAAACGAAAAGGCAATCATATGTTAGTCAGTGAACAGTTTGGAGGGTATCTTTAGTACCAGAGAAGCTGAAGTCGACCTTTGTAAATGATAAACCAGCTCCTTGCGTCAGGAAATCATTAACGCCCTTCTTTGGTTATCAAAGATGGACTATGATCAGATTCCGAAACTTGGATATTCGTCTCAAGTCACTCAGCAGAGCGTTAGTTTCCTTTCTCATGAAAAAGCCCATACGGTACAATATGGACATCTTCGAGCTATGTGAATCGAGATATATGTGTACACCTGCCCCAATATCTACTTAATTCTGGGAAGCTAGCTGGGACTGTAAAGGAGTTAGCGGTTCCAGAAGCAAGAAATAGCTTATAATGTCGTATCCACGCGGTGACCGGATATTGAGAGCCAGATTCTGGAGCGGAGTAAGAAAGATTCCCATCATATCATACTACGTCGTACTGGAGACCCCGACTAAGCAAATGAAGAACAGCGCTTACGATCAACTAGCTCTCACTTACAATTTGTCGTTGTCACTGCCTCATCCTAAGACATACACGTGTTGGCATTAAATTGGCCACGGTCATATGCGTTTCGTCTGATTGTCCGTGAGCATCAAACATCATCAAATAGCATCAAACAACAAGGGGTTTGAAATTGGATTTTTCGACGCATAGAGATCCCGTCAGGTACCATCTCAACCTAGAAGCGGAAATACTTAGCAGATTTCAGTATCAAACTGCGAATAATCACTTTCATAGGGGTAGGAGTATATTGCAATGGAAGCGCAAATACAACAACGTTTTCGCTGCTCAAGTCAAAGATGTGGCAATTAGTGCGACAATAAGAGCGTTCGTGCTACTTCTAACAAATTTGTTGGGCCTTAGTTCCAAACAAAATCTAATAAAAATGCTTAAACTGTTCCTTGCTGATATCAAATAAAGTTGAACTCAGTAGATGAAGCAGAACAGGTGATGTGATACTTGACCTGTAGAATTCCATCATAGCAAGGGAAATTAAGTGTTCCCCGGCGGCCAATTTGATCGGCTCCGGTGACTGATGAGTTATGTGTTCTTCTGACCATGCCTAGCAAAATATGGGAGATAACCATGGAACTAAAAATGGAAACTTTCGGTCTTGATCCATCAGCGTCAACTATACAAGCGCCTAATCGAGGGCTAGAATAAGAGGAGAGGCACACAGCCTCTCAGGCACATTTACACAATTGAACATCATGTCGCAGAAACAGGAGAACGTTGGCAGTTTTTCATCTAGAAAGTCTTCTCTCGACTGATGGTTGAACCGACCAAACTCAGGAGAATAGGGATAGTTGTAGTCAGTGTCTTGTCAATAGTCTCTACAACCATTGTTTTCAGCACTAAAACTACGCTACATACGACTGTTATTCTCCAAAATAGGGTCAGTGCCACTATATGGGTACAATCCGTCGAAAGTAACCGGCATAGTCTCTTGAAAGTTTTGGACACTCTGAAATAGATTTCTCTATGCCATTCTGAGAGATATTTGGCTCAACCAGATTTCAAATACACAGCCTCATATGAGAGCATTTGAGGAGCGTACAGACATTACTATGAGGCGAAGGAAGTGCAAGACAACTTTATTTCAAAATACGCAATGCAATTGAACCTCCCAACTGTTGTAGGAAGAATAACAGCAAATTTGGGGAGAAATGAAACGTATTTCGAAAAACAAAACCGTACTTATGCCCCGTAAGTTTTCATCAGGAGTTCAATAAAACATATCCAAAGTACAGAAGGTCATAACGTAATAGAGAGTGTGTATTAGACCAACAGCAAGGAGGAGGAAAAGTATCACCGCAGTTACAGCCAGAGTTAAGGCCCGAATTCTCAGTTCGTAGGCGTCCACAACTTGGAGTATTTTAGGATGTAAGGGCCTTACAAGATTCATGTGGTGCAAGAATTGTCCTTTGCTGAATGACCAATGACCAATGGCAAGATCATCCAGAATTTTATGGAAGAATTTTGTTCCAAGCTAGGCTCACTTTAGGCTCAAAGGAAACGTCAATAAACAAACGTGCGGTATTGGGAATAAGGACAATTCGCAAGTGACTCTTAAGACAGTATTGAATCTACAAAAATAGTGACTGTATGGTGCGTTGTGACAGCAAGTGCAAGTGACAGTTTTATTTCTTTAAAAATGAGTCAGAAGCTTACGTTGCAGTCAATAGTTACTGACTTTGGACGACATGTGGTTCCAACAGGATGGGACTACGTGTCATACTGTGACAATAAAATTGAATTACAAATTTGATGAGGGAATTATTACGGCAAACCAAGATCTTGCCCTGCCGCTGCTGGATTAATTTCTGCAGGAGTACGTGAAATTGCTTGTTTAAGTGACGACAATATTCAGCCATCTATTTCGGATATACGACGCCAAATGTTCGGAAAATTGGTGAAAAATTGAACTGGCAGGATATGCTTTGTAATCGACAGTCAATCGCTGTATAGAAATCGTAATCGGACTATGATTACTGCATGTTTCGTTGAAAATTTAGATGGCAGTGGACCTCGCTCGACGTGTCTTCAACAAAAATGTGTGAGCCGGCCCATAGTGTGTCGCAAACTAGTAACAGTCGACGTCTCAAATTCCACGAAGCCGTCTCATGAAATTGCATGGCAAAGGTGTCATCCGACCTGCTTTTGTAATAGGTTGGTTGGCGCGCAGTAGCTGTTTATCGATGATTCTGGCTGGATCAGTATCTATTGACTTCTCATAGGAAACTAGATATGAAAAGTTGTAAAGCCTTTGGTCCTTTGGATTCAATTCACACTTCGGCTTTCAATGCTCAACAATGCTTATCTCAAAGATTTAACTTGCTGACAGCACTTTGAACGTTAAAGTCTAAAACAAACATAGCAAACAGCTATTCATATGATTGCAAAGCCCTTTTCAACAGATCACTGAGTCCCAATAAAATGTGATCCATTTATTCATTATTGATACCCTGCTTCGTTCTCTATCTTCAGATCACAGCGGCTCCTAATCACAAATTCCAACTGCAAGAATAACTTCATCCACCAAAGATAGCCTTTCGTACCACACCAATGATGTTTTAACAGGTTGCCAACCTTTCAAGAACATCAAGATACCCGATGATCCTATACACCTTCTTCATTTCTATAAAACATTACTACTACCATTTACCAACAACAACAACAACAATAACAGAAATACTAAAAACAGTCAATGTCTTGTTAGTGTCTCTTACTACCTCCGCGACAAAGATGCGACAACAAGACACAACAAAACACGCGCAATGTGGTAACATTCCCGATTTATGGTAGCCACAAGGAATCTATGTACCGCTCAGTTCGAATGAAGTTTTACACAATTTTCTCCTTAAGCCTTCTTGTAGTCCGTATTCCATCCGAACTCTCACACACAAACAAACAAACAGTGATGGGGAATGTCTTTAGGCCAAAGTCAAGAAGAAGAGAGTTCAAATAAATGTCTCTCCGGTACCGGTGCTAGTAACGTCCATAGCACATGATCCATGCTACACACTTTTTCCTCGACTTCTATAGGAGAGGCCAACCTATGATGCTGGTAACAACAACAACTGCTCCTGAGACACGTTACAGTGTGACGATGATGGTTCATTCCCCAGATAGAACCTGACCATTCGGGGTCGATGCTATTTGACACTTTTTACTCGCAATAACCTGCATTCGGTACGGTGTAATGAGACGTTGCTATTGCCAGAGCCATTGCAATGGCCATGGCCATAGCCATCACCATCGTTCTGGTGCGGTAGTTGTCGTCCATTTAAAGTGATCTCGTTGTTGCATCTGTCAGATATGTACGAGTATGTGCACATACGAGTATAGTTGAGGCTGTAGTGGACGGACATGATGGGTGCGCTGCACAAGCGCGGAGAGGCTATCCTAACGTCTTGTTTACCAGAACGCATGAACATAATGGTAATTGCTTTAATTTGATATCGTTGGGAAGATTACGGCTGCATAACGGTAATAAGCTACTATGACAAAATGTGCAATAAGGAGTTGTATTTGGTTTTTTGCTAGTTGGCCATCATAAAGCTCAGTGTACGGTTGCACTAAATGGGGCATGGTTTATTGGGTAATTGATTCGAGAGGAAGAATGTTTTTATACGAGTATCCGAGATTGTAGGAACACTCAGGGTGCCAACAGGTTTCCGAAAAGAATGTGTAAATTGAGGAATTTTCAATACAGTGGCTGTAACTAATTTACGATTAGCTCGAAGCATCTAGCTTTACGTGTATGCAATACAAAGGAATTTTCATGCCAGAGGTGCGCCCGATCTGACCCCTTAAGAATAGAAGTCAACGACAGAATACGAGTAGATCTTTTGCTTTTATTCTCATTTTGACTTTTGACCTCTACGCCTATGTACAAACCTGTATAGGCTACAATTGAAGTCCGGTCGATCTAGGGATTCTAGACCAGGTAACATGGGGTGATAATTTGATGATATTTGGCCGCCTCCTTTGTGTAATGCGCAGACGCTCCTCAGTTATGTTGATGATATCATAAAAGAAGCATTATAATCTTCTACTCCGAAAGACCGTACGGCGTCGAGCAAGATCACGGAATAATTTTTTGGCAGCTTCACGGTGAAAGATCATATTCCGATTCTCAACGGAAATCTCGAATGTGAATGAAGAGGAAGATTCCTAGGTTTAGCTGGGCATCGTTTTCAAAAACACGACAAAATCAGACGTAGCCGTCTTGATGAGTCTTGAATCTCAGGGAAAGCAATCAAACTAAAGAGCTGATGGAAAACGCGGGCTAAGCGACCGGAATTACGTTGGCCTACTATTTTCTTATGCTACAATACCAATAGCCTTATTGACCATGTTGCCATCAGTTACAACGTCCGAAACACCCCATGATGCTATTTCTAATACTCACTGCTGGAATTTAATGATCCCGCGACGACACAAAGATTTAGGTTCAATATTGACAGAATAGGAGATCTTTCTATATGTCAACAACTAAGGGATTAGGCAATCCGTGTTGTGATTGGAGAAAGCCAAAAACGGCTGTAAGAAAGCAAAAGTCCTCATTTCGGATAATGGTGAGCGAAGTTTAACAGCGTACGACTTTAGCAGTTCGGTGAATTTTGCTGCAAGCATGTACGACCGCAGAGCCGCTAACAGAATCTCAAAGAGCAATGAGGTGGAAATTGCTCCCGCCTAAGTCCAACTGAAGCCTTAGACGCCACTTTCTTAATTTCGGATAAGGATCTGACGAATAGATGGAAGGTATATATTGCGTTTAATGTTGGTGGGAGCTGAGGCCCCCATTTATTGGCTTAATACAAGCTTAATTTAACTTAAAAACTAACAGAAAGACTTAAGAGCTAGTGACCAAGGAAGTGATGGAGGAGATCTTGTTTAAGACGAGGAGTGCTCAGGTGGAAATGAAAAAGGGAGAGGTTTGGGTTGACCTTTCGGAGCATTCGGGAGATAGGTTCGTTGGAGCCATAAGAGGTGCGGTGGACCGGTAGATAGAAGAGACGAGGACAACGTAGATTGCGGGGGTTGGTATTGAAGGAAATGGAGTTCAAAATGGATGCACAGTCGATGGAGCCTGAGAGAAGACGATGAATGAAAAGAACGTCAGCAATATTCCTACGTTCTTCTAAGGAGTTTATATTTAGAAGTTTAAGGCGGTCTTGATAGGGAGGTAATATTAGAGGGTCGTTCCATGGCAGGCCACGGAGGGCAAATCGGAGGAATCGACGTTGAATACCCTCGATTCGGGAAAACATGAACCCGGTGAAAGGGGGACCAAGCTTGACTGGCATACTCAAGCAGGGGGCGAACAAAGGTAATATAGAGAGATCTGGTTACATACGGGTTGGAGAATTCCTTGGACCACCGTTTAATAAAGCCAAGTGATGAGTTGGCTTTGAGGATCATGTTATCGATATGCGGACGGAAATTAAGCTCACTGTCGAATAATATGCCAAGGTCTTGAAAAGACTGAACCAGGGGAATTGGTTGACCATGGAGAAAATAAAGTCTGGGAGGAGACGGGTTGCATTACGTGAGAAGGTTATAGATTGACATTTGGCTATATTAAGTTCTAGGCAGTTTTTGAGGCACCAGATTGAAAACCGATCAAGGTCTTCTTGAAGAAGGGCAGAGTCATGGGAAAAGGAAATAGATTTAAAAAATTTTGTGTCGTCAGCGTAAAGGGAGAGGGAGGAGTGCTTAACGACACTCTCAACATCGTTGATAGTAAGAATGAACTCCAGATGAGGCCAGGGATGGAACAGAAATGGCCGATCTAAACCGAACACTATAATATCGGTTTACCAGGTAAGAAGAAATCCATTTTAAAAAGAGCGGCTCAAAGCCGAGAGCAGACAATTTGAAAAGGATCAATTGATGAGATATCTTATCAAATGCTTTAGTGAAATCTGTTGCGATAACATCGATTTCTTTGCCATTTTCTAAGGCTTGCATTTGAAGCTTAACGCTTCGTATAAAATGCTTTCAAAGAGTTTGGGTATATGAGAGAGTTTAGCAATGGGACGATAATTGGTAACTTCATGCTTAGATCCCTTTTTGTGTATTGGGATTATAAAAGAGGTCTTCCAAATCTGGGGACATTCACCCTGTGTAAGCTATAGACGAAAAAGGTAGGAAAGGGGTAGAGACAGGTTGGAGAGCATTTCTTAAGAAACATGGCGGGGAATTCGTCTGGGCCAGGTACAAATTCATCCTTAAGATTTTCTAACTTTTCTTCAATAACTGCAGGATCGAAATTTTGAGTGAGAAAGGGACCAATAGAGGAATTTGGTAGATCATTGAAGTAAGAGGGATCTGGTACGAAGGAGTTGTTGGCAAATGATTGCTTGAAAGATGTAGCAAAAAAGTTGGCGATGGTAGGAGGATCACTTGAAGATTTGGTTTCGAAAGCGAGGGAGGAAGGATAACCATCAGTCTTACTTTTGCAATTGACAAATTGAAAAAAGGACTTGGGGTCATTTATGAGATTGGTTTGTGCACTATTCAGGTAGCGCTGATAGAGAGAGTTATAGAGTTGAATGAAATGAAGATATGTACCTAGATAATTTGAATAGTCGGAAGAAGAGTGGGTGCGAAGGAATACCGCCCATAACTTGTTTCTTTTGTTTCGTAGAGAGCGAAGTCTGCGATTATACCAAGGAGGGGATGTAGAAGAAGTTTTATGGCGGGAGTAAGGCACATAAAGGGAGATGGATTTGAATATTTCTCTGTAAAAAATGGAGAGGGCATCAACCAGAGATAGATTGGTAAACTCAAAAGAAGCACTGCTTAGATAGGTATTAATTTTACGGAAATTAGCTTTATGAAAATTGTAAGAAAATAGAACTGCAGGGGGAGGCGACTGAACAGGAGAGTTGTGGAAAAATGAGAGAAGAAGTGGAGGATGAAAGTTATCAATAGTTGAAAGAGATAGGGGACAACACGATACTGAGGAGTTGATGGGATCAGTTGTGAAGATAAAGTCTAATTGCCTTTCCATATAGTTGGAAACGCCACTAACTTGGCATAGACTAGAGTCTGTTAGCCGATCTAAGAAGAGGCATTCCTTAGTAGAAATGGGATTGGAAGCGATGAAAAAAGATAGGTCTTCAGATGGAGTCCACTTCAGCTGAGGCAGATTAAAATCGCCGAAGATAATGATATCATCAAGCGAGTCTGATAAGTCGATCAAATTGTCAATTGCTGCAATAGCAAGTTAGTAGGATTCGATAGGTTGCGCCGGAAGAATGTAACAACACATAACGTACAAGCATCTACGAGTGAGGGTTATTTTAACCGACACAAAGTCGAGCTTAGGAGAGGATGATGTTGCAACGAGAGAGGAGTCCAAGCTGTTGCGAATAGCCAGTAGGACACCTCGACAAGGGGATTCAATCAAGGGGGGTGCACGATCATCATCCCGAAAAACATTAAAAGAAAGAGGGAATAACTCCTGGTTTTTTACGTTGGGGATAAGATTAGTTTCGGTCAGAGCATAGATATCAAATGGGAGAGCATGAGATTGGCGGAAAACAGCGTGGGTTTTAGAACGGAGTCCTCTTACGTTCTGGTAAGAGAAGGTGAGAGGAGGGTTTTTGCATGGCTTTTTAGGGTCGAAAAAATTTATCATGGTTAAGGCGACTGCGTTGGAGGTGTGAGACTCTTTTAGAGTGCATATAGTGGCGAAGAGCGGCAAGATCGTCTGCAACTTTTTGGGGGGGCGTATTGAAAATTTCGTGATACTTTATATAAAGTTTCCTGAGACTGGTAACGTCTGTAGGGAGGCCTTCCTGCTGGATATAAACCAAGACGCTTTTTTTTTGTTTTACCCTCGTAGCACACCGAGTCGGATTTATCGTGCAGATACGCGAGATATAGACGTATATTCTCATAAATCTTTTTATCTCTAAGCCTAGAGAGCGCATAGCGACATTCGGTGGTATCGCTAGTTTGCTGCGTTAATTTAACAGTGGGTGGCGAAAGGGGGTCAATAGAAGAGGGAGTGGTTAATAAGTTTGGTATCGCAATGGCTGGGGTTTCTGAAATAGGGTTTAAAATGTGAGAACTGATGAAATTGGGATACTTAGCTCCAGTTCTGATGTCGAAATTAGGGAAAGGCGTGTGTGTTAGGGGTTGAGTGGTGGGAGTTTGAGTGGCAAGAGTTTGAGTTGTAGGGGTTAAGTCGAAAGAGACACGTTGACGTTGGGGCTTGATTTGGGGTGGAATAGGGTGAGCGTTAGAGATATACACTCAAATTTAGGTACACCTCAGACGAAACACTACACCTGAGAGCAGAGCTTAGAAGCGTTGCTGATAAGAAGGAGAAGGAAATAATCGTCGAGTATTCGGTTGTGGAAGAACCGAAGAGAATTATACGTTCTACCTGAAGTAGTATGACCGATGAATGGAATCCCACCATATTTTGCCCGACCCGGAAGAAAGAAGACGCTGTAAACATAGCATTGCATACAACATTTTGTCAGAATTTTCGCACGTACGCCCTTATATGTCCGGTTCAAGGCCCAGTAAATTCACAATTGACCACATATTCACACTACGGCAGATCCTAGAAAAATTCCAGAAGTCAAGACCGATGTTCACCATCCCCTTATCGATTTTGAGGAAGCAGATGCAACATCTATAAAAACAGGGCATACGGAGACTGGTCTAGTTTTGGCATCCCTTGCCAGATTCTACAGAAAGAAAATAGAGTACACTCATTGATCTGTAAAATCCGGAAGCTATCTCATTGAGACCTTTATGCTTTGGGTTTAGAGAACGTGATGAGGTACTTATCATGAGACCTCCTTAACGTTACATAATATACATAAACAAAATTATGAGAAGTTTACAATACAGAGGCACACTTTCCTAAAACACCGAACATACCCTTGCATACATTGCTGACGTTGATATCACAGGCACAACGGTGTCTTGTTTTTTGGTTGCGTCCAAGGATGTGGCAATCTTCGAAAGATACTAATAGCTCGGGCTATCAGCATGCACGATTCGCAATCTCCAAGTACTCGATTTCGAGGGTGCGCCTACGTACTAACTTTCACTAACTGCACTCTTCTACCACTCTCCCCGCGGAACTGCTGTTAAGTACTACTTCGCTGGGCTGGTAAGCACTTTATGCCCTTCTTTGTCCATTTGCTGGTTCGACATTGTGTACAGTATTTGCTGTTCTTTGTTGTGTTAGAGATGCCGTCTGGGTTTGATTTTCATTAGTGCTCTCTCTGACTCTTTCCAACCGCCGAAGTTCCTTCATTATTTTTGCCGCAGCCTGTTTCACTGCAATCCCATATTATACTTGATGTTAGCATATGGTTTACGATGTTTTCAGGAGTTAGTATCTCTTTAACTTTCTCTCTAATTTCCTGCGCTCTGTTCTAAAGTGTGGGCGCTGGAAAAATACGTGCTGTGCATCTTCCCTGGCCCGTCCGCAGTGTCAGCAGAAGGGAGATTCCTTCAGGCCAAACCTGTATAGATATGCTTGAAAGCAGCCATGTCCAGTTAGGAGCTGACTTAAGTAAAAATCTACTCCTCTGTAATTACGGTAGGCCCATCTCCCCTTTGTAGATTGGTTCCAGCTCTCTTGCCACGCACTTGTGCTGCGCTGCCAGCTTGATGTCTTTGACTGAAACTCCGGGCTTCCGAATTTTGGCATCGTAAGACCTTTGTAGCTCAGTAGCCAGTATATCTGCTGGTAGCATTCCTGCAATGACATATATAGCATCATCTGACACTGTCCGATATGCACAGCAAACTCTCAGAGCACAGAGTCTGTTGATAGAGTTAATCTTTCTTGCGTATGACTTAATTTTAAATGCTTTCGCCCATATTGGTGCCGCGTACATTGTAATTGACTGCACCACCCTTGACAGAACTAGTCTCATTTGCTGTCGGAGTCCTCCTATGTTTGTCGTTATTCTGCAGCGCTTACCTTTGCGGCTTTGTCGCACGTTCTTTCAAGGTGTTCTTTGTAAGTGAGCCTACCACAGATCATCATACCTAGGTATCTGATAGCCGGTTTTGATGTTATATCGTAATTGCCCACCCTGATGGTGATTGTTTCTCTTTCCATGGGACTGGTTACCAGAACTGCTTCCGTTTTATACCAGCTCTAACCCAACTGTTGCCATCCACTGTCTAACTTTTCGAACACATTCATTGCCAATGTCTTCTATTTCTTCCAGGTGTTTCGCCGCCACAATGATTGCAATATCATCTGCAAAGCCTAGGGTTTTAGCCTCAATCGGGATTCCAAGTCTTAGAACCCTGTCGTACATAATGTTCCATAAGAGAGGCCCTAGTACCGATTCTTGTGGAACTCCGCCAGTTATATGGTATTGCCTTACTCCATCGTCGGTATCGTAGAGTAGGAAACGATTGTCGAAGTAACTTAGCAAAATTTTTATTAAAAGCCATGGCACCATCATTGACCTAAGAGAGTGTACTATAAGCCCCCAGTTTGCAGAGTTGAACGCATTTTTGACGTATTTTTTGGTACCCCCTATCAATCTTCCGCTCTGAATGGCTTCTTCTAGGGTCGTAGTTACCTTCCGAATGGCATCTACTGTAGAGCGAGCCTTTCTAAAACCATACTGCTGGTTTGAGAGTCCTCCGGCTTCATCAATTGATATCTCCAATCGGTTGCATATTATTCGCTCCAGTATTTTACCCATCGTGTCTAGTAAGCATATGGGACGGTATGACGAAGGCTCATCTGGTGGTTTGTTCCCTTTGGGCAGCAGCACATGACGTTGCTTTTCCATTGGTCTGGAAAAACCCCTTCCGTTAAACACTTGTCATACATTTCCACGAATGCTTCTGTGTTTATTTTCACGGCTAACTTAATGCCCTTATTTGGTATGCCGTCGAATCCAGGTGATTTATTATTGCTACATCGTTTGCATACATCCACAAGTTCCGCTTGCGTAACTGGTGGGATCTCACCTACTTCCTACGACGGTTCTATATGCTCTGTTGGTGCTTGCGGCGGAAATAATCCCGACACTATTTTTTGCATCAGTAAAGGACATGAGTGTGGGGGTGCCCTAGAGCCCTTTAGTTTTGCCATGACCGTCCTGTACGACCGTACCCCAGGTATTAATATCTGCTTCCTCGCAGAGTTCTTTAAGGCTGTTGTTTTTGCTTCTCCGAGTGGATAATTTAAGGTTCCTACGCCTATCTTTGTATTGCACTTGTAAATACTGATGGGATCCAGGGCTGACCTCTGGATCGCTGGCATAGTCTTCGATCTCTATGCCACTTGCTGCGTAGCTCTGCTATCTCTTGGTTCCACCAGTATACTGGTGGCCGGCGGTTTTTTGACGTTTTTCGTACCTGGGTTTATTGTGGATTCTCCAAAAATCAGGAAAAAGGCGTTTTCGCCGTTCTTTAGAAGGCGCTTCAGGGTGGCTCTCCTTGCTTGCACTTCAAATAGGATGGCCTGGTGGTCACTGTGGGTGTAGTCCTTACTGACATTCCATCTTGATCCTCTCACTAGGGAACTAGTTACAAAAGTTACATCAAGCCTGGAGCCTACGCCGTTTCTGGTGAATGTGTCCTCGTTGCCCGTTTTAAGCAATACTGCTTCTAGCAGAGAGCCTCTCTTGGTCCGTATACTGCCCCAATCAGTGTCCCATGCGTTGAAGTCGCCAGCTATGATTGATGGAGTACGACCTCTATTATCATCCACGGGCCTATCTAGCATTCTCTGGAATTCTTCCAGCGTTCCATTTGGAGATGCGTAACAACTGTATAGATATACCCCATTGACCTTCGCTCGTACGAACCCTATTCCAGGTGTCATCATTCTTTCTTCAAATGCGTAGTCTCCGCAGGTCCAAATAGCAGCTCTCTTCGAGGCGCCCGCTGCCCAAACTTTATCATCGGGGTTCCTATACTTACTACGGCCACATTAATCTTCAACTCTCAAACAGCTTGTGTCATGTCCTATGCCGCTTCGCAGTGATTTAGGTTAAGTTGCAGCACTTTCATATTCGTCTGGTGGCCCTTGCAGGTTCTTGGTATGCAGGGCATACTGAACTTCCTGCCGCGTGTTTGGTATTGCTACTTCTTCATTCTTCACAAAGGACGCATCTTGGGTCATTGTTGCAGTTCTTGGACACATGACCTTTCTGCCCGCATTTGACGCAATTTTCGCTTCTGTCCACAGTACTTTTACACACCTTTGCAAAGATGCCCAAAGTTTAGCATCTGAAGCATCGTAATAGTACTACTTTTTCCCGTATTCGGCATACCGTCCATCTGAGTTTTATTCTTCCTGCCTCCAGAATATTTTTGGCAGGGTTATTCGGGAGGCTGATGACCGCTGTTTGCGTCCCTGCGTAGGCTGGCCTCAGGGATTTAATGGCTGAAGCCTGAGTACCTCTCAGTTCCTCACACTGCTCGGACAGGGCTTGGCAGATCTCTTCCTTAGTAGTGATGCCATCTAGATCTTTGCATTCAATAAGCACCTCGTGCGTTAGACACCTCACTTCCGCAACTTCCCTGAGTACCGTCTCTGATGCACTATAAATGAGAAAAGACTAAGCATATGCTGTCCACAAGAAGGGATGCATAACTTCGGTAAATCGGAAAAGAGCACTCAGACAAAAAACTAGTCCACTTTACTACTTGTATACTCCTCTTAGGGAAATTGTTCATTCATTCGTAAAAAGATGACAGCGCTTCAGTGATAAAGTGGCTACAGTACCAGCACCCACCACATCAATGCCGAGTACCTGCAAGATGATGCGATCGTAGGCCGGCCACTCACAGATGTAGTGTTCATCACTTTCACAGCAAGCGTCTTTTGATCTTGTACAATTTATTCCTAGTCCACTTAGCGGCTTAGGAGCATAACATCCGAAAACATTCATTGCCAGTAAGCAGTCTACAGTCTTTTTTACTGAGCAACAGTAGCAAAGTCGCTGACCTCTTAAAGATATCGCAAAGCATTCATTTGGTCTGCCGAAAACATGGGGAGTCATGTTATCTGCAAGTATGCTCATATGTAACCCAACCGTCGATGGAAGCTCTGAGCAAGGACGCAGGCAGTTCTATTGTAGATTCGGTTCCTGATAAAATCTCCTCTAAGCATGGGCAGTTCATCGGCGATTTTATTTTCCATATTCCTTAATGTTCTAGGAGCCAAACAAGGTTTAAATAATTCAGCTTTCCCAGTGCGTTCAGAGAAGCCTTGCGAGATTTGCTAAGTGGTGAGACTGTTCAGCAAGGGATTAAGATTAACTTGACTGTACTTCGACCCATACACCAATTCTGAACAAAATACTTCATTGCCATCCAGATAGCGTACGAGTATATCTCGGTTTTGAAGAAAATGAGAAGTGAAATCCAATGTTATCCTCCTACACAAACGCTATTCCTTTCCTGGACACAGGTAAAGTTGGTTTCGTATTCCCACAGCAACAGGAGCTCTGCATCAGATGGCATGTGCATAAGACCAGAGTCAAAAGACTGTCGTCGCGCACGATCATACAAACTCCAGTGCATCTTGTATCACAAGTCAATTCTTTTAAAAGGCAAATGCCTTCGAAAGTTCAACCCGTGATACGAATATAGCTGCACAATAGATAGCTATAACTTTGAAGTAGATACCGGAAATCACGCAAAGAATTATATTTTTTGTCTGTTTAGCCGAAGAAGGCAAATGGAATCTTGTCAAGAAATACTTAGAAGACTCTTCATAATGCCACAAGCCCCTGGCGTGAAGTTTTATTAAGTGAATGCCGAAAGACTTTCTATTTTCACCCGAAAGGATAATACAGCAAAGGAAGAACTCACCTTAAACGGAGCGCATAAGTGAAAGCGGATCGCTCTCATCTTGGAAAAAGTAACCAAGCAGTCTGCTCACTGGCGAGGTTTATACATTGAGGCCCTGGATCGTAGCGCTATCTAGGAATGTACATAAGTTCAAAGTAGCTCATATTATTATGCGATGAGTTTGACAACATTTGCAAAACACACAAGCAAGTTTCTATTCCAGATCATCTTATGTCCATCACATCAGCATTCTGCGGATCATCAAGGAGCAATATTTTATTTATAACAACTCCATCGGGTTTCATCAATTTTGAGGACACTTTTGACCTTGTCATTTGATTGCAATCAGAAATCCTTGGGTAGGAGTACCTATTCACAGTAAAAGTTATCCGTCTCAGTACAAATTGGTCGGCTTAAGCTACAACCGATAGACAGAGTGGATATTTTGCAGTACCTCAGGATTATCGTTTCGGCCAGCGACTGGTCCGAATCGATCACAGCTAGCCGATACGTGCGATACGGGGGAACAATACATTATGCCTACACACCAATCTACGATCTTTCGTTCGAGTGTTCAATCGGAGGTTTCACACTACTACGACGGGAAAACTGCATTCGCAATTACGTTCATTAGAAATTGTACAGCATCGTAAGTTTCATATGCCCGAACTCTGCTTTTAAATAAAGAATAGTTCGCTAGCTAACTCGGATTAATGAAGAATAGGAGTTCGCACAACCATCGCAGGACAGTGCCATCACCAACCATCTTCACTCACTTCAACATCGTCATGGTCATTTCGGCCATCATATTAGCTATGCACCCTCACAGCCTACATACAATAAAACATCGTCCTCTACAACTTAAAAAAAAAAAAAAAAAATCGTGTGGTGTCCATTAAACTGAAAAAAAAAAACATACCAGCACTTGTCACTTGGTTACTTTAACTTCCTAAAAGCACTCTCGAGAAGGAGCAACAAAATAAAATAAAAAAAAAAAAAAAAAACCTAAGAGAGAGTTTGTTTAGGAAGAAAAACCACAACCCACATACCCACAGACTTTGGCCACTCGTCAAGAGTATACCAGGGATATAGGGATATAACCGTAGCACTAGCACCACCTCCAAACTCAACTCTTAGCACGGAACTTTCATAATAAAGATCGACAAGCTGTCCAAGCCGATGTCTACATCCTTGATATGAAAGGGAATATTATGTTGTGGCATGTCTCCGAGGATTACAACTGACCGCCAGCCAACAGGCCAACATACATATTTCCGTTTCACATACTCGTCGCAGATTCAGGTAGAGCCCCATAAAAGGATGTTAGCACATATGAGTAAAAAGCATTCAAGAGTGAATGGCAGGAAGCGATTCCTCTTCATCTCCGGATCGGTTTCTTCAACGGTCAGCATAGCACGTCAAAAAATTTTCAATCAGACGAAAGCGCTCTGCAGTCGCCTCTGATGGACAGACAGGGAAATAAAATAAATACTTTTGTCCTTTTGAGTTTGTCTTTTTTTTGAAAATAAAATATATGAATGTCCTGTAGCAGATGAGAAGATGTCCTATTTCAAAAGAGAAAAGTTGTTACGCTAGCTCCACTCGACAAGTGAAAAGTCATCACCATCGTTCTCATCCAAAGTATACATATGATTGTCCAGAGAGTTGAAGAAAAAAAAAATACGTGATATCAAAAAAAGGACAAATAATTGTTCATTTTAATCCCTGTGGCGGCAGCGGCGTGTATCACACACAAAATCCTCGTAATAAACCGTCAAAGGATTATTATAAAGATTTCCCTGATCGCTTTTACTTTATTTTTTCTGCCTAGCCCAACACCAATAATTTCTGAGCTTTCGTCCTTTTTGGCAACAAAACGAAATGGACTATTCTTTTGGCCAAAACAAAAACACCAACAACAGTTACGAGTACGAGTGAAAAAAAAATTAACAAAAACAAAAAAAAAATATATAAATAAACGGGCAACAAAACTTAAAATGAATGGTCCTTCGTCCTGTATTTCATGTGATGTCCTTTGAGAGTAAGTTGAACGTTCAAGAATTAAACTTAAAACTTTAGTCCTGAACGAGTGAGTCGTCGTTGTTTTCATCATCTTGATGGTGGAAGCGAGTGTCTGTTGGTTGGTCCATCAGTCTCTTCAGTCTATCGGTCCGTCCCGTCTGCCTGCCTGCCAGTCTGTACGTTTGGTTCGCTTGCTGTGCACATATTTTATTTTTGCCACAACATTTTTTTTCTTTTCCTTTAGCTCGCTTTTTTTTGTTTTTTTTTTGTTTTTGCAGTCCTTTCGTCCTTTTTGATATATTTTTACACTGTTGTCCTTCCGAGTTGTCAAATAATTTTTTTTTTTTTTTGTTAAAATTTTTGCAACTTTCATGTGTCCACAAGGATATGAGGAAAGAGTGTATGTTTGGAGTACAAGTGAATTCTGGACGTTGTTGTCGCTCGTTCTTTCGTCCGACTTATCATCCCCAGTGACACTTTATAATTTCTTTCACTTTTAGTGTCCTGTCACTATGTTTCCTAAGGAGGACAACACATTCAAAAAAAAAAAAAACAAAGCACAAGCTCACTCAAATGGGAGTATCCTACAGAGAGACAGAGAGAAAAGAGAGCATTTACAAGAGAACGAAAATTGAAAGTTGAAGAGGACATAATTTTCCGTATCCTGGAGGGGGGCGAAAACAACTTCTGACGGGAAACTGTTACCCCACTAATGTCACTTTATTGTTTCTTTTAGTTTATTTTTATTTTATTTATATTTCACCCTCGGCACGCGAGCCAGCATGTTTTACTCTCTTTTTGTACCCAAAAGGAACGCCTGAGAAGAGGAATTTGAAAGGATGAGGCTTAGGATGAGTGGTTCTGTGTTGGTAAATTGACATTGCCATTGGACTTGTCTGTCAAATTGAGGATGACAGCTGACAAATGGACAAGTTTAATTTCTCTCAAAAAATTTTCTTTTATTTTTTTAAACTGACGAAAAGTTCACACAGTGCTGGAGGAACAGAAGGATACAGGGTGCGGATAGACAGACACAAAGTGTAATGAATGCCCAAAGGAGAAATGAAATAAATGAATGCATCTGAACGACATCAAGGAAGATCGGCTAAGGAAAACTGACTTTGTGATGAGATTTTTGTAAAAAAAAAAAATGCATCCCCGTTTGACTGCGCGTTTGTAGGAAATTGAATGTAAATTGCAGGCCGACTGAAGGTTGCTTTAAGTGTTACATACAAACCATCAACAGATGGCAGAAGCCGCAATGAATTTGATAAAGGGCTTGGTTAGTTGCTTGGTTTTTTGCATTTCAGTTCAAGAAAATACTGTTGCTTACAGCCCCTAGAGTGGAATTTGAAGTATGTAGTAGCTCTAAGCTACCTACCCGTACCTTGTCATCCTTTCATAGATTTCATGTCCTCGAATAGCATATTAAGCATATTCTGAAAGGGAAATGGCCAGTATGCGGACACAGAACCTTACTATGTAATAAGATCTTTGAATTTCTGTTGTAATAGGGATCTCGATCAAAACCTTTTACTGAAATTTCTTAGTCTTTCAAGGAAAGGTGAGTTAGCACTTGGGTGATAAAGTGCCTATTGTACCAGCACCCACCACGTTAGCGCCTAGTACCTGCAGCCTGATGAGAGCGTTGGCCGGACAGTGGTAGTGATCTGCAGTGTCATTATCTTTTTCACAGCGAGAATTACATTTAGAGACGTCGGGCAGCATTTGTCCCGTCTGCCGGGAACCTGGAGAGTCATGCCATCTTCAGTTTCCATTTCATTCATGTTCACATGAAACGCAAATGTTAACTGAGGCAGACCTACGAGTACCTAACTTGGGTTTGAGTGCTAAAGAAATCTCCTATGAGTCTTGCCTAGAAAGTTCATCAGCGATTTCATCTCTCGCGATTCCTTTGTAACCTGGGACTGCATTCAGTGAAGTCTTGTATTTTCGAACTACAATAGTTTGGAAATCATAAGAGCGTGGAGCAAGGCTTTAAGCGCAACTTCGCTGCCGCCATAGTTTCTTCACAATGTAGTTCGATGACATCAGGATTGCGTATATCTCCGCTTGGAAGACAGAGGTAAGCTTACCTAACGAGGAGAGAAATTTAACATAGTGGTCCTCAAGAAAGACAACAACGCCGAACCCTGAATCGGTTTTGGAGCCACCTGTAAAGACCCGACTGCATTGCCTTACCGGCTTACATTCTGGTCGAAACTTTCTGGGTAGAGAGAACGTCTATTTCGTATTTTTTTTTATAGCAACAGGAGTTCTGGTCTCATTGCATTAGACAGCATGTCCATCAGATCATCAAAGTTCCAGTGCGTATTGTAACAAAGACCTCTTATGTTAAACGGAAGATGACTTTGAGAGCACAGCCCATGATATTAACATCAAGGGTATTAGTGCGTCTAGAGCCGAGACATGCGTTCTAGTTAAAGCCCTCATGCCGCCGAGCTAGACTGTTCTTTGGCAACTGGTAAACGCAGCAAAATTTCCGTGAAAGCTTGTTCTGACAGCGTCTTAGAGGCTTTCGATGTAACCTGTTTAGTCCAGAGAAGTTCGTTATCCAGGATGACTCCCAAACACTTAGCTTCTTTGGAGAATTGGATGGCGATGCCTTTAAGCACTAGATGAGTCAAACTAGTGAAACTTGTTCTTTCTCGTAAAAACCCATTTCGAGTGCATTATCACGAGCAGGGCTGCCTGTGCTTAAAGCAGACAGTCACTGGACACGATCCAACACCTAGTATAGATACATCATCATTCAACATTGACCTCAGAACTTTAGAGAACGTTAAGTAGTGAAACGGCCAGCCTGCACCACAGCACTGAAGACAGGACGGAGACACGACCCCTGTTTGCCACCACTATCACGTAGAGCGCATAGAGTTCGGCCCTTGTTTCAATATAGAGGAAATCAGACTTATAGCTCTGAAGCTCTTGGTGAACAGCTACTCTCACTGTTCGCCAGGGTCTCGATATGTATGCTAGTGCGAGACGAGTGGCGAATATTCTTTTCAGAGTTACCAATCGCTGTTCCGTTACTGGACGGAAACTGAAGGTTACAGGCAAGCCTACAAATTTTTACCAACCATATCGCTCAAAAGAACAAAACAACTGCTGTAGCTTTCCAGGGGTCCTGATACAAGCAGTAACCGCATTCCTAACGAGCCACTGCGGAAGTCAAAAGCATCTTATTACTATGGGAATAGAATGAGACAACAATGTAGCATGTACAATGAGGACGAAGAAACAGCAAAGCACATGCTTTACCATTATAACCGCTTAAGCAGATCACGTCTA
Source organism: Volucella zonaria (assembly GCA_963966105.1). Taxonomy (NCBI): domain Eukaryota; kingdom Metazoa; phylum Arthropoda; class Insecta; order Diptera; family Syrphidae; genus Volucella; species Volucella zonaria. The sequence goes on along the minus strand of OZ014531.1, from coordinate 64,341,786 downwards.
CGTCTTCTCGGTAAGCCATACCTTGAGGCAGAAGATTTCCCTGCAAGCTCACACAAAGCCATAGCCGAGTTTGTTAAAATTTCAGGCATCATGGGGAAATTGAGGAAACCACAATAAGTCTAATCTGGTGCAGTCCCCGAATAATCTCATATAATCTACCAACAGCTGGTTTATATCTTTTTGAAGCATAGGCGACTTGAAGCCATCAAAGGAAGCAGCAGCATGTTTGATATACTCATACGTCACCGAAACCGATTAGAGATACCTGCTATGGCCTGTTGTGTTATGCAGCTCACTAGACGCTGGTTGTGAACTGGTTCTGATTCGGTTACCTAATAAGTGAGTCTCAAGCATGGGAGAGTCTGTGCTTTAGACTCAGTGTAGGTGCCATCAGATTTTATATGCAAATAGAGATTGGTTGATTTTCTACTTTTGAGGTCTTGGACTAGCCTGCTGGCTTCACTGCGTGTTTCGAGCTTTGTGCAAAAGTCTTTATAAGAGGTACTCTTCGAAATCCGAATTAACTTTTAATATTCTTTGTGCTTCGATCTGTAAGGACTCCAGTCTTCCCCAAAAGACCGTGATTTGTTTGGAATTTTTTTACCATCGTAAACCGTTCTTATTAGACTTTCCACAGATTCCCCTTCCATGGCGACCAGCGGATGACATCTTACTACACGACAATGTCTCTTGTGCACACCAAGTTCGATGAGGTCCCTTTCCATTTGAGCTCACCACCTGACCAGGTCGATGTCGCTACAGGGCTCATGAGATTGACTGTTCTATCTTCTTTTCCAGATTCCATTTGTGCAAAGCTACGATAAAATCTTTGCTCCAGTGCCATAGATTCGGACTAGCACAAGGATCTTACATTGTACTTTTTCGATGTTGGTAAGAGGGACTAATTTCCCAGTTGCCTAATAGTTCATGGATCGCCAGAGTGTCTCTGTCCTTGATCTGTACTGTGATGTCCTTAAATGAATGAACACCGGAACCCAGGCAGAAAAAGTCCCTTACCACCTCAAAGTTATAATTTGGTGTTGTGTCGCGCTGTCCGAGCCGCTGGTATTGGCCGTCCACTAGTCCACTAATCCCATCGTCATAGGTGCTACTTCAATGGCCGCAAACGCTGCAGTGACAGCTTACTGATTGTCATTGTCAATGTCGTCTTGGTATGATAGTAGTCGTACAAACTTTCGAAATAGTGTGGCGACGGTATTGAACCTCGAAACTCGCACAATTTTTTCAAACATGATGTTGAAGAATTCTCATGAAAGCGCATCACACCGTTCTTTGAAATTAAATTTCTCGAAAATGCCAATAGCGACTTTTATATATGCGCCAGCGTTTTTCATTGCCGTTCCACACAGGGGGAGAGTTTGGCAAGGATGCCAAGACTTGACATGGCTCCATAAATTGCCCACTTTACATTCTGACTTGAAATCCATTAAGAAGTGCTGAGTATCGATTCGAAGTTTTTGGGTATTTTCGAAGATCTACCTTTAGGTGAATATCAGATCGATGGCATACTCCTCAGGCTTGAGGGCGAACTGATGAAGCCTTATCCAACTGCTGATATATAGGACTTTGAGTGTTCACAAATTTCGCGTGTCACCTCGAATGCTAAGATTCCATCCATCGACATACTTTCATCCGACCAGAATGGGCTCTCTGTTCCTCCAGCCACGATGGTGTTTGGTCGGGTAGACGAAGTTGTGGCCGATTACTCGTATCAGTCATGCTGAGTGTTTATTTGGCCTGGCAGTGGAATATTGCTCAATGTCGTTGTTAACCAACCTTGTGTAACCTGTAACCTTATTATTACCGCCTCGGTCCCTGTCTCTGCATGATTTTGTTCGTTGGTTGTGTCCTTAGCAAGTTCTTTTCACATTTAAGTAGAACTTCGGAATGTCGTATCTGAAGAAGCATTTCCCTATGGCTCCGATCAAATTCGCTGCTTCTTCCTATTTCTTTCTAAGCACCTGTTGGTCTTTTTTGCTCATGTATGCCTCTTTGCATGCGCTTGGTGATACTTTTCGTGAAACTCAATGTTTCCTTGTGGTGGTCGCGTGTAACCTGGCACATCAGATGAGCCGTGTCTAATGCTTGCCGACAATATCACCACTAGTCTTCCGATGCTGACAGCATAGGACATCTCGAAAAGATTTTGGAAGATTCGATCAGAAGAGGCTCTATCATAGATGTTCCATGCCGAATTTATTTTTAATACTTCGTCTGTGTTCTTTCGTCCGGGATATCATCAGTTGCATCTGCGTCGATTGCAATGCGATCATCTCAGTGGAAGGGTCTTTAATCAGGTGGATTTATGGATGTTGAGGTTTAGGAAACGAGTGATAGTAATGATGAGATTTTGCCAACGCAATATCGAGCCTAAGTCCATTTTCGGAGCGTCTTCGAGCGACTTGGGGTTGGTCATAAGAATATTGCTCATAGGTGTGGTCGAGTTGCTAGTAGAAGCAAAGCGGACGCGATCGCATATAAGGCCTATGTTAGCGAATTAAGCCTGATGCGTGTTGTAGTCAGGTGTTCGCTCAGATGCAAGAACCTGAAGAATGCTTCCCTAAGTCTTCCTCTGATGGCATGTCCACATCTAAATAGGAGCTGTTTCTACTATCTACGGCAATTACTATAGTGGATTTCACAGTTTTCCGCAGTAAGTGAGCCCATATCCGAGGATGAGTTTTCCTCTGCATAGACATGGAAGTTCACCGAGCTGTACTAGCGCAGGTCCGAGCATTTAGGTACATTTGCATGGTCAGACTCTGTAGACCAAAGCATATTAGTCCTCAGCGAATCTCTACCTCGCTTCTCAAACTTGGCTTAAGCCCAGCTTTGGCGGAACCATATAGCATTTCTCGAATACCTGATATCGATGCGGATTTGTCATGTTGGTCATTTTACCTCCTTCTTCAGGTACATGCTGCTACTTGATAGGTGAAAACTAGAACCAGTTATTGTTGCCACGAACCAAATATCGATGGGATCTCGTGTTCAGCAGCGAGAACTGCACCATCTGCACGATATTCTGCTTTGAATTTACCCGTTGCCGTTCGGAACCTTGGTGCAACTGATGTTGCTTCTTAATTGCATATGATGACAGACATTTTTGCATCTCTTGTGGTCACTTGGAATCGGTAATATACACGCAAATGTACTACAGAGCAATAGCTACCAAATTTGAACGTGACCTGAAGTGATAGTTTAAGTGCAATGGGGTTCGTCCTGCGATCTTCAATCACTTAAAAACTGGTATTGAAGAGAACAAGGTTACGAGATTGACTTCTTAGAACCTAAGCCTGCATCAGGAATGTACATTCCTTAGTCAGACAGAGCCTATTGAGTTTCTCGTTAACACAACTGCAAGGCAAATGATTCTCAAAGGCTCTGTCTCTCAACAGAAGAGATTACAGAATATTTACTTATAGATGTGCCTAACGAATATACAGACGGAATGACGGACTCTAGAGAAAAATGTTGGCCTAACTTGAAAAACAAATAGAGCGATTCAGAACTGAACCAGAATGATATACATTGGTAGCTTGACTGATGGCCCCAATTCAAAGGGGCTACTGGTGATTCACTGTATTTCGTCTGCTTTAAACCACAATGGGGTTGTTCTACAATATAATGCTTTGTTTGGTTTGCTTCTTTGTTTGTCTTCCTTTGGGTGAAAATGATGGTCCATCATGGCTTCCTCTGTCCCTCGATCTCATTAATTAAATGAACACCATACTTGCAATGAACCAACATCCTTGGAGATTAATAAAATAAGCGAATGAAAGATATATGGCTTCTCACCACCAGTGCCCCCATGGACAAAGTCGCAGACGCACGGACGTGCATTGAAGGAAGAAGCTGACCCTTAGGCTACAGCTTATAGCTGGCACACACGCTTCCTTGTCCTTTCATGCAATTGGTTGCGCGCGCTCTCAGGCGAATCCATTAGATGGATTTCTCCAATAAGTTTCTCATGTCAACGTCGTCGTCTCCTTCGTCGTTGTCGTTCTCGTTCTCGTTGTCGTTCTCGTTGACATCGTCATAGTTTTCTCTTGGCAAAGTCCCTCCGAAGCCTTGCTCCTTATTTATTATTATATTTCATGTTGACAAGAAATAAATCAACTAACACACACTATATGCTGTGCTGCTGTAACTTGTAACTGCTGCTGCACCCTCTCACGTCATCAAGGTCCATCGAAAATACTTATACCCTCAAAGGGGGGTGTAGCAAAGCTCTGAACCTCTCTATAACCCGAAATCCACTACACCACACCACACCACAATCTCTTCGTCATCATCAACATCCTACGACTACTACTACTACTCATCATGACATTTCCCATTATGGGATTTCTTTTCCTGCTTCACTCTCGACGCCATATTCGATATTCCAACGCTAGAAATAGAATTCGTCAAAAATATCTGACAGGTCTGACGACGATATCACTGCTACCCCGGAATACACCCTCTATTACTTTTGGCGCTCTCTGTTGTGTCCCCCTGTCGTTGGTCGGTCGACGTGTCGGTGGCGTCTTTCCCCAGTAGCTCACCGAATGGAACAGAAATTGATTGACATTTGTCATAAGTTACGTGACAGGACTTAATGATGTCGTTTTATCAGTTCGAATGAACGGGAATTTATTGCTGTGATATAAAGAGGGTGGGAGTGGGCGGAAGACACCCCTTAACTCGGGAGATTCTTGTTTTTTTTTTTTTTTTTTTTTTTTTGTTTTTTTTGTTCGTTTCTGTTTCTGCTGTCATGAGTGTGTGTTGGGAGTAATAGAGAGGTGGTTTGAGGGCGAGTGAGGTGCGACAGACCGTCAGTGTTATCAGTGGACAGGATCAAGAGTAAAAGGGTTATTTTGTGTATGTGTGTGCGGTTTATAGTGATTAATGGCGTGCGGTGAAAGCGACATAAATTAGACGGAAGGTGTAGCCTGGATTTTTTGATGCGAGAATATATATTGGGTCCGACAACGGCAACGACGATGACGATGACGATGACGATGACGACGACCGCAAAGTAAGTAATGAACTTGATACACTATGGTTCTGCTGCGTGTAAGGTTTGTGATAGTTATTAATTTTTTTTTTTGTATTTTTTTTTCATTTTCACTCTCTAAATAATCTCTTCCGGTTGATACCAGAAGCAGGCAAATAGACCAGTCTCATTGATTTATGTGATTTAACAAGGGGTGGCCATTAGCCAGGAGAGTTCCTTCCCTTGGACGCGTGGAAGCGCAGGTTTTCGAAATTTCTAGAAATTTTGCCGATGGACGATTTTAACCATGATGGCTTGTATGAGTCAGCAAATGAAGGAACAAGCCTCAGGTAAATATTATTACGGCATTAACAGATTGCAATTGTATGAATAGTATTTCACTTGTGGCATGTAATAAAGTTGCATTTTCTCTATACTTATTGATTTACGGACGTACAGATGATCCTTTGCAATTGCTGCTTTTCAAGCAACTTCTTCCTCAACTAATTGCTGTAAAGCATATCATTGCCCCTTATGGTGTTCTAATCAGCTTGGCCGCTGTCAAATTCATAGATCCTTTTGGGGTTCTGATCGTTCAATGGTAAATTGATGATCGAGTCGCTTAAATGAGTGCTTGAGTCATAGTATTCAGTGTTAACCTATGACACTTGGATATCAAACAATTTGGCACGAGTAAACTCGAAACGAAGGTGCCTACGATTCTTAAAAGTGATATTTTCAGTCGCGTCCGTAAGCCATGCACTTTGATTGTAGAGCGCATAGGGTGCACAAAACTAATTACACAGATATCCAGGTATCAAGAGTACAGTACTAGATATACGAATTACTATGCAGCAACGTAATACAAAGGCTTTAACGAGCGCAGATTTTTTAGCAACTTACAGCACGTAAAGGATTGGAAACTCAAATTAATCAAATTATATCGTATGCAATAGACAAAAATCTTTTAAAAGAAAATACCAAATTTCGCGGGTGCCTTCTCTAGAAATATGTCTGATATAGTTCGCTTAAAGGATCCGCTGATAACCCTCACGAAATTTTATTTCAAGTGCGTCAAGTCGCGTGCGTGCGAAGTCGCGAAGGAGTTGCAAAAACGACGGAATCAATTCTAAAAACGCAGGGCCAGCGAGTACGAGAAATCATAACAGCTGCGCAACCCCAAAGCTCTTAGAGAAGGCAAAGATAGCAAACGCCGTGATGGCCGCTAAAATCATCCATAATAACAACGTCAAAAATAACAATGCTGGTTACGTCAAAGTCGAAGAAAACTTCGATCTTTCCTCCGATCATTCTCCAATTATCCTTTCATTGTGCGAATCCTTGGTTAAGAAACAAAGACCACCCAGATTATCCAACAAAACAACTCACTGGGAAGGTTTCCGAATAGAGGTTGTCGAAAATACTGAGTTAAAAGGACCACTCAGAACTTGAAAAAGAGGTTGAAACGTTTATTGTAGTCATACAGCAAGCGGCCTGGAATAACACTCCACGCGAATCGAACAAAGCTGCCAGTACCAGCATAAGATGCCCGCCGGAAATCAGGGAAATGATAAGGAAGAAACGAAGAACGCGGAAAAAATGGCATGAAACTCGGGCTAAACAAGATAAAACATCTTTTAATAGGCTCTGCAACTTGTTGAAAAAATCGATCAAGGACTTCAATAACCAAGGTATTAATAACTACCTAGAAAGCCTCACAGCGACAAAAGATACCAATTACTACATATGGAGAGCCGTACAAGTCTTCGAAAGCCCCAAATAAACGTGGCACCAATAAGAAGAAACCAGGATGACTGGGCGAAAGAAGATAAAAAAAAGCTAACGTTTTCGCCGACCATCTTGCAGAAACGTTCAAACCATTCGACGGAGAAGTGCTTCCGACGAACCTTCTAATAAAAACGGCTACACCTAGGGAACTTAGATCAGTTATAGACACGCTTAAGCCCAATAAAACCCCCGGTTATGACTTGATTACGGCAGAGATACTTAAAGCGCTACCGAAAAAAGGTTTGCTAAAGCTGCTCTATCTTATAAATGTTACCATAAGATTAGAGTATGCACCGCATCAGTGGAAAGTTGCCGAAGATATTACGGTTCCGAAACCTGGTAAACTGCTGACTAAATTCAAGCCATACAGACTAATATCGCTCCTCGCGATTATATCGAAGGTCTTCGAGCGAATCTTACTTATTCGTCTTAGACCGGTTATTGATACAAATTGCCTCTTGCCCGATCATCAGTTTGGCTTTAGAAGCCAACACTCTAGTGTTGATCAAGCGCATCGAACAACCGATGTAATTGAACGAGCAATCCAGTGTAAGTTAGTCTGTTCAAGCGTATTCCTTGACGTTTCGCAAGCTTTTGATAAGCTATGGCACTAGGGTCTGAAATATAAATTTCGACATGTCCTATCCGAGCACATGTTTCATACTTTAAGTTCACACCTAGATAACTGACCCTTCCGCGTCAGACACGGAAGCGAATATTCCAATTTCAAGACAATAAAGGCGGGGGTGCCGCAAGGAAGTGTACTTGGACCTCTGCTATATTTGCTTTTTACCCGCGACACACCGTAAACAGACGATACTGTGCTAGCCACATTTGCTGATGACACCGCCATTTTGGCAACAGCTAAAACTGTCGAAGAAGCAACTGCTAAGTTGCAACGTGCCCTAACACGGATTAACAATTATACAAAGACTTGGCGAATCGCGCTTAATGAAAAACAGAAAACTGACAATCTACCTGTGTTTATCAACGCAGTACAAATTCCTTTCGCGAACGAGGCCAAATATCTTGGTAGGACACTCGACGCTAAACTTAAATGGAGAACACACGTTAAGAAAAAACGTGAAGAGCTTGAGATTAAGTACAGAGACATGTACTGGCTTCTTGGAAAGCATTCCAAGCTCAGTTTAGAAAACAAATTGCTGCTATACAAGCAAGTACTAAAACCGGTCTGGACATATGGTATACAGCTTTGGGGTTGTACCAAAATTAGAAACGTTAACGTCTTACAGACATTCCAAAACAAAGTTCTTCGAGGGTTTGTTAACGTACCGTGGTACATTAGAAACGATGATATCCACAGAGATCTAGGCGTCGAAAATGTTTAGAACGAAATTAAAATGTTTGCGCGAAGACACAAAATTCGACTACAAGGACATACGAATATTTCTGTTCAACAGATCCTTGACGAGACAAATTTATTGCGCCTTCTAAAGAGGACTAAGCCTCTCGATCTAGCGCCGTGATTAGCAGCGCTTAATTTTTAAAGAACGCAGGAATTTTCAATGGAAAATCGCCGCGAAAGAAGAACTGCTTGTTAAGTGTGAACTCAATCGTAGTCTGTATAAGGGAGGTGTTTTTTTAGTGAGTAAGATTCTCAAACTACTATAAGCACCGAAGCTTATGGTGTCTATGAAGATTTCTCATCTACTCATGAAAAAAAAAAAATTACGTCAAATATGGAGCAACAGTGGCACCAATTCCAGAAAGGTATCAGAAATTCAAATGAGTTTCGTGGGTTGTATTGTGCTGGGTTTCAATGGGGCCCTTAGAATGAGGATGGGCTTCAAGGACATGGATCAGACAAAAAGCGTATCGATTATCGAAGGATGACGCATAAAATACAAGGACTTTAGGGACCAAAAAAACGTAGGCTTCTCAGAAAAGCAATAATTTAGAGAAGCGGTTCGGTCTAAAAAAAAGAGAAGTGACACTATCACTTCACCAACGGAGGCCTTGAGTTACGATTGGGCAACAAACCGGTGTCTAGATGAAGTTGGCTTGCAAGAGTTATTTCGCTCTTCTTTGTAAGATAAAGGCTTTTTTTTTAGAGGTACAGTTCTTAAACTGGCAACACTGTTTCTACGGATTTTCAATTTAACAGTTGAAAGTTAATTTGTGGTTAGTACGTTTTGCCATTTCGATGAATAGATAAACGCTAGAAAAATGCCTGCAAATTGTGCAAACTTATTTTGAAAATCACGGTTCGGTTCGCAAAACTTATCGTACGCTACGTCCATTTTACGGTCGAAATAATCGTCCGTCTGAGCAAGTTATTCGGAACACGATGAATTGTTTTCGCACCACGTACACTCTAGTGGATAATACTCGTATGCATCACTAAAGATGGGAAACAGTGCGAACAGAAGAAGTTATTGCCGTTTTGGAGCGCAGTGTTGAGGAGAATCCGAACGAGTCAATTCGCCATAATGCACAGCAATTGGAGATATGTCCATCCACTTTGTGGAAGATTTTACGGAAAAATCTTAGCCTTAAAGCTTATAAGATCCAGCTTGTGCAAGATTTGAAACCGTGTGACCATTATACGCGCCGTAGGGTCGGTGAATAGGCCGAAAACATGATTCTGCTTAATCCACATTTTCAATGCAAAATTTTGTTCTCCGATGAGGCCCATTTTTAGATAAATGGAGATGCAAACAAGCAAAGTAGCCAAATTTGGAGTGGAGAAAACCCAGAAGCCTTTGTCGGGACACCTTACATTCATTAAAACTCACTGTTTGGGGTGCTTTATTGGCTGGTGGAATCATCGGCTCATATTTCTTTAAGGACGCTATAGAAACATGATTTCTGACTTCTTCATTCCCAAGTTGAATGGCATTGATGTGGCAGAGCTTTGGTTTCAACAAGATGGCACAACATGCCATACGGCGCGCGACACCATCAATTTATTGCGGGAAACATTTGCTGAGCGCATTATTTAGCTTAATGGACCTGTGGACTGGTCTCCGCGTTCCTGTGATCTCACACCTTTAGATTGCTTTCTTTGGGGGTATGTGAAGTCACTAGTCCATGCCAATAAACTAGAAACCTTGGACGATTTGGAAGTCAACATTCGCTGTATTATTGCTGATATACGACCCCAGTTGCTCGAAAATTGGACTTCACGATTGCGCTGCTTCATTCGAGCTAGCTGTGGTCAGCATATGCCCGATATCATATTTAATCACTAATGGCATAAAGTTATCTATTTAATAAAGACATTAACCTTAGCCTGAAGTGCTTTATTTCATATTAAATTTGTACACCTATAAAAAGAACACCCTTTACTTGAAGAGTCTTGTTTCGATTATTTCGGTGCAGATGATTTTGTGGCTTATATGATAGTTTTACTACTGTATCCAATGTGTTCTCTCTGTTGGACGTCATTTCAAACTTGTTAAGATATTGGTTCATATGCTGTGATAGCTAGGTCTTATAACCTAATGATCTACATATTTAAACATTGACAAATACATATCCACATTGGACAGATTGGCATTAAAAATATAATAAAATACTCGTTCATCTCAGCTTATATGATAGAATACAAATTTATTTCTTCGTATAAACTAGACATAGCAACTATGATCTAAGGTAAGTTTGTTCTCGTCACAGTTGTCGCAGTCTCAGAATATAACCTTGATATTTTGGTTACGTCAAATGTCGGCAAATAGTTGTCTGATATAATTATTTTGAGACTGTTGTCTGCGTTTATTTTCTGCGGAATGTCTATTATGATCATATTGCTGTCAAGCTCCGCAAATTAAGGCGAGTAATGTTTTATTACCTCTCGCCCTCGCTGTACATATGCATTCTTATATTCTTTGCTATTTGTTGAGTTTGACGTTTCTTGATTTTTGTTTCAATTCACCCAACCACATGTTATTCGTTCATAATTTCATGGCTCAATTTAGGCTAACTTAGGCTTAAGAAAGGTTTAGGTCGTCATGACCCATTAAAATGAACCTAACCAAATTCCCCTATAGAAAAACAACATAATGTCCTGCGGAAACTACTCGTATGTAGCTCCTTATTTTTAGTTTCTGTAGTCTACTTTCTCGAAATGAAATTTCCTCCTACTTATTCGTATTCGGATAGTACAATATATGCGCTATGCTCTGTCCTCTTCATCTTGCTGGTCCGTCTGTGTCAGTGTCAGTCTTCTATCAAGTTTCTTTGACATATAGGTTCCCGTCTAATGCTCTGAGCTGTTCTCTACCAAGATTGACATATCCTTAGTTCTCTTTCGATCAAAATGTGGGCATAGTGTCTATGCTTACCTAAATCACCTTATTACTCTCAGTCATACGTAGAGGTTTGATATCCATACCATTACTTACTTCTACCTCCTCTCGTCTTTTCCTAGGTCATCTATTAACTCATTTCCTCCAACACCACAGTTGCCTTTAACATTGGGCGACAGCCTCCGTTGAAGTTATTGAATTTCCGAGTAAGGGCATTAAAGACAGCCTGACTTTTTGAGAGCATTATTTATGACATAAATCTATCGCTTGCTGAAACCATCACGGATTTCTCAAAGATAGAACTACAACCTTCAACCTAACGGATCTCGTATCAAACGCTTTACGAGTATGTGCACTAGAATCTGGAAATGATGTTGACGTGATTGCCACCGATTTCAGCAAAGCCTTTGATAGAATTTCTCATAATCCTTCTAAAACTAAAGGCTCTTGGTTTCCAAATAAGTGGTATAACGTGGGTTCAATCCTATTTAAATGAACGACATTACTATGTTCTATGTTTTCTGTCCCAATTAAAGCCTCCTCTGGCGTCCCTCAAGGTAGCCACCTTGCTCCTTTACTATTTATTCTGACCATTTCTGATGTTGATTATATCAGTAAAAATTCATACATATCTGTTCCTTCAGATGATATGAAACTCTTTCGATATACCATATATCATCTTCCTCAGACAGTCTACCACTGCAGGAAGATCTAGACAGATTTGTACTTGGTGTCAGAAGAATTCCCTTGAGCGTAACGCCAATAAATGTCAGGCTATAACTTATACGCGTAAGCGCCCTCCTACTTCAGCTCGCTGATATCTGATCTTTAATCTGCCTGGTACCTTAGTGAATGTATTGCGTGATTTAGATGTTATTTCTGATAATGGACTCAAATTCCCTTCTCTCACTGATAATATGATAAAAAAAATCTTGGCTTCATCAAGCGCTGGTCTAAGGAGCTTTTCAATCTTTTGTTACTAAATCCCTTTACGTAGCCTTTGTTAGGCCTCTTCTTAAGTATGCAAGTCAAGTTTGGTCATCCAGAACAGAACCCACATCCTCCGGACAGAAGCTGTTCAATTCAAGTTTTTACGATTTGCTATACATGGTCTTCAGTGGAATGATAGCCAAAACTTACCACCATACACTGATCGGCTGAAACTTAGAAATTTACAACCTCTTTCTATACACCGAAAAGTTACCGATATTCTCTTTATTCTCAGATCTTAGTTGGTACAATACTTACTATTGATTGTCCTTCTTTACTTCAACTTATTTCTTTTAACACCAACCCACACAATCTTAGGTCTGTGCCACCTTTCCGGCTCAATCTTCACAGAACGAATTACGGACACCTAGAGCCAATGTCTAGAATGCTTCGTGAAGTTAACAATATTCTGCCTTTCTTCGACTACCACCTCAGCAAACTGTCCATCAAGAACACTTTTATTTCCAAGTGCCACCGCAGCGAGATAGTTTTAAGAATATACTTGCGCAATAAGCTTTAATAAATCTGTCCGGGGTTGACCCGGGCCCCAAATCAAAAAGTGGATCAGGTTTCTATGAGATATTAATCCTGTTAGTTCCCTCGCCTAAAGATTAGCTAGATCATCCGACTGGTCGAAATTACAAGTCGCATCGGCACTTTCAGGTCAGAAGACGTCAGAATCAGTTCACTCCTGCTGTTGGATCTCTGCTGGTAGTCTGGTTAGTCTAAGGGACCTCCTGCCAGATAGTTGCTTGATCGGCCTGAAATCTATTGCTGTTGTGTGCCCCTGTTTCTCAGTTTTAAGTATGAAAATAATCTAAAGGCCCTATGGGGCCTTTAGGATTGCTTAACAAAATTACCGGGAGTTTTTATTATGCATTTTCCGGTGTCCTTACTGAAAACTATCTAGAGATTCATAGAACTGAATTGCCCAGCGCAGTTTTTGCCGATTGTTATATCAGCTATATAAACCATTTCGAGAGATAAACTGTTGAGTTTTATAGCCTTCCACTATTAGCTTTTAGGTGTAATTATTCAGCAACTAAATAATTAAATTGCTTTTTAAATTCACTGTACCTACTCCTTCTATAGTCTCCTTCCAGATTTGATATCCATGTTCCATCACTTAGATTGAAGCCTTTTGGGAGTTCTGCTTGCCAAACATGCTTTTCGGTGTATTAACTCGATTAACTCTAACGTTTTTTCTAGCCGTATGGTACTATCACAGAGACTAGACTGGGTGTCTAGATGAACATTTACTGCATTAGTGTAAAGGCAAGCCTGCCTTTCTAGGATTCTTAGCGTATCCATTGGTGTTTTGACGGGAACGCTTTATCAACAATTTTTGCTTTATGCCATAGGGAATCCTTAAAACAGAAATCGACATCATCGAGTGGTATTCTTAAATCCTTATTCCAAATTGAATTTCATATCTTTGAAAATAGGCGTGATGAGCCCTGTTGTATTTATGTATGTAAGTGGTTCGTGGAGCATGCAGCATCTCTGACAAATTTGCCAAAAATTTTGTCTAAAGCTTTGAGGAGACGGAACCGTTTTAATAATCCAATGGTCTGCATCCGGCTTTAGGAGTACATCTTATTGCCACTTCCTTTATTCATAAAACCCCATTACATACCTCCTTCAGAAGATCTTAATAAGGATTGGTGTTAAATGAGAGATGTCCTTATGTGAACGTGCTGTAAAAAGACCGTCTTTTCTTAGGAACTTGAAGGGTTGAAAACAATGGATTGCGCAATTACATTGAAAACTTCTTCCGAATTATTACAAAAGACTTTTTTGATCGGGAATCTCCATTGATAGAGGAGTAACCATGGGGCCTAAAGAGTGCGCATGAGATAGGCGCATCAGCATCTGCGGCCTAATCTCTATATTCTCGTATGTGGCATTCTTATGATGATCAGCCCGAGCAATTCTATGCGTTCTAGTATAAGTTTCTCCATATTTTCTTTAGTCCTTCCAATATAATATAGTATCTGGTAGGGACTCCTCTATGCTGGTCTCTCCATTATATTTTACCCCTTCAAGAACTTTCTAGTCACTGATTTTATATTGGCAAAATTGTTAAACTACCACAGCTAGAAGTCAATGTTTGAAGTTAGATGACATATCTTGAAATGTCCGGTGGAATGCTGTTATGAAAGCGGGCTAGGATTTTCGCATGGCAACTCTTGGTAGTCCGTGTCGACAAAAACTTTATTAGCCTGTTTGGTTGTGTGTATTAGATGCGTGTACCTCATTTGACGCTTTAGATGTTCACGTTCTGATGTTGAACGCATTTGACCCGATTTTGCCAGATTTTCCTTCACCTGATAGAATTTCTTTCTGGCACAGTATGTTCCGTATTGTTGTCCTTTTTCTGTCTCGGGCCGTGTTCGCTGAGCATTGAACTAAAAATGAGTGGCTGCTATGTACTGAGTTGTAGCACCAGGCTTCAATAATCCTTTCGATCTTACTACGATTCACTAGTTAAAGTTAAACAACAACTTACGGACACATGGTTCTTTGAAGATACATTGTTCGATTTTTTATAAAGTTTACTGCTTTGCCATTTAATTTCTATTTTGTCACCACGGGAACGCCGCGAATTAGTTGATCTAAAACCCGATTCTTGGTGATTCGGATTAGGGACTTTGCTCTTCTGTTTGTGAGTATACATATGTTTACAGTGCATAAGCTATGTATAGATTTCAACTCGGCCACGGTGCAATTACGGCTAATGCAGATATGAGCCACTGCTTATACTCTGTTCTCTGTCTCATGACAGGTAGTTAAGATATAGCCTTTTCTAGAAGACGTGGCAAAGAATTTCATGTAGAGCAACTTCACACGTAGGCATGATACTCCGAAGAGATAACTTGGCGTGCTGTGCCTTAGATTATCTCGAGGCTTTTTTTTATTATAGTCGAAGCCCACGTCCATCCTTTCTAGACTGTTTGGCCACATAAAAAAGAAAGTACGCATGATATACTTTTACTAAATCCATTTCTAAAGTACTTGCCAATCAGATCACACCAAGAGTTTGAAAATTATTTCTCCTTGCAAAAGACTCAAGAAATTGTATGTCGGCATCGTAAAGTAATCGCACTCAAAGGTAGTGTCCAGGGTTTTTCTGTCCCAGATACAGATATCAATATGGAGGCGATAAAACTTTATTATTTAGCGATTTGTTGAAATTAAGACAAAACGAACTGAAAATTGCTATGGTAATCGACACCTGCATTAACATAAAATCGACATAAGTTATCGTTTATGACCAAGATCTACACACATACTTGTATATACAAACACATCATCGCGTCGACATTGTTGCTTTCGAAAGGAGACCACTTCGTCGTCGATGAATTGAATCGTAATAACTTCTTGTAATGGGTAACTCTACTACCATGACTACCATGGTATGGAACTGATGGTGGGTTGGTGACTTTGTCTTTTTCGTCATCGACATATCCGACAAGGCAACAGAAATGGCGACATCGACGACAACGACAACGACAACGACAACGACAACGACAACGACAACAACATCGACAGAGACAGCGACACCATCATCATATCGAAAGCACCATTTTCGTAGATGTATCCGTACTTGTAGTTGTCCAAAGTTCCAGTTGTTGTCGCCGATCATTTTGTTCATTCACGCGCAGTCATATTCGTCGTATCCTTCGACATCAATTGAATGGAAATAAATTACCGTATCAGTTGTCGTAAAATTTCCAATTTTATATTGAAGCATGTTTCCAACTGATTTCACATCCCAGAAAGGTGCCTCAAAAAAGGTCGTTAAATTAATTAAAAAAAAAAAAAATAAAAAAAATAAATAAACCAACCGGTGACAGTGGGTGAATTCATTTTCGTAATAATTCCAATGTCGTTTTGATGAGGACGGCTTGTCTTTTGAACAGGAACTAGGGTTGCGATGACTCAGTTGACATTTTAAGAGAATTTTATTATTTTTTTTTTGTTGAATTGGTCACACAGGTTTTAGACAACGGAAATAATTACCGTCAGAAACGACAACAGACTGACCACCTAATCGATCGAAAAAGAGACGTTGGAGTGATTGTTTTCATATATTTGAAGTCCAAATGTTTCTTAGAATTTAGAACAATCGCGGCTACCTCCATCTTCATCATCCAATCAAGTTCCTACCAGAGATAGGCTAAATATCTAGGCTGTCTAAGGATTCGACCACTTCGTCCTATTAATGCGTTCCGATGATTACAAGAAGCAACAAGTGAAGCCTAACATAGAGAGGCTGCTATTCTCCCGTTAAGTCAGAAAATGTTGTGCCTGGACTGGCCTAGTCTTGTTGATTTTTTCTAAATTTTACGAAAAATCCT
Source organism: Volucella zonaria (assembly GCA_963966105.1). Lineage (NCBI taxonomy): Eukaryota > Metazoa > Arthropoda > Insecta > Diptera > Syrphidae > Volucella > Volucella zonaria. The sequence goes on along the minus strand of OZ014531.1, from coordinate 64,325,383 downwards.
TGTACACTTGGCAACAGTTGAAGAGACTACTCTAAGGTTTCTACTTTAAATACGCAAACCTTCTTGATGACTCAAAACCTATACAAAATCTATTGTCCTATGTAAACAGCCATCCCCATTCAGTCCAGGTTTGTAGGTCTGTGTCCCATTTTTTTTAAAAGCTCTCCCACATTCCTGCCGCAAACAGTTTTTATAGAAAAAAAAAAAAGGTAAAACTTCTACTAATAGCGTGCAGTTTATGAGATGCCAGTCAAAAGCAACAAACAAGGACAAGGTATGCAATTTGACTGCATTAAACTTTGTCCTACGATGCATCCGCATGTCCACCTTCATTGCCGGTGATATGCAAGACAGACAAGACAACACCAAGGATACAAAACTTCTCAACTCAAGACCAAGCAGAAAGTGGATAAATCTCTCTCCTCATGGCCCCAAGTAATATGGGAATAAAAGTCAACTACAGTCGCACACTTCTTGAGGGTGATTGAATCATCTCGACTTTATAATATAATTTTCTTCCGACGTCCATCAAATGAAGGTCCTGCGTATCGTTTTCCTGTAAAAAGAGTGGACGGAAAGAAAAACTTTGCAAAAAGGACACTCATTTACAAATACACACAATGTTACCCTACCAAGTTGTCATTCTTCTTTTAACTTTTTTTTTGGTGGGAATGTAGAACAGCAAAGAACAGATGAAGATGAAGATGAAGTGAAGATAACCAAACAAAATATACTTCGATACTCCAAAAAAGGATATAAATCGCAAGCGCCATTGTCATTAGCTTTTCATTTCAACCCCAAGATGACGACACTCTCCATGGAGTTGTCTTTTGTTTCTCGTGGAAATCTTGCTCAGAAACGAAATGTCACTAGGATGACCTGATTGTTGTTATAGTCACGTTGAAGTGGGGGGAAAAAAACTGCGATAATCCTTGATGACAGGTGAAAAGATGAACATAGCCCCGGAGGGGTGTGAGAGAGTGCTGGTTTTGATATTTCATAGAATGAACCTAATAGTCGATTGGGATGATTGCCAAAAATTATCCGCACAACACAATAGAGAAGAGATCACAAACCCGCGGATAGCTAGTTGTCTTTTCATTTGTGATGTGGACGCCGAAAAATAGGGAAACGTGTTTTATTGGAGTATTTGCGGTACGCTGTTGGGGTAATTTTCAGTTTTAATCAGTTGCTATACTGACAAGTGTCTAAATATCTTTTCTGCTTCTACGAGTATATCCCGAGGGCGATTTTGTACTCAGTTGCATTGTACTGATTTTCGCTGTATTTCTGTGAAAAATTGAAGAATGGTTACAAAGTGGGTCACCAATTTGATAAAGTGGAATTGTATATTCCTTTCCATGAATACGAGTACTAACAGTCTGTAGAAATAAAGCGTTCAAGATGATGATCCTAATGAATTTTATTCTCGAAATTAACTATGCAGAGATGTTGATTCTAGGCAACATAGCTCAAAAGCATGCCAAATAAGTCATAGAACCTTTCTAGTAAAATCTTAACATTGAAAGGCAACGGAAACTGCCCTTCTCTCTATCGTAGCAACAAAGACCCTTCAATGATTTTAAAATTGTCTTGCTTTGAGGGATTGAATGTTTGCGAGCTCATTATCACATCTTTTGCCACATATTGACCAACAAATTGGTCAAACCTATTTACAGACTACTCAAGCAAGCCAGCTGGCCACAGCTCCACCACAAGTAGGAGTGATATCTCCACTACACTGAAATGCAATCTTCAATTAATTTTTTCTGGGAAATTCTAGGTGCTCGACTGTTAGCTAGGCGAGTGTCTTCGCAGTAATTGCATCCGTAAAAAACCTGCAAATAGTTTTCGTTAACCCCAAGTTATTTTACCTAAGTTTGCCTCACTGACTGACTGCTGCGATCTAAATTTCAATTGGAAATTATGCTTTTTACTGGGATGCATCGAACTTGTATCTAAATTCGGCTTAATTTGAAGGCTGTTACACTTAATTTTATCGGTAGCATTACGAGTATATCATATATCAAGTTGGCCAAAAAGCGAAGCTGGAACTGAAACATATTTGAACGGTTGCAAGTCTCTGGGCCGTATGCAGAGCTAAGCTGCTTCTACACTATAGGGTTATAGTAGAACACCCTAAAAAAGAACACTAAGCTTTAGTTATCCTGAAAAATCTGACCTAGTTTCTTTTACTCCCATTCCTAGAGCACTTCTTCCACGGCAGCACTTCAAGCACTGCTACAACTACCCCCCTTTGTAGAATCAAGTCGCCGATTATGCCAGCATGCTAAAATAGCAAGCTCACATCTCCCTTCTCGAGGTATTCAGAGCACTCAGACAAAAATTCGTCCATTGTACTCCTTGTATGTTTCTTTCACTGAAACTTCTCAGCCTTTTATAGAAAGATGAATAAGCGCTTCAGTGGTAATGTGCCTATAGTACTAGTATCCACTATATCAATGCCGAATACCTGCAGTCCGATGCGAACATAGGTTGAAGACTCGCAGAGGTAGTGCTCGGCGATGTCATTAACACTTTCACAGGGAGCGTCGCAGAAAGTTGCGTGATTCATGTCTTAGCAAAAGCGTAGAGCTCCGTCAAGATGGTAGAATGTATCTCGAGTTTTACGTGAACACCTGCCAGTATAAAATCTCAAGTTCACGGGATGCCGATACATCCATGGGAGCAAGGATACGCCTTGCCATCGCTATCCGACATTCCTTTGATACCAATTCGGAACCTGTGTACAGGGGACAGGTTCTAC